>OZ030010.1:143881184-144481184 GCA_964023405.1 Apodemus agrarius
TTCCTAAGCAAATAAATGTAAACTATCATATATCAACTTAGTCTACCTAATAGTATCTTCATTAATTTATCTTATTTTACATATAAGTCTCATTTGTTATTGCAGAATTTTCATTCTTTTCAAAATTTCATGTGTATGAGTATATTTGCATGTGAATATATGACTGCAGTTGGAGGAGAGGACAGAGAAAATTGTAGGGATTCTTGGAGCTGGACTTACAGAGAGATACGAACTGGCCAATGTATGTGCTAGCAACTACAATTAGGCAGTTTGTAAGAGCAGGAAGCAATCTTAAGGTTTGCACCATCTCTTCAACCTATAAATCTTACATTCTCTTTTCCCCTGCTTTCTGGTTCCAAGGTCCTGCCTTCCCTCTACCTCCCAAGATTATTTTGTTGCCTCTTCTGAGTAGAACTGAAGCATCCATGTTAGTCTTCCTTTTTGATATACTTCAAATGGTCTGTGAGTTGTATCTTAGATATTCTGAGCTTTGGGCTAATATACACTTATTAGTACACACCATGTGTGTCTTTTGGGTCTGGGTTACCACACTCAGGGTGGTATTTTCTAGTTCTATCCATTTGCCTGCAAATTTCATGAAATCACTGTTTTTATAGCTGTGTAATACTCCCATTGTATAAATGAACCACATTTTCTGTATCCATTCTTCTGTTGAGGGATATCTGGGTTGTTTCCAGGTTTGGCTATTATAAATAAGGCTACTATGAAAAAAAAAGATTCCCAAGAAGAAGGAAGGAGAGGACCCTTTTGTAGGAGAGTACCAGAATAGAGCAGAGAAATGGTGGGGTGGTGATTGGGGAATAGGCGGGGTGGGGGGTGGGGGGGAGTGGAAGATGACATATGGGACATATGGTGAGGGGGGAACTGGGAAAAGGGAAAGCCTTTGGAATGTAAACAAAGAATATAGAAAAAAAGAAATGTAAATTAAAAGAAGAAATAAATAAAGTAAATAAATAAATACTTTAAAAAAGAAAAAAAAGTTTATCCATTCACCTTTTTGTGATCATTTGGTTTAATCCCATTTTATTGATATTTAATATTTCAATATTGGGGAGGCTGGCAATATTCATATATAGAAGAAAAATCTAACCCTCTGTTTCTAGCCTATCTATATATGCCAAATCACTTAATTCAAAACGTAAAGGTGAGAACCTCAAGGAAAAAGCAAGAAAACATTTTTACCATGACTTCCAGAAACGCTTTGAAAAGGCAAAATTAATAAGTAAGACCATATCAAATTAAAAACTCCTGCACAGCAAAAGAATAGTTAACAGAAGGAAGAGATCACCTACAGAATGGCAAACATATTTGCAAATTGTACATTTCTAAAGTGATTAACATCCACAATATAGAAATAGCTCAACACAATAGCAGAAACAACAGCAACAAAACTATTTAAAAGTAGAAATTAGGCAGGGAGGACTGCTCTTTTTTTTTTTAAAGAAAGAGAGGACTTGGTCTGTGGAAGAGAGGAAGTAGGCTGTTATGCCTTGTGTTATGCCCCCCACCCCTTAAATGTAAAGAAATTCGTAAATGTTTTTAAATAATTAGGGGAATGTCTATTAAAATCACAATGAGAAAGCATGTCAAACAAGTAAGAATAGTTATTACCAAACAGACAAAACAGAAGAATTTCTGATATGAATGCAGATAGAGGAAATTAACACGAGTAGTGTAACTGTTTGGAAAGTTTATGTTCCCCCACCATTAATGGAAAAGCATAGCATAAGAGCCTGTAAAGTGCTCAGCACCAAATGGGACACATATAACATTCCTCTCCCAAGGCTCAGGGATAGTCCTAGAAGAGGGCTTTGAAAGATTATGCAGGAGTCAAAGGTGGTAGATGACTTCAAGGAAACTTTTCTGAATTCAATAGGGTAGCTGTACATAAAAACTCACAGCAGTCCTGACTGCACACATAAAACCTGAACAAGAGAAACAGTGGAAATTAGCCAAGGGGCACAGCAGAAGGCAACCACAGGTCATACCTGTTTTACCTGGAGGTCTTACTAGGGTTGTGTTAATGTCTGAAGCCCATGTTACCACCAAGGGCTATGCAGATATCCATGGTCTGTGCTACAGCCTGAAGCCAAGTTGCTATCTGTGGGCCTTGCTGCCAATGGGGACCATATTGTTCATATGGATGGAAGTGGCATGAGCCACTACCTGAGATCATGGTGATATCCAGGTCCATCCTGCCACCAGGAATTATGCTTGGGTCTGTTCTCCTACTGCAGCAGAGTTCTGTGTTGATATCTGTAGCCTTTGTAGCCACAGAAGGTCATGCATATATTTAGGGTCTGTCCTGCAGCCTGAAGATATGCTGATATCTATTGGTTATGCTGTTTCCTGGGGTGGGGGTGGGTGATATGGATCTACACCTGTCTGTATTGCTACTTGAGGCCATGTTGTCTAGGGGGTACCTTTTGCAGAAACCATATAGAGGCCCATGATTCATGCTCCCACTACTCTTTGTGAAGAGCATAGAGCCTATTTTTGCTGTGAAATCAATGATTGTAGATGAACAGTTGAAAGGGAGATACATGAAAGGACTCTGTGACAATCCTCACCCTACCTCATCCCACATCCCAATATGTAACAGCCTAGACAGGAAGCAGCCACTGATGAGAAATCTTAAAAATGTGATGGGGATACTGACATGTACTGCACAACTGATGGCTCCTGGGGTACAGAAAGAAATAGACTCAGTACTATTTAAGGGGTAGGCCACTGAGAGTTTGACCATGCTCCAGTGAGTATATAGATAACAAATTGGGCTTGTTGGGTTTTTCTTTTGAGTAATATGATCAAAATACATTGTAAGAAATTCTAAAAGAAAAATGTATTTTTAAAAAAAACTGAGGTCTTCTTCGATTTCTTTCAAGGACTTGACGTTCCTGTCATACAGATCTTTTGCTTGTTTGGTTAGAGTTATGCCAAGGTACTTTATGCTGTTTGTGGCTATTGTGAAGGGTGTTATTTCCCTAACTTCTTTCTCAACCTGCTTGTCCTTTGAGTACAAGAAGGCTACTGAAGGCCTCCATATTGCAACCAGGACACAGCTGGAAAGGTGCAGGTAGAGACTCCGTCTGGGGCTACAGCAGGGAGATCTGCTAAGCTCTCGCCCCCAGGCGGGCCCAGGCGCCTAGGCTCTGCTGCACATCCCTGCGAGCTTAGGCCGTGCACCGAGGCAGCCGGAGCCACCCAGCTCCCCAGGACCCCGGACCAGCAATAGCGGCAGGCCTCCATATTGCAACCAGGACACAGCTGGAAAGGTGCAGGTACACAGACTCGTTCTGGGGCTAGAGCAGGGAGATCTGCTAAGCTCTCGACCCCAGGCGGGCCCAGTGTTGGGCGCCTAGGCTCTGCCGCACGTCCCTGCAACCTTAGGCCGTGCACCTAGGCAGCCAGAGCCACCCAGCTCCCCAGGACCCTGGACCAGCAATAGCGGCAGGCCTCCATATTGCAACCAGAACACAGCTGGAAAGGCACAGGTAGACAGATTCCATCAGGGGCTACCGCGTGGGGGGATTTGCTAGGCTCTCGCTACTAGGCAGGTCCAGCAGTGCCTGCCGAGGCTCTGCTGTACTCCCCCACACTTCCCGGAGACCTCAGGCCGTGCACAAAGTCAGCGGGTGGCAGCAAGCTCATGATCCCGTTGAGCAGCAATCACACATAACCACAAGTAGAGAAACAACAGGTAAGCCCAGCCTCACAGGAGATTCAAACACCAGCCAGTGACAACAAGGTCAACTAACACCAGAAATAACCAGATGGCAAAAGGTAAACGAAGGAATGTCACTAACAGAAATCAAGGCAACATGACAGCATCTGAACCCAGTTCTCCAACAACAGGAAGCCCTGGATACCCCAAAACACCAGAAAAACAAGACTTGGATATAAAATCACTGGTCAGGACGCTGGTAGCTGAACACATAGAAAAATCTCGTAAAGAAATAGAGGAGAAAATGGATCAAAAGTTAGAAGCCTTTACAAGGCAAATACAAAAATCACTTCAAGAAATGCAGGAGAAGATGGATCAAAAAGAAGAAGACAATAAGGAAGAAAGACAAAAATCACTTAAAGAAATACAGAAGAACGTGGGCCAACAAGTAGAAGCTATGAAAGAGGAAACACAAAAATCTATTAAAGAAATACATGAAAACACAATCAAGCAAGCAAAAGATCTGAGCATATCCATTCAGGTACTAAAAACAGAAGTAGAAACAACTAAGAAATCGCAGAGGGAGACAACATTAGAGATAGAAAACCTTGGGGCCTGTGAGCTTAGAACTTGCACCGAGGCAGCCGGACCCACCCAGCTCCCCAGGACCCCGGACCAGCGATAGCAGCAGGCCTCCATATTGCAACCAGGACACAGCTGGAAAGGCGCAGGTAGGGTCTCCGTCTGGGACTGGAGCAGGGAGCGCTGCTAAGCTCCCGCCCAGAGGAGGGCACAGGCGCCTAGGCTCTGCAGCACGTCCCTGTGAGCTTAGAACTTGCACCGAGGCAGCCAGACCCACCCAGCTCCCCAGGACCCCGGACCAGCGATAGCAGCAGGCCTCCATATTGCAACCAGGACACAGCTGGAAAGGCGCAGGTAGGGTCTCCGTCTGGGACTGGAGCAGGGAGCTCTGCTAAGCCCCCGCCCAGAGGAGGGCACAGGCGCCTAGGCTCTGCAGCACGTCCCTGCGAGCTTAGGACGTGCACTGAGGCAGCCGGACCCACCCAGCTCCCCAGGACCCCGGACCAGCGATAGCAGCAGGCCTCCATATTGCAACCAGGACACAGCTGGAAAGGCGCAGGTAGGGTCTCCGTCTGGGACTGGAGCAGGGAGCGCTGCTAAGCCCCCGCCCAGAGGAGGGCACAGGCGCCTAGGCTCTGCAGCACGTCCCTGCGAGCTTAGGACGTGCACTGAGGCAGCCGGACCCACCCAGCTCCCCAGGACCCCGGACCAGCGATAGCAGCAGGCCTCCATATTGCAACCAGGACACAGCTGGAAAGGCGCAGGTAGGGTCTCCGTCTGGGACTGGAGCAGGGAGCGCTGCTAAGCTCCCGCCCAGAGGAGGGCACAGGCGCCTAGGCTCTGCAGCACGTCCCTGTGAGCTTAGAACTTGCACCGAGGCAGCCGGACCCACCCAGCTCCCCAGGACCCCGGACCAGCGATAGCAGCAGGCCTCCATATTGCAACCAGGACACAGCTGGAAAGGCGCAGGTAGGGTCTCCGTCTGGGACTGGAGCAGGGAGCGCTGCTGAGCTCTCGCCCAGAGGCGGGCCCAGGCACCTAGGCTCTGCAGCACGTCCCTGCGAGCTTAGGACGTGCACTGAGGCAACCGGAACCACCCAGCTCCCCAGGAACCCGGACCAGTGATAGCTGCAGGCCTCCATATTGCAACCAGGACACAGCTGGAAAGACACAGGTAGATAGATTCCATCAGGGGCTACCACGTGAGGGGATCTGCTAGGCTCTCCCTACTAGGCAGGCCCAGCAGCGCCTACCGAGGCTCTGCTGCACTCCCCCACACTTGCCAGAGTCCTCAGGCCGGGCACAAAGTCAGCCGGTGGCAGCCAGCTCGTGATCCCGTTGAGCAGCAATCACGCATAACCACCAGTAGAGAAACAACAGGTAAGCCCAGCCTCGCAGGAGATTCAAACACCAGCCAGTGACAACAAGGTCAACTAACACCAGAAATAACCAGATGGCAAAAGGTAAAGGAAGGAATGTCACTAACAGAAATCAAGGCAACATGACAGCATCTGAACCCAGTTCGCCAACAACAGGAAGCCCTGGATACCCCAAAACACCAGAAAAACAAGACTTGGATATAAAATCACTGGTCAGGATGCTGGTAGCTGAACACATAGAAAAATCTCGTAAAGAAATAGAGGAGAAAATGGATCAAAAGTTAGAAGCCTTTACAAGGCAAATACAAAAATCACTTCAAGAAATGCAGGAGAAGATGGATCAAAAAGAAGAAGACAATAAGGAAGAAAGACAAAAATCACTTAAAGAAATACAGAAGAACGTGGGCCAACAAGTAGAAGCTATGAAAGAGGAAACACAAAAATCTATTAAAGAAATACATGAAAACACAATCAAGCAAGCGAAAGATCTGAGCACATCCATCCAGGTACTAAAAACAGAAGTAGAAACAACTAAGAAATCGCAGAGAGAGACAACATTGGAGATAGAAAACCTTGGGAAGAAATCAGGGGCCATAGATGCAAATATCAACAATAGAATACAAGAGATAGAAGACAGAATATCATAAGCCGAAGATACCATAGGAACCATTGATTCAACAGTCAAAGAAAATACTAAATGCAAAAAGGCTGTAACCCAAAACATCCAGGAAATCCAGGACGCAATGAGAAGACCAAACCTAAGGATCATAGGTATAGACGAGAATGAAGACGTACAAGTTAAAGGGCGAGCAAATATCTTCTACAAAATTATGGAAGAAAACTTCCCCAACCTAAAGAGAGAGATGCCCATGAATATACAAGAAGCCTATAGAACCCCAAACAGACTGGACCAGAACAGAAACACATCCCGTCACATAATAATCAAAACTCCAAATGTACTAAACAAAGAAAGAATATTAAAGGCAGCAAGAGAAAAAGGCCAAGTAACTTATAAAGGAAGACCTATCAGAATAACACCAGACTTCTCACCTGAGACCATGAAAGCTAGAAGATCCTGGGCAGATATAATGCAAACTCTAAGAGAACACAAACTCCAGGCAAAACTACTTTACCCAGCAAAGCTCTCAATCGCCATAGATGGAGACATCAAGGTATTCCATGACAAAACCAAATTTGCACGATATCTTTCCACAAATCCAGCCCTACAAAGGATAATAGGGGGAAAACACCAAGACAAGGACGGAAACTACACCCGGGAAGAAACAAGATAGAAACCTCCTCTCATCAAACCTAAAAGAAGGTAACCTCTCGAATATTAAAAAAATAAATAAAATAAATAAATATAATTTCAAAAATGTCTGGAGGAAATAATTACTATTCCTTAATATCTCTTAACATCAATGGACTCAATTCCCCAATAAAAAGACATAGATTAACAGACTGGATACGGAAACAGGACCCTACATTTTGCTGCATACAGGAAACCCATCTCAGTGTTAAAGACAAACACTGCCTTAGAGTAAAAGGCTGGAAGACAATTTTACAAGCAAATGGTCCCAGGAAACAAGCTGGAGTAGCCATTCTAATATCAGATAAAATTGACTTCCAACCTAAAATCATCAAAAGAGACTCAGAAGGTCACTTCTTGCTGGCCAAAGGGAAAATCCACCAAGAAGAGCTCTCAATACTGAACATCTATGCTCCAAATGCAAGGGCACCCTCATTCGTAAAAGAAACTTTACTAAAGCTTAAAGCACACATCGCACCTAACACAATGATTGTAGGTGACTTCAACACTCCACTCTCCTCAATGGACCGATCAGGAAAGCAGAAACTAAACAGGGACACAGTGAAACTAATTGAAGCTTTGGACCAATTGGATTTAACAGATATATATAGAACATTCCATCCTAAAACAAAAGAGTATACCTTTTTCTCAGCACCGCACGGTACCTTCTCAAAAATTGATCATATAATTGGTCACAAGACAGACCTCAACAAATACAAGAAGACCGAACTAATCCCATGTCTCCTATCGGATCACTATGGAGTAAAAGTGGTCTTCAATAGCAAGAAGAACTACAGAAAGCCCACATACACATGGAAACTGAACAATACTCTACTCAATGACACCCTGGTCAAGGAAGAAATAAAGAAAGAAATCAAAGACTTTTTAGACTTCAATGAAAATGAAGGTACGACCTACCCAAATCTCTGGGATACAATGAAAGCAGTGCTAAGAGGAAAACTCATAGCCCTGAGTGCCTCCAAAAAGAAACTGGAAAGAGCATACACTAGCAACTTAACAGCACACCTGAAGGCGCTGGAACAAAAAGAAGCTAACTCACCCAGGAGGAGTAGAAGAGAGGAAATCATCAAACTAAGGGCTGAAATCAATCAAGCAGAAACAAAGAGAACCATACAAAGAATCAACAAGACCAGGAGCTGGTTCTTCGAGAAAATCAACAAGATAGATAAGCCCTTAGCTAGACTAACCAAAGGGCACAGAGATAGTATCCAAATTAACAAAATTAAAAATGAAAAGGGGGATATAACAACAGAAACAGAGGAAATTCAAAAGATCATCAGATCCTACTACAAAGGCCTATACTCAAAACAACTGGAAAATCTGGAGGAAATGGACAATTTCCTAGACAGATACCAAATACCAAAATTAAATCAGCACCAAGTAGACCAGCTAAACAGTCCCATAACCCTTAAAGAAATAGAAGGGGTTATAGAAAGCCTCCCAACCAAAAAAAGTACGGGACCAGATGGTTTTAGTGCAGAATTCTACCAGACCTTCAAAGAAGACTTAACACCAATACTCTTCAAACTATTCCACAAAATAGAGACAGAAGGGACACTGCCCAACTCATTCTTCGAAACCACAATTACGCTGATACCTAAACCACAAAAAGATCCAACAAAGAAAGAGAACTACAGGCCAATTTCTCTTATGAATATAGATGCAAAAATACTAAATAAAATTCTTGCCAACCGAATCCAAGAGCATATCAAAACGATCATTCACCATGATCAAGTAGGCTTCATTCCAGGAATGCAGGGATGGTTCAATATACGGAAATCCATCAATGTAATCCACTACATAAACAAACTAAAAGAAAAAAACCACATGGTCATCTCATTAGATGCTGAAAAAGCATTTGACAAAATTCAGCATCCTTTCATGCTAAAAGTCTTGGAAAGAGCAGGAATTCAAGGCCCATACCTAAACATAGTAAAAGCAATCTACAGCAAACCAGTAGCCAACATCAAAATAAATGGAGAGAAACTTGAAGCAATTCCACTAAAATCAGGGACTAGACAAGGCTGTCCTCTCTCTCCATATCTTTTCAATATAGTACTTGAAGTTCTAGCGAGAGCAATCAGACAACATAAGGAAGTCAAAGGGATACAAATTGGAAAGGAAGAAGTCAAAGTATCATTATTTGCAGATGATATGATAGTCTACTTAAGCGATCCAAAAAACTCCACCAGAGAACTTCTACAGCTGATAAACAACTTCAGCAACGTGGCTGGTTATAAAATTAACTCAAGCAAATCAGTAGCCTTCTTGTACTCAAAGGACAAGCAGGCTGAGAAAGAAGTTAGGGAAATAACACCCTTCACAATAGCCACAAACAACATAAAGTACCTTGGCGTAACTCTAACCAAACAAGTGAAAGATCTGTATGACAGGAACTTCAAGTCCCTGAAGAAAGAAATCGAAGAAGACCTCAGGAGATGGAAAAATATTTCTTGCTCCTGGATTGGCAGGATCAATATAGTAAAAATGGCCATCTTGCCAAAAGCAATCTACAGATTCAATGCACTCCCCATCAAAATCCCAACTCAATTCTTCATAGATCTAGAAAGAGCAATTCTCAAATTCATCTGGAGCAACAAAAAACCCAGGATAGCTAAAACTATTCTCAACAATAAAAGGACTTCTGGGGGAATCAATATCCCTGACCTCAAGCAGTACTACAGAGCAATTGTGTTAAAAACTGCATGGTATTGGTACAGCAACAGGCAGGTAGATCAATGGAATAGGATTGAAGACCCAGAAATTAACCCACAGACTTATGGTCACTTGATCTTTGATAAAGGAGCCACAACCATCCGGTGGAAAAAAGATAGCCTTTTCAACAAATGGTGCTGGTTCAACTGGAGGTCAACATGCAGAAGAATGCGAATTGACCCACTCTTATCTCCTTGTACTAAGATCAACTCCAAGTGGATCAAGGACCTCCACATAAAACCAGACACACTGAAACTATTAGAAAAGAAATTTGGGAAGACCCTGGAGGACTTGGGCACAGGAGAAAAGTTCCTGAACAGAACACCAATAGCTTATGCTCTAAGATCAAGAATCGACAAATGGGACCTCATAAAATTACAAAGTTTCTGCAAAGCAAAGGACACTGTCAGAAGGACAAAACGGCAACCAACAAAGTGGGAAAAGATCTTCACCAACCCCACATCCGACAGAGGGCTAATATCCAATATATACAAAGAACTCAAGAAGTTAGACCCCAAAGAACCAAATAACCCTATCAAAAAATGGGGCACAGAGCTAAACAAAGAATTCTCACCAGAAGAAATTCGGATGGCCGAGAAACACCTTAAAAGATGTTCAACATCATTAGTCATCAGGGAAATGCAAATCAAAACAACCCTGAGATTCCACCTCACACCAGTCAGAATGGCTAAGATTAAAAACTCAAGAGACAACAAGTGCTGGCGAGGATGTGGAGAAAGAGGAACACTCCTCCACTGTTGGTGGGATTGCAAAATGGTAAAACCGCTCTGGAAATCAGTTTGGCGGTTCCTCAGAAAATTGGGCATGTTACTTCCAGAGGACCCTGGCATACCACTCCTGGGCATATACCCAGAGGATTCCCCTGCATGCAATAAGGACACATGCTCCACTATGTTTATAGCAGCCTTGTTTATAATAGCCAGAAATTGGAAGCAGCCCAAATATCCCTCAAAGGAGGAATGGATACAGAAAATGTGGTATATTTATACAATGGAATACTACACAGCAATTAAAAATAATGAATTCATGCAATTTGTAGGTAAATGGTTAGACCTGGAAAATATCATCCTGAGTGAATTAACCCAATCACAAAAGAATGCACCTGAAATGCAATCACTGATAAGTGGATATTAATGAGCCCAGAAGCCCTAAATACTCAAGACACAAATAGCAAGTCAAATGATTCCCAAGAAGAAGAAAGGAGAGGACCCTGGGCCTGTAAAGATTGCTTCCAGTTTAGTAAAGAAACCGAGGGGGGAGGGGGAATTATTGGGGAACAGATGGGGGGGAGAGGAACTATGGGAACTATGGTGGGTGGGAACTGGGAAAGGGGAAAGCCTTTGGAATGTAAACATAGAATATAGAAAATAAAATTAAAAAAAAAAAAAAAAAAGAATACCCATGGTATGCAGTCACTGATAAGTGGATATTAGCCTAGAATCTTGGAACACCAAAGACACAATTCACATACCAAATGATGTCTGACAAGAAGAAAGGAGTGGACACTGGTGCTGGAAAGGATCAAAGCATCAATGTAGGGGAATACAAGAACAGGGAAGAGGGAAGGGGTGGAAGAGGGAGCAGGGGGAGGGAAAAGGGCATGTGTTACCTTTGGGGGGCAGGGAACCAGGAAAAGGGAAATGAAATGTAAATATAGAATATATACAATAAAAATTTTAAAAAAGAAAAAAAAAAAGAAATGAAAAGGGAGACATAACAACAGAAACTGAGGAAATTCAAAAGATCATCAGATCCTACTACAAAGGTCTATACTCAAAACAACTGGAGAATCTGGAGGAAATGGACAATTTCCTAGACAGATATCAAATACCAAAATTAAATCAGCATCAAGTAGATCAGCTAAATAGTCCCATAACCCCTAAAGAAATAGAAGGGGTTATAGAAAGCCTCCCAACCAAAAAAAGTACGGGACCAGATGGTTTTAGTGCAGAATTCTACCAGACCTTCAAAGAAGACTTAACACCAATACTTTTCAAACTATTCCACAAAATAGAGACAGAAGGGACACTGCCCAACTCATTCTTCGAAGCCACAATTACGCTAATACCTAAACCACAAAAAGATCCAACAAAGAAAGAGAACTACAGGCCAATTTCTCTTATGAATATAGATGCAAAAATACTAAATAAAATTCTTGCTAACCGAATCCAAGAGCACATTAAAATGATCATCCACCATGATCAAGTAGGCTTCATCCCAGGGATGCAGGGATGGTTCAATATACGGAAATCCATCAATGTAATCCACTACATAAACAAACTGAAAGAAAAAAAACCACATGGTCATCTCATTAGATGCTGAAAAAGCATTCGACAAAGTTCAGCATCCTTTCATGCTAAAAGTCTTGGAAAGAGCAGGAATTCAAGGCCCATACCTAAACATAGTAAAAGCAATCTACAGCAAACCAGTAGCCAACATCAAAATAAATGGAGAGAAACTTGAAGCATTCCCACTAAAATCAGGGACTAGACAAGGCTGCCCTCTATCTCCATATCTTTTCAATATAGTACTTGAAGTTCTAGCAAGAGCAATTAGACAACATAAGGAAGTCAAAGGGATACAAATTGGAAAGGAAGAAGTGAAACTATCATTATTTGCAGATGATATGATAGTTTACCTAAGCGACCCAAAAAACTCCACCAGAGAACTTCTACAGCTGATAAGCAGCTTCAGCAAAGTGGCAGGTTATAAAATTAACTCAAGCAAGTCAGTGGCCTTCCTGTACTCAAAGGACAAGCAGGCTGAGAAAGAAATTAGGGAAATAACACCCTTCACAATAGCCACAAACAACATAAAGTACCTTGGCATAACTCTAACCAAACAAGCGAAAGATCTGTACAACAGGAACTTCAAGTCCTTGAAGAAAGAAATTGAAGAAGACCTCAGAAGATGGAAAAATATCTCTTGCTCCTGGATTGGCAGAATCAATATAGTAAAAATGGCCATCTTGCCAAAAGCAATATACAGATTCAATGCGATCCCCATCAAAATCCCAACTCAATTCTTCATAGATCTAGAAAGAGCAATTCTCAAATTCATCTGGAGCAACAAAAAACCCAGGATAGCAAAAACTATTCTCAACAATAAAAGGACTTCTGGGGGAATCAATATCCCTGACCTCAAGCAGTACTACAGAGCAATTGTGTTAAAAACTGCATGGTATTGGTATAGCAACAGGCAAGCAGATCAATGGAACAGGATTGAAGACCCAGAAATTAACCCACAGACTTATGGTCACTTGACCTTTGATAAAGGAGCCACAACCATCCGGTGGAAAAAAGATAGCCTTTTCAACAAATGGTGCTGGTTCAACTGGAGGTCAACATGCAGAAGAATGCGAATTGACCCACTCTTATCTCCTTGTACTAAGATCAACTCCAAGTGGATCAAGGACCTCCACATAAAACCAGACACACTGAAACTACTAGAAAAGAAACTTGGGAAGACCCTGGAGGACTTGGGCACAGGGGAAAAGTTCCTGAACAGAACACCAACAGCTTATGCTCTAAGATCAAGAATCGACAAATGGGACCTCATAAAATTACAAAGTTTCTGCAAAGCAAAGGACACTGTCAGAAGGACAAAACGGCAACCAACAAAGTGGGAAAAGATCTTCACCAACTCCACATCCGACAGAGGGCTAATATCCAATATATACAAAGAACTCAAGAAGTTAGACCGCAAAGAAACAAATAACCCTATCAAAAAATGGGGCACAGAGCTAAACAAAGAATTTTCACCAGAAGAAATTCGGATGGCCGAGAAACACCTTAAAAGATGTTCAACATCATTAGTCATCAGGGAAATGCAAATCAAAACAACCCTGAGATTCCACCTCACACCAGTCAGAATGGCTAAGATTAAAAACTCAAGAGACAACAAGTGCTGGCGAGGATGTGGAGAAAGAGGAACACTCCTCCACTGTTGGTGGGATTGCAGAATGGTAAAACCACTCTGGAAATCAGTTTGGCGGTTCCTCAGAAAATTGGGCATGTCACTTCCAGAGGACCCTGGCATACCACTCCTGGGCATATACCCAGAGGATTCCCCTGCATGCAATAAGGACACATGCTCCACTATGTTTATAGCAGCCTTGTTTATAATAGCCAGAAATTGGAAGGAGCCCAAATATCCCTCAAAGGAGGACTGGATACAGAAAATGTGGTATATTTATACAATGGAATACTACTCAGCAATTAAAAATAATGAATTCATGCAATTTGTAGGTAAATGGTTAGACCTGGAAAATATCATCCTGAGTGAATTAACCCAATCACAAAAGAATGCACATGAAATGCAATCACTGATAAGTGGATATTAATGAGCCCAGAAGCACTAAATACTCAAGACACAAATAGCAAGTCAAATGATTCCCAAGAAGAAGAAAGGAGAGGACCCTGGGCCTGTAAAGATTGCATCCAGTTTAGTAAAGAAACTGAGGGGGGAGGGGGAATGATTGGGGAACAGTTGGGGGGAGAGGAACTATGGGAACTATGGTGGGTGGGAACTGGGAAAGGGGAAAGCCTTTTGAATGTAAACATAGAACATAGAAAATAAAAATTAAAAAAAAAATGTAAAAAAAAAAAAAAAAAAAAAAAAAAAAGAAAACCTTGGGAAGAAATCAGGGGCCATAGATGCAAATATCAACAATAGAATACAAGAGATAGAAGACAGAATCTCAGAAGCCTAAGATACCATAGGAACCATTGATTCAACAGTCAAAGAAAATACTAAATGCAAAAAGGCTGTAACCCAAAACATCCAGGAAATCCAGGACACAATGAGAAGACCAAACCTAAGGATTATAGGTATAGACGAGAATGAAGATTTACAAGTTAAAGGGCCAGCAAATATCTTCTACAAAATTATGGAAGAAAACTTCCCCAACCTAAAGAGAGAGATGCCCATGAATATACAAGAAGCATATAGAACCCCAAACAGACTGGATCAGAACAGAAATACATCCCGTCACATAATAATCAAAACTCCAAATGTACTAAACAAAGAAAGAATATTAAAGGCAGCAAGAGAAAAAGGCCAAGTAACTTATAAAGGAAGACCTATCAGAATAACACCAGACTTCTCACCTGAGACCATGAAAGCTAGAAGATCCTGGGCAGATATAATGCAAACTCTAAGAGAACACAAACTTCAGCCAAAACTACTTTACCCAGCAAAGCTCTCAATCGCCATAGATGGAGACATCAAGGTATTCCATGACAAAACCAAATTTGCACGATATCTTTCCACAAATCCAGCCCTACAAAGGATAATAGGGGGAAAACACCAAGACAAGGACGGAAACTACACCCAGGAAGAAGCAAGATAGAAACCTCCTCTCATCAAAACCAAAAGAAGGTAACCTCTCGAATATAAAAAGTAAATAAAATAAATAAATATAATTTCAAAAATGTCTGGAGGTAATAATTACTATTCCTTAATATCTCTTAACATCAATGGACTCAATTCCCCAATAAAAAGACATAGATTAACAGACTGGATACAGAAACAGGACCCTACATTTTGCTGCATACATGAAACACATCTCAGTGTTAAAGACAAACACTGCCTTAGAGTAAAAGGCTGGAAGACAATTTTACAAGCAAATGGTCTCAGGAAACAAGCTGGAGTAGCCATTCTAATATCAGATAAAATTGACTTCCAACCTAAAATCATCAAAAGAGACTCAGAAGGTCACTTCTTGCTGGCCAAGGGGAAAATCCAGCAAGAAGAGCTCTCAGTACTGAACATCTATGCTCCAAATGCAAGGGCACCCTCATTCGTAAAATAAACCTTACTAAAGCTTAAAGCACACATTGCACCGAACACAATAATTGTGGGTGACTTCAACACTCCACTCTCCTCAATGGACCAATCAGGAAAGCAGAAAATAAACAGGGACACAGTGAAACTAATTGAAACTCTGGACCAATTGGATTTAACAGATATCTATAGAACATTTCATCCTAAAGCTAAAGAATATACCTTTTTCTGAGCTCCACATGGTACCTTCTCTAAAATAGACCATATAATTGGTCACAAGACAGATGTCAACAAATACAAGAAGATCGAGCTAATCCCATGCCTCCTATCAGATCACCATGGAGTAAGAGTGGTCTTCAATAGCAACAAAAACAACAGAAAGCCCACATACACATGGAAACTGAACAATACTCTACTCAATGACACCTTGGTCAAGGAAGAAATAAAAAAAGAAACCAAAGACTTTTTAGAATTCAATGAAACTGAAGGTACAACCTACCCAAATCTATGGGACACAATGAAAGCAGTGCTAAGAGGAAAACTCATAGCTCTAAGTGCATCCAAAAAGAAACTGGAGAGAGCATACACTAGCAGCTTAAAGGCACACCTTAAAGCCCTGGAAGAAAAACAAGTTAATTCACCCAGCAAGAGTAGAAGACAAGAAATCATCAAACTCAGGGCTGAAATCAATCAAATAGAAACAAAGTAAACCATACAAAGAATCAACAAGACCAGGAGCTGTTTCTTTGATAAAATCAACAAGATAGATAAACTCCTAGGCAGACTAACCAAAGGACACAAAGACAGCATCCAAATTAACAAAATTAGAAATGAAAAGGGAGACATAACAACAGAAACTGAGGAAATTCAAAAGATCATCAGATCCTACTACAAAGGTCTATACTCAAAACAACTGGAGAATCTAGAGGAAATGGACAATTTCCTAGACAGATACCAAATACCAAAATTAAATCAGCATCAAATAGATCAGCTAAATAGTCCCATAACCCCTAAAGAAATAGAAGGGGTTATAGAAAGCCTCCCAACCAAGAAAAGTACGGGACCAGATGGTTTTAGTGCAGAATTCTACCAGACCTTCAAAGAAGACTTAACACCAATACTTTTCAAACTATTCCACAAAATAGAGACAGAAGGGATACTGCCCAACTCATTCTTTGAAGCCACAATTACGCTAATACCTAAACCACAAAAAGATCCAACAAAGAAAGAGAACTACAGGCCAATTTCTCTTACGAATATCGATGCAAAAATACTAAATAAAAATCTTGCCAACCGAATCCAAGAGCACATCAAAACGATCATTCACCATGATCAAGTAGGCTTCATCCCAGGGATGCAGGGATGGTTCAACATATGGAAATCCATCAATGTAATCCACTACATAAACAAACTAAAAGAAAAAAACCACATGGTCATCTCATTAGATGCTGAAAAAGCATTCGACAAAATTCAGCATCCTTTCATGCTAAAAGTCTTGGAAAGAGCAGGAATTCAAGGCCCATACCTAAACATAGTAAAAGCAATCTACAGCAAACCAGTAGCCAACATCAAAATAAATGGAGAGAAACTTGAAGCAATCCCACTAAAATCCGGGACTAGACAAGGCTGCCTGCCCTCTCTCTCCATATCTTTTCAATATAGTACTTGAAGTTCTAGCGAGAGCAATTAGACAACATAAGGAAGTCAAAGGGATACAAATTGGAAAGGAAGAAGTCAAACTATCATTATTTGCAGATGTTATGATAGTTTACTTAAGTGACCCAAAAAACTCCACCAGAGAACTTCTACAGCTGATAAACATCTTCAGCAATGTGGCTGGTTATAAAATTAACTCAAGCAAATCAGTAGCCTTCTTGTACTCAAAGGACAAGCAGGCTGAGAAAGAAGTTAGGGAAATAACACCCTTCACAATAGCCACAAACAACATAAAGTACCTTGGCGTAACTCTAATCAAACAAGCGAAAGATCTGTATAACAGGAAATTCAAGTCCTTGAAGAAAGAAATCGAAGAAGACCTCAGAAGATGGAAAAATATTTCTTGCTCCTGGATTGGCAGGATCAATATAGTAAAAATGGCCATCTTACCAAAAGCAATATACAGATTCAATGTGATCCCCATCAAAAACTATTCTCAACAATAAAAGGACTTCTGGGGGAATCAATATCCCTGACCTTAAACAGTACTACAGAGCAATTGTGTTAAAAACTGCATGGTATTGGTACAGCAACAGGCAAGTGGATCAATGGAATAGGATTGAAGACCCAGAAATTAACCCACAGACTTATGGTCACTTGATCTTTGATAAAGGAGCCACAACCATCCAGTGGAATAAAGATAGACTCTTTAAAAAATGGTGCTGGTTCAACTGGAGGTCAACATGCAGAAGAATGCGAATTGACCCACTCTTATCTCTTTGTACTAAGATCAACTCCAAGTGGATCAAGGACCTCCACATAAAACCAGACACACTGAAACTATTAGAAAAGAAACTTGGGAAGACCCTGGAGGACATAGGCACAGGGAGAAAGTTCATGAACAGAACACCAATAGCTTATGCACTAAGATCAAGAATTGACAAATGGGACCTCATAAAATTACAAAGTTTCTGCAAGGCAAAGGACACTGTCAGAAGGACAAAACACCAACCAATAAAGTGGGAAAAGATCTTCACCAACCCCACATCCGACAGAGGGCTAATATCCAATATATACAAAGAACTCAAGAAGTTAAACCCAAAAGAACCAAATAACCCTATCAAAAAATGGGGTACAGAGCTAAATAAAGAATTTTCACCAGAAGAAATTCGGATGGCTGAGAAACACCTTAAGAGATGTTCAACATCATTAGTCATCAGAGAAATGCAAAGCAAAACAACCCTTGAGATTTCACCTCACACCAGTCAGAATGGCTAAGATTAAAAACTCAAGAGACAACAAATGCTGGCGAGGATGTGGAGAAAGAGGAACACTCCTCCACTGTTGGTGGGATTGCAAAATGGTAAAACCGCTCTGGAAATCAGTGTGGCGGTTCCTCAGAAAATTGGGCATGTCCCTTCCAGAGGACCCTGGCATACCACTCCTGGGCATATGCCCAGAGGATTCCCCTGCATACAATAAAGACACATGCTCCACTATGTTTATAGCAGCCTTGTTTATAATAGCCAGAAATTGGAAGGAGCCCAAATATCCCTCAAAGGAGGAATGGATACAGAAAATGTGGTATATTTATACAATGGAATACTACTCAGCAATTAAAAATAATGAATTCATGCAATTTGTAGGTAAATGGTTAGACCTGGAAAATATCATCCTGAGTGAGCTAACCCAATCACAAAAGAATACACATGAAATGCAATCACTGATAAGTGGATATTAATGAGCCCAGAAGCCCTAAATACTCAAGGCACAATTAGCAAGTCAAATGATTCCCAAGAAGAAAGGAGAGGACCCTGGGCCTGTAAAGATTGGATCCAGTTTTGTAGAGAAACCGTGGGGGGAGGGGGAATGATTGGGGAATAGTTGAGGGGGAGAGGAATTATGGAACATAGGGAGGGGGAACTGGGAAAGGGGAAAGCCTTTGGAATGTAAACATAGAATATAGAAAAAAACTGGCAGGTGACAGAGCTAAGTAAATGTTGAAAATAAAATAATATTGAAGTTCCTCATGAAACTATAATATGATTCAACTACACTACTAAAGGGTACATGTTAAAAAGAAAATCCGTATGTCAAATGAATTTCTTCCCTCTAATGTTTGTTGCAGTATCATTCCCTGTAGCTAAGAAATGGAATCAACCTGGGTATTCAATGACAGATGGATAGATTAAAATAGTATAGTCAGCATTCCCCATGGCTCTCAAAACAATCAGTACAGGATATTGGTTGCCTACTGGAATTATACTATAAGACACCATTGCTGAAGACAATACATACTTTTGTCATAAGACAAAGAGAAGGTGCAGTTGGAATTGAATTGGAAACTTACTCTCTGTTGGCTTGTACACAGAATGCTAGAAAATCTATGTAGACTGCTTGCAAAGAAGTGGCATCAACAATCTTAAGAATGGAGCCTTATGGGAATGAATGTACCATTCCCACCTGGTAAGGGAAATGTACCCACTGCTATAATAGTGATCAATACTGTTATGAAGTTAACCAATTACTTTCTCGTTGGACTGGAGGCTTCTCCCAAATAGTTCATCACTAGAACTGTAAACATCTGGCTGTGTAAGTCATAACTATAGGCATGTTTTTCCTCAATGTTCTAGGCCATCTCCTGCATTCTCCAAAGCTCTGCACTCTCCACTCACTGCCCATCAGATCACTTCTTCCCAAGCTGTATTGTAAAAGAACATGGGCTTTCTCTCATCCCCTTCTCCATTTGAAGGCAGTAACTAAGATTTATAGTTTGATTGCTCTTTCATTTTACTGTCAAACTGTAATAAAATATTCCTCAATCTTCTTTCTAAATCCATGCCTAAATTATTTGATTATTGAAGACTCCCTAATTTCCCTGTAATAATTTTATTCATTAACTTAGAGCATCAGTGAAAGCCTGCACAAGGCCAGCATAAAACTGGGCCATCAGCACTGTCATGGATTGGGAAATGGCTCATTATGTCCCCATCCCTCCTGAGGATTTAAAGGTAGTAAAGTTTCACTAGGTTAAAAGGGCTCGAGAGGCTTCAATCCTTTCTAAGAATCTGTAAGTAGTGGTTGCAGAAGTAGGGAGATAGCTGGAAAGAAAGAGGAAGAGGATTAGGAGGAGATGAAAGGGAACAAGAGATGAATACAGGGTATGAATATGATCAAATACAAAAACTCTATAGTCAAAATTGACACTAAATATATTTAATAAAAAAAGTTCTGGCAAGATAATTCAGTTGATAAACTGTTTGTTGTACAAGCAGAAGATCCTGAATTTGATACTCATAACCACAACCAGAAGCTATGAATTTGAAAGAGAACAAGGAGGATCATATGGAGGGTTTAGAGGGAGAAAAGGGAAAGGTCAAATTATATAATTATATTGTCATCTCAAAAATAAATGAAACAATAAAAAAATCAAAAAGTCATGCACATGTCTTAGTTAGGGTTTTACTGCTGTGAAGACACCATGACCAATGCAAGTTTTATAAAAGACAACATTTAATTGGGGCTGGCTTACAGGCTCAGAGGTTCAGTCCATTGTCATCAAGGCAGAAACATGGCAGCATCCAGGCAGGCATGGTACAGGAGGAGCTGAGAGTTCTACATCTTCATCTAAAGGCTGCTAGTAGAAGACCGACTTCCAGGCAACTGGAGGTCTTAACCCCACACCCACAGTGACACACCTACCACAACAAGGCCACACCTCCTAATAGTGCCACTCCCTGGGAAAAGCATATACAAACCATCACATTCCACTCCCTGACCCCCATAGGCTTGTTCAAACATGAGTCTATGGGGGCCATACTTAAACATAGCATAATGCAAAATGCATTTAGTCCAACTTCAAAAGTCCCTGTAGTCTATAGCAGTCTCAACGGTGTTAAAAGTCCAAAGTTCAAGGTTTCTTCTGAGATTCATTCAATCACTTAACTGTAATCTTTCAAGCAAGACAGGAAACCAGCTGGGCAATGTCCAAA
The DNA here is from genome assembly GCA_964023405.1 of Apodemus agrarius. Taxonomy (NCBI): domain Eukaryota; kingdom Metazoa; phylum Chordata; class Mammalia; order Rodentia; family Muridae; genus Apodemus; species Apodemus agrarius. The sequence goes on from OZ030010.1 coordinate 143,902,329, forward strand.
CTCTGCATCTCCATTTCTGATGGCAAAGAGGTTTTCAGATATCCAACTCCTTTTTCATCCTTATTGACTGCAACTAGGTTCTTTTTTCCTGGGCTTGTTCCACGCCCTGTTAGCAGCTTTCCTTAGCAGGCATCCTGTGGCTCTGGCATCTTTAACATCTTGGGTACCTCAGGTCAATTTCAGTTTCACAGCTTCTTGTTACAATGTCTGAGATCCACACATGATCTCCTGTGTACCTCCAAAGAGCTGGTGTCACTTCTCCAGCTCTGCCCTCTGTAGCACTCTAAGTTCAGATTGACCCACTCCACTGCCACTGCTGTTCTTGGTGGTTATCCCAAGGTACTGGCATCTCCAATATGCTAGGGTCTTCCACTGCAACTATAATTCACCAAAGCCTCTCATAGCCTCTCTTCATGGTACCAAGCCTCAACTCCTTTGCATGACCCCTTCAGTCCTGGGCTGTCAATTACAACTGGGGGTACACTTTTACCAATAGCCTTTCATGGCCTATCACAGTACCAAGCCTCAGCTGTTCTTCATGATGCCTTCATGCCTTCAAAACCAGTACCACCTGGATGATTTTTACACGTTACCAAGTACAGCCACAACATTAGGAACACTTGGCTATCTCTGGAATACAGCTTCTTTGTACTCTCAGAAAACACTTCCCATATTTCACCTCAGTGATGCTGGTCTTTTCTTAATCACCACTAATTTCTTAGCTCCAGCTAACCAGCATCAATTATTTCAGTAGTTTCCTTCTCTTCTTGAATATAAAGCCAGAGACACATGGCTCAGGCTGCTGAGTTCTACTGCTTGCAGGAGCTGGAACACTGGCCCCCTTGTTCTATTACACTATCACTAGCTTCCTTTTTCCCAGCTCCTTCACTGCCTAAGTTGGCTGTCCTGAATCTTGCTCCTTAGACTGACTTTGAACTCAAGAGATCTGCATGCCTGTCTCCTAAGCACTGGGATTAAAGGTGTAGTTCACCAAACCTGGATTAAAGTTTTTCTTCACCTAGAATTTGCTCTGTCCTAGGCTGGCCGTGAACTCAGAGATCTGCTTTTCTTTGCCTCCTGGGATTAAAGGTTTGTATGACCATGCCTGGACCTAAACTTAACTGGGTGAATCTTGCCCTGAAGGTCACCACTCCTTTAATTCAATATAATATCCTTGAATTCAGCTCCATTTCACTTCCTGGAGTCCCTTTAATACTCAAACTATATATTTTGTACTTTTCCTTTCTCAGCTTGCTAGTTTGTTCAAAATTCTCTTCATCAGACTTAACCAGAGAACAAAGTCTTTGTTGGGCTTTTTTGAGACGTCCTTTGCAGATGCAATTAATATAAATCTCTTTACCTTAGCCCTAGGCAGTCTCTTCAGACAGTGGCAAAAAGCAGCCATGTTCTTTACCAAAACATCACAAAAACAGTCTCTCAGGCACATATTAAAGTTCTTCTCCACTGAAACCTCTTGGGCTGTCAGGCCTACACAGATAAAATGACCCTCAGCACCACTGTCTTCCATATTCCTACTAGTCTGGCCCATTAAGCCCCACTTAAAGAATTCTGTGGCTTTCCAAATCCAAAGTCCCCAAATCCACATTCTTCCAAACAAAAGCATTGCCTATCACAGCAATACCCCAGTCCCTGGTACCAACTTCTGTCTTAGTTAGGGTGTTACTGCTGTGAGCGGACACCATGACCAATGCAAGTTTTATAAAAGACAACATTTAATTGAGGTTGGCTTACAGGCTCAGAGGTTCAGTCCATTGTCATCAAGGCAGAAACATGGCAGCATCCAGGCAGGCATGGTACAGGAGGAGCTGAGAGTTCTACATCTTCATCTGAACGCTGCTAGTGGAAGACCGACTTCCAGGCAACTAGGGTGAAGGTCTTAAGCCCACACCCACAGTGACACACCTACTCCAACAAGGCCACACCTCCTAATAGTGCCACTCCCTGGGAAAAGCATATACAAACCATCACAATGTTATAAACTTATAATTCCAGCTTTAGGGATACAGAAAGAGGCAGATACCTAGTGTTCACTGGCAAACCTGTCTATGCTAATTGGTGAGTTTCAAAAAATGTGAGAAACCCTGTTTCAAAAACAATAATGTGTATATGTCATGAAGAACAGTACCAAGGATAATCTCTGCCCTCCACAAGTATGCATCCATATGCACAAACCTATACAAATATACATATGCACAAACAAAAAGTTACTACAATAGAAATATTGATGCTTTTCAATATGTTTACTATTTAATACAAAGAGTTCAAAATCAAGTCTAACCTGAAATTCTCAAGCTTACATTTCCAAAGGCTTAATAGGAATCTTTTATGCCCTTGGAAAACACAGATTACCTTCAGAAAACCTCAGATATGGTGTTCATCCAGCCACAAAAGTAGCAGTGTATTTTTCTACTTTTCATTTTTATTACCTTTATTTATTTTTTTTGACAATTTCACATATGTAGGCAATATATTGTGAATATATCCACCCTGTAACCCTCTTTTATTCCCCTTCCCACTTCTGAAAAAAAAACTCTCAATTCTTCTCAACTAATTTCTGACCTACTTTCAGGTCTTGTGATGTTAACTACATTTTTTGTGTTTATAATTGTATCAACCATCTTATAGCCAGAAGACAATGGTTCCGTTTTTTTTTTTAAACAGTTGGATCCTAAACAATGTATAACATGTGTACCCTTACTTTTTTATTATTATTAATTGGTTATTTTATTTATTTACATTTCAAAAGTTGTCCCCCTTTTCAGTCTCCTGTCTACAAGCCCTCCATCCCCTCGCCCCTCACCTTTGCCACTAAGAGGGTGCTCCTCTACCCACCCACCTACCCACTCCCACACTCCCACACTCCCACACTCCCACCTCTCTCTTCTAGCATTCCTGTATACTGGGGCAACAAGACTCCACAGGACCAAGAGCCTCCTTTCCCATTGATGCCAGGTAAGGCAGTCCCCTGCTACATATAGATCCCAACCTGTGAACTCTTTAATTGGTGATTTAGTCCCTGGGAACTTGGGGAAGGGGTCTGGTTGGTTGATATTGTTGTTCTTCCTATGGGGTTGCAATCTCCCTCAGCTCCTTCAGTCCTTCCATAACTCTTCCATAGTGGTCTCTGGGCTCAATCTTATGGTTGCCTGTGAGTATTTATCTGCATCTGTCTTAGTCAGATGCTGGTGGAGCCTCTCAGAGGACAGACATACCAGGTCCTGTCTTGGAGCACCATTACTTAAATGGATTATAGATAGTTCCAATGTCTTTCTATCATTATCCTCAGAGTTATTTCCAACATTGTAAATCTAATGTGATTGTTAATCTTTTGAGAATTTTCATGGAGCCAAGGGATACTTTCTCCAGAAAAGATATACATATATTGTACATAATTTAGAACAATACTAAAAAATTCAGAGACCCCTTTCCTTATTTTGAAACCAGAACAGATTAGCAGACATGAAGCATGCAATGGAGACTGTTCCACTTCTTCCCCTTTAGCCAGCAGATTAACTTCTTTTTTAAAAAAATGATTCATTTATTTCTTATATACAAATATTTTTAAATAGGTGTACACTGTTGGATCCCATTACAGATGGTTGTGAGCAACCATATGGTGGCTGGAATTGAACTGCGAACCTCTGGAAGAAGAGTCAGTGCTCTTAACTTCTGAGCCATCATGTAATGTAGTTCCTGCATATATGACTAAACGCCAGAAGAGGGCTCCAGATCTCACTACAGAGGGTTTTGAGACATCAGGTGCTTACTGGCAATTGAACTCAGGACCTCTGGGAGAGCAGTAAGTACTCCCAACTCTGAGGCTTCTTTCCAGCTCCATCAGATTAATTTTTAAAGAAAATTTATCACATGGTCATGAGCATCTTTCTTAAATTTCCTTTCCTGATTTCTCATCTATTGTTTTATTATGGTCCTTTAAAAGCAGTCTAATTTATGCAATTTGTAGGTAAATGGTTAGATCTGGAAAATATCATCCTAAGTGAGCTAACCCAATCACAAAAGAATACACATGAAATGCAATCACTGATAAGTGGATATTAATGAGCCCAGAAGCCCTAAATACTCAAGACACAATTAGCAAGTCAAATGACTCCCAAGAAGAAGAATGGAGAGGACCCTGGGCCTGTAAAGATTGGATCCAGTATTGTAGACCCAGAACAGAGAAATCGTGGGGGGGGATGAGTGGGGAATAGCAGGGGGGGAGGAGAGGAATTATGGGACATATGGTGGGGGGTAATTGGGAAAGGGGAAAACCTTTGGAATGTAAACATAGAATATAGAAAATAAAAAAAAATAAGAAAAAAAAAGCTCTAGGACAGTGCCCCCCCAAAAAAGAAAGAAAAATAGTAGTATGTATGCATTTTTCTATACCCCTTTCTCTCACATACTTAAAATCTGTCCGAGAATTGATGTCTGACAATAGTAGTATAGTTGTTACTGTTGATGAACATAGTTTAATCAGCAAATTCATATCTTCCTTTGGAATTGATTCTTGATTTATATTCTTTGGATTTGCACAAATGTATGACATGTGTCTGCTCTAATATTATTCATAAGATGTGATGACCCTAAACTTCACAGGCATCATTATTCTTCAGAGCTTGCTATTCCTAATCTCTGGCTAACACTTTCAAAAAATGCCTCCATAGATTTGTCATGATACTATATAAAATCACGAAGTTTATAATTTATCAAATCCAGTCCTTTCACTTACCACTGTGCACTCAGGTTTTATTCTGTCTTTTTGTGCCTTGATAGCTCATTTTATTTTATTGGTATATTAATTATGCAAAGTAAACCATCTCATTTAAGCATTTTCATACATGCATATAATGAACTTTGATCATATTCACCCATTTTATCACTCTTTACCCCATCCATCTCCTTTTCCTTTTCCCCTTCTACATCCCTAGACTGTCATGGTGAACCCAACACTGTGAACTGTCCCCAAATGGAAACCTTACTGGGAGTTTCTAAGCATTTCAGCATAGTTCACACTGTACATACATACGAACAGGAAGGCAGCTGAACTTTGGGAGCAGGTATAAGGTGGTGGCTGTGACTAGTGTAAGCTAACTGCTAATGGCCTGATGCAAGGCCCCACCTCTCTATGGCAGGCATCCTACTGCAGATGTCTCCTCTGCCCTAGAGTGTAGGATATGTCCAAAGCAAGGATGTCTTCTTGTCTGACTCAAAGCAATCTCACCTTCTCAGAAATCCCTGTGTTTTTCTTTTGCTTTGACGTCTGTATGGGCCTGGCTCGTTTCACTTAAAATGATGCTCTCTAGTTCCAACCATTTTTCCCCTGTAAAATAGCAAAATTTCATTCTTTATGGTTGAGTAAAGTTCCTCTGTGTAAATATGCCCTATTTTCCTTGTCCATTCTTCCATTGATTCTCATCTAATCTGATTCTCTTATTTGGCTCATTTCTTTTTAGTATTGAATAATAGCACATTATCTGAATATACGTCATGTACTTACTGAAAGATACATTAATTGTTTTCAAAATTACATCTTTAAACAAAAGTACCAAAAAATTTGTTTGTGTATGTGGTTTTTACCAACTATGGACACTCATTTTCACTTTGGTTGGGTAAATGAATGTCCATAAGAAAAAAATCTCTCTCTCTCTCTCTCTCTCTCTCTCTCTCTCTCTCTCTCTGTCTGTCTCTGTCTCTCTGTTACACACACACATACACACACACACACACACACACACACGTAGACACACACACACATTTTGTTTGAATTCGTTCATTGGGTACCACAGTAATAGTAATAGTCAATTTTAAAATAATCCATCCGGTGTCCCATCATGGTTATATCATTTGGCATGCAGGCCTATCATATGTTTTGGACTAATTTTTGTAAGAATTATGATGTCGGTATTTATATTTGTTTCTTGACATGAATACATTAAGCTTTTCAAGTAGTAGTTCTTGATAATATTATCATTGTCTTATTGTAGTGCCCTTGAACTCATGAAAAAGCAGTTGAGCATATGTATATGTATGTGTGTACTGTTTGTATGTGTTATAATGGGTTCTATTTTCTGCTCCATTGATCTGTTTGTCCCATTTTTAAACATCACATTATCTGAATAAGTCTAACTTTATTATAAACCTTGAAGACAGATAGTATCTCTTTTCCAAATATTTTATTCAATTTTATATACATTGTATTATAATTAATCACATTATCCTGGAGTTTTAGCCTTTCCATAATAACTGTAGATTCCTTATTTTGAAAGCCAAAAACAACACTCATTCAAACTTTGCTTTGCCATTTGAACATACAATATTAAGGAGAACTAACACATTGACAATATTGTCTTCCTATGCATGAACATGGAACATCCATATATATTGAGTGTTCCACTGTATTCTTCAACATCTCATATTGAACTTGTATGTATTATACTAGATAAGTATATAATGTGTTTTAGTATCAAGTTCTATTTTTACATTATTGATATATAGGAAAATGGTTAAATGTTTATACCAACACTATTTTTTACAATCCCTTACTTATAAGCATTTTGTTCATTCTTTTAGATTGTCTACATAGACAATTAGACCTCTGCAAAGGAAGACAGTTATTATTTCCTTTTCAATCTTATATATGTATTTCCTTTTCTCATTCATTGTATTTACCAAGACTTTCAGCACAATATTCAGAAGAGCAGGAAAAAAAATCACACTACTGAGTTCAGCTGCCAACCTTAGCCATTTCTGGAACACAGCTTCTGTGTGCTGACTTTCAGCAAACAGTTTCCAAGACAAAAACAGTCTCCCTCAGTGATGCTAGTCTCTTCTTAATCACTGCTAATTTTCCAGCTCCAGGTGACCAGCATCAATTGTCCTAGTAAAACAAAGGTTGTACTTCAGTGGTTCTGGTAGTTTGTTAATCAGAGCTGATTCTTCAGCACCAGCTGGCCAAACAGCTCAGATATTTGACACAAAAGGCCCCATAGGAGTCTTTGCTTCTCTCTAAAACTTCAGCGGCCAGGCCTCCATTGTCAGCCCTGTTCTCAACATTCTTATTTTTTTTTCAAAAAAATTTTTTTATTGGATATATTCTATATTTACATTTCATTTCCCTTTTGTGTTTCCCCACCCCCCCTAAGGTCCCACATGCCCTTTTCCCTTCCCCTGCTCCCTCATCCACCCCATTCTCACTTCCCTGTTCTGGTATTCCCCTACACTGATGTTTTGATCCTTTCCAGCACTAGTGTCCACTCCTTTCTTCTTGTCAGACATCATTTGGTATGTAAATTGTGTCTTTGGTGTCCCAAGATTCTAGGCTAATATCCACTTATCAGTGAGTGCATACCATGGGTATTCTTTTGAGACTGGGTTACCTCACTTAGTATGACGTTCTCCAGCTCCATCCATTTCTCTAAGAATTTCATGAATTCATTGTTTCTAATGGCTGAATGGTACTCCATTGTATAAATATACCACATTTTTTGTATCCATTCCTCTGTTGAGGGACATCTAGGTTCTTTCCAGCTTCTGGCTATTATAAATAAGGCTGCTATGAACATAGTGGAGCATGTATCATTATTGCATGCTGGGGAACATTCTTATTTTTAAACCCTTAAGTTAAAGGAGTTCCTTCTTTTTCATTCTTAATTTTTTGAGGTTAAACATAAATGATTGTTGATTTATTTTCACTTTTCTATATCTGCTGATATGACTTCATAATTTTTCTTTAGCCATGGATAGGAAATCACTTTCTTGAGGAAGTAACTGGGAGTGGATCAGTGAGTGGGATCTAAAGTAAATAAATAAAAAATAAAATTAAAAAAATAGCTAAACAAGAAGAAAAAGCATCTAGCTGGTGACGTTATTCTCAAACATTTAGTGAATAATCCATGAAAAAGACAACACTTTGTGCCTGTTTTTTAATAGGATTTTCCCCTCTGGAAAGGTAGAAAACACCGATGCCTTGATCATCAATCAACTCGCAGCAAAGCTCTGGACTCACTGTCAGAAAAACATTCTGGCACATGGGAAGAGTCACCATCTAGATGACACCCTATTCTTCTGGTCTTTCCTACCTTGTCAAAGAGCCAGGCACATGGTGTACATTATCTCCAAAGCAACAATTACCAATTCATCACTAATCTCAAACAGCACATGTCTTAAAGTTCTATTTACAAAAATATGAAGAAGGTTGTTTCTTTAGCATTAATTACTCCTCTCACTACATCATTACACAGTTTTCTTATTTGTAGCTGTGCCAGATCCTGCCAAGATCATCAGACATCAGCTGATTAATGGGTTTGACCCACAAATCTGTGAAATATCACTACTGGAACAGAGAAGCAAAAAGTTCACAGCCTAGAAACCATCAATGTTTAATTCATCCCAGAGGAGTGTCTGGAGGGATTCTGATGCAGGGCAGTGACTCAGAGAAGCTTTCAAGCACATTGGCCAAGAAAATGACAGACTATAATAGGAGCATCATTAACAATAAATCACACCCATACTTTGAGAACTGGTATGACAAGAGATAAATATTTCTCTAGGCTGGATGGCATAGTGATCTGAGACATGTTCACTAAAATATTAGGGTTCATCTATTCTATCTGCTATGCTGATACAGCTGTATAAAATAGTTTAGGATGTGTTCACACCTCAGTCTACGACTCCAGCACTCTGAGGTTGAATTTTGTCTTCTGAGAGTATCACAGGAATATATAGTCCAGCCTCCAAGAGTACCTGTCAGAAGGCTTCATAACTGTAAGTGTGGATTCAAGACTGAACTATCATCACTGGTCATCATTGCCTCTTTCCAAACAATTGTATGAGATCTCCTATTTTACATTTTAGAAACTAATGCATGCAAAATGCATCCTTCAAAAAGTTATGTGGCAAAGGAAGATTGAGGTTCACTGGGAAATACCCAAACAAAACTATGATGGTGAAGTAAATTCACATTGTATGTGTAACTAATCTATTGCTGGCCTTCTTGGCCTTAGGCCACCTTATTGAGACAGGGCCAATTGCTGACTCTGGAGCTGACCAATCCAGCTAGATAGGCTGGCCAGCAACCACCAGTGATTCTCCTCTCTTTGTCTCCCCTATTTCAAAATTATAGGCACATGACAACATTTCACATTTGGATTTTTAGTGTGTGATGGATATCTGAACTTGGGTCCTTGTCTCATGGCTACTATTACTGTTATGAAATAATATTAGCAATGCAACTTGCAGGAAGAAAGGTTTATTTGGCTTACACTTCCACAGCACTGTTCATCATCAAAGGAAATCAGGACAAGAACTCAAACAGGGTAGGAACCTGGAGGCAGGGGCTGATAAACAGATCATGAAGGAGTACTGCTTACTGCCCAATTCAGTGGCTTGTTGAGCCTGCTTTCTTACAGAATTCAAGGCGAGAGTGGCACTTCCCACAATGATCTGGGCTCTCCCACATCAATCATCAGTCATGAAAATTCGCCAAAGGCTTGCCCACAGACAAGTCTGATGGGAGCATTTTCTCACATAGAATTCCCTGTTCCCAAATGACTCTGCCTTGTGTCAAGCTGACATAAAACTAGCTAGTACAATTGCCCCCTTGTCAACTTGACACACAAGTATGTCATTGTTAAGCCACAAACTTTGTTTTCTCAGTCATCCCCAAGATCTCACATTAAGAACATAAATAATTTAAAAAGTGTCAGTTTTTACAAATTCAAACACATTAAAAGTTTAGTTCCTTTAAAATACACAGTCTCTGAAAATCCAAACTATCTTTTAAAAATTCAAAATGTCTCAATTATGGGCTCCTATAAAACTTTAAATTAAATTAAATACCCTCTTACTTCAAGAGGGAAGAAGCAGAGCATAGTTACAATCATATCAAAGCAAAAACCCAACTTGCAATCGTGTACGTAACACCTTGTACAATGTCTGGCACCCACTCATTGCCTGGGCTCCTCCAGGGACTTGGCTCACTTCTCCAGCTCCACCCTCTGCAGCACACATAGCTTGTCTTCTAACCTCTGGCTGGCTCTACTCCACTGATGCTTCTGTTCTTGGTAGTCATCCCATAATACTAGCATCTCCAAAATGCTGTGTTTTACCCTGCAAAGAGTTATAGTTTTACCAATGCCCTCTCCTGGACTCTTTTCATGGTGCCAAGCTTCAACTTCTGCATGATTCCTTCTATTCTAGGTCTTCAAATGCTACTGAAAATGCACTTTCAAAATTGCCTTTTCTGACCTAAGTGCAAACATTCAGCTGCTCTCCTTGACCCTTTCATGCCTTCAAAACTGGCCACCTGAGTGCCTCTTTAAAAATAAATAAATAAACTACCAAGTTCAGCTGCCAGCATGAGGTACAACCTTAGCCATTTCTGGAACACAGCTTCTGTGTGCTGACTTTCAGCAAACAGTTTCCAAAAGATTTCCTCTCAATGATGCTAGTCTCTTCTTATTCAATCATTGCTAATTTCCCAGCTCCAGGTGACCAGCATCAACTGTCCTAGTAAAACAAAGATTGTACTTCAGTGGTTCTGGTAGTTTGTTAATCAGAGCTGATTCTTCAGCACCAGCTGGCCAAACAGCTCAGATACTTGACACAAAAGGCCCCATAGCAGTCTTTGCTTCTCTCTAAAACTTCAGAAGCCAGGCCTCCATCATCTGTACTCTTAATACTCAATGGATTTTCTAGCCCAAAGTTCGAAAGTCCTTCCACAATTCTTCCCAAAATAACATGGTCAGCTTTGTCACAGCAATGCCCCGCTATTCAGGTACTAATTTGTGTTTTACTTAGGGTTACTATTGCTGTGATGAAGCACCATAACAAAAGGCTACTTGAGGAGAAAAGTATTTATTTGGATTATACTTCCACATCACAGTCGTATGACAGGAACTTCAACTAGGAAGGAACCTGAAGGCAGGCACTGATAAAAAAAAAAAAAAGCCATAGATGGGTGTTACTTACTAGATTGCTTTCCCTGGCATGCTCATCTTGCTTTCTCATAGAAACCAGGGTCACCTTCCCAGGAGTGGCATCACTCTCAACAGGCTGGGCCCTCCCCCATAAATCCTTAATTACAAAAATGCTCTGCAGACTTTCCAACAGCCTGATCTTATCAAGGCATTTTTCTCAATTGAAGTTCCCTCCTCTCCAATGATTTTAGCTTGTGTCAACTTAACATGCTTATGTGGCAGGCAGTTTACTGACCAGGCCATCTATCTACTGTATGAGCTTTATTTTGATTTGTTTTTATTTTCATTTTTGGAGTAATCAGATTCAACTGAGGGGAGAACAATCAGGCCAAATATATACTTTTAATAATAATGAGCATTACAAATATAAAAATCTCATATTCTCCCCTTCATTCATTTACCTATAAATTTCATGATTTTGGGTTTCTTTATAGTTAAATAATATTTCATTGTATATATGGGGGGAGTCATAAGTTGAGAGAAGGAAGAGAGGGCAAAAGATAAAAAACCATAAGGGTGCAAAAGAAAGCCTTAAAGAATTATTATTTTATATTTACTGCATATATATATAAAATGAATTCATGTTGCTTGGGATTATATTGCTTCCCACAAGAACCATAGATATGTATCTATCAAAACACCAGAAACAGATGTGAGAAACCTCATTTAAAGTTGTTGGTCAGGGACTTTCAAGAGACTCCCAAAATAATAGAGGCTAGTATAGTTTCCAACAGTTGATTTCCAGAGGCTGGAGGTTAAGTACTTATTGTTGAAGACATCACACACTTCAGACATATGTCTCAGAAGACTCTAATCCAACTGTCAGAGTACCATAGGTGCTGTGTAAGCTGCTGAAGATAAGAAACAATCAATAGGTGGTCAATCTGTGATGCCTATAAACCGTAGCAATGATGGTCACTAAAGATATACCCACTCACTGATAAGTGGATATTAGCCCAGAAACTTGGAATACCCAAAATACAACTCACAGACCATATGAAGCTCAAGAAGAAGGAAGACCAAACTGTGGGTACTTTGCACCTTCTTAGAAGGGGGAACAAAATACCCATGGGAGGAGATAAAGATACAAAGTGTGGAGCAGAGACTGAAGGAAAGACTATCAAGAAACTGTCCCATCTGTGGTTCCATCCAATATACAGACACCAAACCCAGACACTATCATGGATGCCAAGAAATGCTTGCTGACAGGAGCCTGATATAGCTGTCTCCTGAGAGGCTCTGCCAGTACCTGACAAACACAAAGGTGGGTGCTCTCAGGCAACCATTGGACTGAGCACAAGGTCCCCAATGGAAGAATTAGAGAAAGGACTGAAGGAGCTGAAGGAGCTTGCATCCCCATAGAAAGAACAATATATCAACCAACCAGAGCCCCCAGAGCTCCCAGGGACTAAACCACCAACCAAAGGGTATACATGGAGGGACCCATGGCTCCAGCTACATATGTAGTAGAGGATGGCCTTGTTGGACATCAATGGGAGGAGAGGCCCTTGGTCCTGAGAAGGCTAGATACCCCAGTATAGGGGAATGCCAGGACAGGGAAGTGGGAGTAGGTGGGTTAGTGAGCAGGGGGAGGGGGAATGGGATAGGGGGTTTTCAGATGAGAAATGAGGAAATGGGATAGCATTTGAAATATAAATAAATATCTAATAAAATATAAATAAAAAGAAAAATAAATAAAAGATACACCCAAAAATGCACAACTTGCAATCACATCTTAATGGTAGCCAACAGCTCTCTAACTGGACTTAAGGTCTGCTCAACAGAAAGTCTAGCCAAGTACTGCTGCTAGTGACATCATAGATCTTAGAGGAATATCTAGCACTGCTACTTTAATAGACCCCCATAATTCCTAACTGTATTCTGAAACTTATCCTTATACCACAGAGAAGTGTAGCTTTCATCCCTCATCAAAGAAGGTTCTCTTTGCAGCTGATGAAGACAATTACAAAAAATAAAAGTGGTCAAAATGCAGCGAACAACTGATCTCAAGGTGCCCAGCTATAGTAGAAGTATCTGCAACATTTAATGCTCAGGGAATGGTGTGGGAGTGATTATAAGTGCCAGAGGACCAGGAAGTCTGCTATGAGACTATATCTGCTTGAAATGGCATGGATACCTCAACAATATGGCTTCCTAAAGAAGACCTAAAAAGTGACAACACCAATAAGCGTGCTATGTGTCAGAAGAAAATCTCTTAGTTCTGTGAAGGAGAAAATTAGACTTCCCCAGAGATGAGAACCCTAAGTAATGGTTATCCAATACCAAGTGGTCAGTCCTGAAAATAGAATCCACAAACAAGGCTAAAGAGATTTAACAGTTTGTGTGTGTGTGTGTGTGTGTGTGTGTGTGTGTGAGAGAGAGAGAGAGAGAGAGAGAGAGAGAGAGAGAGAGAGAAAGGGGGAGAGAAAGGGGGAGAGGAAGGGAGGGGAAGAGGGAGGGGAGGGGAATGGTGGGAGGGAGGGGGGAGAGGGAGGGAGGGGGGAGAGGGAGGGAGGGGGAAGAGGGAGGGGAGGGGAAGGGTGGGAGGGAGAGAGAGAGAGAAAGAGAGAGAGAAGGGGAGAGGGAAAGGAAGAGGGAGGAGAAGGGAAGGGAGGGAGAGAGAGAAGGGGGAGAGGGAGGGGAAGAAGGAGGGGAAGGAAAGGGAGGGAGAGAGAGAGAGAGAGAGAGAGAGAGAGAGAGAGGGGGGGGGGCAATCAACTTGTGTGGTAAGGAGAAACATGAGAGAGAATGCATGGAGGGGAGGAAATGTTGAAATTGTATTTTGATTTTAGAAAATGCAGGATGACGTGGAGCATGCCTTTAATCCCAGCACTAGTAAGGCAGAGCCAAGTGAATCTCAAGTGATTTCAAGGCCAGCCCGGTTTATATGGTGAGTTCCAGGATAGCCAGGTCTCTGTCTCTCTACCTCCCTCCTTCCCTCCACTCCCCCGCCCCATGCAAGCGCTAGCACATAGTTAAAATGAAGTTACCCTATAACAAGGCAACAAAGCTACTACAAGACACTGATAAATAAATTTTTTTTAAATCCAATCGCCAGAAATTAGTTATATCTCTTGGAGTTGCTAGCCACTGAAGTACTATAGATTCCCACAAGCAGTGCATGTTATAGATAATGCTTGTGGTTATTCTCAAGAACAAAGACATTCTATCACTGAAGACCTAACAAATTTGGATCATAAAACATGTAGTAATGAAGGTAATACTGATGTGGAAGCCTCACATCTACTTTCTAGCTTTCATAGTCAAGGAAGTTGCTGTGCACACTACTGGAGGAAAAAAAATAATCAGCATTCCTACCCAGCTATGACCCGTAGCAGGTACAGGAATGGCAGATGCAAGAATAGCGAAGTGGGTGAACCCTGGATGACGGAGAGAGAGAGTGTGTGATCAAAACACATTGTACAAAATTCTCAAATAGTTATGTAGCTATTAAAGAAAACTGAAACAAGCTAGAGTAGTTGAAGAAATTCAACCATTAATATAAGAGGAAAAGAATGGTGTAGTGTAATAAACATGAAAGAAAGAAAACATTTCCAGAGACAATGTAGTCAGCTCTGTCCAACACCTGAGAAATCAAGTAATGAAAGGGCTGAAAATTATTCCTTGGATTTAAACTTCTTAGCCTACAGATAATCTCAAAGGCAGTTTTAGTACAGTGGCATGACCATGACAGTGTGCTGAAAGGAACAAGGGGTGAGGAACGCCAGACTGCATGTGAAGTGACAAGTATGAAGGAGAGTAGATAATATACAAACAGAAGGATTTGGCTAGAACAATTACAGAAATGCTAGTAAACCTAATAAAGCATCTTATAGAAAGAATTGCAAAGCACAACCAATAAGGATGTATTAAACGAGTGCACAGTACATTTAGCATCAACGTAATACACCTAGCAATAGAATAAACAAAGAAAAACCTAGTCATCGCCATGGACATAGGACATCACTAGATTAAAAAAAGTTAAAAATATCATATCTTAATAATTTTGGTTTGTTATAACAAAATCCCACACATTAAGTAGCTTATAAACAATAAATTTGCTTCTTCCTGGAAAATTATATGTTTGGAAGAGGAAACTCCAATATATAAATAGCTGTACAGTAGAATGCACATCATACTAAGTGAGGTAACCCAGTCTCAAAAGAATACCCATGGTATGCACTCACTGATAAGTGGATATTAGCCTAGAATCTTGGAACACCAAAGATAAAATCCACATACCAAATGATGTCCGACAAGAAGGAAGGAGTGGACCCTGGTTCTGGAAAGGCTCAATGCATCAGTGTAGGGGAATACCAGAACAGGGAAGTGGGAAGGGGTGGATGGGGGAACAGGGGGAGGGAAAAGGGCATGTGGGACCTTTGGGGGTGGGGAATCAGGAAAAGGGAAATGAAATGTAAATAAAGAATATATCCAATAAAAAAAGAATTCACACAAGGGATCTTTTCCTGGTTGCACACTGCCACCTTCTCATTGATTGGTCTCATCTCCACATAGTAAAAAGAAACTAAGGTTTTTCTGAGCTTCCTTTTTGTAATGGTACAAGTGAGCTACACCATTGTGACCAAATTGCTTTCCTAAAAGCCAGTCTCTTCATATCATTACACTG
Source organism: Apodemus agrarius (assembly GCA_964023405.1). Lineage (NCBI taxonomy): Eukaryota > Metazoa > Chordata > Mammalia > Rodentia > Muridae > Apodemus > Apodemus agrarius. The sequence continues at coordinate 143,917,959 of OZ030010.1, forward strand.
CAAGTTAGAATTTCTATATATGAATTGAGGAGTGGATTAAATGTGAATTATAGTACATTTTATAAAAAAATATTCTCAAGACACTTGGAATATAATGGGACTTCTTCACCTTAATAAAAATGGATCCATAAAGAACCCACAGATGTTATCATACAGAATGATGAGAAGCAATGATTTTCTTCTAAGATCAAGAACAAGACAAATATGCTTACTCTCCCTGCTTCTATCCCACATTGGATGAGGATTGCATCCAGAAAGGAGTAGAAGAAATAAAACTACCCTTGTTTGAACATAAAAGGATTTTACATACAGAAAACTGAAAGGCATCAACATAAAAAACTATTAGAGATAATAAATGTCCTTAGTAATTTTGTAGAGTAAAATATCAATATACAAAAACCAATTGTATTTCCCATATGATCAATGAACAATGTGAAAATGAAATTAAGAAGTTACATTTCTAAATAGTATAAAGAAGAATAAAATACTTAGGAATAAATCTAACAAAAGGATTTCAGCACATGTACTGTGAAAACTGGAGCACATTGTGAAAAGAAATTAAGGAACTAAAGAAATGGAAACTACTAGAGGGCTTAATATTGTTATGATGACAATATACCCAAATTGGTTTTTCATGTTTTGCAAAATGTAATCCCATATATTTCTGATGCTATCATAAACAATACTGCTTTTTTTTGTTCCAATTTGGTTCATCTTTACTATCGCAAAGTGCTGTCACGAATCTTTGCACATGTATCTTGCATCTGTTAAATTCACATGTTAGTTCTAAGACCATTTACATAGATTCCATTTCCACAAAACATGTGAAAATTAAGATTATAATTTCCATTTTACACCTAGTCACCTTTTATTTCTCTTGTTTTCCTTATTATACCAGTAAAAACCTCCACTTTACTATTTATAGATTTAGCAAACCAGATGGTCAGTTGCGTCTTATGCATGGACTTAAGTAATAACATTTTTTATATTTCCTTAGCATGATATGTCCCATTGTCTGTTTTTTAGATGTTAGACTAATTCTGAAATTTCAGCTTTTCTAAATGTATTACTATTTTATATGATTTTTGATGAAATTTGCTGAGAATATGACTAAAATTTGTGTATTTTACATGCAAGAAATAATGTTTAATTTCATTTGTAATACCTGTTTGGTTTGGTTATTAGAATAATTTTAGCATCATTTAAATACATTGGAAAGTATTTATCTCTTCAATTTTTTAAAGAGTTCATACAAGTTGCTATTATATATTTTTCATACATTTAGTAGGCTGGACCTGGCACATGCAACTTGTAATCTCAGTACTTAAAGGGCTGAGGCAGGAGGGTCATGAATTTGTGGTCTGGAGTATATCACATTGACCTACCTATTTGAGAAAGTAGGGAAATGAGAAAAGAAGGAAAAGAGGAAAAGCAAAGTAGAAATGAGGGACAGAAAGAGGGAGAAGGAAGGAGAGATGGCGGGAATTGCCACAGTAACCTAGTTCCTTCCAGCACACCCCACATCTAAATGGTTGCATCACCTTCTAAAGGTTTTGCAGACTGATAATCACATCCTTAGCAAGTAGCCTCTCAGGGAATATTTTATATCTATGTTTTTCTTCCTTGTTAATTTTGTTTTTATAGTGTGATGCTAAAGATTAGGCAAGTACTATGCTACTAAATTACATCTCCAGCCCAAACATTTTATTTCTAAATCTTAACAATTATTAACTATAAACTCCATTTGAACCAAGAAACTGACTCAGCAGGTAAAAATACTTGGCATACAAGACTGAGAACTTCAATTCAATCCCCAGAGCACAAAATAGAAGGAAAGGAACACCTCCCCCCATTTTCTTCAGACTTTCATATGTCACCCTTTATTGAGTATGCATATGCACACACACACAATAATAATAACAAAACTAGAAACTTAGAAGAAAATTCCATTCATTTAATATACATTGTGTTGTTCATATTATTTATAGTTTTATTAAAATAAGTCATTGTATTTTGAGATACCATAGAACTTTGTCCTTATAAAAATGCATTAATGTCATTGCTAAAATATTTTAATAATAGTCTTATCATCCTTTTATCTAAAGCACCTGAATGTTTGTCACTTTTGTCATTCCTGATTGATCATTTTTCTTTTGACCCATCAGCTGGCTAGAATCTTATTCATTTTACCAGCCTCAAAGAACTGTTTCAATTTTCTTGACTTTCTGTTCAGTTTAAAATTATTCTTTTCTATTTCTTGAATTTTTCATTCAGGATTATTGTTCTAATTTTTATGCTTGATTAGTTTTGCTAGATTCTTTTAGTCTACTTTTTCAATATTCAGACAAATTTAATTCACAATGACTTTTCTAATGCTTATACATTTATGTTTAGATTCAACTATAACCTTATCTAAAACAAAACTTTGATGTAATATCCTTACCAACTTCATGTACCTCATAATTCCTGCTTTGTTTGATCTCGCACCCATCAGCTAATTCAGGAGTATATTATTTACTTGCACATTCCTGAAGATTTTTCCAGTTTTATTTCCACCACATCTTTCTAATTTAGTTATGTTATTGTCAGACAAAATAATTTAAATGGTTGAAACTCATGACCTAATATATGTTATTTACCTTGTTAAGTATTGTGTGTGCACTGAAGAAGAATCTGTATTTTGTTGTCATGGAGTGTGATGGTTTATAAATGTCAATTGGGTTAAATTAGATGAGAGTGCTATTTAAACCCCAATAATTGAAATGATTTTCTGTCTACTGGCTCTGTCAGTTATTGAAAGAGGAATTCTGAAATATATAACTCTGAATTTCTCCTTGAAATCTTTTTCTCTTGCTTTAGTTTTGAAACTGTTACTAGGATCATACATAGCATTCTTATGTCCTCTTAATGAAAATACCCCTTTTTATCATCTTGAAACTAGGTTCTTTGTTGGATATAACATCATGTCTTATGAAATGTGTGAAAAAATGTTAATAAGTAGAGCTCACAGAAGTCTGAGAGATCCATGTGGGCTCTGAAGGGTAATCTAACACAAAAAAACCTGAGTTTGTAGAACCCACAGTAGGTTTGGAACAACTAAGAGGGGAAAGGGCAAATCTTATGGGAAGATGCATTTAAAAGGTGGGCTTAATTATAAATGAGTACATACCATGCACCCACCCATAATTGTTCCTGTCTAAAAGAAATGCAGAGACAAAAATGGAGCAGAGATTGAAGGAAAGGCCATCCAGTGAACAGCTCACCTTGGGATACATCCCATGGGCAGGCACCAAACCCTAACACTATTAATGATGGCATGTTGTGCTTGTAGATAGGAGCCTAGCATGGCTGCCCTCTGAGAGGATCTACCTGAAGCTAACTGAGACAGAGCCAACCATTGGACTGAGGTTGGGGACTCCTATGTAAGAGTTAGGGAAGTATTGAAGGAGCTAAAGGGTATGGTAACCCCATAAGAAGAACAGCGGCTCAATTAATCCTGACTCCTCAAAGTTCGCAGAGACTAAGCCACCAACCAAAGAACATTCATGGGCTGGTTTGTGACCCACAGCACATATGAAGTCTTATCTGGCCTCAGTGGGAGAGGATGCACCTAATCCCGTGGAGACTTGATGTCAAAGGGAAGAGGGATAATGGCAGGGGGAAGCACCATACCAAAGGCAAAATGCAAGGAGATGAGGTGAAAATTCTTTGAGGGGAAACTGAGGGGGGTAATATTTGGACTGCCATCATGCCAAAAGCAATCTACAGATTCAATGCCATCCCCATCAAAATCCCAACTCAATTCTTCATAGATCTAGAAAGAGCAATTCTCAAATTCATCTGGAGCAACAAAAAACCTAGGATAGCTAAAACTATTCTCAACAATAAAAGGACTTCTGGGGGAATCAATATCCCTGACCTCAAGCAGTACTACAGAGCAATTGTGTTAAAAAAAAAACTGCATGGTATTGGTACAGCAACAGGCAAGCAGGTCAATGGAATAGGATTGAAGACCCAGAAATTAGCCCACAGACTTATGGTCACTTGATCTTTGATAAAGGAGCCACAACCATCCAGTGGAAAAAAGATAGCCTTTTCAACAAATGGTGCTGGTTCAACTGGAGGTCAACATGCAGAAGAATGCAAATTGACCCACTCTTATCTCCTTGTACTAAGATCAACTCCAAGTGGATCAAGTACCTCCACATAAAACCAGACACACTGAAACTATTAGAAAAGAAACTTGGGAAGACCCTGGAGGACATGGGCACAGGGGGAAAGTTCCTGAACAGAACACCAATAGCTTATCCTCTAAGACCAAGAATTGACAAATGGGACCTCATAAAATTACAAAGTTTCTGTAAGGCAAAGGACACTATTAGAAGGACAAAATGGCAACCAACAAAGTGGGAAAAGATCTTCACCAACCCCACATCCGACAGAGGACATACATATATATATACATATATACATATATACATACATACATATATACAAAGAACTCAAGAAGTTAGACCCCAAAGAACCAAATAACCCTATCAAAAAATGGGGTACAGAGCTAAATAAAGAATTTTCACCAGAAGAAATTCAGATGGCCGAGAAACACATTAAGAGATGTTCAACATCATTAGTCATCAGGGAAATGCAAATCAAAACAACCCTGAGATTACACCTCACACCAGTCAGAATGGCTAAGATTAAAAACTCAAGAGACAACAAGTGCTGGCGAGGATGTGGAGAAAGAGGAACACTCCTCCACTGTTGGCGGGATTGCAAAATGGTAAAACCGCTCTGGAAATCAGTTTGGCGGTTCCTCAGAAAATTGGGCATGTCACTTCCAGAGGACCCTGGCATACCACTCCTGGGCATATACCCAGAGGATTCCCCTGCATACAATAAAGACACATGCTCCACTATGTTTATAGCAGCCTTGTTTATAATAGCCAGAAATTGGAAGGAGCCCAGATATCCCTCAAAGGAGGAATGGATACAAAAAATGTGGTATATTTATACAATGGAATACCACTCAGCAATTAAAAATAATGAATTCATGCAATTTGTAGGCAAATGGTTAGATCTGGAAAATATCATCCTAAGTGAGTTAACCCAATCACAAAGAATACACATGAAATGCAATCACTGATAAGTGAATATTAATGAGCCCAGAAGCCCTAAATGCTCAAGGCACAATTAGCAAGTCAAATGATTCTCAAGAAGAAGAAAGGAGAGGACCCTGGGCCTGAAAAGATTGGATCCAGTTTTGTAGACCCAGAACAGAGAAATCATGGGGGGGTATGATTGGGGAATAGTTGGGGGGGGAGAGGAATTATGGGACATATGGTGGGGGGAACTGGGAAAGGGGAAAGCCTTTGGAATGTAAACAAAGAATATAGAAAATAAAAATTCAAAAAAAAGAAAAAAGAAATAGAAAAAAATATTTGGACTGTAAATAAAATAATTATATTTAAAACAAAGGTTAGACTCACAAAATTCGAAAGAAAGATGGTGGCACAAAACCCTGTGGGTGGAGAATGATGAATCTATAACCTTTGCTACTGCATCTCAGCCAGCAGGGTCAAAAGTCATGCACATGTCCCACAGGGCTACTTGCTGGCAGGGAGATGTGTAGTAACCTGATGCCGAGCCCCAGCACTACCTGCAGGCTATGGATGTCTTGCCTAGGTGCGACATCACCTTGACTCTAGGCAATAGTAGGGTATCAGTAATGAGTTTTAGCAATAGTCCAGTATTTGTGGTACTTCAGAAACTGGAAATCTTGAACCAGACCAATGACTCATTGAAATTAATATCTGTACGTCAAGCTGTTTGGGAAAAAGTATACTAAGTAACACACTGTAGTTTCCAATGCTATACTATAAATGAATATGTGAAGGAGAGATGGAAAGATGAAGGAACCAAATAGAGCAGTGAGTACTTGATGGAGTGAAGTGAAACTAAAGACTTGAAGAGAAAGTTGTAGTGGATGTGGACAGATGAATATGAACTTGCTGAGTTAGGCCAACAGGATGGTGTGTAGCAGCTTGGAGTTTGCACAGACTCTGCCACCCAACATACTGCCCAGCTGCACAACCACTTTGGTTCTGAGCAATGACAGGATGTCTAAGATGAAATATAATTCAATTTCTGGACTGGACCTTCTCAAAAGACTCCTATGGTCTGTGCTGCCCCTAGAGGACACACTGGTATCTGTGGTATACTGCCCCAGGCTATGTTGAAGACAGAGGTTCATGTGGATGTTTGTGGTCCTATACCAGCCAAGGGCCATCATGATGTCTGTAGCCATATAGATGCCCATAATCTCTGTTCCCACCTGAAGCCCTGTTGCTATCTGTGGGCCATACTGCTGCTATGGATCATGATGGGGTTCATAGTTCATGCTACAGCAGAGGGCTATGTTGATGCCTGTGATCTGTACTGCCACCAGAAACCACCCTAAAGTCCATGGAATGTGCTACCAGAGACCATGTGAATGTCCATGCTCTATGCTGTCTCCAGAAAACATGTGGGAATTCAGGATCTCTGATATCACTGACTGTAAAGGGTAAGAAAACTACTTTTAGAGTGGTATAGTGTTGTGGGACATATTAAAAAACGCATCATCACTTGCTATACCCAGCTACTCTAGGCCTCGGACATCCCACTGCCTCCATAGCTAGCCCCATGCAACAAGCGATCACAGTTCTCTTGCTGTGGATTCTGCTCACATTCCCAGCCATCTATCTCCTGTGTTCAGTGGTCCTAAATCCTAATAACCTGGTAAAATCAAAACTGTAAATTATAAATCAGATCTATATCAGTAAATTCTCATCCCACAAAATGTCCACACAACCTACTCAGAGCCAATTGATATTGATATAAAGTGTCCACCTAGATAAGACAAATTGTCCATTAATTATCCATCCCTTATAAGATATTCATAGCTACCTGTGGCTATTTGAAGCCACTCAGAATCTGGATCATCTTTCTCTACCTCCATCTTCCTTTTTTCCCTTTCCCTCTCTTCCTGTCTCTGTCTCTGAAACTCTTAGCTCAGCCTCCCTTTCCCCTGACCAATCATAGGCTTCTTGTATTAATATATAAATTAACGGGGGGGGGGGGATTCTGCTACACTTCACCCTTTAGACAAATAAAAAAACCTTTTCGACTTGCAGTGGTGGTCTCCATCTTGCAGCAAGGTCACCAGTAGAGATCAATCAGGCGGGCCCAGGTATGCAGACTTAATCCAAGACTACCATTGCTCAGGTGGAAACCTTCCAGGCTTTCCTTTAAGCCTGTTGCCAGGGCCCGGGAGGCTTGGCAAGCCATCTCTCTAAGCCCACTAGGAAGGGCACTAACTCGGTTGGGAGCCACCTGCCCTGCAGTCCTCCCAGCACTTGCAGAGGCGGTCTCCAGCTTGCAGCCAGATCACCAGTAGAGAACCATCAGGAGGGCCCAGGTATGCAGACCTAATCCGAGACTACCATTCGCTCGGGTGGATACCAGTCAGGCTTTTGCCTGTAGCCAGGGCCTGGGAGGCTCAGTGGGCTATCTGTACACCAACCCAGTTGTGCACCAACCCAGTTGGGGGGTCATCTGCCCTCCAGAGCAACCAGCCCTTGCATAAGGTCCCTGCAGCATCCACCATCTGTGCACACTGAAGGAGCAGACAGGCAGCACCAGGTTCACAGAGACAACCCAAGTGTAGCATTGCTTGGGGCAGGAAGCATTAGGGCTCCAAGGGCACCCAAGAGGAAGGTAGCACACCAGAAATCCGAGCCAGTGAAACCCTGACATCCAGAGGTGCAGAATTAGCCTACAGGCTCACGGGAGGTTCAAACAATAGCCAGTGACAACAAGGTCAACTAACGCCAGAGATAACCAGATGGCAAAAGGCAAACATAGGAACATTACTAACAGAAATCAAGGCAACATGGCAGCATCCGAACCCAGTTCACCAACAACAGGAAGTGCTGGATACCCCAACACACCAGAAAAACAAGATTTGGATTTAAAATCACTGGTCAGGATGCTTGCTGTTAAAGGAACAGAAGAAGGACTTAAATAAATCTCTTCAAGAAATACAGGAGAAAATGGATCAAAAGTTAGAAGCCCTTACGAGGCAAAAACAAAAATCAATTAAAGAAATTCAAGAGAATACGGATCAAAAGATAGAAGCCAATAGGGAGTAAATGCAAAAATCACTTAAAAGAATACAGGAGAATTTGGGTCAACAGGGAGAAGTCATGAAAGAGGAAACACAAAAATTTCTCAAACATCTACATGAAAACATGAAAAAGCAAGAGAAGGATATGAGCAAAACCATCCAGGACCTAAAAAACAGAAGTAGAAACAACTAAGAAATAACAAAGGGAGAAAACTTTGGAGATAGAAAACCTTGGGGAAAAAATCAGTGGCCATAGATGCAAATATCAACAAGAGAATACAAGAGATAGAAGAAAGAATCTCAGATGCTGAAGATATCATAGGAACCACTGATTCAACAGTCAAAGAAAATGCTAAATGCAAAAAGCTTGTAACCAAAAACACAATAATTGTGGGTGACTTCAACACTCCAGTCTCCTCAATGGACAGATCAGGAAACCAGAAACTAAACAGGAACACAGTGAAACTAATTGAAACTTTGGACCAATTGCATTTAACAGATATATATAGAACATTTCATCCTAAAGCAAAAGAATATACCTTCTTCTCAGCACCGCATGGTACCTTCTCCAAAATCAATCATATACTTGGTCACAAGACAGACCTCAACACATACAAGAAGATCAAACTGATTCCATGCCTCCTGTCAGATCACTATGGAGTAAAAGTGGTCTTCAATAGCAAGAAAAACAACAGAAAGACCACATCAGTAGCCTTCCTATACTCAAAGGACAAGTAGGCTAAGAAGTTAGGGAAATAACACCCTTCACAATAGCCACAAACAACATAAAGTATCTTGGCATGACTCTAACCAAACAAGTAAAAGATCTGTATGACAGGAACTTCAAGTCCTTGAAGAAAGAAATCAATGAAGACCTCAGAAGATGGAAAAATATTTCATACTCTTGGATTGGCAGGATCAATATAGTAAAAATGGCCATCTTGCCAAAAGCAATCTACAGATTCAATGCAATCCCCATCAAAATCCCAAATCAATTCTTCATAGATCTAGAAAGAGCAATTCTCAAATTCATCTGGAGTAACAAAAAATTCCGGATAGCTAAAACTATTCTCAACAATAAAAGGACTTCTGGGGGAATCAATATCCCTGACCTCAAGCAGTACTACAGAGCAATTGTGTTAATAACTGCATGGTATTGGTACAGTGACAGGCAAGTATATCAATGGAATAAAATAGAAGACCCAGAAATGAACCCACAGAGTTATGGTCACTTGAACTTTGATAAAGGAGCTATAACCATCCAGTGGAAAAAATATAGCCTTTTCAACAAATGGTGCTCATTCAACTGGAGGTCAGCATGCAGAAGAATGTGAATTGACCCTCTCTTATCTCCTGTACTAAGATCAACTCCAAGTGAATCAAGGACCACCACATAAAATCAGATACACTGAAACTAATAGAAAAGGAACTGGGGAAGACCCTGGAGGACATGGGGACAGGGCGACATTTCCTAAACAGAACACCACTAGCTTATGCTCTAAGACCAAGAATTGACAAATGGGACCTCATAAAATTACAAAGTTTATGTCAGGCAACGTCACCCTCAGAAGGACAAAGCAGCAACCAACTAATTGGGAAAAGATCTTCACCAACCCCACATCCGACAGAGGGCTAATATCCAATATATACAAAGAACTCAAGAAGTTAGACCCAGAAAACCAAATAACCCTATTAAAACTGGGGTACAGAGCTAAACAAAGACTTTTCACCTGAAGAAATTCTCAGGACTCAAAGGGAGGGACTTTAGATTAAATATTAGGGAGAGGGAACTTGGGAACACTCTCAGGCACAGTGCACCATCTTCAAGCAGTGCAGGAAGCCAGCTATATACCCAGCAGCCAGCGAGGAGAAGACAACCAGCACAGCCTGCATCCAGAGCTGATCAGGGCCACAGAAGTACATATCCAAATACAACTACAAGAGAGTGGGTCTCAGATGCCATCTTTGCTTTTGTGACTGTGCAACAGATTGGTAGGCAGGTTTCACCAGAGTAGAGGATCGCTTGGGACACACCACAATAAGACTCCACCTGCACCCAGGAACTCGGTAACACCACAGCAATTTGTGCCAGGGGAAAGCAGCTCACCCAGGGTTGCTGAGATAGGCCTGCAGGCACACAGGAGGGGCAAGCTCCAGCCAGTAACAGCAGGCCCAACTCACACCAGAGATAACCAGATGGCAAAAGGCAAATGTGGGAACATTGCCAACAGAAATTAAGGCAATATGGCACCATCCGAACCCAATTCTCCCACAACAGCAAGTCCTGGATACCCCAACACACCAGGAAAGCAAGATTTGGATTTAAAATCACAGGTCATGATGCTGATGGAGAGCATCATGGAGGGCTTCAAGAAGGCCATAAATAACTCCCTTAAAGAAATACAGGACAACACAAGTAAACAGGGAGAAGCCCTTGAAGAACTAAGGGAAAATACAACAGAACAGGTGCAGGAATTAAATAAAGCCATCCAGGACCTAAAGTAGGAGGTAGAAACAATAACAAAATCACAAAGGGAGACAATTCTGTACATAGGAAACCTAGGAAAGAAGTCAGGAGTCATGGATACAAGCATCAACAACAGAATACAAGAGACAAAAGAGAGAATCTCAGACGCAGAAGATACCATAGAAAGTATTGATACAATAGTCAAATAAAATGAAAAATGCAAAAAGCTCCTGACCCAAATCATCCAGAAAGTTCAGGACAAAATGAAAACACCAAACCTAAGTATTATAGAGATAAAAGAGAGAGAAGATTTCCAACTTAAAGGGCCAGTAAATGTCTTCAACAAAATTATAGAAGAAAACTTCCCTAACCTAAAGAAAGAGATACCCACGAACATACAAGAAGCCTACAGAACTCCAAATAGATTTGACCAGAAAAGAAATTCATCCTGTCACATAATAATTAAAACACCAAATGGACTAAACAAAGAAAGAATATTAAAATTAGTAAGGGGAAAAGGTCATATAAAGGTAGACCTATCAGAATTTCACCTGATTTCTCACCAGAGACTATGAAATGCAGAAGAGCCTGGGCAGATGTCATGCAAACCCTAAGGGACCACAAATGCCAACCCAAACTGCTATATCCAGCAAATCTCTCAATTACCATAAATGGAGAAACCAAGGTTTTTCTTTACTAAAAAATCTTACTGGCCCCTCAATGGTCTTTTGATGAGGGCTGCATTGTACATTTCACTGCACAGATGATTTAAGATAATGAGGACTAAACTATTACTATAGTTTGTTAGAGCACATACTTGTAATTCTAGCATTTGGATTGAAGCAGAGTGATTGTTCATTGGAGGCAAGCCTGGGCTACATATGGAGTTCTAATCATTCTTGTGCTATAATGTAAAGAATATCCATCTTAAAAAAGGAATGAATCCTAATTGTAGATATAATAAATATTCATAGTTATATAAATAAAAACACTATCTTTCCTAAATAATCTTAACAGTGTAATTGGCTTTTAAAACTCTAACCTAAAAGCACTAAGGAAAAATATGAGAAAATTATTTATGGAGAAACTTAATTTAAACACATTTATGCAAAGTAAATAATAAGTGTGGATTATTTTCTTGGGTAAAATGTCTGAATATTATAATGATTTAATTCTCCCTAAATTGATGTGTAGATTCATAGTCATTTAAAGAAAAACTCTAAACTTTTCCCTCAGGGAAAATAAAACTAAACTTCATCAATTTATGAAATGAACAAATTTCTTAGCATAGTCTACATTCATAAAATTGAACAGGTAATGAGAGATTTACCAGTTAATATCAAAGCACAATTTAAGTTAAAATATGTGAGTTTAAAACTGATATGGCATAAATGTATTATTGGAACTGAATAGAGCTTCACAAATACAATTCTCACATATTTTGAAATGCTACAAGACACAACAAGCTTTCTGTACCATGTGGATAAATACAATTTAATAAGCATAGTATTGACATGATAGTTATTGACATGAGCAAAGTTACAAAGCTGAATACCACCTGTTTCAGAGCATACTAAAAATGCCCTAAGCAGAGGAAAGGCTTAAATGTTATTTGTAAAAGTATCCAAAGTTTGATAAAGACATCAGTATTATAGCACTAAAATCTCTAAGTAGATAAAATGTACAATTTACAATTTAATTTACAAAAGAAACAAGCTATCTGAAAATGATTAGAAAATTCAAATACATGGAACTCCCATATTTAATTTATAAAAATATGTAAAAGCATAGTAGGAAAAGGTGACACAAGTATAGTAAAACTATTCATAGCATATATCATTTAGTGCCCAAAAAACATGATGGACTCTTAAAAATCAATTACAAAGAATATTTTAATTCAAGAGAAAAGCCTATACAAAAGAATTAATAAACATATGCATGTGTGAATGTGAATTGGGGTGTGTATGTATGTGTGTGTGTGTGTGTGTGTGTGTGTGTGTATGAAGGTCATGAAACTAGAGATGGCTTATGAAAAATGAGGATAAGCTCTTAAGAGAAAGTGAAGAAAGGATACTAAAATATATGTGGCATGAAGGCAAAAGGGAAAGACACCACAAGAGGACATAAGGCACAGCATAAGGAAAAAAGAACAACTTAAGACTACATATGACACATACATAGTAAAATTCCATAATTAAACTGATTATGGTGGATGCGAATTTACATAATTCATGAAAATTAAAATCACAATGCCATATCATTTCACATACAAGACATTGGTGCACATTTAAGTTTGACAGTATTGTCAGAATGATGGTGAAAACCAGCAACATGATATGTTTCTGGTAGAAATGTAAATCTGTGCTAATCTACTGTCAGGAATAAAAATGTGCTATTAAGCTTCTCTATTTCACAGGGTCAGGCCTGCATTAAGGTACACAGAAGGCTTCTACTTTAATACACACTCCTCACTTTTAGTACTCATGGCAATTTTTTTCTAAAATCCTTTCTGTATTCGAATCTTTTGTTATTTGGAGGCATGAAAAGAACAAACATTTTGGAAAATATCTTGACATTTCTTGCTCTATTAGTTACTTTTCCGTTGCTCTACTAGGACACGATGGCCAAAGGCAGCTTTCTATAGAAGGTGGGGTTCATTTGGATTAATGGTTGCAGGGAGGTGGAAAGGCTTCATAGCAAGCAACAGTCACAGTGGCTGGAGCAGATAGCTGAGATCTCATATCTCCAACTGTAAGCAGGAGTCAGAAAGAGCAAACTGGAAGTGGAGTGAGGGGTTAAAGTCTCAAAGTCTGACCCTAGTGATATATTTTTTCAGCAATGCTGCACTTCTTAGAGCTCTCCAAATATCACCATCAACAACTGAGGACCAAATATTGAAATAACACTGCCTATGGGAACCATTTCTCATTTGACTTGTGAAATCCTGAAATACTTGAAATCTGGACCCAATGCATTCTGTCATTCAACAATTATACACTTATTTGTCTTACAAACACTTGTACTATAAGCCCACTTGTACTATAAGCCCTATCATCCAAAAGAACTTACAAGAGCACACCAAAAAGACCCAAACTATAAATAACCAAATGGTATGTTGCTAGTAGAATAAATTTATGAATTACAAATTATTCATATGATAAATTCCCTGCATCATGGTTTGCCATGTGCTGATTTCATACACCATGTGAGGCAAAATTCTTGAGGACACTGTCACATAGAAGAAGGAGGAACTATAGAAGTAAACAGCAGCGTAGGAAATATCTAAAAACGACAAGATGAATAAAAGAATTATTTAATGGAAATTCTGGGGGGGGGTTCTAATTTCATTTAACAGTCAAACAGAAAAAGATGAAAAAAATTAGTGCTTGTGGATGCATGGTATATCAGAAATGCAAATTCAGGAGACAGGTTAATACCAAGGCTAAGAGGAAGGAGCAGGGCATAAATATGCTTCTAATTTACTGGTACATTTTAAGTCAGGAAATATGTGGAGGGTTATTTGTAATAATAGCTCTAGTATTAATTGAGTGATAATATATTGCATAATATTTTGAAGTTTAAAACTTTGTAACAATTTAAAATAACATTTGCCATTCCCATCTAAAAAACACCAGTAACTTCTAACTCAGGCTTTACCAGTTGTCATCATAATTATTACTTGAAAAAATTAAATATTTTCTAAAAGCTGTTTTTATATTTCTCCTTTTTACATACATAGACACAAAAAATGTTCTCCAGAAAGCAAAAATCACCATAGCAAGTGAGGCATGCATGGCACCCAATTCTTTCCTCCAGGCCTAGTTAGTCAACCAGCTAAAGAAACCCAAAGCAGGCAACAGTGTGTTATTACTAAATGAAAAACAAATATTTTAAAATGTCATGTATGGATGCTTCCATTTCAATGCTATAGAAATTAAGACCTTAGATGTTTTTGGTTTTATTTTTGAGACAGAACATCATGTAGTAGCTGGCCTTGAATATACTATGTCCATAGCCAAGAATAATATTGAATATTAGATTCTCCTACCTTTCACTCCCTGTTGCTTATATTATATTCATGATCATCACTGCTGGTTTGCATTTACTACAGAGAATCAAACCAAAGATGTCATGCATGCTACACAAGCATTCTAGGGATGGAATCATATTACTTTCCCCACATCCTCATCTTTAACATAAGTATGGGCAGTTAAAGTCTTTAAAACATCACCAGCTCTCCTTTTGGCTGCTGATAAACCCACAGGTTTTCATGTTAGCTGCTTTAGTACCCTACACTGCTCAGAGGTAAACATGTCTAGAGGGAATCAGCAACTATGTCCAAAACAAGAATGTCCCAACCATTGTCTAAGAATAAAGAAATAAAGACGTTCTTTAAAGTAGTATACATACTTGACTGCTAAAGCCACTGACTCTAACAATGATTCCATTTTCCTGCTACTGTTACCAAGATATCTATAAAATTATTGCATCAATAAAAAATATTGACAGTTTTCCTCAAATATAATCTCTACAGCAATCTTATAAAGCAGGTACATATTATCTCTAAGTTCCTGATGAGAAACACTAGGGATGTTCAGGACCTGAACTTGGAGATATAAACCAAAGTAGAAAGGTACAGCAATGCATATGAGAAATGGAAGAAAGACTATCAAGTGTGTCTAACAATATTAAGAAAATACTATTATAAATTTAGTGACCAAAGAAATCATAAATGAAAATAAAATGATAACCAAGAATGCTGAGACACAGTGAAGAGAAAAAAAATCCAAGAATCCATTAGACATAACAAGCAGTTGAGAAGAACACTAAAGACATAAGCACTACATTCAATAGAATGTCAACAGATATTTTCTAGTGAATATATCTAAAATAAGAACCGAGTACTCATATACGATTCATTTAAGACTCCATATACATAATGAGAGAACAAATTCTCCATGGTATATTATAAATAGATGCCAAAAATGTAAAGCAAACAAATAATGTTAAAAATCATAAGGGAAAACACAAACTTATTTTGATCGTTAGTTATTCTTAATTATCAATTTAACAGATTATGGAATCACCTTGGAGATGGCCCTCTGAGCATGCCTGTGGGAAGTAGTTGAGGTGGGGAGTTCCAGACACTATAGATAGCACTACTCCATGGGTGGGATACTGGACTATATAAATTGATAAGACAAATTGAGTACCAGGAGGCATACACTGCTCTCTGCTTCTTGACTGTGGGTTCACTGTGACAAGCTCCTGTTGCTATGACTTCTCATCCAGGATGGACTCTGGCCTTTAACTGTCAGCAAACAAACCATTTCATCTTTAAGTTGTTTTTCTTTTTTTAATTAAATAGGGAATTTTACAACAGCAACAGAAAAGAAACTAAGGAACTTCTGTACAAAGGCAAAATTATAGAAATAATGGACCACTCACCAGAAATCTTATAAGTCATGAAAGCATGGGGCAACATATATAATGCCTCCAAAATAACTCCCAACTAAAATAGCTTTATCCAGTAAAGCCATCATTTAAACTTGATGAAAAATAAGGAAATAGGCAGTCAAACAAACAACTAAGACAGTTGATTACTATAATGCCAACAGTACAGAAGATACACTAAAGAACGCCTTATATGGAGACAGTCCCAATCATTAGTCCCATCCAATAACAGACTTTGTGAGAAAAACACACTAGCAAAGAACATCTAGGAATGAACCCATAATTTTTCCAACTGTAAACCAGAAAATCTTAGAAGGCATAGAAACTGTGACAAGTACAGATACAACAAAGGAGGGTGGCTGCACATTTAGATAGATTATCAAAATTCAAACTCAATAAACTATAGGGTTAAATCATATTAAAAAATCAAATGGCCTTAACAAACATCTTATAGAATACAAGCTCTTTGTGAAACTTTGTGAAACTTTGTGAAACTCCTCTAAAATAGACCACATTTTATCTACACCATAAAGCAAGTCTTAACAAATACAAGTCATCAAAATAATTTCTTGTGCATTATCAGTCTAATGGAATAAAACTAGAAACTAATAGGAAGAGAAACCACAAATACACAATGAAGAATATACTCTTGCATAATGATTGAGTTGCTGAAAAATTGGGGCATAAAATTCCTAGAACAAACTGAATATGAAAGGAGAAGTTTGGGATACAGCTGAAGCAGTTCTGACAGGAAAATCTATAGCATTAAAGAAATACAAACAAACAAACAAACAAACAAAAAACAGAGCAATCTCAAAGAAGCAAAAGATGTACTCGATCATTTAGGAAACACAGAACAATCCAAACCCAAAAGTAGTGGACAGCAAGAAATAACAATTATCAAGGATCAAAGTATTGAAAGCTCAATGCACAGAATCATTATTTCTCATCCTCTATAAAGATCAATTCAATCAATGTATCAAAGACATTAATCTAAAATCCTAAACCTTGAAACCACTAGAGAAAAACATAAAAAATGTAGAAGAAAAAACCCTCAACAAGTTCAAGACACATATATAAGCAAGCAGTTTCTGAAAAGGAACCAAATAGCAACAAGAAATAATACAAAGAATTGAACAAAGGCTTATTATAAAAATTTAAAAGCTTCTGAACAATAAAGGAAGAGTCACCAGAGTAAAGAGATAGAATGGGGAAATCTTTTCCAATAACACATCAGACAAGGTATTAATAGCCTCATTATGCAAAGAATGACATAATTTGAATGTGAGTAAAATAAATCATTCAATCAACACATGGGCTAAGGAACTCAATAAAAAGTTGTCAAAAGAATATGAATTGTCAGTAAATATTTGAAAAAGTGTTAAACGTTGTTATCCATCAAGGAAATGCAAATTAAACATTTTTGAAAGTTTCTCATATTAAAGAATAATTGCTGAAGAGGATATGAGGAAAGAGGGAAGCTTTATACGGTACTGGTTGAACTAGCATATATATGATCAAGCTATAACAGCTCTGGGGTTCCATACCCAGAGGACTGTGAATCCAAATGCCTTTACTATTCATAATAGGTAAGAACTGGAATTGGTCTCATTTACATGAAAGATAATTAGATAAAGATATGGAATATACACACTAGAATTTCTTTAATGATAAATACAAGTGAGATCATGACATTTTCTTAGGAATGAATAGAATGAGGCAATTAAGTGAAATAAATCAGACTCAAAGAGACAAATACAGCATTGTTTCTCACACATTTAAGAGTTTATGACTCTCTCTCTCTCTCTCTCTCTCTCTCTCTCTCTCTGTGTGTGTGTGTGTGTGTGTGTGCGCGTGTGTAAGTTGTGAAAGTAGAATGGGGAACAATGAGAAAGAGATTTTAGTAAAGGAAGTAAACAGAAGGTAGTGTGACATGAAAACAGAAGAGGGGTATTTGAAGTGTGAAAAGGACCAGGAAGAGAAAACAGGGAGGGCGTGTAGAGAGGTAGGATAGGAAGGATGTATAAGAGCAAATAATAATGGTATACATGTTTGAAAAGTTCATAATTAATCTAACCCTAACCATGTGCATGATAACTTTTTATAAAGAACCAAGAAAAGAAAAACAACTGAAGTTAAAGAAAGTTGCTCTAACAGAAGTCACATGGGTTTGGATGAAACATGCTGGGAACCAAAGCCAGAAAATTGGTTCCAACACTGATGCTTTTCCCTGATAGCCACTGCTATCAGTCACAGGAATGTGTTCTAGACAGAGAGTAAGACCGGGGTGATAATGGAGTAAGTGTCTTGGGAAGGCCAGGTGGGGAGGGTCTTCTTCCAAGTGCCTCAGGGAAGAGCAGACAGAATCTGGAAAGGCTAATACTGTCTATTTGCCCAGAGCCAGGCGTGGTGTTGCATGCCTTTAATGCCAGCAAATGGTAGGCAAGAGGCAGGAAGACCTCTGAATTGGAGGCCAGCCTGTTCTACAGAAGGAGTTTCAAAAGAATAGGGGCTACGTAAGGAAAACTTGTCTTAAAAAAGAACAACAGAAAAACTAAAATAAATAAACAAAAATAGTAACAGTATCAAGCTGACACAGTTACAAGGATAATGGATCCATTGGATAGTTTTGAAGACAATGTTCTTGCTTTTTATTATGCTTGGATTTAGAGCTACAGAAGGGCCTTGTATTAAGTTGGTACAATGTGAAATTCTTCTAACAGAACACCAAGGTCTAACAATGAATGAGTAATGAGCCAACATCCAGATGTCAGGGAATGTTTTTTCCTCTAAACACTTAACTTCTATTCATTCTATTTTAATTTGTGGACTTTTGCTATTTAAAGACAAACATGGGCATTTAATATACAGAGTTTATGGCTCTATTTACTTACAGCTTATTTTTATTTTAATTTTTATAGTCTTTTTTTAGACGTATACTTTATTTACATTTCAAATGTCCCCTTTCCTGCCCCCCCAAAATCTTATAAGCCATCTCCCCCCTCTCCGCCCCTCCCCCTGTTCCCCAATCAACCCTCTCCTGCTTCCCTGTACTGGTATTCCCCTACACTGCACCATAGAGATTTCCCAGGACCAGGGGCCTCTCCTCCCTTTGATGTCCAACAAGGTCACTCTCTGCTGCCTATGTGTCTGGAGCTATGGGTAACACCATGTATACTATCTTGTTGATGTTTTTTGGGAGCTCTGGGAGTACAGGGTGGCTCATATTGTTATTCATCCTATGGCACTGCAAACCCCTTCAGTAGCTTTGGTCCTTTCTCTAGTTCCCCGACTGGGGACCCTGTATCAGGACAATGGCTGGCTAAGAGTGACCCCCTCTGTATTTGTCATGCACTAGCAGAGCCTCTCAGGAGACAGCTGTATCCAGCTCCTGTCAGCAAGCAAATGTTGGCATCCACAATAGTGTCTGGGTTTTGTAACTGTATATGGGATGGATCACTATGCTCCATATTTCCTGCTGCTAGGAGCCTCAGATAGGGTTGCCCCCAAAGAGTACTGGGAGTAGAGAGCATCTCTTGCACCTCAGAGTGGGAAATAGGAGGAGGGGTATAAGGATGGGACTTGGAGAAGAGGAGGGAGGGGGATGCAATCAGACTACAAACTGAATAAATAAATTAATGGAGAACAACTATAATTTATGGAATATCATGTGATATTTCGATGCACATGCATATCACATAATGTAGAAATCATGGTAAATATACTTGCAGAAACATTTATCATTTCTCTATGGGAAATTGTTTAAATTGCTTTCCCCTAGCTTTATGTGTGTATGTATATATATATATATATATATATATATATATATATATACACACACACACACGCATATATGCTCATTATCTAGAGTCGCACACTTCAAGAAATTCTTCCTTCTATGGAACAACAACAGTATCTACTGTTTGTTGCCATTGTCTGCTCTTCCACTCAGCCTCTAGTAACCATTAGTTTACTCTCAACTTTTATGAGGTCAGTTTTTCAAAAGCATTCCATGTAGTAGTGAGACTGGAAAATGTTTGATCCTCACTTGAATTATTTTTAATATAATGATGATCTTCAATGGAGTGACTCAAACCTTTAAAAATCCAAAGTCGCTTGTGAAACCTAAAATCTCCTTAAAAATGTAGTCTCCCAACTTTACTTGCCATCCTGTAATACTGGAGACTTCTTGCTGCAACTGGGCTGCACTTTCACCAATAGTTCTCCTAGCCTCTCACAGTGTCAAGCTTCGATGTCTTTATATGACCCATTCAGTCATGGGCTTTCAACTGCTACTGAGGCTGCATCTTCACCAATAGCTTCTCTGCTCTCTCACAGTTCCAAGCCACAGATGTTCTCCATGACCCTTCCATGTCTTCAGAACCAATATCATTTGGGTGAGTCCTACACTATCAAGTTCAGCTGCCAGTTCAAGAAACAAGGTGGAACACCTCTGAAACACAGCTTCTGTGTGCTGACTTTCAGTAACTACTTCCCAGATTTCACCTCAGTGATGCTGGTGTCCTCTTAATCACTGCTACCAGTATCAGTTGTCATAGTAACATTAAGGTTTCACTTCAAAGGTGCTAGTCTCTTGTTAATCTCAGCTGACTCTTGAGCCTCTTTTGATCAGAAGTACAGAATCTCAACTTAAAATAGCATATATACAATGGCCCTGACACTCTTTAAATAGCATTGTGTTTCACTTGAAATATCCACAAAGGTGAGAAAATTAGTAAGGGTCCATGAGGCCCCTTTTAAGGGAGAGTAGATGGAACACAGTGGTATAAAAACTTAAAAGGAGAATAATGAAAAAAGGAATAGTTAAATCAGGGTACTAGTGTGAGGGCAGGTTTGAGAATATAATAGAGGGAGGAATAAAGAAAATCCTTTCAAAAATTCATATAGAAAGCTATTATCATAAAAATATTCATATGTATAAAATATATAAATATACATCAGAGAAAGAGAGAGAGAGAGAGAGAGAGAGAGAGAGAGAGAGAGAGAGATGATATATAGAAATAAAATGGAGTCATAGTGGAATTTCCAGGTACACTGAGGCACTCTTTAATGTATACATGTTCATTTCGAATCTGGTGGCTCATGGAAGTCCTTCCAGGGTACAACCTTAACTTTACCTCTGATATCTGCTTAGAAATTAATTCAAGGGTGTTTAATGTTGTGTCAAGTGTTCAGAGTACTCTAGTAATTACAGAGGTCTGAGCAGTGAGCAAAGCAGATCTCCTTGCTCTCTGGAAAGCCAGTGTTGATCCTAAGACCAATACTATGCTGAAGCAACAATATTAACCAGCACTGTTTTGCTATGAAATAAACAGCTCGTATTAAAAAAAAAAAGAATGATTTCATAGGCTCATGTATTTGAATGTTTAGTCACCGGGGAATGGCACTATTTGAAAGCAATAGAATTAGAAGGTATGGCCTTGATAAAGTAGGTCTGGCCTTGTTAGAGGAAGTATGTCACTATAGGTGCACTCTGACTCTACAGCTAGGTATGCCAGGTCTAAGTGTTCCTCTGTCAGTCTGTCTATCTATCTATCTATCTATCTATCTATCTATCTATCTATCTATCTTTTCTTGTGGATAAGGATATAACTCTAAGCTACTTCTTTAGAATTATTACTGCCTGCCTGTCACTGTACTTCCCACAATGGTGATATTAGGAGAAAGTCCCCAGTGAGATGCTTTTTCTTGTAAGAGTCACCTTGGTCATGGTGTCTCTTTATAGCAATAGAACACTGACTAAGACACCCTATAATAAGCGACAAACACCCCTACTAGATACCACAGGATTAAAGGTATCAGTGCCAGAAATAAGTTATCTCTTTTGGAATTGTTGGCCAACATTACAAGCTACTGTCAAAGTTATTGGGTATTCTCCATAACTTGATGGTTAAGACTCTTTTGCTAAAGATATCATATACTTAAATAATAAAACATGGAGAAATCAAGATAATACTAACCTGAAAGCTTTATCCCTACTGGATATCTATCTCAAAGTACTACAAGGTGCTATGTACATTATTGAAAGAAAAAAGTGATCACCAATCTCGCCAAGCTACAATAACTGGCATGGAAAGATGAATACATTGGTGCTCTGGTGACATGAACATCAAGGTAGTGACCACTTTGTGGTTTGATTTAAGTTTCTATCCACAAGATAAAACTCATATCTACAACCATTATTGATTCAAGAACCTCTGGCTAGACAGGTCATAGGCTATAGTGAAAAACCTACCAATATTGTTTTGCTAAATGAGCATAGCAATAAACTACTATTGATAAAGCCAGACCAAACACCAGCATGGATACGGAAGGTGGGCATAAAATCCTATAACCAACAGAGGCTATATAACCACTCAAGTATGAACTGAACAAGGAGAAAAACAATAGGCACATATTTTGATAGTTGTAGTAGTGTTGAGTGCACGAGGGATTGTGTAGCCATCACAACTATGAGAGTGAAAGTAGTCATGGGAAAATTGAACAAAGAAGAAGGAACAGACTACCCAGGACAAAAGTTGGAGTGGAGAGTTCATCCAAAATTGCTAACTATTTTTAAAATAGTTCATGTGATAAAGTTTTCTCCACCTTCCTGTACCTCTTCCTATGTTCCTCCCTCCCCCTTCCTCCCTCCCTCCTTCCCATCCTCCCTCCCTTCCTCTCTCTCTCCCTCCCTTCCTTTTTGTTTCCTTCTTTCTCTGTCCTCCCTTCTTTTCTTCCTTCCTTTTTTATAGTAAGGCCTATATACATTTAATCACTAGATGTATACAGGATAGAACTTTTTCAAAAGAAATGAGGAAAAAAATCAAAATTTACAAAAGGGTCTCACATGCACAGTTTCTAAAATATTCTTGTTTTTCAAGCATGCAATGCTTTCACAATGAGTGGAGTTACATGACAAAAAGCAAAAGCAAAATAATATACTAGTACATTTATTAGTGAGTGAATCAAATGAAATCCCAGTTAGGAGACACTCAGGTATTTGTTCTTGAGTATTCCTTTCCCTAGAAATGTGATTTGTAGCTACTTAGCTTCACTGAGCTCCAGTTGAACTCATCTGCAGAATAAGGATTATGACATTGCTGACCTCTGAGCATTGTTGTAAATAGTAAATGAAAAAGTATGCACAGAACACCTCATAGCTGTAATGTATTGGGCATTTGGCTGATAATTGTGTTCATTTTTATATTTTATTTTTGCTCTACTCCATAAATCCACTGAGCTTTCCCACCTATGATGGTTGTGCATATAAATTTGTAGCTTGCTCCTTGTTCTTATCATGGACTGACCTGCCTCTTGCTATATCAATATAGTTGTGAAGGCTGTGTAGTATCTTAAGTGGATGTACTAAAATGTATCAAACCACTTTCTCCACTACTGAGTGGTCTAGCTCTTCCTGAAGCTTTTCTATATAGGTGACAACAATAAGTATATTTTAATAGTTTGTGTTTTTTATATTACCAGAAAACTTTAAACCCAAAGACTATAAGAGCCTCTCCTGATTGTTAATGGCTCTCCTGATTGTTAATGGCCAAAGTCAGGCTTGCTGCCAGTAAGGCTTTCATGAGCCAAAGCAATCCCACCACAAATACAGTGTTTCTGGACACATAAATTGTGCTTTGTGCCCCCACAAAGACAAAAATAAAATACAGAGTGAGGTCTAGGCAGTGAATATTTTTCAATATAACTGAAAATTGCTATGAATATTGCCCAGAGCACTTATTCAGAAAACAGGATAAATGGAAAGACAATTTCCAAACACCACAAAGCAACCTTTGCCCAAAGAGATTACAAATCAAAACTGGCCAATTGTATCTGGAAACAAATAACAAAGATGTCCAGACAAACACAAGTCTGGAAATACAGTCAGTAGATAGAACTGACACCATTAAAGTTTTCACTAATAGGCAAGTCTGAGGTAATTAGAATTAGAAGATAAAAAATAAATTAAAGTAAAAAGCTGAATTCAGCTTGGACTATGCACTACTCCAGAATAAAGACAAACTAAGAAGGTAGAAGCAGTGATGTTACATTAAGGAGCAGAATCTCACCAAATACAACCATAAGGAAACAGCTGCTTCAAAACTGAATCATTAGAAAAGACCAGGTAAACTGGAAGTAAATGATCTCTCTCCTTAAAAGAAACCATGATGCCCCCATTGCTAACCCTGAATTTATCTACATTTGGCAATCATTTGCAAATAAAATATTAGTTTTCTTTAAGGGAGTCTCACTGGGAAAAAATATACTTTTTTGGGGGAATATATAGACATTTTCTTATTTTATTTTTATTAGTATTTGCTTTATTTACATTTCAAATGTTATCCCCATTCCTCCTAACCCCTCCAAAAACCCCCTATCCCCTCCCCTGCTTACAACCCCCCCTCCCACTTTCCTGATCTGGCATCCTCCTACACTGGGTCATTGAGCCTTCAAATGACCAATGGCCTCTCCTCTCATTGATGTCTAACAAGGCCATCCTCTGCTACATATGTAGCTGGAGCCATGGGTTCCTCCATGTTTATGTACTATTTGGTTGGTGATTTAGTCCCTGGGAGCTCTGGGGGTACTGGTTGTTTGATGTTGTTGTTTCTCCTATGGGGCTGCAAACCTTTTAAGCTCCTTGGATCCTTTATCTAGCTTCTCCATTGGGGACCCTGTGCTCAGTTCATTGGTTGGCTGTGAGCCATGGGTATTTGGATTCCCATTCTAAAAAGGACCAAAGTATCCACACGTTTGTCTTCCTTCTTCTTGAGTTTCATGTGGTCTGTGAATTGTATCTTGGGTATTCCTAGCTTTTGGGTCCAGCCAGAGACAGTGGGACCAACTAACACCAGAGATAGAAGAAAGAACCTCAGGTGTAGAAGATACCATAGAAAATGTTGACACAACAGTCAAAGAAAATGCAAAATTCAAAAAGATTGTAACCCAAAATATCCAGGAAAGCCAGGACACAATGAGAAGACCAAACCTAAGGAGTATAGGTATAGAAGAGAGCAAACATTTACAACTTAAAGGGCCAGTAAATATCTTCAACAAAATTATAGAAGAAAATTTCCCTAACTTAAAGAAAAAGATGCTCATGAACATACAAGAAGCCCACAGAACTCAAATAGACTGGACCAGAACAGAAATTCCTCCTGTCACATAATAATCAAAACACCAAATGCAGTAAACAAAGAAAGAATATTAAAAGCAGTAAGGGAAAATGTCAAGTAACATATAAAGGCAGACCTATCAGAATCTCACCAGAGACTGAAAGCTAGAAGATCCTGGGCAGATGTCATACAGACCCTAGGAGAATACAAATGCCAACCTAGGCTACCATACCCAGCAAAATTATCAATTACTATAGATGGAGAAACAAAGGTATTCCACGACAAAAACAAATTTACACAATATCTTTCCACAAATCCAGCCCTTCAAAGGATAATGAATGGTAAACACTAACAAAAGGAGGGAAACTACACCCTAGAAAAGGCAAGAAAATAATCTTTTAACAAACTGAAAAGAAGAGAGCCACATAAACATAACTCCACCTCTAATAACAAAAATTACAGGGAGCAACAATTACTTTTCCTTAATATCTCTTAATAACAGTGGACTCAATTCTCCAATAAAAAGACATAGACTGCTAGCTATATCCAGCTCATGGCAGCCAGCACTTGTGGGTATTCACAATAGTGTCTGGGTTTTGTAACTGTATAGCATGGATCCCTGGGTGGGGTAGTCTCTATATGGTCTTCCCCTCAGACTTTGCTCAAACTTTTGTCTCTGTATCTCCTTTTGTGGGTATTTTTCCCCTTTCTACAAAGGACCCAAGGATCCATACTTTATTCTCCTTGGGCATCATTTGATATGTGAAATGTGTCTTGGTTATTCCAAGTTTCTAGGCTAATATTCACTTATCAGTGAGTGTATACCATGAGTGTTCTTTTGTGATTGGGTTGCCTAACTCAGGCTCTCCTAGTGCATTTCAAATATAGAGGGGGACACTATCAACTGGACATTGAACTGAGCACAGGGTCACCAATGGGGGAGCTAGAGAAAGGACCCAAGGAGATGAAGGGGTTTGCAGCACTACAGGAGGAACATGTGTCACCCAGTACTCCCAGAGCTCCCAGGGACAAAACCATCAGATTAAAAGGGTACACATAGAGTTACCCATGGCTCCAGACACATCAGCAGCAGAGGATGGTCTTGTTAGACACCATAGGGAGGAGAGGCCCTTGGTCATAGAAAGACTTGATGCTGTAGTGTAGAGGAATACTGGGACAGGGAAGTAGGTGAGGGTTGATTGGGGAAGGGGAAATGGCTTATGGGATTTGGGGGGAGGGGGCAACCAGGAAAGGGACAACATTTGAAATGTAAATAAAGAATATACTTAATTTAAAAAAATGAAAGTTGCTAGGTCCCAAGGTGTGCACTACAAAAAAAATTACATAGACTAACAGACTGGATTAGTAAAAAGTAAAAAAAAAAAAAAATCTACTCTTAATGGTATACTATATGCCTAGCAGTAAATGGCCAATGAAAACCATCTCAATAGCATCTTTGGATATTTCTTGTATAATAGCATTATATCAGGGATTTTTTTTAATTTTCACATTTCTTTACTTACATGCATATTTATTTTGGTTTCCAGTTAGTGTGTAGGATGCCCAAGTGTGTGAATGAGTGAGTCTCTGCTTATTGTGCTTTATCTTGTTTTTTTTTTATGTTTGTTTTGTCCTTTCCTGATTTGTTTCTGTTTTATCATATTATATTATACTACTTTATATATTTGTTGATGAGAACTTAAAATTCTCATCCCATTTTAAGTTTTATAATGACCCTACTGTAATCTGGAAATGTCGTCGGTTTCGTATCTTTCTACACGTTGCTGCTTTAAATTGCTGCATCTTAGATCCTTCAATGCAATCTCTGACACTGATACTATCTTATATGCAGTTTTTCTTCTATCTGTAATATCCCCTTTCTACTCTGCTCATGAAACTCATTCATATTTCAATTTGAATGCCACTTGGCCCCAAAGATAGATAAATACACTCTCTTACATGATGTATCTGTCCTATAGTGACACTTTCCACATGTTTTCATTTGTTACTCTCTAGTCTCAACTATAATCAGCAAGCTTAACTATGGAAGGTACCTCATCTCTCTTGCTCACTGACTCCACAGAGCTAGGTATAAAATATTAATGGAATTAATAAATAGCTATGATCAAACTGATCAACTCTTATTCACCAATAAATTCATGAAGTATAGAAGCTTTTACACAAAATTAGTAAACAAAATGACCATGTTTCTTGTTCTCTTTTTGCCCCAATGCGTAGTCTAGTGTGGTCATTGTTAGGAAAATAAAGAATCTTGCAATACATATATATCTACCATAGAGACAAAGAGTATACTTTTTTGAATGGTTGCATTCAGCCTCCAGAGACTGAAGATGGAAGACTTGCTGTATGAAAAATGTCAGAGATATCTAATCATGATAAAATGCAAGAATGGTAGAAATGAGAGAGTAGACAGAACACAGAGGTTATTTTGTCAAAATAAGAAAATAATAAACTTCATACCTAGTCAGTGGGGATACCTGAATATGGTAGACATAAAAGAAGAGCTACTTGAAGGACCAACTGCCATGGAGCAAACAGCCTTTATGTAACTCTTCAGTCTATAAGCATGATAATCTTAGAAAAAGCTATGTAAGAAAAATCTTCAATCCACACTCCATAGTATAAAAATGTTCAGATTATCAAATTATTAAGGATTGCAAAATGATGTTAGCTAAATACTGGTATACTTAGTTGATAGGGGTTAATTTAGAGGCAAAGATATGACAGCTATTTACCTTGCACAGACCACCTGGGCAAAAGTTGTATACTCTCATACAGGTGAGAAATAGCATAGGAGAATGGGGGAAAGGACATGAAGACAGGTTAGGAGTTCATCCCCAACTCTGCTTCTGACTTGTGGTCAAATATTCAGCAGGACCTTTCTCTCCTCTGAGTCTGTTTCTCCTCTTAAGCCCTCATCTTAATGTGCTATAGTCTGCTGGAAATCATTGTATATACAATTGAAATGGGAGGAAGGCTACAGCAAAGTTTATAGCTTTGGTGAAAATAAGAGAAGATGTGGCTTTCCTCTAAATACTACTTATAGTAGTTAGATAAATATTTTAAGATGCAGATCTTTTCTGTCTACTAAGGGAAGTGCATGTCCTTGGACAAGACAGTTGTGTTGATTACTATTTATCAACCTGACATAAACTAATAACTTGGGAAAAAGTAACCAAGGTTGAGAAATTCTCTCCATGCAATTAGTCTATGGGAATTTTATTGATTAATGATTGATGTGGGAGGGTACAGCCCCCTGTGAACTCTGTCACACCTGGTTGGGAAACAGGTCCATAATGTATGAAGAAGCAAGCCAGATAGCAGTGTTCTTCATTGTCTCTGTTTGACGTTCCTGCCTGAGTGTTTGCCTTGACTTCCTTCATTGATATATTGCTACCAGCCAAATAAAGCCTTCTCTCTTCAAGTTACTTTTGGTAATGGCATTCATAACAGCAACAGAAAGAAAACTAGAATAAAAGTATATAATTGACTTAAATTTTGGTAACCAGGTTACTTAGCTTCTCTGGATATCTGGATTGTAACATGGTTATCCTATACTTTATAACTAATGTTAATAATAAGTGAGTGTGTACCATGTTTGTCTTCCTGGGTCTGGGTTACCTCATGATGGATAATTTTGTTTTCTAGTTCTAGCCATTTGTCTGCAGAGTTCATGATGTCCTTTTTTAATAGGTGAGAAGTATTCCCTTGTATAAATGAACCACATTTTCTTTATCCATTCTTCAGTTGAGGGACAAAGTGTCTATGAGCATAGTTGAACAAGTGTCCTGGTGGTATGGTGGAGCATTTTTGGGTATATTTCCAGAAGTGGTAGATCTGGTTTGGGGAGTAGAATCAGTATTCTGAAAAAAACACATTTATTTCTAAAGTGGCTGTAAAAGTGTGCAGTTCTAGCAGCAATGGTGGAATGTTCCCCTTGCTCCACATGCTGACCAGAATGTGCTGTCACTTGTGATTTGATCTTAGACATTCTTGTAAGTGTAAGATGGAATATTAAAGTAGTTTTGATTTGTATTTCCTTGATGACTAAGAATGTTGAACATTTCTTTAAGCGCTTCTTAGCCATTTGCGATTCTTCTGTTGAACATTCAGTTTAGAGCTGTACCACAATTTTTATTTGGGTTATTTGGTTTGTTGATGTCTAATTTCTTGAGTTATTTATATATTTTGGAAGTTAGTCCTCTATCAGATGTGGGGTTGGTGAAAATCCTTTTTCCATTCTGTAAGCTGCCATTTGTTCTACTGTGTAGAGAAATTTTAGTCCAGCATCATGGCTGCTCTGGCAAGGGCTAATATCCAAAGACCTTATAAGTCTGTGTGATCAGGCTGGAATGATATATACCTTTAATTCCTCTGCCTAAAATATAAACATGCGCTTACTACACACCTTTAATCCTAAACAATGATGAATAATTGAGTTGAGAGACAAAGTAACAATCAGAGAAATATTTGACAGAATGAGTCAGAAATAAGTCCAACTCTCACAAGAACAGATAAGAAAGAAAGGCTACTTAAGAGCAACACAGCAAGAAAGGGGCAGTTGAAAGGTAGTGCAGTGGAATTGAGTTTGTGGCAGTTCAGTTTATAGACTTCAGAGGCAGTTTTACCAGGACAGTTTATAGAGACAAGTTGCAGAGAGAACAAACTAGACAAAGGTGAAGACAGGATGAGCCAGAGAATGAGAATGATCCAAAAGATAAGAACAGATTATCAGAGTTAGTTTGAAGGCAAGCAGAGCAAGTCTGTCAGAAACTGAAAGAAGCCAGTTTGAATCAGTCAGCCTGGAAAGGAGTTTGTCCCAGAACAGCTGAGTTGAACTAGCCAGCAACAGTTTAGAAAGAACTAGAAAGGGTGAGCTTATTCAACAGTAAACCTCTGAGATGGCTTTTATATCTGGCAAATAAAAGCCACTTTTACACTATTGACTGTGTCCATTGCCTTATAGAACCTTTTCAAGTTCATAAGGTTCCATTTATTAATTGTTGATCTTAGTGACTGCATTATTAGTACTCTGTTCAGAAAGTTTTCTCCTGTGCCAATGCATTCAAGGGTATTCTCCATATCCTCTTCTATCAGGTTTAGTGTATCTGGTTTCATTTTTGTCTTTGATGAACTTGGACATGAGTTTTATGCCAGGTGATTGTGGCAGGATTTTTCATGTCCAATTACATTAAAATATTAGTGCAGTAGGAGGTGTGCAATTGGACATGGAAAAGAGAGGCAGAGTTAAGAGTTGCAGAGAGAGACAGCAACTCAGGAGAGAGAGGAAGGAGTCAAGATGGAGGCAGACAGACAGGATGATCTGGAACCAGCATGGCTTTAAATAACCATAGGTAGATATAATATAGGGATAAAATAATTGGGGTAACTTGTCTAATGTAGGTGTGTAGCTTGTATCATTATCAATTGGCACAGAAATTATTGTATGTGCATCTTGTGAATTGAGAATTTATTGATACATAAATCTGACTCGTTAATTATAAGTTTCAAGAGTTTTGTTTTACTGGGTTACTAGAATGTGGGACCACTGACTGCAGGGGTTTATGGCTGAGAAGGAACTAACAGCTCTAGAGAAGCAAACTGGAGCTGGGAATACCTTCACTGGTCACTGCATGGGGCAGTGGGACTGTGCTGGAGCAGAGAGTTGCTGAAAGTAGCATGGGAACTTGCTGGTCCATTTAATATTTCCTGCAACAGGTGATAGACATGTATCTTTTTTATTCTACATGCTGACATCCAGTTAGATTAGCATTATTTGGTGAAGTTGCTATTCTTTTCTCCACTGTATGATTTTTGGCTTCTTTATAAAAAATTAGGCTTCCTGGTATGTGGATTTATATTTGAGCCTTCAATTTGATTCCTTTGATTAGCCTGTCTGGTTTTTATGTCAATACCATGCATTTTTATTACTATTACTCTGCAGTACAGCTTGAAATCTGGGATGATGATACCTTCAGAAGTCCTTTCACTTTATAGTATCATTTTTGCTATTCTGATTTTTTGTTTGTTTTTCATATGAAGTTGAGTGTTGTTCTTTCAAGGTTTGTAAAAATTGTGTTAGGATTTTAATGGGGATTACATTGAATCTGTTGATTGATTTTGGTAAGATGGCCATATTTTCCTATGGTAATCATACCATTCCATGAGCATGGGATATCTTTCCATCTTCTGATATCTTCTTCCATATCTTTATTCAAATACTTGAAGTTCTTGTCATACAGGTCTTGGAGGGCTCAAATGGGCAGATGTGAATTCTCCCTGGGAAGAGGAAATAGAATAGCTATTGCCAAAGGACTAGTGGCAGGTGCAGAAAGGAGCAGGAGAGATCAAGTGTGTGGAAGATGGAGGGAGAGAGTACTTCAAGAAACAACTAGAATTGATGGTTGGGGGCATCTAAGGATGAGCTAGAAATCAAGTGCAATGGAAACTCCCAGGAATCTAGGAAAGTGAGCCTAGATAAGATTCCCAATAATGAGAGAATCATGGCCTGAACCAGCCATCTCCTCTAACCAGGCAAGACTTACAATGGAAAGACTAGGACACCAACCCAACCACAAAATCTTCAACCTACAATTTGTCCTGCCTACAAGGTATATTGGGATAAAGATGGCACAATAATTGTGAGGGTAGCCAACCAATGACTGGTCCAGCTTGAGATCCATACCACAAGAGGGAGCCCACACCTGACACTGCTGGGAGGACCAGGAATCAGAGGCTGGATAACCCCAGAAACCCATGATAGAACCAAACAGGGCCAGCAATATATATGAAATGACCCCTAATGATATCCTGATATAGTCATAGATAGAAGCATAACATAATTGTCATCAGAGAGCCTTCATTCAACAGTTGATTAAACAGATGCAATGACTCACATCCAAACATTAGATGGAGTTCAGGGAATCTATCAGAAGTGGGGAAAAGAAGTCAGAGGGGATTACAGAACCAACCAACTTCAGCTTATAGGTGCTTACCAAGACCAAACCAACACTTAGAGAGCCTACATGGGTCTGCCCTAGGCTGTCTGCATGTATGTTATGGTTGTATACATTGGTCTACTTGTGTGACTCCTAACAGTGAGAGCAGGGGCTGTCTCTGACTCTTTTGACTGCTTTTAGGACACTTTTCCTCCTACTGTGATGCTTTGTTGAGCCTTAACAGGAGAGGTGATAGCTAGTCTTACCGCAACTTGATGTCCCATATTTGTTTGGTATTCGTGAAAGGACTGCCCATGTTTTTAAGAGAAACACAAGGACTTTTGCCTCCAGGTCGCCATAGAGAACCAACAGATGAGCCCAGGTACTCAGACATAATCTGAGGCTAACATCGCTCAGGTGGAAACCTGCCAGGTTTTTTGCCTGGAGCCAGGGCCTGGGCAGCTTGGCAGGCCATCTGTACACCCACCCGGCCATGCATGAACTCAGTTGGGAGCCCTTTGCCCTGAGGACCGCCCAGCACTTGCAGTGGCGGTCTCCATCTTGCCTCCAGGTCACAATAAAGAACCAACAAAGGAGCCCAGGTTCACAGACATAATCCAAGGCTAACATCACTCAGGTGGAAACCTGCCAGACTTTTGACTGCAGACAGAGCCTGGACAGCTTGGCAAGCCATCTGTACACCAACCAAGTTGTGCACCAACCAAGTGTGTGGGGTCATCTGCCCTGCAGAGTGATCAGGACTTGGATAAGGTCCCTGCAGCATTCGCCATCTGTGCACCCTGAAGGAGCAGACAGGCAGCACCAGGTTCACAGAGACAATCCGAGTGTAGCATTGCCTGGGGCAGGAAACATTAGGGCTCCAAGCACGCCCAAGAGGAAGGTAGGCATACCAGCAATATGAGCCAGGGGAAATCCTGACATCCAGAGGTACAGAATTAGCCTTACAGGCTCATGGGAGTTTCAAACACCAGTCTGTGACAACAAGACCAACTAACACCAGAGATAACCAGATGGCAAAAGGCAAACATAGGAACATTACTAACCGAAATCAAGGCAACATGGCAGCATCTGAACCCAATTCTCTGATAACAGGAAGTCCTGGACACCCCAACACACCAGAAAAACAAGATTTGGACTTAAAATCACTGGTCTTGATGCTGTTAGAGGAACACAAGAAGGACAAAACTAATTCTCTTAAAGAAATACAGGAAAAATGGATAAAAGTTAGAAGCCCTAACAAGGGAAACACAAATATCAATTAAAGAAATTCAGGATACTATGGGTCAAAAGATAGAAGCCAATAAGGAGGAAATGCAAAAATCACTTTAAAAAATACAGGAGAACATGGGTCAACAGGCAGAAGTCCTGAAAGAGGAAACACAAAAATCTCTCAAAGATTTAAATGAAAACATAAACAAGAAAGTGAAGGATATGAGCAAAACCATACAAGATCTAAAAACAGAGGTAGAAACAACTAAGAAATCACAAAGGGAGACAACTTTGGAGATAGAAAACCTTGAGAAGAAGTCAGTGCCATAGATGCAAATATCAACAACAGAATACAATACATAGAAGAATCTCAGATGCTGAAGATACCATAGGAATGATGGACTGAAGAGTCAAAGAAAATACAAAATGCAAAAAGCTTGTAACCCAAAACATTCAGGAAATCGAGGACACAATGAGAAGACCAAACCTAAGGATTATAGGTATAGAAGAGAGTGAAGATTTACTACTTAAAGGGCCAGCAAATATCTTCAACAAAATTATGGAAGAAAACCTCCCTAACCTAAAGAGGGAGATGGCCATGAATATACAAGAAGCCTACAGAACTCCAAACAGAATAGAACAGAACAGAAATACCTCCTGTCACATAATAATCAAAACCCAAAATATACTAAACAAAGAAAGAATATTAAAGGCAGTAAGAGAAAAAGGCCAAGTAATATATAAAGGAAGACCTATCAGAATTACACCAGACTTCTCACCTGAGACCATGAAAGCTAGAAGATCCTGGGCAGATCTAATGCAGACTCTAAGAGAACACAAATGTCAGCCAAAACTACTATACCCAGCAAAACTCTCAATCACCATAGAGGGGAAAACCACGATATTCCATGACAAAGCCAAATTTACACAATATCACTCCACAAACCCAGCCCTACAAAGGATAATAGGGGGAAATCACCAACACAAGAAGGGAAACTACACCCTGGAAAAAGCAAGATAGTAACCTTCTGTCATCAAATCCAAAAGAAGAAAACCTATCAAATAAGAAAAGCAACATCAAAAATGACAAGAAGCAATAATCACTACTCCTTAATATCACTTAACATCAATTGATTCAATTCCCCAATAAAAAGATACAGACTAACAGACTGGATATTAAAACAGGACCCTATATTTTGCTGCATACAGGAAACACATCTCAGTGTCAAAGACAAACACTGCCTTAGAGTAAAAGGCCAGAAGACAATTTTACAAGCAAATGGACTCAGGAAACAAAATGGAGTAGCCACTCTAATATCAGATAAAGTTGACTTTCAACCTAAAGTAATCAAAAGAGACACAGAAGGACACTTTTTGCTGGTCAAAGGAAAAATCCACCAAGAAGAACTCTCAATTCTGAACATCTATGCTCCAAATGCAATTCATAAAAGAAACTTTACTAAAGCTCAAAGCACACATTGCACCTAACACAATAATTGTGGGTGACTTCAACACTCCCTTATCCTCAATGGACCAATCAGGAAAAGAGAAACTAACCAGGGACACAGTGAAACTAATTGAAGCTTTGGACAAAACTGGATTTAACATATATATAGAGAAAATTTCATCCTAAAACAAAAGAATATACCTTTTTCTCAGCACCTCATGGTACCTTCTCCAAAATCGATCATAAAATTGGTCACAAGACAGACCTCAACAAAGACAAGATCAAACTAATCCCATGCCTCCTATACAATCACTATGGAGTAAAAGTGGTCTTCAATAGCAAGAAAAACAACAGAAAGCCCACATACACATGGAAACTGAACAATACTCTACTCAATGACACCTTTGTCAAGGAAGAAATAAAGAAAGAAATCAAAGACTTTTTAGAATTCAATGAAAATGAAGGTACAACTTACCCAAATCTATGGGACACAATGAAAGCAGTGCTGAGAGGAAAACTCATAGCCCTGAGTGCCTCCATAAAGAAACTGGAGAAAGCATACACTAGCAGCTTAAGGGCACATCTGAAAGCCCTGTAACAAAAAGAAGCTAATTCACCCAGGAGGAGTGGAAGGCAAGAAATCATCAAATTCAGGGCTGAAATCAATCAAGTAGAAACAAAGCAAACCATACAAAGAATCAGCAAAACCAGGAGCTGGTTCTTTGCAAAAATCAACAAGATAAATAAACCCTTAGACAGACTAACCCATGGGCACAGAGACAGTATCCAAATTAACAAAATTAGAAATTAAAAGGGGGATCTAACAATTGAAACTGAGGAAATTCGAAAAATCATCAGATCATACTACAAAAGCCTTTACTCAACACAACTGGAGAATCTGCAGGAAATGGACAATTTCCTAGACAGATACCAAATACCAAAATTAAATCAGGCTCAAATAGATCAGCTAAACAACTCCTTAACCCCTAATGAAATAGAAGGGGTTATAGAAAGTCTTCCACCCAAAAAGTACGGGACCAGATGGTTTTAGTGCAGAATTCTATCAGACCTTCAAAGAAGACCAAACACCAATACTCTTCAAACTA
This sequence comes from Apodemus agrarius, assembly GCA_964023405.1. Classification (NCBI taxonomy): domain Eukaryota; kingdom Metazoa; phylum Chordata; class Mammalia; order Rodentia; family Muridae; genus Apodemus; species Apodemus agrarius. The sequence goes on from OZ030010.1 coordinate 143,953,905, forward strand.
TTCCACAAAATAGAAACAGAAGGAACACTGCACAACTCATTCTATGAAGCCACAATTACACTGATACCAAAACCACACAAATATTCAACAAAGAAAGAGAACTACAGGCCAATTTCCCTTATGAATATTAATGCAAAAATACTAAATACAATTCTTGCCAACCGAATCCAAGAACACATCAAAATGATCATCCACCATGATTAAGCAGGGTTCATCCCAGGGATTCAGGGATGGTTCAATATACGAAAATCGATCAATGCAATCCACTACATAAACAAACTCAAAGAAAAAATACACAATCATTTCATTAGACGCTGAAAAAAGCATTTGACAAAATTCAGAATCCTTTCATGCTGAAAGTCTTGGAAAGAACAGGAATTCAAGGCCCATAAGTAACATAGTAAAAGCAAAATACAGCAAACCAGTAGCCAACATCAAAATAAATGGAGAGAAACTTGAAGCAATCCCACTAAAATCAGGGACTAGACAAGGCTGCCCTCTCTCTCCATATCTTTTCAATATAGTACTTGAAGTTCTAGTGAGAGCAATCAGACAACATAAGGAGGACAAAGTGATACAAACTGGAAAGGAAGAAGTCAAACTATCACTATTGCAGATGATATGATAGTATACTTAAGTGACCCAAAAAACTCCACCAGAGAACTCCTACAGCTGATAAACAACTTCAGCAAAGTGGCTGGTTATAAAATCAACTCAAGCAAATCAGTAGCCTTCCTGTACTCAAAAGACAAGCAGGTTGAGATAGAAGTTAGTGAAATAACACCCTTCACAGTAGCCACAAACAATATAAAGTATAGTGGTGTGACTCTAACCAAACAAGTGAAAGATGTGTATGACAGGAACTTCAAGTCCTTGAAGAATGAAATCAAAGAAGACCTCAGGAGATGGAAAAATATTTCATGCTCTTGGATTGTCAGGATTAATATAGTAAAAATGGCTATCTTGCCAAAAGCAATCTACAGATTCAATGCAATTCCCATCAAATTCCCAAATCAATTCTTCATAGATCTAGAAAGAGCAATTCTCAAATTCATCTGGAATAACAAAAACCCAGGATAGCTAAAACTATTCTCAACAATAAAAGGACTTCTGGGGAAATCAATATCCCTGACCTCAAGCAGTACTACAGAGAAATTGTGTAAAAACTCTATGGTATTGGTACAGTGACAGGCAAGTAGATCAACGGAATAGGATTGAAGACCCAGAAATGAACCCACAGACTTATGGTCACTTGATCCTTGATAAAGGATCTACAACCATCCAGTGGAAAAAAGATAGCCTTTTCAACAAATGGTGCTGGTTCAACTGAAGGTCAACATGCAGAAGAATGTGAATTGACCCACTCTTATCTCCTTGTACTAAGATCAACTCCAAGTGGATCAAGGACCTCCACATAAAACCAGACACACTGAAACTAATAGAAAAGAAACTGGGGAAGACCCTGGAGGACATGGGGACAGGGGGAGATTCCCTAAACAGAACACCACTAGCTTATGCTCTAAGACCAAGAATAGACAAGTGGGACCTCATAAAATTACAAAGTTTCAGTAACGCAAAGGACACCATCAGAAAGACAAAACAGCAACCAACTAATTGGGAAAAGATCTTCACCAACCCCACATCTGACAGAAGGCTAATATCCAATATATATAAAGAACTCAAGAGGTTAGACCCCAGAGAACGAAATAACCCTATTAAAAATGGGGTACAGAGCTAAACAAAGAATTTTCACCTGAGGAATATTGAATGGCTTAGAAGTACCTTAAGAAATGTTCAACATCATTAGTCATCAGGGAAATGAAAATCAAAACAACCCTGAGATTCCACCTCACACCAGTCAGAATGGCTAAGATTAAAAACTCAAGAAACAACAGGTGCTGGCTAGGATGTGGAGAAAGAGGAACACTCCTCCATTGTTGGTGGGATTGCAAGATGGTACAACAACTCTGGAAATCAGTTTGGTGGTTTCTCAGAAAATTGGGCATGACACTTCCAGAGGGCCCTTTCATACCACTCCTGGGCATATACCCAGAGGATTCCCCTGCATGCAATAAAGACACATGCTCCACTATGTTCATAGCAGCCTTATTTATAATAGCCAGAAGTTGGAAAGAGCCCAGATGTCCCTCGAAGGAGGAATGGATACAGAAAATGTGGTATATTTATACAATGGAATACTACTCAGCAATTAAAAATAATGAATTCATGCAATTTGTAGGCAAATGGTTGGAAATGGAAAATATCACCCTAAGTGAGCTAACCCAATCACAAATGAATATACATGAAATGCAATCACTGATAAGTGGATATTAATTAGCCCAGAAGCTCTGAATACTCAAGACACAATTAGCAAATCAAAAGATTCCCAAGAAGATGGAAGGAGAGGACCCTGGTCCCAAAAAGATTGGATTCAGTGTTGTAGGATAGTACCAGAACAGAGAAATGGGGGGGGTGATTGGGGAATGTGTGGAGGGAAGATGACTTATGGGACATATGGTGAGGGGGGAACTGGGAAAGGGGAAAGCCTTTGGAATGTAAACAAAAAATATAGAAAGTAAAAATAAATAAAAAATAAAAAAAAGAGAAACAGAAGGAGGTGAATTGATGGTAGGGCTGTAGCTTGGAGGAAAGGATCGTGGGGAAAGTGTATTGGTATGTAATATATGAAAAAAGAATAAAGTTTTTCAAGGAATAAAAAAAATATTTCCCTCATATTCATGTCAGAAATGAGGGTTTAGGGAGGCATCAGTGCATTCGTCTTCACAGTTATTTATGTTACTGTTTTGGGATCAAGAAGCAGTAACAAGGTAAGAAAAGATTATGCAAAGTTTGTGATCAGTAAGAATTACAATGACTGCCATACAATGTGGTATCCATATCATTCTTTCAGCAGTCAGTTCCCCATAGGCAAAGATGACTCTAGTCAGGGACTATAGTTCATTTTGAGATGTGGAACGTTGGTTGATTAATTAGCCCTATTACTAGGCATATTAGAATAGGAATGTCATTTGGAATGGTTCCTTTTAGATGATAACTACTTGAGCATAACTCTCCTGAGCAATACTTTTCCAAAGTCACTTTTCTAAGGGAGTCTGTCTTGTGGAATTAGTTCATATAATTCTGACATCCAGTCACAGACAGCAACAGATTTGTTTTGTAATCAACCAAATATTTTAAATTACTGATGCTTATTCCTCCACAAATGAAACCTTCATAGAACATGGTAAGTACATTTTGTCTGGGACTGACTTATTTATCAGCAAGTAAAACATGAAATTAGCCAGTTGCTAAAGTCAGTTTTGTTCTCTACTTGGTGCTTTAATAAATCATCCCAATCAAGGTCAGCAGGCATTGGGGGAAAGTACCATATTTGCTTTTCATATTCTCACATTCTGCATGAACAATTGTTTTTCATTTGGGACCTGTGATGATCCCTGTGGGACTGTCTATGAGATCCTATGATTTCTAGTTTCTAAGGGATGGGCCATGTGTTTGCCTTGGCAGACTATAACAGGAAACTTTCCTTCTCCCTTTTACTTGCTTTCAAAATTTAAAGTTCTGGGAATGTTTTAAGAAATAGACCCCTGACCAAGACAATGTTTCCACTGTATCAGAACATAACAAGGATGGTTCTCGTGAGCATAATCCTTTTCCTTCCCAGTCATATATTTTAAGAGAAGCAGATTTGATCTGATTGCTCATGTTTCTATCAATCCCCCTGCTGCTGTGAGAAATCTGAGTATGCATGAAACATGTTTCTCTGCTGTTTCGAACCCAAGGGACTCTGAAGATGCCATTTTTTCTGAAAAGCAATAAGCCCACATGATGTTAGGAGAAACATGTTTTAGGTTGCATGGGACCCTTTGAATGAGTGGAAACCAGAGTTTAAGGTCTAAAAAGAGTTCAGCAACAATGACTATCATGTTAAGGTCAGACCAAGCTTTCTCCTGGGATAAGGAAGAAGATGACATAGACGTTATGGGCCAGAGTAATCTACCTGGAAAGCCAGACAATGTGTAATCTAATCTGAGGCTCCCAAATCCAGTAATTCAAGACTAGATACATGTATCATTTGACAATCCTCTGATATAGCAGAGAATGCACCTGAAACTTTTTGTTTTGTGATGGGAGACACAGGCTGGCCTCAAACTTGCAATGTCCCTCACTCACCAACCCAAGTAAGCAACTAAAAATTTTAAAAACCAAAAGACATGAAAGAATAGACTCGGCTCTCGTAAGTCCACAGATTTCCTTGAAATCTGTATGCTAACAAAATGTTTCTTACTACATATTATATTTATTATTTTTTCATACTTTATAAAAACAAACAAAAATGTATATCATTGGCATCCAGATCTAAAAGTAAATACCATAACTTTAGAAGATATTTTTCTTTATTTTCAAAAAAGCAACTTTGTGACATCTATAACAAAAAGTCATCAGTCATATCACCACTTGCCTCGTTTGATATCAATTTCCATGTTTTGTCCAACAAAAATTAAGACTAAAATTTTATTGCTTGTTTTACTGGGTTATGGAAAATTAATACATGAGTTTTCTCAAATAAAGCATTATTTTTGCATGCTGACTCTAATAGAAAGAATTAAGAGACTAAGATTATCTGGTATTTTATTATGATGTTAAGATATTGGAGGGAAATATCTCCATGTCACTCCTGGGTAAAACAAGTGGAAATAGTACTTGTAATAGAATATAGTAACAGAAATGTTTGAAAATCACATTAGAATTGCTGAACATTTGTCAAAATGTCACATATAACTATTACTCTCAAATGAAAGCTCTTGTTTATAAATTATTGCTAAAGATATATGTGTTAGTATAACACCAGCTTGTGTAAAACATTCTAAAATATTTTCAAACAGATTGATTTCCTTTTTAATGACATATATTTTATATTATCAATTTAAAGAAGGTTGTATAGTGTATCCTGTAAATTTCACCAGATCTTTCAGACACTAGGACACCATTCAGAGTACGATCACTTGTCCAAATTTAAGCAGTATTCTCACTTTACACAGATTACCTTCTAGGAATGAACAGTTTCACAGAAGCTTATCAACATAAAAGTACAGTCCAGAGATTTTCTAAATGTTTTGTTTATTTTGAGTGGATCTCAAATAACAAACTTAGGATATCAGGTATATTATCAAACACCTTAACCTGTTGATCCATTTCTTTGGCCTTTCCACCTTTCTAAATAATATGCCAATTACGGTTTATCTTAAGGAAAGAGCACCAGCCCCTAATCAACATGAAACCCCTGTGAATGGTCTAGCATTCCCTCATGCCTACTATCCTCAGTCATATATGGCTCTATATGGGCTGAGTTCTACTCTTCAGACAAAGGCAAGGAACAAAGACCCTGGTTTGTACAAAGAACATGACAACAACATAACTTGTTAAAACATTTCCAGCAGTGTTGTTCATTTTGGAATACATGGGAAGAATGCACTGAAGTCTATATGTTTATAGAACTATTCTTACCAATACCATCATCCTGGTACATACTACCATTCCCTTTTTTTTCTGAGTCTAGACTTTACATTCAGTCACACTAAGAACAAGAACATTGCCATCAGACTAATTTAGAGCTCTGAAAATTTTTCATCCTATCTGATTGTCTGAAATCTTCAATTTATTTTTAATTTAATAAATGTTTTTTTGTTCATGCCTTATTCAACACATGGATATCTATGTATGCATCACAGGAATATGTGTCTTTCTTTGCATAATTTCCTCATCTGGAAGAAACATTATAATTTTCATAAAGAAGATATATTTACAGGGCCAATATGAAATCACAGTCCCTGTAAAAGAGAAAGGGATGGTTATGTATAAAGAGTGGTACCATAGTTCAGTGTACACAGAATATCAAAAAATAATTTCAGTCTCTACAAGTCAGTCTGAAGGACAGTTTCACCTCCACTTCTGATAAGAAGTAAAAAACAAAAGGCATATGCCTTATCCAAGATCAAGGTCATAAAGCAGTCAAAAACAGAGGTATAATTTCAATTTAGCTCTCTCTCTCTCTCTCTCTCTCTCTCTCTCTCTCTCTCTCTCTCTCTCTCTCCTCTCCTCTCCTCTCCTCTCTCTCCTCTCTCTCTCTCTCTGTCTTTCTCCTTTCTCTCCTCTCTCTCCTCTCTCCTCTCTCTCTCCTCTCTCTGGATTTTCATATTGCCTAATAGTCTCAGAGGAACAACACTGTCTCCTAAATCAAATGCTTGATGAGAACCAAACCCAAATATGGACCTCAAAATAAGTGCATACTACAGTTGAACGCCAGATTTATCCTGCTTCCCAAGTAAACACAGATGGAGGATCCTAATGAGTCCATAAAGGCTGACAGACAAGAGGAGATCTTGTCCCAGCCACAAATCCTTTTGAAATTCAGAGAACTGGCTTTTACTACTTGGAACACAACTCCATGAACCAGCATCAGAATGCAGGTTCCCATTCCAGGACTTCTGGGACACACAATTTCTGGGACCACAGAGTGACAAAATGCGCTTGGAAAGGATTCTAAACGTTTCCCATTTGAAAGCACAGAAAATAGGCAACACGGTAACTGAAGAGTATTTCATTAAAGCACCCCTGCCAAATTTTCAATCTGTGTTTTACTGTGGTTCCCAAGGCAGTCCAGTGCTGGTGATAGCCAGAATACACCTGTAAATACTCAAGTGTTGGTACAATTATAGGACTTACTGACCATCTGTTATTTAAGGAAAATCTGCCTAATTATATCCTTAACTGAGTATTTGCAGATGTGTTCAATACATACAAAAGGAAGACCACTAAAAGCCATGACCATGAGCTTTATTGTGACATTGTTGAATCTTTCAACTAAGAAGAGTCCTGCCAGTCAGAATATTCACCTCCAAATCAGTCATTTTTCTAAGGCTTGGAGAAATAAAATTAGAGGGAAATGAGAAAGTCATGTTCTCCTCCTCCAAAGGCCAGAACTAGGTCCCTAAGACATTTACTCTCAGTAAGGTTACTGCCAAGAAGCAACCCCACAGCAGCAGCTGGGGAGAGTGAAGCAGTAGGTGGCTTGCAAGTTGCCTCAAGGAAGTCAATAGCTGGGAATAGAGACAGAGAAGGTAGGTGGCTGGCCCCACTAGTCTTCACACTTGTCATAAACCAACAGTGGTCCAATAAACATAACATTAAGCTATGCCACAATATACCGACTTTAATTAACAACCCTGAATTCTATTGATTGAAATGTGACCATTATTCTCAATTAATACTTCTACCCACAGAGCTGCCTGGCAATATGTGGTTATTTTAGTTTTGCTTGTCTTTTTCAATGATAGTAAATAGCAAATTTATGCTTCAACAGTTTCATCTCGTGTATGGTCACCAAAGGAAGTGGGGAAGGGCATTATTTCTCTTTGTCACTCAATACCATGAGAAAATTCTCCTGTTTTAAGCATCCAGAACTGGGGTAATAAAAAGAGAAGGAAAGAAGTGTCTTTTTTTTGAGGTCACACAGAAAGTTAGAAGCTTCTGAGGCAATGGCCAGGGCACTACCTGCTTGCCAATTAGATGCGTAATGTGAAATTGACACAGATGATCATTTCAAGTAAATTGTATTTAATGTGTCAGTTCCTTGACAAAGCTAGGTCATGTCACTGACAGTCCTCAGCCCCTTCCTAAACTGTGCTGAGCATGATGAACCAACCATCAGTTGTACTTTCATTCTGATTCATATATAGAATATGGAATTTCCTTAACCTCTTATCTCAAAAATATCTAAATGTTAATGGCACTGGAATTATCAAAAAGGTTAACGGTACTCGGAGATACTGAAATCCGACAGGCAACACTATAAACAATCAAAAATAACCTTCCATAGGTGTAAATATAAAACTCTTCTGGGAACATATCAGAAGGAAGAAGGCTTCCATAACACGGAGTTAAAATCTGAATTACACTATTTAGAGTTATACAAGCATGGACTAATAAATAACATAAAATAAAATTGCATGTTATAAGGAAGATTCCTTCTATATTTCAAGTCTTTTCCCACTCTGAAATCCATTACTTAATATGTACACTTTTAGCCACAAAATTTCTAGAGTTTATTCAATATCTTTTATGTGCTTTACAAGGTCATTAGAGAATTTCTTTGCTCTTTCCCTTACAGATCGGAAGGTGGGCAGTGATATATGAGCTTTCACGTTTTATTTATTCACCAAACTGTTCCAGATGTGATCCCATCATTTACCCACTGACACATCAAACCTGCTAGCTGCCCTGCACACTGACCTCCTCCCCACGTTTGCTTTCATGCTCTTAAAGTTATAGCAGGGCTTACTTGGATGGGAAGACAAGAGAATTCCTATTTGAGGAGAGATGGTGGTGGGAGGGAGATGATCAAACTTCAGTAATAAAAAAATTTAATTGCTTGGCTGCAATTTTGGAAATGATATCCAGGTGGAAAACTAACCCAGTACTGTTTCCGTCTAAACCACTACTTACTTGCCCTCCAAACAGGGCAGCTTGTCTCAGATTTGGAATGTGCAGGATCTGAATAAATGGGATTGAGCAGGTACTAAATCATTCCCCCCTTTCCGAGTGATTTGTCACCATAATAAACATTCTGATGGTGATAGACCTTTTATTACTACACACTGTTAGGAAGAAGGAGGCTGCAATGTATTTCTGGCACTCTTTGAGGAAATAATTACTCCGTGCAGACCTTTCTTTAAAAAGAAACTTTATCAATTTAACAGAAAGAGATATATTTAAACCTAAGTGCTTATCTAGTACAAAATATCAAACATTGTTATGTTTCTATTGGACAGGATAATGACAACTCATTGTATGACACTGCAGTCTTCTATTGATTTCTAAATACTTCCCAAAGAATGGAAAGGGCAAAGAAAAGGAGATGCACATTCCTCTATAATACCAGATATACTAGGCTATGCATTTACTTATACTGTATATAAACACTGATACTAAAGTCTAAAATTTAGAAATGTTTTTACCATTGTCTCATTGCATCCCTTTTGATATTGTTTGTCCCATTTTCAGAAGATAAGTCAGAGTCTCAGGGAAACTAACATTGGGATGTAACTGTATTTGAAAAACTGGCACTATTACTATAGTTGCCAAATTTACCAAATAGTTTAGGATAATACATACTTGGAACATATACATATTAACTTATTCATTATGCATTTGAAATTTACATTTAACTGAGCCTCTTGTATTTCTTCTCGTGCTGTGACAGAAGAGCAGAGTGCTCAGGCTGCCTTACTTGGGTAATATCCTTCTCAGGCTGACCACACCAGCTCAGTCAACAGGGTCTCAAGCGAAGGAGTGAGGACTGAAAAAACAGACAATTAGACAAACATTATAACATTACTCAGCCCCTACTGAGTCTGAAACAGCTTTATTTCTCTCCAGCCTGCTTTTATATCATTCTAGGTACATCCAAAACACATGGTTAGTTCTTAGATAAAAGACAAAGTAATCAAGTGAAGTAGTAAACAAGGAGATCACACAAGAAATTAATTAAGCAGAGTAATAAGCAAAAAGATCACATAAGGAAATAATTCAGCAAAATAGTAAACAAAGCCCCACAGTCACTGCTATTCTTGTCTAAGCCTACTTTCTTGTCCCAGCCGAGTGACAAATGTCAAACTCCTAGAAGCAGCATAGAGAATGAAGTGACCCAAAGGTGGCTTTTACATGATATCTTCCACCTTTCTCATAAAATTTATTATCTGAAACCAACAAATGCAGTACATAAAAAGAGTCCTCTTAGAGTGAGCATAAAAATATGTTCAGTTTTATTCATAGCATAGAAACATACAGAAAATAAATATAATTTATCAGATAAGCAAATAATGAAGCTGTATTATAACTGATGCTGGTATAGGGACAAGAGGAATGTCTCTTTTATGTTATTGATAATATAAATAATCATCCTCTTTATTCAAGTTAATTTGACACTATGGTAATTTAAAATTTACATATTTGACCCAAAATGTTTTCTATATGATGCATAAGCAAAAGCAACTAGTGGCCTTAGTTGTATGGGCCAACTTGATTGGGCTAAAAGGATACCCAAATGACTGTTACAAAATTATCTCAAGATCTCTATTGTGACTATGAGGGTCTTTTAAAATAGATTAGTGTTTAAAGCAATAGACCTAGTCACAAGATTATCTTTGCTGGTGTGGGTGGGCATTATCGAAACCAGGAGAGCTGAGATAAAACAAATAGGCAAATGGCTGGGGTTATTATTTCTGCTTTAATAATGATATTCGTCTTGCTCTACCCTCTATTTCTTTGGATTTTTTTTTGTTTGGAATAACCTTACTGTTTTTTTTTAATTCTCAATAGGAATGTGAAGTTAGACATAGTGGTGCACACCTGTAATCACCCCCAATCTCCAGAATGTAGGAGAAAGAGGACAGAATACAAGGTAATTTTAGATACATAGTTTGAAATTGTTTTAATAATAATAATAATAATAATAATAATAATAAAGCAGGACTAGAGACATGGCTGATCAGGTAAAGCACATACACACAAACATGAGGAATTGAGTAGAGAGCCGCAGAACCCATAAAAAGCAAGGTGTAGTACAACAAATTTGTTACACCAATGTTCCTCTGGCAAAGCATGAGACAGAGGATCCAGAATTCTTAAACGGATGCAGACAGCTAACTTGGCATCTACAGAAGATGGAAATAAAGAAATTCTGTCTCAAACAAGGTAGAAGGTGAGGACTAAACCCAAATGCCATCCTATGTTCTTCACACAATAACCGTGGCATGCATGTATCCACATTCACAGTGGGAAGCTTATGGTTCTAAGACACTATGGAATGAAGCCAGCTATTATATGCATTGACCAGAGCCATACTTCTTCAGTCACTGTAGATCAGAGACAGATGTTCCAAACTGCACATTGAAACAAAAGAGTGAAGGGATCTTCAGAGTCAGATTCATACCATAGTTGAAATTGACCAGTCAAATTTTGGACAAATACCTTAACTCTTTCAGACTTCAGTTTCCTAGGCTATAGCCTGGGAATGATAATCCCTTTCTATACATCATAGAATAATTATTATGCTAAAACTATAACTATATTGATATAAAGTATATAGACAATAGTAAAAGTGCAGTATGTATGCTTGGTGATGTACTAATGAGGCTAGAAATGTACTAGAGAGTACAAGAAAATCATGTTTTGGTTTCAAATAAGCTGGACAAATGATCTTATAAAAATTATTCCATTTGTGCAGGACTTCCTATGTGGGGAGAGAACAGAAGCACAGTGCTCATTTGGCCCCTGCTCTACTGAAAATTTAGACAAAACTGAGAAAAATCCAGCTAACATGTTGGATGCAAAAGACATCATTTTAAAGCAGTTGATAGTTCAGGTGTGAAGGGCTCTTGAGATACCATGAAAGGATTCAATGGTCCAAACATGATCTGATCTTCAAGTGAATATTTTACTTTGACTGTCTTATGTCAACTATCTTTACACTTTCATTCCAATCTTACCACAGAGAGGACTTCTTTGGATGATTATCTTGATTGTCTTCTTTTCTTGTATTATAGCAGTTGTATAATTTGTATGTGGTAAACTCCCTTACTGCAAATAAACTCTTAGTCAGTGTTGACACAATGGCCAAAGAGCAACCTGAATCACATATTTTTATCCAATCATAAAACACATGTTTGGCAACAGAAAATCTTGGGCATAAGCTAAATGATTCTCTAGAGGAACATTTTAGAACTTGGGAAAATGGTATACATGTCTGGTTCAACATAGCCAAAGATCACAAAGCCCTCTGTAATGCCATCCAGTCTCAAACCTTTTAAGAGAGGACCATTGCCATCATTTCTTCCATATAGAGAATATTACAACACTAAGGCACAAGGTAATGGTGGCTACAGCTTGGCAGCAACTTTAAGAACCAACAGGAAGGAAGACACATGAGATCTGGTATAACAAATGACAACATAGGTACTGAGACAAGTACCTGTGCTGTTGAAACTGAAGCAGCTCTGATCATGGACTGTTTTTCTCTGTCTCATTTTGCCACAAATTATTTCTCCTTCATAATGTTAATGTTCCTATGTATCACTACAGAAATATCATTTCTTTTATTAGAAATTTATCTCTCCTCTCTCTCTCTCTCTCTCTCTCTCTCTCTCTCTCTCTCTCTAACACACACACACACACACACACACACACACACACACACACACACAGAGGATATGTCTATTTTTTGAAATTTGAAATGCTTAAATTTTTAACAACATCTAACCCAAAGATTTCAGGTAAGGAAGAGTAGACTTGCATGGCACTGTGGTTATAAAAGTCAGACTTTGAAGTCAGGACTAATTATTGTTCCAAGTGTACTGCCTCTAGTACATTACTTTATCCCCCAGTCCTGAGTAAAATAATGTTTCATGGCTTGTTAAATCATAACTCAATAGCTTGTCAAATAATATGCTTAATATTGTGAATGACCAGGAGACCCCTGACATCAACCTAGAACCATCTAGAAGTGAGGACCTCTAGACTAATCACAAACTGAACAATATGGGATCTGATGGTTCAGATGTTAGAAGAGAGTTTACTGAGCAAACAAAAAACCCACTACCATCCCTTAGGATCCAATAGTCCAAACCTGATGTGTTCTTCAGGACCAAGACTTGACTCTAAAATCAACTGATACTTTGACACTGAGTGAGTGCCTTTTGTCTTCTCTGAAACTTTAGAATATGAAGCAGTAAATTAGTTGATTTCCAATGGTGTCCCTGTTTGAAAACACTGATTTCAAGAAAAAATACTGCTGAAGAACTATGCTGCATGGGGATTTGAAAATCTCTCACTTGCTAATTCCTGGGGGGTAGAGAGGCAAAGCAATATAATCTTTGTTTTCATAACCTAGAGCTGTGTCTAGGGCCAGGCCAGAGCAGCAGATGGACAGACCCAGCTCCTAGATGTTTGTAATTGATCGGGACACACTATAATGAAGTAATTTTCTTGTCTTCATTCCCCGTGTCAGCAGGGGCCTGTCTGCCATGCAGGAAGGGTGACAGAGTAATCTGAGCTGCAGCTGAAAACCTGCTTTTTCTCCACAGTTATTTAGCCTGCCATGAGCTGTGGCAGGGGCGGGAAGGAGTCCAGACAAGCAGAGAGATTTGGCTACTCTCAAAATATCATATAGGAACTTTAGAAATTGAACTGTTTTATGCTCTGTAATGTTTTCAATAATGTGTAAATTAAGTTAGAACTTGAATCTGAGTTTAAGGAGGGTTTTTTTTTTATGTTACCAGCCATGAAAGAACCACAGAGGGAAAAATACTGATTGTATGATAACATTCCCTCTGCTTTACCAAGAACTTCATTTTGCATAAATAATGGATTCTGAAGTAGGATATGTAATATGCATTACTATTTAGCATCAAAGAAATTCAGAATTACCCGAAGGTCTAAGAATTCCTCGGGGACTTAAGAATCTCAATTCAGGAGAAAACCTCCAGCTGCACACTTGCCTCTAAGAACTGCAAATGCAAGGCACTGTCATGAGGACCTGGCACAAAATTCAACCTTCCAATTTGAGCCATGGTCATTATGGGCCCATAATCGTCCTCTAACCAGATTCTGGGTTAGGGGGTAAAATGCACTGGGAAACTATGGGGAAGTTGATGCATCCCGACTCATGGACACTGCTAAAGGCCAAGTTGTATGACTCAAAGTAGCTGGGGCTGTGGAATGCCTCCCACATGATTATTCTCTGGGCCAGAAGCTCATTTTTCCCTTAAATTTTTATTGTTTTGCACTGTTTTTAACCTCAGAGATTTTTACACTGGCTATATTTGTAGTGAACAGAAGAAAATACCACAAAAGGAAAACCAGTTGCAGATGGTATTAAAACAAAGAAAACAGAAACTGTAACTTAGATCTGTTAGGTGCAGATGATTTATAGACATATACCAGCATTTGTAACTATCTAGACAACTCTCCTGAAGACAAGAGACCCTGAGTGTGTCAGTAAAATCCACCTATTTTGTATGAGTCTGATTAAAAGTAAAAATAAGCCGGGCAGTGATGGCACACACCTTTAATACCAGCACTTGGGAGGTAGAGGCAGGCAGATTTCTGAGTTTGAGGCCAGCCTGGTCTACAGAGTGAGTTCCAGGTCAGCCAGGGATATACAGAGAAATCCTGTCTCGGAAAAAAAAGCAAACAGGTTTGGGGATATTGTGCTTCTCTTCTTAGTCCTATTACAACCACCAAGTAATGTTTGCCCAGCTTATGGACAGGCAAGGGTAATTTCATATTGCATTACTAAAATCCTTTACTAGAAATTAACATTCTAGCTGGTCATAAAACGTACTAGAAATATAGTAAGTAGACTTGAGAGAACATAAGTTATTATATGCTATTGATATGTTACACAGAAGTTTTGAAATGGTACAACTATAATGAAACCAAATTACAGTGATGGAGAGCTATACTGGACAGAGCATTGGTCAGTACTTCACACTGATAGAGTATACAAAGAAATAAGACAATTGAAATGGGAAAGAAACAACTGGAGCATGACATCTGTACATGTGAGGAGTAGTTCCACCTTGTCTGAGGCAAGTAGAAGGTTAATAACTTTTAGGTCACTGGAAGTATTAGAGCTCAAGTCATAACATCAATCAAACGCACTAGTAAAGCAAGTCTGGTAAAGAGAAGGCTGAAGAGGAAGATCTAGCCAAAAGTGTCCATCAAAGCTAAGACCCACAACATTCTGGAGCAGGTACAGACCTTCTGAATCCAAGGCTAGACTTCAGGGATACTGGTTTGTTGTATGCCAAAAATATAGTTATATTCATGATTATTCCATCTGATGCAGGAGTTAGGAGCAGTCAAAATGAGCCAGGGTCAAAAAAGACAAATGTCACATTTTCTCTTAAAATATGAAAATAAAATTGAAACTGTGGTGGAGTAATAAATCTAAAGAGAGGATAGGAAAGAAGGATGTGTATGGAAAAGAAGTATATAGAATGCTCTCTGTAACATGCAGAGCCTAGCTATACAGTACGTATAATAATATAGATGACATGAAAGGAAAAGTATTTCAGCAGGAATGGGGAAGGAGAAAGCACAATGATCTAAGGCTTTTGTATATTTAGTGAATTAATTGTTAATAACAATGATGAAGAAAATTAGTGGCTGTGTAAACCTGGCATAAATACAGAATTTGCATTGTCAAAAATTATCAATTAATTTGTTTTTTATTCCACAAAAAATCGGAGGTAGCTTGGATAAGTGTTGTTTTCTCTGATAAGATAATGGTACTTCTTACCTTGGGTATACCTGTCAGGCAAGGATAAAAGAGACTAGCCTAGTCTCTACTACTTGGGTTTTCCCACCAACCTTTCACCCTGTTAGGGACTGAATAGTCTAAAACAGCCTAATTTTCACTGGTGAATAGCACATCTCAGTAGGGCCACCATCCTGGGCTGCTTCATTTTCCAGTACGTCTGTAATTTGCAAACTGGATTATGATGAGAAGTATCTGGAGTCTGATAAAAGCTAATTACAGTTAAGGAATGTGAAAATGGGGAGTTCAGGAGAAGATTGGCTTCAACTACTGCCTAGGCAGAATAATCAAGAAATTAGCAAAAAGTGATGGTGACCATAAAGAGGCACTAGAGGATAATTGAAGTATTAAAATTAAAAATATGCTGGCAAGTGGTTTTTCTCTAGAGAATTCAGGACATTGTTTTTGCTATCAGGGCATAATACAGCTGAAGAGCTTTTCAACAAGGCAATGAGGGCTCAGTAGAATGGATGTCTCCCAAGTAGGGCTAAATAATCGTGGCTGGTGTGCATGAATGGAGTATGGAGACCCCTGACTGGGCACTACACTTTTAGGATTGCTTTGACAAAATAAAGTAAATACAGAGATGTGTAATCAGAGGAAGGGGTCTCAACTCACAGCATGGGCTAGCCTTGAGGTGGCCAGGGTTTTAGCTGGTGCAGTAATGGCTTTTGACAGATAGTTTTTCAGTTATTTTATAGACTATCATAAAGAGAAGGAATGCAGTCTCTAGATTCCCAAAGGAATATTAAAATCTATATTTAAAACATTTCAACGCAGTATTGTTGAGCTTCTTTCATGTGCTATAAAGCAGAAGATAGAGTTCATATATGCTCTCGCATAATCCTTGAGTCATCCATGAAATAGGATCAGATACGGAAAAAAAACAAAACAATCTAATCACTTTTTTCTCACAATTGGAAGGCTGGATGCTCAGAAAGACAACATGATTTCCCCAAGTTCATGTGAAGGGAAGCTGAATCTTTACTTCAGGTCTGTTCTATACTGTGTCCAATCATCTTTGCACTACATAATCCAGATTTTAATTGGACAAAAGAAACAATCAATATTTAGAGATATGCAACAATAAAATCCATTCTTCTTGAGGCTGCAGTTTCTTTATCATTTAAGGCAACAAGATAGAATGTGGGCAGAAATTTTCAGGTATTTAGACCATATGTAATAAAAATCACCTACCAACACTGAACTGTTTGGACCTGTCACCTCAAAGACATTCATGAAGTAGGTGGGGTACATGTTATAAAGAAAGCCAGCACTGATCCCTAGTAACTAGAAAGAAAAGAGATCAATAACTTGCCAATCATTCTAAAGCCTCCCTTTAGCCTCCTAATCCAAAGGCTCTTTACTATCCACTTCACTATTCCCTAATTTGATGTCAATCTTCTCTTTTCTTGTGTTCTAAGGTGAGATGAAAAATTATGTATGTACACACACACACACACACACACACACACACACACAAAGCAGTGGCATACAGAAGAGGTAACCTAGTTATACAGCTTTGAGTTGAGGTTAGTTATAGAAGATACAGAAGAAACAAGAGGTGAGCCAACATGAAGTGATGCTCGTCAACAGTTTTAAATCACTGAAGATTTTAGAAGGCATAGCATTTCCCTCAAGCTAACCCCAATCCTAATCTTCCATCTCCAGCTTCATTATAGAATCCTTAAGAAGAATAGTCTTCATGCTTATCTATTGCCTGATCACCTTGTCATCCTCTGACAGAAATGGGCTCCTGCATCTCTTATGCTCTCTGGATAATCTTGAACTATAAAGACACATTCTGGCTGAGGATTAACATAAATTCCAACACAATTTCACTCAATACATGACAGAAATAGATACTCTAACACAATTATTCTTACAGTAGTATGTAGAGAGACTATGAATGTTTTTATATCATTGCAAACCATCTACTTCTTCAGAATTCCAAGCAGTTTAAATGTAATATTTTAATATAAATAGAAGAAAATCAAAATTGTTTAAACAAGAGAGAAAATATTCCAGTCATAAAGTTCCAGTATTACTAAGGAGTTAAGAGGAGGCAGATGATTCTATGAGAAGACCTGAGTCAGACATTCTAAACTATGATACCTATAGAAATAAGGCAGGTTACAAAAATGGGTGAATCAGGCTAAGTTTAAGGCTAGTGGAAGATAGAAACCTCATGAAACTAAGGAGCTTTTTTTATCCCCAAAAGCTACAGGAGAGATTTAAATTACAACACTAGTTGACCACAACTCATATGTAGGTGATTTTTAGCTTTAATTTATGACTATTGACTCAAATAAAAAGAAAACTATATGTAAACATGATTTCATTCTTTAGTTCCTGAAAGACTAACTAAGCAAGAACAGACAAGTAATGGACTAGAGACACTCCATCATCTTATAGATGCAAGTATACTGTTCTATCAAGAAAAATGACCCGTTTCTTATTTCAGTATTCTAACAAAAATTTCTACTTAGATCTTTGCTTTGGGCAACTAACACAAAATAATAGATGGATAGTATACTTAGAGGGAATGTTACTAAAGAAATGTACTGATATCCCACATATGGTGTCTATTACAGAGACACTCAGGAAAATACAAATGTATAATGTTAAACTATAGGTCTGGGACAGAATTTCCATTGAGAACAGAATGATACAGACCAGATCTCAAGCTCCCTAGTGCTCTGGTATGAAGTAGAGAAAAAGCTTTGAAAATGTAGAATGTCCTGAAATTGACACGCTTTAATATCAATGGCTTCCTCTGGGTTTTAACAGGAACTGTGATGGAGATAACTCAGACCACAGCTCCCAAAAGTAGACTAGAAATAATGGGGAGGTGCTTTCCAATGTTGACACAGAGGATCTATAACCAACTCAGCATGGGGGTAGCTAGAGTATCACCTGCAGGTTGGCCTATGCTTTTCTCAAGAGGCAACTTCACTCATACATTTGGGAGGCATTCTTTCTCCAGTCAGGCTTTATCAATAGTACATCTGTACATACCAACAATACACCAGAGGCTGTGATAACATCCATCTTCACTGCTTTAAATACCAACTCTATCCTCATGGCTTCCAAATTGCTATTCTAGTCTAGATATTACCACTAAGCTACAGACTTGCGTAAACTATTCTCTTTCCATCCCCCTTTGGAGGTCTCACAAGTATCTTAAATCTTTTGTAGGCAAAAGTAGGCTCTAGAGTTTTAAGTGGTCCACTTCTGTTCCTCTCCCACTATTATCCACCTCAGTAATTGGCCAGAAACCCGAGAGTCATCATCATCATTGACATCACACCAGAGACCAAAGAGAAAGAGCCTGGGGCTGTTATGTTTACTATCTGGACTTAACTAACACAGCTTCTTCTAACAATTCATGTGACGTCATTCAAGTCATTCCAAATCTCTAAGACTCCCATTGAAATAAAAGAAAGAGTGATAACTATTTTATAGATAACCCATGAATGAAATCAGATAAATACAAATAAGATCTTAGAACATTGAACTGAAATACTTATTTAACAAATCTTATGTTATTATCTCTTTTCTCACTTTGTATTATTCCTAATGGTAATGGTATTATTCTATAAAATGTTGATAATGGAACTTAAATTATAATGATGTTTGGTTAATTAAATGATATAATATACATATACTATATATAGTGTCAGATCTTTGATAAATAGTAATTTTAGTAGTAATATTTTTTAGAGATTTTTTAAATTTTCTTTAAAGATTTATTTATTTATTATATGTAAGTACACTGCAACTGTTTTCAGACATGCCAGAAGAGGGCATCCAATCTCATTTTTGATGGTTGTGAGCCACCATTTGATTACTGGGATTTGAACTCAGGATCTCTAGAAGAGCAGACAGTGCTTTTAACTTCTGAACCAACTCCCCAGCTCTCTTTAGCAGTAATTATTAGTTTGTCAAAGTATCAAAGACAATTTTTAATTTGTTATTCCTCAAAAATATATTGGGAAGTTACTAAATTCTTGGTATTTTGATAGATGATCAAAACTATGAACCCCATATCCTAGCTTGAATGGGAGTTTCTTTTCTAGTGTGGATATAGAAAGACAACAAATTTAATAGGGGAGTTGAATAGTGTGGTAGTTAGTGAAGAGTATAGTGATAAAAATAATGTGTAAAAGTAAAATTAGAGAGTAGAAAAAGGAAAGGTTACAGTTTAAATCAGAATGGCTAAGGGAGTCTCTGAATAAAACCACAAAGGTTGGAAGGATGAAATCAAGTGTGTGCCCTGAGATGGGTCTATAAGGAACAACAGAGTTCAGTGTGCTTGAGATAGTAGGAGTGAGGAAGGGAGTGATGCCGGATGAAGTCAGATAGGTAATAAAGGGCAAGAGCAGAGAGAGCTTTGTCAGCCCTTATAAGGCCTGTGACTTTTATTCTGAGAGGACAAACCAGTGGAAAATTTTGGTGATAAAAGGGGAATGTGTTGCATTATTTACTCTGCTGTACTGAGACCAGAAAATGAAGAGCTGAGGTAATAGTAGATGTAGAGAGACTCATCAAAATTCTATTGCAATAAAACCATGGATGATGGCAGATTAGATCAACATAACCTCAAGAGAGGTTAACCAGTATTTGAATTGTGCATATACTTTAAAGGTAGAGCTTTGCTGACTAGGAAGCATATTAAACATCTAAGAGTTAAGTATAATTTCAAGTATTAGAACCAGAACATTATGATTCAAGTGCCAGTTGTCAAATTGGAATCCAAGTAGAAAATTATATTCACAGCAGCTGAAGCTATATAGACAGATTAAACTCCTCCACCTAGAACAACTTTGACCCCAACAGTTAAGCAAAATTCAACAGTAGAGAAGTATCTGGAAAATGCTTAAACTTCAAGAAATACAACAACACAATTTCAAATATTCTGTAGGTCAAAGAGAGGTCTCAGTAAGCTTATCCTAATTAAAAGGACAAGCCAACAAGAGGGAAAAAGTCATTTTAATTTGCATTTCCTTGATGGCTAAGGATGTTGAACAGTCTGATGGGGGAGCTGGTGGGAGGACTGGAGGATCAGAGGGGAATTACAAGCCCATAGGAAGAATAACATCAGCTGGATGGACCACCCAGTGCTCCAAGGACTAGACCACCAACCAAGAAGTGTACTGGCAGGGACTCATGGCCCCAGAGACATGGGTAGCAGAGAATGGCCTTGTCTGACATCAGTGGGAGGGGAGGTCCTTAGTCCTGTGGAGGTTTGATGACCCAGTGTAGTGGGATGCTGTAGGGGTGGGTCAGGAGAGGGTGGGTGTATGTGGGATCACCCTCATAGATGCAGAGAAAAGGGAGGAGAGGGAGGTTGTGGAAGGGGGGCTTGTGGAGGGGTAACTGGGAAGTGAGATATTGTTTGATGTAAACAAATGGAATGATTAATAAAAAAATAAGTCTTCATAGACACCAAAAAATAAAAATAAATCAGACATTTATGTTTCCTTTTAGAAGACCTGTTCTCTCTAATTTGTGCTTTTAGTGTGTGTGTGAATATGTGTGTGTGTGTGTGTGTATGTGTGTGTGTGTGTGTGTGTGTGTGTGTGTGTGTGTGTGTAATGTAGTTATAGGCATTGAAACTAGAAAGGAGACTAGGGAAAAAGTTTTGAAAAAATGGGAAAGGTTAATAGAACTCCTGTGAGAGTGGAAGGATTAATGGGAGATAAAGATGAGAATAAACTGGAAAAAAATATTTTTGAAAATGTCATAATGGAGATTAATATGTTGTTTGCTAATTAACAATAATAAAGATACAAATCAATATTTATCATAAATGTAATGATCATCAACAAAATGTTATCAAAAACACAAGAATAAATTATGAGCAATTATAATTTATCATGAAATTTTAAGACTAGTTCATTATTCAGTAGCCAATAGATAAAATACATAATTGTATTTAATTTATTTTATAAAATTATCCATTCAAATTTTGGAGATAATAAAGGAGTTCATCAAATGTAATGGGATATATGTCAACATACAAAAGTCCACAATATTGCTACATATTAGTAATTCAATTTAAAATTGGAAACCAATTTTAAAAATAACTGCAACAGCTTTTTAAAAAAGAAACACTGAAGTGTAAATCTAGTAAAAACAACCTGCATGTGGATACTGAAATTCACAAAACATTTATAAAAAAATATGGAAGGACCAACTGCATTTATGTATTGAGATGAGTAACCATGGCAAGTCTCTCAAAATTGTTCCACAACTTTCAGGAAATGCCTTTCATAATTCCAGCATAATGTATTTTTAAATATAGATAAGGTGATGAAGTCAGAAGAATTAGGCTATTCAATTTTACAACACATTATATACATTAATATAGAGTGTGTGGCATTCATGTAGTGATAAACGTATAGATCATTGAGGGGGTGTTCTGTTTACTCTAAAATTGCAAGGTTGGTTCATTACTCTATAACAAATGGATATAATCTACCACATTGACAGCATAAAAAATACAATGAAAGAGTTGAGAAAAGCAAAATGTATTTCTGATTACTAATTTATTACTGGTCAATTAACATTTGACAAACAATAACAGGTCTTTTCAAGAAAATGTGCTGAAATTGTTGGGCATATAACAGGAAAGCAAACAATCCCAAACACCCTAACTTTGTATTTTATAAAACCTTAAATAGATCATCAATCTAGTATATCAAAATAAAAACCATATCACTTTGACCCTTTTGAAGGAAACGTTGAAGAAAATTTCCCATAAGCTCATTAGGCAAGAAGAGCTAGATATGACCAATAGACTGATGATAAAAGATAATAGATGGAATTTCATAAAAAAACAATTCTTTAAAATTCAAAATGATCATAAAAACATGAAAGAAAATATTAAGACTAGAGAAAATACATTTCTAATAATATATCTGATAAAGACATCTTATTTGGAACATACAAAGGATTCCAATTCGAACCTGACTGAAAGATTTGTAATACCAGCACTGGGGAAACACAGATAATAGGATCCTGGGTTCAAGTTCAGTTTGGGCTAAGATAGGGATACTGCCTCAAAATACACACACACACACACACACACACACACACACACACACACACCATGAAGAGCAGGGTCAGATAAAGAATAACAAAGAAGAAAATGACCTGAAAAGAGCCTTACAATAGCTGGTAAATGTGCATATGGAAAGAAATTCATCATTAACTACTGGAACTATCTAACTAAACCCAACAAATGTTCATAAAACATCTAACAGAAGTTCTGAAATTGTAAAAACAAAACAACAAAAAATGAGATAGATTCTTCTATATTTTTAATGGGAATTTAACATACCACAGTCAAAAATCAAATGGCCATAGGTGTGTGTGTTTATTTCTGGGTTTTGATTCAATTCCATTGATAAATCTGTCTTTTTTATGCCAATATCATGTAGTTTTTACTATTTCTCTGTAGTACAGCTTGAAATTGGGGATCGTGATACACACAGAAGTTTTTATTATACAAGATTGTTTTTAGCTATCCTGGGTCCTTTGTTGGTGATGGTGTTTTGTTTTGTTTTGTTTTTGATTATTTATATGAAGTTGCAAATTGCTCTGTCAAGGTCTGCAAAGAACTGTGCCTTAATTAAGAAATGAAGAACTTAATGGTGACAAATACTATAAGATTGTATCAAATTCTAGATTCTAATTCTATTACCATATTTGCATATGTGTGTGTTTACAGTTAATGTTAAATTATGAACTTCTAAAACAAATCATATCATATCATATTTGTCTTTGAACTTCTGATCCATATTTCACAGGAGGCAAAGCATAGATAACTTGCTATAGACTTCTAAATTCATATATAAAGATACTAATTAACAGAATCAGAAACAGAATGCAGATCATGTCCTTTCGCATTTGTATACTTCTTCAGTTCCCAGAAATGGCAATTTTTCCAGCATATCTTTTCTGAGAACATTAAGCATTCTTTCAGCTTACACACGTCCCAACTGCTGCTGTATGCAGCAGGCAAAATAAAGGACAATGCCATGTCAGAGTGGTCTGTCTCTGAGCAATTCCAAGTCTTGACAAACTAAGCTTTTGCTGAGATGGTCAAGTGGGTTTTCATTGGTTCATTGGAGGTTTTCATTGACTGTAAAATTTATGGTAAATTGGCAAGGTGCTCCAAACCAGTTTATAGAACTTTAAAATGACTGTCAGGAGCAGGTTTTAGATGGATCTTCTAATATTTCAAATTCTGATGGTTTGGGGCCAAATCCTTAGGAAAATCTTTTAAAAGTCATGCTGTCAAATCTGTGGATCTTGGCAAGTCATGCATTGTTTTTCTCTCAGCTTAGCAAGTGGTTATGCTTTGTGCTTTGTTGTTTTGTGGCCAGAATGTAGCAGTTGTCTGTTTGCTAATTTTTATGAGACGAGAAGCTGGTTTCTGGACACATATTTATTTTTCAGCATTTGTGAAGATTGCAGCATTGAGATAGAACGATGTTATCCTTTCGACCAATGAAACTCACTTGGTCATCCAAATCAATTATATATCTCATAAACTAAAGCAGGTGTTGATTCTAGCCTTGTCTGTCATAAACATATTCAAACAATGTGAAAGCAAATCATACAAAATAAATGAAGTCAGACAAATAAATCCTTTCACAAATTAACATTGAGCATCCTTTATTTACTCTTTCAGATGGCTAATCCTATGAACTATTGTCTCTGTGGAAGCAGTTAACAGGCTGAAGCTCTCTGCTTGGAGTACCACCCATCCAATTGCCATACTTTATATTCCATGTTCAGCTCATGTGTGGGGATGTCTGTCTATCTAAGCCTCCAAAGTGGTTTCATCACTCATCTAGGTCACTGTTCTGTGTGTTACATAAGAATAAAGGAAATGAAAGACATGGATAGTACACACTACTTGTCATGTTAGTTATAGGTCATTTGATCTTGCAAAATGAGCCCCCTTGTTCTTCACAAACATTAGAAAAACAAATTATGGTCCTTCCTCCACTCAGTTTCTGGCAATAACACAGTCCATGAATATGGCCCCTACTGCAGTAGGACTATTGACCCAGATAAGCCCCTCGAAGGCTGCTCCAACCATGGACCCCAGCATGGCCTGAGGTAACAATTGTAGACTACCCACATCAATATGCCCCCAGTGGCAGCATGACATATGGACATCAACATGCCATGAGGCTTCATCACAAACCACAGGCATCCACATGGCCTTTGGTGGCAACATGAGCTAAGGACATCAACACAGACCTTAGCTACAGTAGGACCATGGACAAAGGCATGAGCCTCAGTAGTAACATGAGCCTAGACATTATTATGTCCTCACGTGGCAGTGCAGACCACTCAGATCATTATGTCCCCTGACAGTTGTATGACCTATGAACATCAAGATAGTAGCACAAACTACAGACTTCTCCATGGCCTCTGGGGACAAACTGGACCATAGCCATCAACACAGACCCCAGCTGCAACAAGGCCTTAGACCCATATGTGGCTCTTGGTGACAACAAGGATCCAGACATCACCATGGTCTCAGGTGGCAGCTTAGACAACCCTTATCAACCTGGCCCCTGATGGTGGTGACCCAACCCAAAGTCTTTGACATGGCCCCAAGAAGCAGCACAGATACATATACATAGCCATCAGTATAAACATATGCCAAAGACATGATCCTGGTTCCCAGCAGGGCAGGCAAAGGGCATGGTGCCCAGCTACTGGTTCTTCTTCTACCATGTCCTCACCTGAAGATAATTTTTAAGTACCATAGTTTTTGCAAACTAAAACTAATATTTAATGTATAGCTATACTAATGGCTAGCATATACTGCTAAGTAACAAGTATCTTATATATATATTCATTTATTTAGTTTTTAAGTGGGTTTTGGTAATATTAGAGAAACTGAAGCTTAGGAACATTTATCTTCATGAGGTCATTAAACTGATAACCAACAGATTAAGAAGCAAAGTTCAGGCAGTCTATCTTCAGATCATGCAAAATTACTTCTTTCTACTCATAGATCTCCCTTCTTCTTCCCACTGAACTGGATCTCAAACTTTGACTCCTGTTCCCTCCCTTTCCCCATAAATATGCAGCCACATTTCAGACATGTCTTTTCCTTGACCTTGGAACTCTGCTTTCAGAAGTGTCCTGCAACCCTTACCTCTTAGCTCCACCTACCAGAACCACACAAGGTACCCACCACTAAAACTACCCTTTGACAACAAGTCCCAGTTCATTTATGTTGCTGTGATAAATTAATCTGGCGAAACAGTTAAGGGATCATGAGATGTTTCAGTGGATAAGGCCTTATGCTACCAGCCTGATGACCTAATTTGATCTCCAGACTCCACATGGTAAAAGGAAAAGACTCATTTCCACAAATTATCCTTAGAGCTTGACACACATGTACACAAACACACAAAAATTAAATATAACTTTTAAAATTAATTTAGGAGAAATGCTTTAGTTTTACTATTTTAGTTTACTATTTCAAGACTTAGTCCATCATTGTGGACAAGTCACTGTGACAAGAGCTTGAAGTACCTTGTGACATGCATAGTCAAAAGAAAAAAAAGCATATGTGTTTAGCTGCTGGCAAGCTTGTGTTCAGATCCATTCATTATTTAGACATTAATCTGCTGATGGATATTTATTTATTTATTTATTTATTTATTTTATGTAGATTTTATTTTTCTTTGCATGCATATTCAGCAAGGTTTTTACTTTTTAATGAACACCTCATACTCTCTTAATGATTATATATAGTAAATAACACCAATACCACCAGAACATAAAAATCTTCTTTGTCTACATCAGTACCTTTCCTGGTTATATTATCTTTGCCATTCTAGTTGTGATAACTCATTGTGATTTTATTTGAATGTCATTAATGATTAATAATTAGGTTAAGCATTGTCCATATATTTGTTGGTCATTTCCATCTTATTCCAAGAAATGTCTCTTGAGATCTTTAGCACATTTTTAAATCAGATTTCTTCTTACTATTAAGCTATTTCAATTCAAATACTGTTAGGTCAATCACAGTGTGTCTGTTTTGTATAAGACCCATATAGTTTTTGTTACTATTGTTCCACAATGTACTTTAAAACCATCAAATGTTATTCCTTCAATGGAATGCATACATACAAGATATATTTTTATGAAACTGAAACTACTGTTTTTTCTTACTATATATTAGATGCACATCATTATAATTTGACCAAGCACAGAGAATATATGATAACAAAAATAAACCCTAATGTAAACTAAGGAGTCTGAATGGTAATGATACATCATTATGGTATATATCCATGTGTACAAACACACACTCCAACATAGAATGTTGATAAGGAGATGGGCTTTGAATAGGTCCTGTCAAGGTGCTCATGGGAATTTTTTATAATTATGTTCAATTGTGCTGTGTATCTAAAACTAAACCTTGAAATGTAGTCAAGGCTGTCTTTGAATTTTGTCACTTTTCCAGCTTTCATCCTCATGAGTTCTGGAATGATAGAGACATGCCACTAATGCTGGTGATGATTATACAATGTTTTGAGGAGCTAGAGAATTATTAAGCTGTACCATTCAACCATCCTCACTTGCAATGTATGCTCTTTGTATCTGTAGAATGAATGAACTTTTTTGTTCATTAAAAATAGATCTGACATATAATATATCCTGATTATAGTTTTGGCCTTCTTTATTCCTCAGTTTTTCCCCACATCTCCACCTCCAGATTCACTCCATTTCTGTCTCTCACTAGAAAATAATAGGCTTCTAAGAGATAAAAGCCCAACATGATAAACTAAAATACAGTAAGATGAAGCAAAACTTTCATATCTAAGGTGGACACTGAAACTCAATAGGAAGAAAAGTTCAAAGGGAAAGAGTGAGAGGCCCACTCATTCTAATAGTGAGAAGTCCCGTAAAACACTAAAATAAAATCCTGCTAAAATCAGAAACAAGACAAGGCTGCTTATTCTCTCCCTGTCTATTCAATATAGTAAGTGAATTTCTAGCTAGAACAATAAGACAGCAAAATGAGATCAAGGAGATACATTGAAAGTATAATTATTCACACATGATATAATGGTAGACAATAGTGACCTCAAATATTCTACCAGAGAACTCCTATAGCTGATAGACACCTTCAGCATCATGGGTGGATACAAAATTAACTCAAAGAAATCAATAGCCCCACTATATACAAATGATAAAAGGGCTGGGAAGAAATTTAGGGAAATAACACCCTTTAAAATAGCCACAAATAACATAAAATATCTTGGTGCAATGCAGTGCTAGCAAGTGAAAGATCTGTATGACAAGATTTCCATGTCACTGAAGGATGAAACTAAATAAAACATCAGAAGGTAGAAAGATCTCCCATGTTCTGGGATTGGTAGGATTAACATAGTAAAAATGGCCATCTTTCCAAAAGCAATCTACAGATTCAAGGGGATTCCCATCAAATTTTCAACATAATTCTTTACAGACATTGAAAGAACAATTCCCAACTTCATATGTTAAAAAAAAGAAGAAAAGAAAAAACAGGATACTTAAAACAGCCCTGAACAATAAAAAAATAAAGCAACAAACAAACACAAAAAAAACAAACGTCTAGAGGTATCACATTCTCTAATTTCAAGCTCTACCAGAGAGCTATATGGTATTGACAAAAAAAAAAAAAAAAAACAGGGTGATGGATGGAATCAAGATATAAATCCATGCACCTATGGACACCTGATTTTTTATAAAGAAGGCAAAATTTACAATAGAAAGAAGAAAGTACTTTCAACAAATGGCACTTTTCTAATATGTAGGAACAAAGAAAAGTACAAATAGATCCATATTTCTCACCCTGCATAAAACTCAAGTCCAAGTAGATCAAAGACATCATAAAAAAATAAATACAGATACACTGAAACTGAAAGAAGAAAAAGTGGGGAATAGCTTTGAACTCATTAGCACAGGAGACAACTTCCTGAACAGAACACCAATAGTATAAGCACTAAGATCAGCAATTATTAAATGGGATCTCTTGGAACTGAAAATGACAAAATGGCAGTTTACAGAATGGGAAAAGGAATTTCACCAACTCCACATCTGACAGATGACTAATTTCAAAAATATATAAAGAATTCAATAAACAAGACATCAAGAAACTAAAAATCCAAGTTTAAATATGGTATACAGATCTAAACAGAGAATTTTCAACAGAGGAATCTCAAATGGTAGAGAAGAGCTTAAAGAAATGTTTAACATCCTTAGCCATCAAGGTTGTGCAAATCAAAACTTCTTTTATATTCCATCTTACAATTACCAGAATGGCTAAGATTAAAATCACAAGTAATGCCAGGCGGTGGTGGTTCACGCCTGTAATCCCAGCACTCTGGGAGGCAGAGGCAGGCAGATTTCTGAGTTCGAAGCCAGCCTGGTCTACAGAGTGAGTTCCAGGACACCCAGGGCTATACAGAGAAACCCTGTCTCGAGAAAACCAAATCCAAAAAATAAAAATCACAAGTAACAGCTCATGCTGGCCAGAATGTGAAGCAAGGGGAACACTTTTCCACAGCCCTTGGGTATTCACACTTGGACAACTACTTTGAAAATTGATATGGTGGTTTTTCACAAATTTGGGAATCAATCTACCTCAAGAGCCAGCTCTACCACTGCTGGGCACAGACCCAAACACTGCTACACAATCTCACAAGGGCACTTGATCAATTATATTCAAAGCAGCTTTATTCATAATAGCCAGAAATTAGAAACAACCCAGATATCCCTCAACTGGAGAATGGATAAAGAAAATGTGATACATTTACACAATGGATTATTACTCAACAATTAGAAAACAATAACATCATGAAATTTGCACTTACATGTAATAACATACCATATTTGTCTTACTTTGTCTGGGTTACCTCACTTAAGATGTCTTTGTTTTTAACAGCTGAGTAGTTATCCATTGTATAAATTCATCACATACTTTTTATCCACTCTTCTCCTGGGGGACATCTAGGTTATTTTCAGTTTCTGGCTCTTATGAATAAAGATGCAATGAACAAGGTTGAACAACTGTCCTTGTGGTAGAATAGAATGTCCTTTGAGTACATGTGCAAGAGTAATATAGCTGGGTCTTGAGGTAGGTCCATTCCAAACATTCTGAGGAAACTATTGATTTCCATAGTTGCTGTACAAAATTGCACTCCCACCAACAATAAAGTAATTTTCCCATTACTCCACATCCATGTCAGCATGAGCTGTCATTATGTTGTTAAACAACCATTCTGACAACTGTAAGATGGAATCTTAATTTTCATTTAGTTGAACATTTTGTTAAATGTTTCTCAGTCATTTAAGATTCCCCTATTGAGAATTCTGGGTTTAGACTTGTATGGAATTTTTAAATTGGATTATTTCATTTTTGTTTTTGTTGTTATCTTGATTTGATTTGTTTTGTCTTTGATATCTAACCTCTTGAATTCTTTACACGATTTGGATACTAATACCCTATCAGATGTGGAGTTCATAAAACTATTTTCCCATTCTTTAGGCTGTCATGAGGTCCCATTTATTAATTGTTGGTCTTCGTGACTGCGCTATTGGTGTTGTGTTCAGAAAGTCATCACCTCTGCTACTGAGTTCAATGCTATTCCCAACCTTCTCTAAGGTTTCATGTAGCTGCTTTAATGTTGAGGTTTTGATCCACTTAGACTTGTTTTCTGCAGGATAATAGTATGGATCTATTTGCATTCTCATACCTGCCATTTGACCAGCATCATTTGTTGAAGATGCTTTCTTTTAACTTCAAGTGTGTATTTCTCTTTTCTTTATTAAAAATGAAGTATCCAAATATGTGGATATTTATGTCTGGGTCTTTAATTCGATTCCATAAGCCAACCTTTCCGTTTTATGCCAATACCGTGTGATTTTTATTACTATACCTCTGTAGTAGCGCTTGAAATAAGGGATGGTGTTACCTCCAGAATTCTTTTATCATACAAGATTAGTTTACCTATTTGGTTTTTTAGTGTTTCCATATGATGTTGAGTATTGGGTTTTTTTATTGAATATATTCTTTATTTACATTTCATTTCCCTTTTCCTGGTTCCCCGCCCCGCAAAGGTCCCATATGCCCTCTTCCCTCTCCCTGTTCCCCCATCCTCCCCTTCCCACTTCCATGTTCTGGTATTCCTCTACACTGATGCTTTGATCCTTTCCAGAACCAGGGGCCACTCCTTCCTTCTTCTCAGACATCATTTGGTATGTGGATTGTGTCTTTGGTGTCCCAAGATTCTGGGCTAATATCCACTTATCAGTGACTGCATACCATGGGTATTCTTGTTCTTTTAAGGTCTGTAAAGAATTGTGTTGAGATTTTGAATGGCATCGAATCTGTAGATTGCTTACCTTACCATTTTAACTATGCCAATCCTACGTAGTGATTCATAAGCATGAGGGCTCTTCCCGCATTCTGATTTCTTCTTCAATTTCTGTCTTCAAAGACTTAATATTTTTATCATTCAAGTGAAAGCACTTGCTTGATTACCTCCAGATATTTTAAACTATCCAAGGCTCTTTTGAAAGCTGTTTTTTTCCATAATTTCTTTCTCACTCCATTGGTTATTTGTATATAGGCAGGCAACTGGTTTTTTTGGAGCTAATCTTGTCTCCAGAATCTTTGCTGAATATGTTTTTCAGCTGTAGGAGTTCCATAGTGACTGTTTTAGGGACACTTATGTACTCTACTATATCACCTGCAAATAGCACTACTTTAACTTCTTCCTTTCCAATTTGTATCCCCTTGATCTCCTTTATTTGTCTTATCTCTCAAGCCAGAAACTTCAAATACTATACTAAATAGATTTGGAATGAATGCACAACCTTGTCTTGTCCCTGATTTTAATGGCATTGCTTTGAGTTTCTTTCCATTTGATTTGATGTTGGCTATTGGCTTGCTGTAAATTGCTTTTAATATGATTAGGTGTATTCCTTGTATTCTTAATCTCTCCAGGACTCTAATAATGAGGGGGTGATGGATTTTATCAACAGCCTTTTCTGTATCGAATGAGATGATCATGTGGCTTTTTCTTTCAGTTTGTTTACCTGGTAGATTGCATTTACTAATGCTCATATGTTGAACCATCTGTGTATCTGTGGGATGAAGCCTACATGTATGATATTTCTGATGTGTTCTTGGATTTTGTTTGCAAGAATTTTATTAAGTATATTGCACTTATGTTCATAAGGGAAATTGTTCAATAATTCTCTTACTTGGTTGAGTCTTTATGTTATTTGGATGTCAGGGTAACTGTGACCTCATAAAATGAATCAGACTATGTTCCTTCTGTTTCCATTTCATGGGCTAGATTGAGAAGTATTGGTATTAGCTCTTCTTTAAAAGTCTTGTAGAATTCTGTGCTAAAACCATCTGGCCCTGGGCTGTCTTTTGGTTCAGAGACTTTTAATTAGTGCTTCTATTTCACTAGGAGTTATAGATATATTTAAATTGTTCATCTGATCTTGATTTAACTCTGGTAAGTAGACCTACTGAGAAAATTAGCCATTTGTTTTAGAATTTCCAACTTGTGTAGAATAAGTTTTTTTTAAAGTATGTCCTTGTGATTTCCTATATTTCCCCAGTGTTTGCTGTTATATTCCCTCATTTCTGATTTTTTTTTAATTTGGGTACTCTATGTTATACTTAGTTTGGATAAGAGTTTTTCTATCTTCTTGATTTTCTCAATGAAATGACTCTTTTGTTTTATTGATTCTTTGTATTGTTCTCTTTGTTTCTATTCAATTGATTTCAGCCCTCAGTTTAATTATTTCTTGACATTTACTCCTACTTGGTGTATTTACTTTTATGATTTTGTTGAAGGCATTTTCTTTCTTTCTTTTTTTTTAGAACCTTCCCATTGCTGTCTCTCACCTTTTTTATGTTTGTCACTCTTGACCCTTCCTCCTTCTACCATGGCATGATGTAAGCTGGAAGGTTTTTGACAGGTGCCCATTTTCAATCATTTGACATGCTAACTACGGGAACTTTAAAAATAAAGTTGTGTTCAATATAAATTACTGAATCTCAGGTAGAGTGAGACAATGGTGCAAAAGTAATATCTGTCTATCCATTCATTTTTATGTATGATAGACTTTGATTTACACTCAGCATCTACCCTATGCCACTTTTGTGTATTAAACACATGATTGAGGAAGAATGGATTTGCAATCAGTTCTGGATTGAGAATTATAGCATTAGTGAATTCTCATCTCCTGCATACCTGGGCACTTCCAAGTATGCAGGAGATGGGTTAGGGCTGGGCGTGGTTGAAGGCATTTTCTAGGCCTTTGAACTCTGTTCCTTCTCCTTCCTTTATACCTATTATTCTTAGGATTGCTCTTTTCATTGTGTTGTAGATTTCCTGGACTCTTTTGTGTCAGGAGATTTTGAGATTTAACATTTTCTTTGACTGATGAATCCATATCTACTATCAAATCTTCAACAACTGACATCCTCTCTTCCATCTTCTGTATTCTGTTGATGATGCTTTCCTCTGTTGTTTGGTTTGAGTTCCTAAATTTGTTATTTCCAGAATTTCTTCAGTTTGGGTTTTCTTTAGTGATTCTATTTCTATTTTCAAGTATTGAACATTTTTTATTGGTTTCTTTCAACTGTTTGTTTCTGTTTTCGTGTATTTTCTTAAAATTTTACTTAATTCCTCTAACTTTTTATTTATGATTTCTTTAAGAAACTTATTCATTTCATCTGTAGGGACCTTTACTATCTTCACATAGCTGGTTTAAGATCTTGTTCTTCTGTTTCAGCTATGTTGGAATATTTAGGGCTGCTATGGTAGGATAGCTGGGCTCTGGAGGAGACATATTGCCCTGGATGTTACTGTGCTTTTATGCTTTACTCTAGGTATCTTGGTTTGTGATAACTATAGATCTAGTTGCTAATTTTTTGATTTGTCTTTATTGGGTGGATGTTTTGCTTCTTGGTGTTTGTTTCTTTTCTGGATTTTCAGAGAGTATAATTACTCCATATTGCCTATTTTTCCTAACCTGCTTGTCTGTTGTGTTGACAGTGATGATTCCTGCTGAAGTTGGAGGTTGGGACACTGGGATGAGTTGGGGGAAGGAAGGTTGGAGACAAGGTCTTTGTGGTCTATTGTGGGTGTGGTCAGAGAGGAAGTGAAGACCACAGCAGTTTTCCAGCTATAGAACTGGGAATGAGACTGTGGGGATTAGATCTCAGGAACAGTAGAAGAGATGTGGGTCTGCTTTCAGTCTACTTATTGCCCTGGAAGGAACAGTCCTTGCATTAGCAGGGATTACCTGAAAGAGTTGGTAATCTGGGACAAAGCAACAAATGGGGTTAAGGAGGCTATAAGCGATCCACAGAAGATGGTATTAGGAGGGCAGAAAAGGCTACAGGTGTTCTGTTACAATGCTAGGAGGGAGACTAAGGGATTGGTTCTTGTCAAACTGGCAGAGAGAAAGTCTGTGGGCAGCCTACCTGGTTTGCTGGCACATGTGGCCTGTGGTTTAGCTGGGAGTGCCTGCTGGAATTGGACCTGGAATACAGCATTGACTATGGGGAAGGAGTTTAGAAAGGGATGTTCTGTGAGATCCACTCGAGATGTGGGCAGGGGAAGGGAAGGCAGCACGTGCTGTTGTGTTGCAGTGCTAGGGATGAGCCTGGGAATTGGGTCTGAGGGAACAGAGAGAGAGAGGAGAAGATCTACAGGCAGCCTCTCTGGATTTCTGGCAACTGTAGAATTATCTGTAGATCAGGTCAAACACCTCCAGCAACACAGAGGGAGATCATGATTAGTCCAGATTTAATAAAGAGAATAGTTCCTCAAAAAGCCATTCCATTCTGGCTCCACAAACTAAGACATCTCTGTTCAGTATTAGAAGGCTATAGGCCTTTCATTTGGCACACTCTTCATTGAAACTTTATAATAATTACCATGGCACAGATCTTTCCCCACAATACTGTAAAATTCTTTCATATAATGCACCTTACCATTGAATACAGAATATACAATACATAGACTATAAAGAAAGAGTCCACCTCACTTTTATATAGAAGACTAGAGGTAATGTTTGTAGCATAAAGATCAATGCAGCTAGCAAAAGAAATAATCCTCCAGTTCCGATCATTCCTTCCCCAGCCCTGCATCCTAGAAGCATGCTGTGGGTTAACATGGGATGGGCTTAACATGTGCCAATGCTTCCCTCCCTCTTACACCAAAGCTACATCTCACTGACTAAACTGAGACACCAAGTACATAGACCTCAAGTACAGCTGAGAATGGGGCCTTTTCAAGAGCTGGGCTAGCGGTCAAATGTGCCTCTCTGCGAACCCCAAGAGCAGAGACACATGAATGACAAGGGAACACCATGGATCATTTCTGATTGTGTGGGCCAAAGGCAGAGGAGGAGTTCAGCACTTTTGTATAAAACAAAAATGGATTGTACTTTTTTTTCACCTACTCTGGAATGTAAAATTGTTACAGCAATCTTGTTTGACATCAATTACCCCAGAGACCAGTCTGGTGGGAAAAAAATGCCGAAAAACTCACATTTTCTGAACAGTTCTTCTACCTTTCGCTAAAATAAGCAACCATAGCTCATCATTTCTGCAATGATTTCTTATTTTCATAAAGAAGAAATAAGTACCATGGGCACTGGTCAGATGTAGGGGTGAACCATTTGTTGAAAAACCTTGAAGTTGCAGCCCCATTTTTTTTCTCCACTGATGCAATAACTATTCTCTGTACCCACAGTAGTGAACAAGCTTGTAACCCACTGAGAAGAAGCCATGAATTGATTATTTAATGCATAGGACCATAATGCACAGTCAGGCTTTAATATTGTCCCTCAATGTGATCTCAAGATAGCAGGGACACAGACAGACACATCTATTTAAAATTTTGTATAACCAGTTTAGTGATAGCAGTAGGCAAAGGTTTTGTGCTAACATAAGAGAAAGAGTAAAATGGTACCAGTTAAGTGGACTATAAAATGAAATCAAAGAAATGCCTAGTTCTGATCCTGATAAAGGAGAAGTGGTGTTGCGGGATGTTCTACAGGGTCTAACTCAGGCCTGGATTGACTACCAAACACAGTGGGACAAAAGCTTCTCTCAGTTAATTCCCAAACATATTCCCAAAACTGGGCTAAAGCCCAAAGAAATAAAAGCACTAAGTGTTCTGTCAATTTACCCAAAGGATTATTAGGAAGATGACCTTTTAGAATGTGGCAGCGGTCCTAACAAACGAACCTAGCAAACGAGGGAAAAATGGCACTCTGCCAATGTGTGTTCACAATGAGAGTTAGAATTTGTAGTTTAATATTACAGTTTAAGAAATACATTTCAGAGTTGAGGCTAGTTTCTATGTGTGCACACACCTAATTGAAATTTATGTATTTTAAGCAAAAACCTAAATAAATGTATTTGAGTCTGGACTGAAGTTGCAGATTCAGTTTACAGTCAGGACCTGCAAGGACTACTCCATTATTTGGTGCAAAACAGTCAAGATACTTTTTCTTTCTTTCTTTCTTTCTTTCTTTCTTTCTTTCTTTCTTTCTTTCTTTCTTTCTTTTTTAGAGAGCACAGGGTTTATTTGGCTTCTGTTTCTGGGATCACAATCCAACACTGAGTGAAGTCAGCACTGGAGCTCAAGAAGGAACTAAAGCAGAAACTATGGAGGAGCACAGCTTACTGCTTCCAATCCAGCATTTGTCAGAGGGCTAATATCAAATATACACAAAGGACTCAACAAGACAGATTCCAGAGAGCCAAATAACTATTAAAAAATGGGGTACAGAGCTAAACAAAGAACTCTCAACTAAGGAATATCGAATGGCTGAGAAACACTTAAAGAAGTATGTTCAAAATCCTTAGTCATCAGGGAAATGCAACTCAAGACAACCATGAGATTTCACCTCACACGAGTCAGAATGGCTAAGATCAAAAACTCAGGAGACAGCAGGTGTTGGTGAGGATGTGGAGAAAGAGGAACACTCCTCCACTGCTGGTGAGATTGCAAGCTGATACAACCACTCTGGAAATCAGTTTGGCGGTTCCTCAGAAAACTTGGCATAATACTATTGGAGGACCATATTATACCACTCCTTGGCATATACCCAGAGGATTCTCCAACATGTAATAAAGATACTAATTTTTAACAAAGGCAAGAGAGGAGAGGTGGAGAGTTTACACAGGCACAACACAGGGTCAAAGTTTTGGAGGTATGTAAGAACAGTAAATGTTTAAACTTTTTTTTTTAAACCAAGGTTATTCTGATGGATGGTCAATAAGAAAGAAATGAGGCTACAGAAACAAGCAGCAAAATAAGCAGCAAACCATCCACATTTTAGCTATCATCTCAACAAGGAAAAGTCATCAAAGGTTTCATTCAGTCACTACAGTAAAGAGCTAGATTCCTATTCTAGAAACACCACTTCAACTGTTTCTAGAGGGCGAATTTAGAAATCAGAGATGGTGCACATACAACAATGGTAGAAATAGTTCAGGCAAGATGTGATGCTATGATGAACTTAGCAACAGCAGAGAGTAGATAGATTCTAGAAGTATTTTAAGAGCTATATGCCACACCAAATGCCAGAAAACAATAGCCTTCTGTATCTGCATTCATTCAGATGTTTCAAGAGGGGAAAGTAATCTCAGATGTGAGAAAGGAAATGGCAGCTAACAAGAGTCCCAAGAAGGTAAAAGCTAGCAGCAGGACCTGAATGAACAAGCCATCATTGGTGACAGGGAAGCTGTGACAGAATACCCACTGAGGCTCAGGATCTCACTAGAAGAAAGCTTGAAGAGGTCAAGAACTACTTAAAGAATAATTACTTCCTGCAGGCTAAGGAATAGGACCCAACCTAGAAATGCCATGAGGTGTTTCTAGTTGTCTAGTCCCGTCAATATAATCTTGGGAGATAGAAACAGACAGAAGTCTGAAATTCATGGATAGCAGTAGATTTCATTGCAGGGGACAACAGGACTATAATTATTCATTATATGTAAATCAAAAATCCTGGAAAGGATAAGTTGAGAGACTATTGCACAGTAAGGGAAAAGAGAAACAAAATTAAGCCATGCCATGAATGCTATGTTCTTTTAAATCAGGTTCCCCATAGCACACGACCTACATATTATTATGTCATACCTGTAGACAAACTGAGATTGTTAAACCTCCTGGTGCCAACAGGTCAAATGCAACAAATGGTGAATGTGCTCATAAAAAAAACAAAAACCAAAAACTTATTCTCCAAATGCCTCCTTGAAAATCCCAACTCAATTGAAAAAGAAAACGCTGTCAACTCTGATATATTGGGAAGACAATTCAAGCAGCTGCTATTTGTATTTTATTTTTAGACATTTATTTTTCTTTCAGACTGATAACAATTCTATAATATTATTCCTTCTTCTAGGTCAAACAACATCTGTTGTATAAAAAAGAAAATGAACTAATTCACATTGTTAAGTTTACAACTTCCATTTTTACTGTGCTGCAGCAGCACTGCAGTTATTTTACTTCCTGTCAGAAGACATCATTATTGCCAATGCTGTCAATATCCCACGGATTTAGGATTATTAAGGCAGACTATAGCACACCACTGAGGCTTTTAGTGTCAATAATTTTTGGGCAGGCTCTGATATGTAAAGTTGCAACAGCTCCAAATGAAGAGTTTCTGTTTATTATTAATATGGTAAACTGACAATGCCAAGGGATAACTTCAGAAGGTTTTAGCTCACCACATTTATGTTTCTCTCAATTCTCAGAAGTAAAAGAACTTCTGGGGGAATCAGTAATCCAGAGCACAAGCAATACTGCAGAGCAATAGTGTTAAAAACTCTGTGGTATTGGTACAGTGGCAGGCAGGTAGATCAATGGAATAGAATTGAAGACCCAGAAATGAACCCACACACCTATGGTCACTTGATCTTTGACAAAGGAACTGAAAACATCCAGTGGAAAAAAGACAGCATTTTTAACAAATGGTGCTGGTTCAACTGGAGGTCAGTATGCAGAAGAATGCAAATTGATCCATTCTTATTTCCTAGTACTAAGCTCAACTCCAAGTGGATCAAGGACCTCCACATAAAACCAGACACAATGAAACTAATAGAAAAGAAACTGGGGAAGACCCTTGAGGACATGGGCTCAGGGGTAAAGTTCCTTAACAGAACACCAATACCTTATACTCTAAGATCAAGAATAGACAAATGAGACATCATAAAATTACAAAGTTTCTGTAAGACAGAAGATACTGTCAAAAGGACAAATTGGCAACCAACAAATTGGGAAAAGATCTTCACCAACCCTACATCTGACAGAGGGCTAATATCCAATATATACAAAGAACTTAAGAAGTTAGACCCCAGAAAACCAAATAACCATATCAAAAAATGGGGTACAGAGCTAAACAAGACTTTTCACTTGGAGAAATTCGGATGGCTGAAAAGCACCTTAAGAAATATGTTCAGCATTATTAGTCATTAGAGAAATGCAAATCAAAACAACCCTGAGATTTCACCTCACACCAGTCAGATTGGCTAAGATTAAAAACTCAGGAAACAGCAGGTATTGATGAGATTGTGGAGAAAGAGGAACACTCCTCCACTGCTGGTGGGATTGCAAGCTGGTACACCCACTCTGGAAATCAGTCTGGTGGTTCCTCAGAAAACTGGACATAATACTATGGGAGGACCGTGCTATACTACTACTGGGCATATACCCAGAAGATTCCCCAGCATATAATAAGGATACATGATCCACTATGTTCATAGTAGCCTTATTTATAATAGCCAGAAGCTGGAAAGAACCCAGATGTCCCTCAACAGAAGAATAGATACAAAAAATGTGGTGTATATATACAATGAAGTACTATTCAGCCATTAGAAACAATGAATTCATGAAATTCTTAGAGAAATGGATGGAGCTGGAGAACATCATACTAAGTGAGATAACCCAGTCTCAAAAGAATACCCATGGTATGCACTCACTGATAAGTGGATATTAGCCTAGAATCTTGGAATACCCAAGACACAATCCACATACCAAATGATGTCCAATAAGAAGGAAGGAGTGGACCCTGGTTCTGGAAAGGCCAATGCATCAGTGTAGGGCAATACCAGAACAGGGAAGTGGGAAGGGGAGGATGGGGGAACAGAGGGAGGGAAAAGGGCATATGGGACCTTTGGGGGGTGGGGAGCCAGGAAAAGGGAAATGAAATGTAAATAAAGAATATATCCAATAAAAAATGTTAGTG
The DNA here is from genome assembly GCA_964023405.1 of Apodemus agrarius. NCBI lineage: Eukaryota > Metazoa > Chordata > Mammalia > Rodentia > Muridae > Apodemus > Apodemus agrarius. Next base: position 143,993,632 of record OZ030010.1, read on the forward strand.
CAAATGCACACCTCTCATTTACTTATACTTGTACTATTTTCCAAAATCGTCCTGGGTATCAAGCCCATGCACTTTTGGGGAGGCACAAACCATAGCACCATCCATAAAACCCATTTATCTATAGAAAATACCATATCCTTTTCATATCATGTGCTTTTCTGTCTTAGTGATTGCCAGAGCTGAAAATTTCTTAACATGTGTACAATCATTTACTTACTGTTTATCCCCTCACCATACCAGTATTCTTATACTTGAGCAAGTAACCATGGCTGATTTACTCATTGCCACATCTCTGGCACTAAACGACAATCTTGGAATACTGTAAATGTTCAGCAACTACTACCAGATGCTATAGTCTTCTGTGGCCTGCACGGTCTCAAAAGAAGATTAAACAGCTTGGGGAGAAATCCAAAATACTTCCTATTCAAGCTTAGAAGTGGCACAATGTCATTTTTGCTCACATTTAACCAGCTGGAAACAGGCCATATAACCAAAATGGGGGAGGGACAGAAGTGTAGTCTTACTGTCAGCATAGGTAGAGGAAACAGGATAAATGAATATCTATCTACCTTCTCTACACTCCGTTCTACAGGTTACCATCTTCAGTATATTGGAGAAATGTGGCAAAAACAAATTAGCTTTTCTAATATGGTATAAAAGTATAGGCTCTATTTACATGAAAATTCATAATTTCATTTTTCTTTACACAGAAATATTATTCAACTGTGTGTGCCACATTTTCATTTACCCACTCAGCAGTTGAAGGATTTTCAGGCTATTTCCATGTCCTAGCTATTGTAAAGTGAACATGGCTGAGTATTATGTACTTGTGAAGTATAACCTTCTCAGCCTGTATTTTTTTTTAGAGAAGATTTCTATATAAAAAGCAAAGAATGGTCTCGCTGGGTCATACTGTAGATTTGCTTTAAGCTTTTTGAGAATCCTCCATATTGATTTTGAGAGTGGCTGCAATCCCACATTGAATGACTGTTCCCTTTTCCCTGCATCCTTGCCACCATTCCTTGTCCATTGTTTGTAGTTTCAAATTATTATTATTAATATTATTATTTGCTATTCTGGACTTGTGTGAGAAAATCTCAAAGTGGTTTTATCTGTGATTATATAACCTGAAGTAACTGCAGAAACCAAGGAAATAAAAAAGAACTAAAGTGTGGAGGAGAAGGGAGAGGGCTCCACATCACAGGACTCTAGGACATAGGTGTCAGGAAGAAGAAACTGGGAAAAGGGAAGGGTAACTTGGAGGAGGGAGGAAGGACAGATAGATAAGACCATGGGTGTTTGAAAAAGCCAGAAAAACATATTCTGTGTTTGCTTGAAATATTATACACATACACTATATATATGCATGTATGTATATATATATACACTTCAGTGCCCAGCATGAAAAATAGGCATGAAAAAACATCCTTCAAGTTGTAGGTCAGAAGAATTCAACAAACTCCCAAAACAAGTACCTCCCAGAACTTGAAGGTAAGATCCTATTGTTGAAGACACCATATATTTTGGACATAGGACTTGAAGAAATCAAACCAGACCTGACCTAGAAGCATTTTTTTTCTGATGAATAACTTCCCTAGTGTTAGAAAATGCTATGCAAGCTGTCAATAAACCAAAGCGATCAATAGTCCTAACCAGCTATTAAGCCTGAGTCACAACAATGACCTCCATAGAAGATGTCCCTGAGAGTGAAATAGTGCCACTTTTATCTTGCAGATAACTAACAGCTAAGTAATTGGATTTAAGGTCAATTCAACAAAAGGGAATTTATACCTCAGTATACCCTTGGCTGATGAGTCATGGACCCTAGAGAAGAACCTAACTGACACTCTCCTAAAGAACTGTAATTCTAACTGCATTATAAGTATTTATCCTTATAATCACAGATAAATATAACTCTTATCCATCACCACAGAAGATTCCTTTTGCAGCAGACAAAGACTATAACAAAAATCTACAACTAGTCAAAATACAGAGACTAACTGACCAGAGGGTGCTCAGCCCTGCTTGATACATCTATAACACAATAGCTACACCTAAAAGTTCAGAGATCTTTGTGGAAGAAGAAAAAATAGTAAGCACCATAAGACTAGGATGTCTGCAGTGAGTTAAAAGATGGAGCAGGGCTGTGCTCATGAAATCTCACAAATATGGTCACCTAAATAAAACCTGCACAATGACAACAACATGTGACATGCCAATGTGGGTGGGGAATTAATGGCTACTGAGAGGAGGACAATAGGTCTTTTCTAGAGATGAAGCTCCTGGATCAGTTATCCAATCTCAAGTTGTCTGACCTAAACACATAGAACAACAATAAATGGACTCAGTGGGCTGCATTTAAATACATATATATGTAACTATAATAATTAAAGAAGAGGTCAAGGATTTGAGAGGAAATTGGGGAATTTATGGGAGGACCTGGAGAGAGGAGAGACAGATATGAAAATACAATAGAGTATTCATATATAAATTCCATACTATGGATGTTTTTAAAAATTTTATAAAGAAATTACATTACTTTCTATTTACCTAAAATTATACAGATGCATATTTAGTTTAAATAATGTTTTTTGACTTGGACTAAAGATACTCAATACTCTCCTTACAAGCCATAGGCTATCTAACAAAACCCAAGTACCAGACTTGAGAAACCACCTTTTGAGTTGCTAATCAGGGGAGTTCCGAAAGAGATTTGCAAAACAAAATAGGTATTGTTGTTGCCTTTCCCTGTTCCCCAGAAGGTGAAAGTGGTACCTATTGCTGAAGATATCTTGAATTTTGGATGCAAGACTAAGATGCTCCAAGCTGGATCCAACCTGAAAGTACTGAGAGGATTAGCTTTCAGGCTACTAGAAAGTTCTATGGAAGCAGCCAAAGGAGGGAAGCAATCAATAGTCTATCCATCTGTGATTCCTATGTATCTCAATGACCAGCATGGTAAAGCATCTTTTAAAGGTAGAGTAGTGATACACATTTGTGATTATCAACAGCTGCTTAATTGGACTTAAGGCCAAGAAGAGGGAAATTATGCCTGGTACTGGAAACATATCCAGCTCCCTAGGACTGGTGAGGTCATGGCTCTTAGAGGAGAGCCCACTGCCACCACTTTACTAAACCAAAGCATAACTCACAACTGCTTTTTTATTAGATAATTTATTTATTTATTTACATTTCAAATGCTGTCCCCTTTCCTCATTTCCCCTCAGAAAACCCCCTATCCCATACTCCTTTCCCCTGCTCACTACTAACCTACCCACTCTCACTTCCCTGACCTGGCATTCCCCTACCCTGGGGCAAGGAGCCTTCAAGGGTCCAAGGGCCTCTCCTCTCATTGATGCCCCACCAGGCCATCCTCTGCTACCCATGTGGCTGGAGCCATGGCTCCCTCCATGTGTACTCTTTTGGTTGGTGGTTTAGTTCCTGGGAGCTCTGGGGGTACTGTTTGGTTCATATTGTTGTTCCTCCTATGGGGCTGCAAACCCCTTCAGCTCCTTTGGTCCTTTCCCTAGCTCCTCCATTGGGAACCTGTAATCAGTCCATTCGTTGGCTGAGAGCATCCCCCTTTGTATTTGTCAGGCTCTTGCAGGGCATCTCTGGAAACAGCTGTACCAGGCTTCTGTCAGCAAGCACTTCTTGGCATCCACAATAGTGCCTGTGTTTGGTAACTATAGATGGATCTTCAGGTGGGGCAGTCTCTGGATGGCCTTTCTTTCAGTCTCTGCTCCACACTTTGAAGCTTAAGAAAAAAAAAAGGAACACCAAAGTGTGGATACTTTGGATCTGTCTTAGATATGGTAAAAAATACCCATTGGAGGAAATACAGAAACAACTGCTTTCAAAATACTTACACTTATGCCCACAGATAAGTGTAGCTCTCACTCCTCACCAAAATCTTCTCTTTGCTACAGATAGAGACAATTCCAGAACACTAGAATTTATCAAAATTCAATGAAGGATGGATTGTAGGATGCCTGGCTCCCATAGACACATCTACAACACAAGTCCTACACTTAAGACTCAGGGAATATTGTGCAAGAGGTAGACTGTTGAGGACTGTAAGTCAGAGGACCAGAGAAACTGCTGTGCGATTTGTTTACTAGAAATGACAGGGAAGCCTCATCCTTAATTCAATAATACGACTGCCTAAAAAAAAAAAAAAAAAAAAAAAAAAAAACCTGAACAATGGCATTACCAATGTGGAAGGGGAAAATCTCACAGTGTCCCACCTATAGACCAAGAAGCAACTAAGGAACGCTGAGAGCAGGAAAAATTAGTCCTCCCTAGGGCTGAGCCTCTTAATTGGTTATCCAATATCAAATGGTCAGCTCTGAAATCCAATAATTGCAAGTAACACTAAAAGGACTCAGCAAGTTATATTTATAAATTTCTCTCTCTGTGTGGTGTGTGTGTGAGTATGTGTGTGTGTGTGTGTGTGTGTGTGTGTGTGTGTGTGTAACAATTAAATGAAAATAGACCATGGATTTTAGGGTGAACACATGAGAGGGGATAGAGAGAGGAAAGGAAGAGAAATAATATAAATATATACATTTTATTGAGGATTTTTTCATACAATATATTTTGCTGTTTCACCCTTTCCTGACCTGCTCCAAGTCAATGATATTTTTGAGGACATTTTGTTTTATTTTGCTTTGTTTCAGCGGGTTTTTTTTCTTTTGCTTTATTACTGCTTTGTTTTGTTTTTTGCTTTTTGTATGTTTTATGCATGTTTCTTGTAATGATATATTAATTATAAATAAATTTTAAACTAAGAGCAGGTAGTCAGGGGGTTGGAACCAAACTAATAAATACATGCCCAAAACCTTTACTCACCATGTCTATTCCCTTCCCTTCCATCACCAGTTCTTACTCCAGCTGAAGATGAAGATTTTTAACTATTTTGTCTTGACTGGATTTTTCCTTTTGTATATATCTAGAGAGATGAAGAACATACTCCAGGTTAGGTTCCCTTAAATAATAAACCCTTTGATAGAGTGCCTTTGCTGTTACTGTATATGTAACTATGTATGCATACATATGTATGTATATGATACTGAAAACAGAATAGATATATTTTACAAGATACATGAATATCTGCAATAATCATATAATAAAAATTCTATTACAAATGGGGAAATCTACTAGACAGGGTCATGCCTTAGTGCCACTGAATGGGTGCTTCAGACAACAGATATTCATTTTCATTTTCCTCCCATGTCTCAAAACTAGAAATCTTAAAGTGGGTTTTTCTGAGATCTCTCTCCTTGACTTAGACTTGGCTTCTTCTCCCTGCTGCATCCACACAGTTTTTTCCTGCATGCACCTTTTTTTTTTTTTCCGCAAAGCTCTTCTTGGAAGGGTACCAGTAAGAATGGATTAAAGCCTGCTCCTAGGACTTAATTTCACCTTTTCAAAGGCACCATATCCAAATAGTCACGATATGAAATACAGATGGTCAAAAATTTAGCATGTGAAATGGTTCAGCCCATAACAGATCACCAAGGTAATCTAAAGCATTCACAGTACGCAAAGAAGAAAAATTCCCCAGTGAATGTACCACAGGAAACAAATGGCCCTTTCCTCAACACACACACACACACACACACACACACACACACACACACACAGAGAGAGAGAGAGAGAGAGAGAGAGAGAGAGAGAGAGAGAGAGAGAATAAATGAATGAATTCAGAGAATTTTGATTTAAAGGATTTTGCAATTGCCTAGTTACTGTGAGTTTTGTGGCATTGTTTTGGAGTTGGTTTTCCACTGGCTGCTACACTTCTCAAGCAATAAATGGGATTTGAATTGTAATAATTTGGCTTCTTGCTGTCATTCAGATTGCGTTGACTTGCTAGTCACGTTTTGGAGGGGAATCACAATTACATACACTTTTTGTGCTGAACCTGCCACCCTTCTATTTGTTTCCTGATAAATATGGCCTTTCCCTCAAATTCCATTCAAATGCCAGTCTGCGATCGATTCTGGCGCCTGTCTTGTCCCTGTGTTCTATGACAGCCCAGCCTGTATAGAGGGCCTTGCCCCTTCAGAGAGATGCGTTCAGAACTTAGTCTCCTCACTCCTCCCCCAGCCAGCACTCAGCAGCTGCTGAGCAGAAATGGATTTGGAGAATGCCAATGTGACAATTACACAGGTACCCAGGAGGGCCTGAGGCTCTGGTTTCAGCAGTGTGGCAGCTACAGGGAAATTAAGTGCAAGCTGTTTAGAGAATATTTCTCTTTAGGACATGAGGAAATCTCCGAGGTGGGTACATGGACAATGCCTGCCCGCCCCATTCCTGCCAGCTTCCAAAAGAAAGAAAGAGAAAAGCTGTAGCTTACTATTTGATATTTAGAATTAATTAGAGCCCCCAAATCCCACACCAACCTGCAGGCTTCTTAATGAGGCCAACGTTATTCATCTACTTTAGGAATCATTACAGTGCCTCATGATGCCCTATGGGTTTCAAAGCACTGCTGCATGCTGCAGTTTCACCCAGTTAGGTGGTCAAGAAAGAAGTCAATCTTCCCAATTTCTAGATGAGTTTTCTGGGACATTGAACCACTTTACCAAGGTCATACAACCTATAAGCAATGGAAGCTGGATTTGAATTCAGCTAGGCTAATGCCAGGCAAAGATCATGCAGTTAAATTGTGCTATTTTAAACTGTACCTCCCTAAAGAGACATGGCTGCTTTCATGTCCGGGAGGATTCAGAAAAAAAAAAAATATTAGAGAAAATTTTAATTGTAGATCAATGAAAAATAATATATTGGTGTAAGTATAGACAGATTGTGGACAATCTGAAGCAGGCAAATACCCACACCTGGGATTAAAATGAAACCTATTCTTATAATATTTCTGTGTTTTCCATAGAAGTCAAAATTCTCACTACAAGTGTGTCCTCTTGTTTTCTCTAAATTTGTCTCTGTGGTGGTTGAATAAGACTAGCCTCATTGGTTCATATATTTTTTGCAACTGTTTAGGAAGGATTAGGAGATGTGACCTTGTAGGAAGAGATACATTATAGGGAGTGGGATTCTCATTCTTGTTCTCAGTTACTGTTCTCCCAATCTACCTCTGCATCTCTGACCCCCATCTCTCTCTCTCAGTCTCTCTCTCTCTCTCTCTCTCTCTCTCTCTCTCTCTCTCTCTGTATGTGTGTGTGTGAGTGTGTGTGTGTGTATGTGTATGTGTGTGTGTGTGCACACGTGTGCCTGTGTGTGGTGTGTGTGTGTGTGTGTGTGTGTCCTACTTACTGAAATAGATGGAGGCTCTCAGCTTCAGCTACAATACCATGCTTGCCTGCCTATCTGCCTGCTGCTTTGCATCTTGCTATGATAATCATGAATTCAGCCTCTGAAAGTGAACCCCCTCCCTCAATAAACTCTCTTCTGTAAGTTACCTTGGTCGTAGTGTCTCCAGAACAATCGAAATGTAACTAAGAAAATCTCCCTTTACTACAAAAGATTGATAGATCAAAATAATTAAGGTTGTGTTTTCTTAAATAAATCATTGGCCTTTTGGAATATGGAGAGAAGTTCTGGAGGGAGAAAAGGAAGAAAAATCTGAAGAGGGAGCTAGAAACTCATATTTATCTTTTATCTTTGAAGAAGCCCTTTTTCCTCAAGCCTTCTCACACCTTATAGCAAAGAATATACAAATTGGCCTCCAAGGTGGCTCCCAATGCAATCTCTGAATAGGAATGCCCTTTTAAAATGCAAATCAAAACAACCCTTAGATTCTACCTCACATTGGTCAGAATTGCTAAGATGAAAAACTCAGGGGACAGCAGATGCTGGAGAGGATGTGGAGAAAGAGGAACACTCCTCCATTGCTGGTGGGGATGCCAGCTTGTAAAACCACTCTGGAAATCAGTTTGGTGGTTCCTCAGAAAATTATGGACATAGTACTACCTGAGGACCCAGCTATACTACTTCTGGACATATACCCAGAAGATGCTCCAACATGTAATAAGGACACATGCCCCCACTATGTTCATAGCAACCCTATTTATAATAGTCAGAAGCTGGAAAGAACCCAGATGTCCCTCAATGGAGGAATGGATACAAAAACTGTAGACTGCTCTTTAGCTATTAAAAACAATGAATTCATGAAGTTCCTAGACAAATGGATGGAACTAGAAAGTGTCATCCTGAGTGAGGTAACCCAATCACAAAAGAGCGCACATGGTATGCACTCACTGATAAGTGGATATTAGCCCAAAAGCTCAAAATAAACAAGTTACAATTCACCCAGCACAGGAAGCTCAAGAAGAAGGAGGACTTAAGTGAGGGTGCTTTGGTTCTTCTAAGAAAGGGAACAAAATACTCACAGGAGCAATAAAGGAGACAAAGTGTGGAGCAGAGACTGAAGGAAAGGCCACCCAGAGATTGCCCTACCTGGGGATCCATCCTATAAAGTCACCAAACCTAGACACTATTATGGATGACAAGAAGTGCATTCCAGAAGGAGCATGTCGTGGTTGTCTCTGGAGGGGCCCTGCCAGAGCCTTACACATACAGAGGCAGATGCTAGCAGCCAACCATTGGACTGAGCATGGGGTCCCCAATGGAGGAGCTGGAGGGTGGTCCAGAAGAGCTGAAAGGGTTCACAGCCCCATGGGAAGAACAAGGATGTTGTTCACCTATATGGCCCAGGACTACCAGGAACTAAACCATCAACCAAGGGGTACACATGGTTCCATCCAAAAATGTGGCAGAGGAATGCCTTGTTGGGCATCAGTGGGAGGAGTGGTCCTTGGCCAGGTGAAGGCTCAACAGATGCCCCAACAAAGGGAAATTGAGGGGGGAGGTGGGACTGGGTTTGGTGGAGGGGCATGTACTTGGAGGCAGGGGGTGGGAGGAGGGGTTTGGGGTTTTTAGGGGAGGCGGGATACCAGGAAAAGTTTTAGCATTTGAAATGTAAATGACGATTATATTCAATAATTAAAAAAGGAATGCCCTTTTATAGTCCCACCCTCATAGACATGGGCAGCTTTCTAATACCTATTTGACATGGTCCTTGTCAGTAAGGTCTTGAGATGTCTGCACCTCCAGCTGCTGTCATGACTACAACTTTTTGAAAACATTGATCTAGGAGCCCCCGGATAGTCTGTATCCATCTGACTGCTCCGTAGAAACTGTAAGATAAGGCACTAGGTTTGGAGGTGAATTCATTATGCAGTAATAGATAACTAATACACAGCTAAAGCTTCCTCATTTCTTTTTTAAGAGACAGAAGATACAGCTAGCTTTTCAGATGCAGTTAGTCTATGTCAAAGATGAAGGCTGGAAGCACACTCATTATACTTAATATCCAAATGTCATTTTCTAATGTTGCAGTCAAAATGATAGAGACAGTCGTGCAGCTTTATAGCATTTGAAAATCCTGCTTCATGAATCCCAGAGCCATATGCAAATGTGAAACTGAACCTTTGATAAGCCACTTGATTTCCGTTTTAGTTAATGAACTGAAAATACACTATAATACACTAAGATTAAATTACTAAAATGTTTCACTTTGGTCCCTAGTTAGTTGTAATTAAAAATAGAAATGTAAGAACATGGCAAGTTATTCACTCTCTTTTAGTATCCTGAAGTAAGGAAGGGGAAACTTGTTGACCTAAGCAATCTCTACATTGAAGTAGAAGAGTGAGAAGGCCAGTCTTCAAGATGAAACCTGAATAGTCAATGATGTGCCATATGCCTCTGTCTCCACCAGCAGGATGCATGCAAAAAAAAAAAATCACCTGTGCTTGCTAAGGAGGAAAGAGAAACAATGGGAACTCCCAGTTCACTATCTGCACAACTCTGTGCTCCTCAGCTTGGAACCCGCAAACACCAAGAAGGATAAGAGTGTCTTATGAGAGGTATGGAAAATGCCTTACACATACTAAAGTTACAAACATGTTCAAAATATATGTGTATCTATGTATGAATGTAGGTATGAGATGCTGAGTATAAGTATTAATACATCTGAGAAAAACAATCTGTGAATGTATGTTGTACTTTCTTGTTTATGTATGTGTAAGTGAGAGTATGCATATGAGTGAGAAAGAATGTGTGTGAAAAGTATATGTGTGTGTTTATGAAGGTATATATGTGTGTATGTGTTTTTGTATGTGCATTGTATTTGAGGGCATGGATGATGTCATACTTCTTTTGTATGCATGAGAAGTGTATAGGCATACATCTATTAAGGTATTTGTGCTAGAGTGGAATGGGTGTGTGCAAGTGTATTACTTGGGTATGTAGATGAGGTAAGTATTTATGTGCATTTATGCTAATTCTGATTAATGGAAGTATATAACTTTCTTTGATGAAAATTGTGGGATGTTCAACATAATTGTGTGAGAGTGCTAAAATAGTCTAAAATTGTGTGTATGTTGTTAGAAAGTAAGGCTATTGTTGCAGGAAATACTAAAAATGACCTGCCAACCATCTGCCACGCTGGACCATGGACCATGCTCCCATGCTCCTGCCCTCTGCCAGCTCTGTAGCTGCTGGTCTCTAGGCTCACAAGCCTCCACTGGGCCTTCTCACTCTGCAGTCCCTCTGCCTGCCATCTCCCTGGCCGGGGACCTCATGTTCCTCTCACTATCATGCAATGCTCACTCTATGATCTGCCTCCTCACCACCTAATTACCAGGTAGAATCAAGATTCTCAATGCTTATTTTTTTTACAATATAAAGAAAATATTTTAATTTTTATTCTATATATTCTCTATTTACATTTCAAATGATTTCCCCTTTTGTGGAAGGGGGCTTATGGGATTCTCACTGCTTAATTAACCAATCAGATTTATGTACAAATAATATCACAGTTTACAAGATGTCAATACAATAATTTTAGAGCCAATATATAATGATAAAATCTTTATCCCAATATTTGTAACCTTATAAAAACATAGCTATTTGTGGCTAGTAAATGCCACGCAGGTCCATGTCCAAAGCCATCTCAATTCTCCCCTTTCTCTTCCTGTGACTTCTCTGTCCCTGCTGCTCCTAGCTCTGCCTTCCTTTTCCTGTCCAATCACAGACCTTACACTGTCCTAATGTGATTGGACATGGAAAATCCTGCAACAAGGATGATAGAAAATATACATATATGTGTTTGAGAGCTGCTGTAAAGGGCTATATGTATATATGTTTGTATATGTGTTAAATACAGTATATGAGTTATATACATATGCATATATGATTGAGATAGTAAATATATGTTTGAGAGTGTATGAGTGATAGTCAATGCTTGTGTGCATATGGGTAAATGTTCATAAATATACAGATACATGCAAGTCAGTATATTAATGAGGTATGTTTCTGTGTGGAAAACTGTATATAATTGAGTGCATACGGTGAGGTGATGATATTGTACATGTATATATGCATTTTATCATGGCAGAAAGAAATATGTGTGTATATATAATTTATATGTATATGCTTTCTTGTAACTTTTTGGGTGAGCTGATATACAAGAGATTTTACATTTTCATGAGTACACACATTTTTATATATTTGCTATATATAAAGTGATCATATATATGTTACTGCATAAGCTCATATATAATAATGAATGAAATTTGATTCCTGGATTTAACTAATCAGAGATTTATTTAATTAGAATATCATTTAATAGAATATGTGCATATTTTTTTTCTGAATTTCCTAAACAATGTACTACAGTCACTAACTAAGCACATAGGTTGTATTAAATGTAATAAGTGATCTGGAGAAGATTTAAGATATAGAGGGGATGGTATCTGCATAGGTTTTTCACAAATATTGTGCCATTTTATGTAAGAGATTTGGGCATCTGCAGATATTAATACCTAAAAAGTGTCTGGAAACAATCCCCAATGGGTTCTATTTATGCCATAGTGGTGTGACGTAAGACTTTTAGAGAGCATATCTCACACTGTATTTGTGAACATGCCCATAACAGAGCTTGGTGCCCAATAAACTTGTCCAATAAATGTCAGTTGTCATACATATATTGTCTTGATAATGATTATCATCACCACATTCTCAAGGGAGCCCACTGAGCTAACGGCAGTTGTATTTATGAACTCCTTCTAGGCAAAATGGGACTGCTGGAGAGGAAACTGAAACGTTTTGCCTGGTTGTTTCTGCTTCTAAGAATACTGTTATATAACAGCCAAAAGCCTGAGAGATACAAAGAGCCATTTTTCACACTCAGATGGATTCTTAAACACCATATTCCTTACAGGTTTGATCAACATTGTCTCTGGACAATTCCAGCTTATCCAGTCTACCAGTGAGGAGAAACTCTCGGAGTCAATAAACACATTGCCAGGGCAGGTATAGGCATGTGGAAGCTGTTGGCCTGTACCATTTGAAACTGTTAACACTATTTTAGACCAATGCTTATTGCAAGGGATCTGTAGAGCTACTCGTGCACCTGCTCAAAGCTAGACATTGTTCAAAGAACAAGAACAAAACCTGAATCTGAAGAGTCCTTAGACCTTTATGTTTCTACTGCCTGTGTGGTTCATTGAAAGGTCTGCCTACCTGCTCCTGTTGACTGAATTTAATTGCTCACAAGGATGGAAACCTCCAGATTGTGAACATGAGTGGGAACAATAAGAATAAGAAACACCTGTGCATCCTGTTAGACAGAATTCTAATCCTTACACTGTGATTCTGGCTCCACCTTCTAGGGATGGGTCCAGGAATCCGAATACTTTTACTTTCAGGTGATTTCAACAAATAGGCTCAGAGAGATACTGGAGAATATGAACATCGATTGGGAGTGAAAAGAAGCTGCAGACACCATCATTCAGCAAATGAGGAGGGTCAGCTAAGAGAGAGATTTGTTGCAGGACACACAGTTAGCAACAGATAATGCTGCAACTCCAACCCTGCTCTCCTGCATTCATCCAGGTAAAGAAACATTTCTCAGTAATGAGGAGAATGAAGCCACATGAGGGATCTTTTCTGTGCAACAGCCCATTCCACTACAGCTTTTAAGGAGTTGTGGCTCAGTGAGCATCCGTTGGGTTAAGTCAATTCCATGCTTGGAAGGCACTGGGGGAAGAAAACATTTATTGGACACCAGAGCTTGATACCATGTAACATCCCTACTAGAGCTATTGTACTAAATAACAGCTGTAAAGATCGACAATGAAATATCATACCCAGGGAGCAGTCTCAATGAGGAAATTCATGGGGGATCATGAGTCAAGAGATACTGGGTGTGGTACGAGCCATATCATGAGAAAGGGCTTTCAAAGATACTTACGAAAGGGCCAGCCAAATGCTATTTTTAACTCGACTTTCACACCCCCTGACAGCCTCTCCTATTACCCTCTACCTCCCTCATTCATCTCTGTTGCTGAACACTGTCAGATGCTTTTAAAAATCTAAGCATACTATAGCCCCAGAGTTTCCTTTATCTGTCATGGCAGTGATATCTTCAAAGAACTTCCTTAGGTTATTTTAGAATGACCTCCTCTAGCCTTGAGCTTAGCTTCTCAGAGAGCTTTCATTAGTATTAGCTGAAAGGAGGAGGGCCAGAAAGGCTGGTCCAACAGCCCCACTGTACTGGCTAGTTTTGTGTGTCAAGTTGACACAGGCTGGAGTTATCACAGAGAAAGGAGCTTCAGTTGGGGAAATGTCTCCATGAGATCCAGCTGTGGGGCATTTTCTCAATTAGTGATCAAGGGGGGGAGGGCCCCTTGTGGGTGGTGCCATCCCTGGGCTGGTATTCTTGGGTTCTATAAGAGAGCAGGCTGAGCAAGCCAGGGGAAGCAAGCCAGTAAGGAACATTCCTCCATGGCCTCTGCATCAGCTCCTGCTTCCTGACCTGCTTGAGTTCCAGTCCTGCCTTCCTTTGGTGATCAACAGCAATGTGGAAATGTAAGCTCAATAAACCCTTTCCTCCCCAATTGCTTCTTGGTCATGGTGTTTGTGTAGGAATAGAAACCCTGAGTAAGACATCCACTTAGGTGACACAGTCAGCCTCTGACAGAGAAGTGTTTGGGTGGCCCATAGTGTTAGTGCAGGGTGGGAGCTGAAGCACTGGCTTTATCATGAATGAGAAAAGTCCCAGTGGCTGCATGTCTACATATGCTAGCCTGGGCAAGGACAGATCCACACCTGCCCTTACCCCCAACACTTTTCTCATTATAACATACAGACACACAGGAGCTGAGAATGGCAGTACTCATTCATAAAAATTGTTCCCCAAAGGATAGCCCCTGACACCAGGATACATGGTGCAGCTTGTGTTTATTTTCTTTCACCTCACTGTAAAGGAGGTAACAAATAGGCAATCATGAACTAAGTAGAGAGTGTTGCCATCCTTCGTCTTTCATATACATGAAGGCTTGCTTTCATAACCACTGAAGAGGCTTTGCATAGATATTTGGAAATAGTCTCTACATTCCCTTCCATATATTTTATTTCAAATCATTTCTCAAGTACCTATCATATTTCATGCAATATAAACAGTTATGCACATAGTTGTTAGGCAATATTGTTTAGGTAATAATGATAAGGAATAGGTCTTGTCCAATATTAAGACAAACTTATCCCTAATATTTTATCTCAATTTGGTAGAATACAGATACAGAACTCACAAATGTGGAGAGGTCCCAGGAGTCTGCATGCTTCTGCTTTCAGGTCATTTAAGCAGGTAGGCTCAGGGACAAACACCAAATAGGATCATAGAGATCCAGAGAGAAAAGGACCTGCAGACAGCGTCATTGTGCAGCCTATGTTAGATGATTTGAACACCCTAGGTTCCCCCATTAACTCAATAAAAGTTGAGTCAGCATTTTCAGTGCCATCAAAGAGCTTACCATAAGCTTTACAGGGCTGCTGATTGGGCCTGACATTTTCCTATTGTTCTGTTTTTTTTTTCATGTGGGATTAACTAGCCCCTGATTTCCAGAAGATTCTTCTCCTTGTATTTCTATTTTAGTTAGTCTTTCTGGGTGCCTGCTCACTTGTAATCTAGCCTTGAAAGGAAGAGTCTTGAGTTCTCTGTATACTTTGTCTAACATGTCACAAATTGTGATTTTCCAGAAATATATTTATATTTCTTGCCAGTCAAATCTAAAGGGATGTATATTTCAAAGTCCCCTCCATTGCAGACTAGGGTGAGTACCCTCTGTTGGTGACCAGTCACTATCTTCTAATGGAGAAATAGTGGGGAAAGAGGAGCAAGAAATCCCTTCTATAGGCCAGCCATACATGGCAGGGACATGTGTAAAACAGAAATCCTCACAAGGACTTTGTGAATCACTCTCCAGATAGTTTACGAAGGCTTTGTAATATTTTCTAGTGTGTATAGGGCTCATAAATAAGTAGAGCCACACTAGAAGCAATGCTATAATAAGCTCATGCAGGTAACACAGCAGATCACTGAGCAAAGATTTACAGGCAGTAGCTGGCATCACCCTCTTCTTATATGGCAGTTCACCCGTGGCACCAAGACAGATAATTGCCTTTCTCAATTCCTGAGTTTCTAGATTCAAAGAAGGGAATCCTGAGTATATTGGCCCTTTAAAGTGTCTGTCTCTGAAATACAAGTTGCTAGAAGGTAGAAGTGAATAAAAGAACACAGTAAGGGGGGGATGCAAGCCTCTTAAGGCAGGAGATTCTTCTTTCCACATCTAGAAACATTATCTAAAGCAGGGTGCAAAATGAGGCTTCAAAACATCAGCAGATGCCAACAAATACTCCACAAAACTTTATGCACACAGGTCTGTGCAGATTTTTCTGTGTAGAAGGAAGCCATAACTTCATTTCAGGTCCAAGAGCCAAAACAAGGGAGAAAAGACAGTAAATCCTTCAAGAGGTTCCCTCCAGCATCCGCTAAGCATTTATTCTGTGTTCATTTCTTTGCCATTGTGAATATGATACATGACTGAAAGGAAGGAAGGAATTTGAGATACCATTTGTATGTGAATTAAGTCAATCAAAAGAAGCTTTAGCATGAAGACAGAATTCCATCTTATCTCTGCCTCTTGCTAGCTATCTGATGTCACTCAGTTCCCTACCCCTGCCCCATGGCTAAGCCTTGATGCATATGCCTGTACAATAGACATAGCAGCAATACAGCTGTCATCAAAGGCTGTGAGGAACAGTACATACAATGAACTACCACATGCCGGGAACTAAGTAAATACTGCTATCCTTTTCTTTCTTCTAGGTCTAATTCAAAGCAGTGGCAAAACTTCAACTCTAAATTGTTCATTATTTCTAATTTTTGGCCAGACTTTATGGAGTACTTACTGTATATGAAGCTCTGTCCTAATCAATGCTCATGTATTAATTCATTTAGTCACCACAGTGATGACAGGGATGATTTTATAGGAATAAGGAGCAGAAAAGGCAAAAAACACAGAATTATGAAACAGTAACTCATAAAGAAGTCTATAACTACAGCTGGGCGTGGTGGCGCATGCCTGTAATCCCAGCACTTGGGAGGCAGAGGCAGGTGAATTTCTGAGTTCGAGGCCAGCCTGGTCTACAGAGTGAGTTCCAGGACAGCCAGGACTACACAGAGAAACCCTGTCTCGAAAAACTAAAACAAAAAAAAAGAAAAGAAAAAAATAAAGAGGTCTATAACTATTTCCATTTTACATGTGACAAAACAGAGGAAAGCACTGGAAGACCCCAGCTAATAAGCGGTTAAGTAATCTAGAACCTTGACCTCAAATTGCCCTAATACAGGTAATCATAAGGCCCTGTTGGTTAGCAGTAAGTATTTAAAAGGCTCAGTTTTCTGCAAGTTTCTTAGAGGAAGGATCCCGTCCATATCCCTAACTCCAGTACACTCAACTCTGGCAAGCACCACCATGCTCATGGTAAACTCTTTCTAACACAAGGCTTTCAAAAGTTGATCTTAACCATATCATTTAGGGACAGAAAGTCAGTTTCATAACAATCCCTGCTGCTGTTACTGGAGCCCCTCTCCACAAAACCTGACTTCAGGTCTAAATGCTCACCCACACAGAAGTAAAATGACATACTATATACAGAAATAAACATATGGAATTACAGTTTATGCCATCCTGGGAAGACAGTTTCTTAGTCAATCTCTGCATTGCTCACAATGGTGTCACAACTTACAGAATTGGAATAGGAACTGGCCAATGAGAACACAGAGATGTTCCTTGTTCCAGCTGCAAGGCTCCCATGGACTCCTGTCTTCACTCTCAGAACAGAATTTTCTGGAAGAATTTTAAATTTGGAGGCTTTTGTTACATCATTACAATCTATTACACGGGACTCTCTTGCACAGCTACACTCATTCACAATTCCTATTATTATCCAACTGACACTTCCTTCCTCCTTAATGCCATCTTCTTGCTGTTATTCTGTTCTGTTTTTCTTGAAAATAAATCTTTTCATACAATATGTTCTGATCATGGATTCCCCTCCCTCATCTCCTCTTCCCTATTCATCCAACTCAATAACTTAATTTCTCTTTCTCTTTAGAAAATATAAAATAATTTTAAAAGAAAAATCACAGCAACACACACTCACACATCATAAAAACACAAAGCAAAATACCAGTAAGTTTTTTAAAAATGCGCAAATAATATTACACAGAATGTTTACAAATATAACATTGAGTTTGTTTTGTGTTAGCTTCTACTGCTAGGCATGAGGCCTACCCTTAAGTGTGCTTTATATGCCCAGTGAGACTTCCCTAGAGAAAGCTAATTTTTCATTTGCAAGAGGTTGTAGATAATGTCTTTGATAGGGATGAGGGCATGTGTCTGATTCCCCATCTCAGTGCTGCGACCCAATCTTTCTTGGAACTATGCAGGCCCTATGCATCCTACCTTGAGTTCATGCACGTGTCAGTCCTGTTATGTCTGGAAGACAGTATTTTCATGATTATCCATCTCATCCTTGCTCTTACAATCTTTCTTCCTCAATTAGTTAGGTTTTGTTTGTTTCATTTACACAGAATCATGATTTGCAGTCTAAGCTGGCTTTAAACACATTGTATAGCATAGGGTAGCACCAAACTCAAATCCTGTTCTCTCAGCCCCAAAGAACTGACAAAATCCTTGATTAGTATGGTTCCTCCTCCTGCTGCCTCATGTATCAAAGAACATACCAACAATTGTATTGTATTGCTCCAACGTTTTCTAATACTCAGATAATCATACTCAGCCTTATTTATTGGCACAGGCACAAAACTGCTTGAAAATACACACATTTAAGGTAGTTTATCACTGTTACAAAACTGAGTTCATACTGTGTATATTTTGTGCCCTTTGTTTTACCATTAAATTCTCTCCTCCAGAAATTCATCCAGCTCAAAGGGTAGCAGTATAGATCATTCTATTTAGATGAAAAAAGTCAAAGCCACCATGTGCTTTATCTTTCAGTCATTTGAAAACCCTGGCTGATCTCTGAATTACCTCCATACCACATTGCCTTTCCTGCCTCCTGAACACTCGATTGAGAGCTTTTCCTGGCTAGCACTGACCCTAAAAGGAGAGACAACTCTGACATATCCCCATTTTGAGTCCTTAAGGTATACTCTGAACAGACTTTTATTTGAGTATGTCTAAAATGTTTATTAAATGAGGTTGACATCTGTCCCCCTAATTAGATTCTAAGATCCAGAAAAGCAAGTACACAATAAATCTTTGCTGACACCATGAATGAATGAGTGGGGATAAGTAGTGTTATGGACTTTAGTTATTCATGTGGTGGAACTGTGAGGACTTGATAATTTGACATCAGTACCATGAAAAGTTATGTTTGTTTTATTCACAGTTTCATCCCATCTTATATTTACTAACTGGTATTTAATTGTTGCTTAATAAATATTTATGATACATGAATTCCATTAAACCCTAATTTCTGACTTCAATATGTCTCTGAAGAGTCTCTTCCACAGGCTAAGCCTCTGACCATGATAGTGATCAATAATTTTTGTCATCTGCTTGCTTAGCTGCACCACTGAAATCTAGGAGTTAAAGAATCTCTCTTGGAATTTTTCTGTAGCCTACAGCTCAGTTGGGAGGAACCAACTGTGTGGGGGACAGAGGCCATGGGGAGTAGTACCCACATGTACAACTGTCTTGTATGCAAATGTCACAGATTAATGTGAAGCAGGAGACTCACAGTGCTATCACTGAGATAGACAAGACATAACATAGGAGTTGTTCCTGGGAATAATAGAGAAAATTACTTTTCCTATGCTAGATGTGAATAGGCCAATCCACCTCACTTTTCTGTAAGTACTAGTAAAAAATGTGAGCTATGAAACAAAAATCTTAAATTCAGAGGTAAAAATAATGGAAGAAAATTTCAATCTTCAATACAAGGTCCTAGAAGGGCTTTACTGGGCAAGGTATCTACTCTCACCTTACCTATCTCCACTAATAGCTTCATCTACTGATGAGGCACCAGTAGGTGGCCACTGACTAAACTGGACAAGTAGTAGGTAGGTAATAGTGATTTCTTCTGTGAATCCATGGCCATAAACTCCCAAAGCCTCTGATGTAAGGCAAGGTTATAAACACATGGAAGCCATCATCCCAAGACAAAGCAATAGCCCAAACAAAGGCACTAACACTGAAATGCTTGGGGATTGCCCCAGACTGTAGTGGAGAGCCCATCTGTGTATGCAGAGGCACATAGATGGTATTTAATTGTTGCTTTAAACAACAATTTTAAGCCAGGAATGAGGAACACATGAATGAGAGAACATAGGGACCAGATTGTGGAATTATTTAAATTAATTTTTTTAAATATTTGAGCTATATCCTAATGTCAATTTGAACTAGATCTTTACTTCATAAAAGCTGTTAGTCTCCTTGTACTAAGCTCAACTCCAAGTGGATCAAGGTCCTCCATATTAAACCAGACACACTAAAAGTAATAGAAAAGAAACTGGGGAAGACCCTTGAGGACATTGCCTCAGGGGAAAGTTCCTGAACAGAACACCAATAGCTTATGCTCTAAGATCAAGAGTGGAAAATTGGGACCTCATAAAATTACAAAGTTTCTGTAAGGCAAAAGACACTGTCAAAAGGACAAATCAGCAACCAACAAATGGGGAAAAGATCTTCACCAACCCCACATCCGACAGAGGGCTAATATCCAATGTATACAACGAACTCAAGAAGTTAGACCCCAGAAAACCAAATAACCCTATCAAAAATGGGGTACAGAACTAAACAAAGAATTTTCACCTGAAGAAATTCGGATGGCTGAGAAACACCTTAAAAAATGTTCAACATCATTAGTCATTAGAGAAATGCAAATCAAAACAACCCTGAGATTTCACCTCACACCAGTCAGAATGGCTCAGATTAAAAACTCAGAAGACATCAGGTGTTGGCAAGGATGTGGAGAAAGAGGAACACTCCTCCACTGCTGGTGGGACTGCAAGCTGGTACAACTACTCTGGAAATCAGTCTGGCGGTTCCTCAGAAAACTGGACATGATACTTCCAGAGGACCCAGCCATACCACTCCTGGGCATATACCCAGAAGATTCCCCAGCATGTAATAAGGATACATGCTCCACTATGTTCATAGCAGCCTTATTTATAATAGCCAGAAGCTGGAAAGAACCCAGATGTCCCTCAACGGAAGAATGGATACAAAAAATGTGGTGTATATACACAATAGAGTACTATTCAGCCATTAGAAACAATGAATTCATGAAATTCTTAGAGAAATGGATGGAGCTGGAGAACATCATACTAAGTGAGGTAACCCAGTCTCAAAAGAATACCCATGGTATGCAGTCACTCATAAGTGGATATTAGCCTAGAATCTTGGGACACCAAAGACACAACCCACATACCAAATGATGTCTGACAAGAAGGAAGGAGTGGACCCTGGTTCTGGAAAGGCTCAAAGCATCAGTTTAAGAGAATACTAAAACAGGGAAGTGGGAAAGGGTGGATGGGGGAACACGGGGAGGGAAATGGGCATGTGGGACCTTTAGGGGGCAGGGAACGAGAAAGAGGGAAATGAAATGTAAATATAGAATATATCCAATAAAAAATGAAAAAAAAAAGCTGTTAGTCTAGGGGTGATGAGATGAACACTGGATCAGCAGCCACTCTGGCAACAGTGTGTAACAGACTAAATGGACAAAAGATTTCAAAGAAGAGATTTAAAGCATATGGTAATTGGCATGGAGGAAAGTAGGTAATTCAGAAAAAAAACTGATCCTCTTTGTTTCAACTTGATTGATTTCAGCCCTGAGTTTGATGATTTCCTGTCTTCTACTCCTCCTGGGTGAAATTGCTTCTTTTTGTTCCAGAGCTTTCAAGTGCGCCATTAAGTTGCTAGTATATGCTCTCTCCTGTTTCTTTTTGGAGACACTCAGGGCTATGAGTTTTCCTCTAAGCACTGCTTTCATTGTGTCCCATAGATTTGGGTATGTTGTGCCTTCATTTTCATTAAGTTCTAAGAATTCTCCAATGTATACAAAGAACTCAAGAGGTTAGACCCCAGAAAACCAAATAACCCTATCCAAAAATGGGGTACAGAGCTAAACAGAGACTTTTCACCTGAAGAAATTCGGATGGCTGAGAAACACCTTAAAAAATGTTCAACATCACTAGTCATTAGGGAAATGCAAATTAAAACAACCCTGAGATTTCACCTCACACCAGTCAGAATGGCTAAGATTAAAAACTCAGAAGACATCAGGTGTTGGCGAGATGTGGAGAAAGAGGAACACTCCTCCACTGCTGGTGGGAATGCAAGCTGGTACAACCACTCTGGAAATCAGTATGGTGGTTCCTCAGAAAACTGGGCGTGATACTTCCGGAGGACCCAGCCATACCACTCCTGGGAATATACCCAGAAGATTCACCAGCATGCAATAAGGATACATGCTCCACTATGTTCATAGCAGCCTTATATATAATAGCCAGAAGCTGGAAAGAACCCAGATGTCCCTCAACAGAGGAATGGATACAAAAAATGTGGTATATATACACAATGGAGTACTATTCAGCCATTAGAAACAATGAATTCATGAAATTCTTAGAGAAATGGATGGAGCTGGAGAACGTCATACTAAGTGAGGTGACCCAGTCTCAAAAGAATACCCATGGTATACAGTCACTGATAAGTGGATATTAGCCTAGAAGCTTGGAACACCAAAGACACAAATCACATATCAAGTGATGTCTCACAAGAAGAAAGGAGTGGACACTGGTGCTAGAATGGACCAAAACATCATTGTGGGAGAGTACAAGAACAGTAAAGTGGGAGGGGGTGGATGCGGGAGCAGGGGGAGGGAAAAGGACATGTGGGACCTTTGGGGGGTGGGGAACCAGAAAAAGGGAAATAAATTGTAAATATAGAATATATACAATAAAAAAAAAGAAAAAAAAAGAAAAAAAACTGAAGATATGGACTTAGTAGAAGTAGAAAAGAACTGTGGGATGTAGAGCAGATCAAGGTGTCAAGGGGAGGATGGAGAGCTAGGGAGTGTATGTAGGAATGGGAGGAAATCCAAAATCAAAAGTGACTCAGGATGTACAGAAAAATGAACAGAAGAAAAGGGGCTGCAGAAGATTGGCAAAACAGGAAATCAAAATTTTAACTTGACAAGGTAAACTTGAAGTCTCAGCAACCAGCCTAGTGGAAATACCTAGTAGACAGTTGAGAATAGAACTCAGTAATGGTGTGAGCAATATGACATTTATCATAGACAATGTCAACTCTAGAGCCATGGCAGAACTGTTAGTGATCAAAAACACACAATACAGACAAATTGGGTAATTCTGATCTGCAACTTGCCACAAGGCACATGCTGGGCAGTGCAGCCTCCTGTCAATGAGTTCTCACAACCTTAGATCTAACTCCCTTACAAATAACTTAAACACAGTGTATTTAGCTATTAGAATATAAACTGTTTATGCAACCGTTTATTTCATTAGTATACTCACTTCCCACTTCAGGAATCTACTAATTAAATACATTTATTTTAATGCAGAAGCATTTATTTCCCAAATAAAGACATGTTAATTATCTGCAGAGTGAAATTAACCCCAGGATGCTAATGTATACATTCATCTACCTCAATATATATTACCTATGGATACCTGGTTATGCTACCAACCACCCACAGCACTGCTCCATGCATTCTTGCCACCTGGATCTACATGCTTCTTGTTATCTTCTCACTTAAAATTGTGTGGCTTCTGTAGAAAGTGTCATTTAACAATCATCAGATTCATCTCAGACTGAAGAAGACTAGAGATTCTTGATTCACTAGCAGGTACCAATGGAATTCAAGGACATTTTATTTTCTGAGTGAGGAGGTAACTGTCTCCAGTTACCCTGAGGAGATTTTTGCTCATGTTTTATGAGAACTGACACCTTAATTCTCTTGTCACTGAAACTTTCTAGACATGGATATATATCTGAAATTCTAATAATAAGTAATTAGTATTAATTAAGCCAACATCAATAGCATAATTTAGCTAGTCAGTCAACATGTTCTGAGAGCTCACAGAGATGGTATCCACAACTCAGTACACTGAAATGTTGGGACTAAAAGAGAGAATAAGACAAGGACAACTGAGTGTTCAGAAAGATAGGCATCCTTGCCATCACCACAACATGGGCATCAATGGCAGAAAGCTCAAGTAATGGAAACTTATTTTATGGTATGGCATCTGTTTTTCTCACCTGTACAATGGAGCAGTGATATGTGCAACTGTCTGGCATCAGAGAAGAGGAGCTTCACAGAAAGTGGTCTTCAGCGCTCCCTTGGGAAAGACAAACAACACGTGTTTGGTTACAGTAGGAACCTGACAACTCTGAGGTCCAAATTCTGACCCTGTCCATTAGTAAGATTCCTATCTCCCTTCTTCCCTCTCTTTAACATCTCTGCCCTCTATCCTGTCTCTCCCTCCTCCCCATCATTGCACCCATTCCCTTCCTCCCTTAGCATATTTACTTTGAATATTTATGTAGAATTTACTATGTACCAAAGATTTTGGTAAATATGTGAGGAAAATAAAGGGCAATGAACAGAAGTGATGAGAAGTAACACTATTCCGACAATAATTGCTTATGCTTATAACACAGAGATATACTAGTCCAATGATATGGTTCCTTATACAGACAGATGTTCAAAGAAGAGATTCTATTTACCAGATATCCTAGACCCATGGACCCATAAAATTTCCCCTATACTTATTATCAATCTTTCCTAGTATAATCAAACTGTCAGATGTGATAGCTTACCCTTATAATCTCAGGAATCAGGAAGCTTGAGCCAGAGGATTATAAATTCAATGTCAGCCTAAGCAAAATATCCTATATATACCCTGCCTCCAAAACATGAGGAGGATCTGGTTCACTAGCAAGCATGTATCTGGTAGGTAATGAGGACATGATTCCCAGCACTGAAAAGAATTACCATCACAGGGATTAGTTGGAGTGGGCCCCTTGCTATAACTGAAGTGAAGAGGTTTCTCATGTAATTGCTTTGTGTTCTTTAGAATGGATATTCTCCAAAAGTCAGTAGAACAGAAAGTATTCCTGCTCTTGGATAGCAGTCTCAGGAGCCATGCCGAGTTTTCAATACTTTTGAATAAGTTCTAACATTTTTAAAGTGCATTCTGAGTATTACCAGCGCCACATATTCATTTTAATGAGCAATGCAAGTTTTATTGAACATATTAGAAATACTCTCAAAGATTAAATAGAAGAAAAGCATCATAAATTTCTAGTAAAATTTTAAATAAAGATTAAATTCATATAACACGGTTGGTATATTTTTCCATCTAATTAATTGCTGTTTGATATAATCACAGAATCCTGAAATCTCAAATCTATGTGACTTTAGAATATTTTAATCAATGTCAAAACCAACAGGCAGATTTTTAACACCAGTGCTCACTTAGTCAGTACTGTATGCAATGCCTACCGAAAGACTGATGACATCTTCACTACCCCTTCCTCTTTACCTTGGAAGTAGCTACTTGAAATTTCAAGAGAATGTTAATTAAATTTAATATATTTCCTGGCTACCAAGTGATAAAGAAAAATTAATAACATGCACAAATGAAAAGTCCCTGACTTGACGAACTAGAATATAATTGCTCTTCTCTAAAACCGATGGTGAAATTTGGTCTCCAATACAACAGTGTAGAGAGGTGGTGGGACTTTAAGGAGGTGATAAGGTTGTAATAGAGATTAGTACAGTTCTCACTAGGCTGACTTAGTTACTGTAAAAATTGCATATAACCAGTAGTAGTCCCTTGTACTCTGTTTACACCTATCAATTTACTCTTCTGTTTTCTGACATGTTATGAAGCCACAAAAGACACTCACCAGAAAACAGGCAGATACTTGTTCTCAAATAAAATTATTTATTTGTATATTGCTCACTCTTGGGTATTCTGATAAAACTACAAAACAACAACAAAAAAAGATCTATGGCAGAAATGATCTTTCTACTTCCATAAATGAGATAAGAGTTGGGCTCAAAGTGAATATAAGAAGGTAGAATTAAATAGATCTCTCTATTTTATGTGCTATGAGGAATAGAATCCAGTGACCTACATATGCTAGCTAATCTCTGTACCATCAAATCATACCTCTCCTTTGGATCTTAAGCACTTTGTGAGTAGTCTAGATGACAGCACTGCCTAATGTCAAGTGTATATCTAACAGTGAAGATAAACTAAAAAGTATCAAATTAAAGATTGAAATACCAAGTCCTGTGTCATTTCATGAATCTTTGATTATTGTTTATGGAAGAATATGGATATGCTTTACCATTTTAAAGTTTTTAAACACAGTGGAGTAGACGATGGCTTAAGGTCACTGTTCTTAAACTATGCTTCCTTTGGCAGCCAGGGATTCTAGGACTACACTCAAAGGAGGAGTACCATAAACAATGTCTGATAAACGAAGACAGGGGACACACTGTTTTTATAATCCTGTGTATATTTCATGTTACTAGGTCCCTGTATCTTTTCATTGGTTATAGAATATGTTAAAGAAATGATTGCTTAGAAGACTGCCTATGGCTGTGACTAGTACATATCAACTTATGTATTTGTTTAAGCCAATCTTCGTAAATAAAAACATATAATTCATGATTCTTTTTGCGTAATGCTGCATCACCTTTACCTGAATACGTTTTGATCCAGGATGAATATTCAAAATGTACATGTTAAAAGGTGGATAAGTGTTTGCAATAGCTCTCTGGGAACTCTAAGCATAGAGCTTATTGAGAAACTAAGGTAAAGGGGCAGAAAACCAGCTTAGTGATTAAGAGTATGCTCTGGTATTCCTGAGGACCCAAGTTTATATTCTAACACCCACATCAGAATTCTCACACTGATTGTAACTCCAGCTCTAGGGGATATAATGTCAAGAATTCTCTCTAGGTACTGTCTGTAAATGCACAACCCCTATTCAGATACACATACATAGACACATCATTAAAAATAAGAAACTTGCCTACCTAGAGACAGCTCATTGTTTTTTATTACACACTTTTGAGAGCTCTTCATATTTTCTAGTTATAAGACATTTATTATGACAATTTTTTACAAATAACCCCTCTGCTTTTTCATTTGTTTAAGAATGCCCTTTGAATGAACTATAAGTTTTCAATTTTGATGAAGTCTTGTTTCTCTTTATTCTTTTTTTGGATGGTGCTTTTAGGGATAAACCTATGAAATTTGAGTAGCCCATGGTCAATTTTTTCTTTTAAGTTTTATTCTGGATATCTTAAGTTTATAAAATAGTTTTACATCTAAGGTAATGATCCATTTTAAGTTAACTTCTTATTGCATGGAGGCAATAGGAACTATTAATCTTTTCCACATTGGAATATTCAGTTTTTCTAGCTTAATTTATTGAAATCATCAACATTTCTCCACTGGTACATTAGTATGTGTAGTAGCATACATGGGAAACAATGTAAATATTCATTAATAGAAGAACCATTAAATCATGTGCAGTACCTCTATCCAGTGAAAATACATGGCACCAATAATAATAATATAAAAGCTGTGCCACGTAGATATTAAATGTATTCTATATACTAGTAAGTAACCAGATAATCTCTTTAAAAGAGCATTCATTTGCATTTTCTCTTCTGAAGATTCTCTGCTATCACTTTTGTTTTTTTACTGAGTCCCTCTTGTGTGACAGGCACTGTTATAGGCATTAATGATACAGTTATACAATAATTTTAGGCTTCAATTTGACTAGGTTAAGGGCTAAGGTGGTTGGTTAAAAATAATTTCT
Organism: Apodemus agrarius; assembly: GCA_964023405.1. Taxonomy (NCBI): domain Eukaryota; kingdom Metazoa; phylum Chordata; class Mammalia; order Rodentia; family Muridae; genus Apodemus; species Apodemus agrarius. The sequence goes on from OZ030010.1 coordinate 144,020,895, forward strand.
GGGTGTGTTTATAAAGCTGTTATTGCGTTAGTTCAATAATTTAAACCAGTAGACTAGATAAGTTAAGATTCTGATCTACTCAAAGATAACTGCCTATACTAATTGTCATGAGAGAGGCTTCATCCATTGACTTATAGGAGCAGATGCAGAGACCTACAGCCAAACATTAAGTGGAGTTCCAACTCTGCAGAAGAAGAGGAGGAAAGATTACCGGTAAGAGCCTGAGTTATCAAGGACACAAGGAAACCCATGAAATCAACTAACCTGGGCTCATAGGGACTCAGAGACTGAACAGACAACCAGGGGGTCTACATGGGACTGACAGAAGCCCTCTGCATATATGTTATGGTTGTGTAGCTTGGGTTTCTTGTGGAACTTGCAACAGTGGGATGGGAATTGTCCCTGACTATTGCACCTGCTTTTGGGACCCCGTTCCTCAAACTGGGTTGCCTCTTGAAGCCTTGAGATAAGGGTTTGTACCTAGTCTTATTGTATCTTGTTATGCTGAGTTTGGCTAATATACCTGGAAGACCTGCTCATTTTTTAAAAGGGAAATGGAAGAGTGGATCTGAGGCAGAGAAGAGGTGGGAGTCAGGACCTGGGTGAGTGGAAGAAAAGAAAAATGAGGTATGAAGTTAATGTATAAGACAAGAACAAAATTAATTATTTAAAAGGGACATTTTTCCTCTTCTGAGATGAGTGGATATTATCAACCTGTTAAAGATTCAGATAAAACAAAATTGTGGAAGAATGAATACTTACAATGAAATATTGCCAATACTAGTTTTCAGGTCTTCAAAATATACTAAAACTTAAATCTTTTGTTCCTCTGGTTCTCTGAGCTTCAGGCTTTGACTGGAACTTATCACTAGCTTTCCTAGGCTGTCGTGTGCTGATGGCAGACCATGGGCGCTCATGGGCTGTATCTTGAACTAGCCTCTTACTTTGATTTTCAGCTTTTATTGTGTGTTTGGGTGTAACCTCATTATAACCTGAGAAAAGTAGGACTTCTTCATGACAGGTTGACTGAATGAGAATCTACAGATGAATTTTTAACTTGCTATTTTTACTATGGGTAGGTTATAGCACAACTACATATCACTTATTACTTCTGTCCCACTAAATAAGCCCTGTGAATCAATTTTTCAAGAAAGGAGGGGTGTGCCAAACTGGAGATCTATTTAAAATGGTGAGAAAATGGAGGGTTTTACCAATAAGGTGGCAGTCAGCTACAGACATAAAGGAAGTAATAGAAAGAGTTGTATAGACATCTGGCAGAACATTACAGGCTGAGGAACAGCAATGTTCTGAGACAAGAGCCTCTGATTCCTGGCCATATATATGACTGGTTTGTGGGCAGGTAAGAAACCTCAGCTGTTCTCCAAAGGAAGATTTCTTCTCACACTATTGTGCTATTAGCATTATTACCTCCCATATGATTGGGCTTGGCATACAGGGTCAGGTCTCGCCAGCAGATATTAGGGCAATGTTTCTAATTCTTTATATCATTTTGATTTAAAGAGTATTTGAGTGTCTTCTGTGACTTTGTAAGTGCTTGAAGAGTCTATTTTTGATGATAATGCTTCTATGGTCTGAAGAGGAACTAGACATTGCCTTAGTGTTTTATCTTTTGGATGCCAGATGGTCTGTTTAGCTAACTTGTCTATCATTTTTTACTGGTTTGTACTTTAAGTCTTTTTTATCTTGCTTTTTGTTTTTTGTTTGTTTCTTTGTTTTGCTGATTGATTGGTCTTAAGGTAAATAAATGTGTTTTACAGATTACTTTCTTGCTTGTGTGTAAATGGTATAGCCATTCTTTACATTTATTTTACACTTTGAAATTGTATATTAATGTAGGATGCTTTGCCATTTTCATGTTGAGCCATCCTATCTAATGTCTTTTCATATATTCCAAGTTTCATTCATGTCCTTCAACAGTTTCCCACAAAGAAGTTTGTACAGTTCTCTTTAAGTTCATTCTTGATTTTTTAATCTTCTCTTTTCTCACCTGTTCTTCATCAGGGATCACTAAACTATGGTCCAAGGCATACATCCATGCAATTAGCTGTTTTCATTTTCTCTAAAACAATTTAAGTAATCATACCCATAATCTACATATTATTTCTGGCTGCCTTGGGGTTACAATAGAAGAATTAAGTAATCATAAAACATTATTGTGGCCTATAAAGCCAAAATATGTACTATCTTTATTTATAGAAATAAAAGCTGCCATTCTCTGCTTCATGCTTTTGAACTATTTTTTATGAGAGAGAAGTTATTAGTTTGTGTATATTAAGTTTATACAGTAGTACTTGACTGTTTTTTAATTTAATAGATTTTTACTGTTTTCTGTAAGTATTTCAAGTATACCTAAATACTTTAACTTAGGCTCAGAAAGACAAAGGCTGTATGTTTTCCCTCAAGGTGAATCATAGTTTCAAATATATTACTTTAAGTACTTAATCTGAAAAACAAATGGAAGCTAGGAAAGTAGAAAGGGGTCTTCAGGGTGTGTTAAGGGAAGGGGCATGAGGGACTAGAGGTAAAGCAAAGGCAGAGAGCTTCAGTCCTGAATGTGCAACCCTAGGAGCAGAAAGGCTTAAGCAGGAAGGAGTAGGACTACAGGAAATGACAAGGGGGAAGGGAAGAGCAAGTTCTCAAAATGGGGCCAGGAAAAGTCATGTAGAATCTTACTATTTCATAACTGAACTTTAAAAATAATTTGAGAAAGAGTAGCACACTAACGTGCTTTACAATATTATTAAATGGGTGTTGGATAATATAATTATGTAAATGTTTACATTATATTGAGCACATTATTTCCTCAGACATTTATCATTTATGATGAAAGCATTTAAAAATCTCCTTGCTTTTTTGAAATATAATAAGCACAGTCATTAGTCATAATACTGAGTGAGAGAATACAGTATTTATCGTTCTTACTAGAACGAATTTAGTACCTGTTACTCAACTTTTCCCAATCTCTGTTTCTTTCTTACTCTGGTTTAACAACTTTTCTACTCTTAAGTTTTATGAGATCAACTTTTTTAGATTCCATATGTGTAAGTAATCATGTAGTACATTTTTTGTATGCCTGGTTTGTATTATGTGACATAGTGTTCTCCAGTTTCATCCACTTTAGCACAAATGACAGAACTTAATCTTTTTATGGCCAAATAGAATTCATGTGTGTGTGTGTGTGTGTGTGTGTGTGTGTGTGTGTGTACATGTGTATACATGTTTCTATAGTCATGAATATGCAGTACTTACATTTCTTGGCTATAGTGGATAGTTTTAAAATAAACATAGAAGTTTTAAAATAAACATCAAAGTGTGAAAGACTCTTTGACACATTGTCCTTTGGCTGTATTAGGATTAATGTATCACATTGGCAGTTCTAGTTTCAATTTTTGAGAGCCTTAATATTCATGATAGTGTAGATTTCTACCAGTACTGGTAATTCTCTGAATTCCTATCATTCCTTGTTATCTTTGATATATATATATATATATATATATATATATATATATATATTCATCATGTGATGAAAAGTTGGCTTTCTTCTTTCCAGTTTAGAAATCTTTTTATTATCCTGCCAGATTTCTCTGATCAGGACTTCCAATACTACATTGAATAAAAGTGATAAAAGTAGGCATCTTGGTTCTGTTCCTGCTAATATTTTGATTAAATTCTGATTGTTAGAAGTTGAATTAATTTTCCTTTGCATTCATCAATCTAGATGCATTCTATAAAATGAAACTAGGAGCTAAAATATTAAATGAGTTTGAGAAAAATATATGCAATGAGTTAGATAACCAGCAGCATGGATTCTGATATGTACACATGGAATCCTCAAACCTAAGTACAGAAATTGATGGTTCCCACAACATCACTACGATGCTTTAATGGTGCTCTCATTTGCCCAATTATTACTTATACTGCTTCCATAGACAAATGGTCCCTCCCTTTTCTGTCTCCGCTGTCTTGTGAGCAGCCAACCATCAGACTGAGCACAGGCACCTCAATGGACAAGATAGGGGAAGGACTGTAGGAGCTGGCAGGGCCTTATCTGGCATCAATAGGAGGGGATGCCCTTGGTCCTGTGAAGACTTGATGCCCCAGTATAGAGAAATGCTAGGACGGTGGGGCCAGAGTGGGTAGGTGGGTAGGGGAGCACCCTCATAAATGCATAGGAAGGGGGGATGGGATAGGGGGACTGCAGAGGGAAAAGCAAGAAAGTGGATAACATTTGAAATGTAAACAAAGTATCTAATTAAAAAAAAGAGTGTTTTACTTTCCAGTTATATCATCTATCCTTGTTATTATTCCACAAGTCCTTGAAATGTTAGCTACGTTGATTAAGTATAAATTAAGTAGATTTAAACATTAAGTTTATTATATACCATGTTAATTTGGTAAATCCTGAACAATTAATTACTTTTTACTGTTATGTCAACAGCTAAATTAGTTTGTATTTTTATATTCCTCCATCATTTAAATGATAAATTTGATTTGTACAGTGTATCTTGTCATTGTGGCTAACCTGTGTTTTTATTTCACTGTACTGTGTTGTTTGATCATTTTTGTCTTGGTACTCAAAAATTACTTTCAACAAAATTGAAGAAACTGTACTAGATTATGATTAAATGCTAGTATGCCCTTTAAAATTCAGTTTCATTTCTAATATTTTTGTAATTTAATTTTTTCTAAAAGGAAATACATATATGCTTATTATCTCTACTTTGCCTGCTTTCTATAATTTTTCTCTAATCATTTTTAAAATTTCTGCTTCATTTTCTTCAGTTATCTCAAGATTGCCATCTATTTCTATCAGACCTTACTGGTCTTTTAGTAAACCTGATGGTACTTTGTCAGATATCATTATTTATAATTAGTGACAAGCTCTATAATAATTTTAATTTGTTATCCACTTTGTATATAAACAGAACTCATTTTTATCTTTTCTTGATATTTTCTTCAATAGGCTCATAATTTACGAGACAATATTTTTAGTTGTTCAATCGATATTGGATCATAATTCTTATCAATGTAACATCAAAATATTAATATTATATAAGCTTAGTTTATTTTTGTATCCTATTATTTGTCAATCTTTCATTAGTAGTCATTCTTGAGTGAGGAAATATTTTAGTCCAGATATTTGAACAGTATATTATAAAAGAGGGGCCAAGACAATGACATGGGATAGCAGAAAATCCATGATTCTTAGTAAAATCCTTTAAGATTCATAGTTTTGCAGGAGAAGATGGCAAAGTGTCTTTTCTGAATGTGCTTTGTGTGTGATACAGAGAATATTTTTTTTCTTTTCCTTTGTGCTCATGAAGAATGACTGCAACAGAGCTGTTTAGCGCCTACAGTTTTTCTCTCACATGCTACAAGTTTACATTGATACAGTATCTGTGAGTGTTCTCTTGTGTCATTCCAATTCCACCTGTCAGTTTATTATATTGAGGAATATTTGGGGAATATTTGTATAGCCATGCATTCACCAAGCTCTTATATCTCCACCAAATGTTTGCCAATTTCCCTTAACATTAAGAACATTGCTGATTTCAGAGAATCTTGTGCCCTACTGTCTCCAAGATCTGTAAAGATATTTATTCTCTAGTAAAATCACTATACCTTTATTACATTGTTGACTGTACATATCACAAATATCAACTGTGTGGTTCATGATTCATTATTTCCTCATTTTAATGTAAATAAGAATGTTGTTTTTGTCATTTTTCTAAGGTTGGTTTCAGAGAGAAGAAATAAAGATAAACTTACTCTAAGATATTAAAAATTAATGTCTGATGAGACTTTGACCAGTCTTTAATGCCTGTTGTACTGTATTTGATGTAACAGACTATATAATGCATATTAACTATTCTATTTATTTTCCTTTTATATCCAGTAAAACATAACCCAGCCACCCCCTTGTGATTTTACATAGCCATGTAATTGAGACAGAGCTGATAAAATCTGAAGAGAAGCAGGGCTTAGGGTGCAGCTCAGCTAGTGGAATCATTGCCTGGCATGCACAAGACACCAGGTTTGATCCCTGTGCTGTATAAAATAAAATAGGTGCAGGGGCACATACCTATAATCCTAGCACTTGGAAATAAAGGCAGAAAGGATCAAGAATTCAAGGCCACCCTACAACTTCAAAGTGAAAACAAAAGCAAACACAAGGTATGCCAGTTTGATGCCCAGTCCATTAAAAACACAAACATGCATTCTACTTGCTTTCTTTCCTCTGCTTGACATGTTGGAGATAGCCATGTTAATACAAAGTATTTTTAAATGTTTTTGTTAAAGCCAAAAATTGTTTAGTATAGACCTTTGAATGACTTGTGAAGAAATTTCTCTGTCCACTTGGAATTAGTCTGGATAGTTACATGAGCAAAAATTAAATTTATACTCTAATAGCCTCAGTCTCTCTTTCTCTCTCTCTTGGTCTCTGGGTCTCTGGGTCTCTGTGTCTCTATGTCTGTCTGTCTGTCTGTCTGTCTGTCTGTCTGTCTGTCTCTCTCTCTCTCTCTGTGTGTGTGTGTGTGTGTGTGTGTGTGTGTGTGTGTGTGTGTGCCTGCCTCAGATTAAGTACAGAGGGAATCAGAACAATGAAGAATTTATTGTGTTTTTTAAGCTGTCCAACCATTTGTAGAAATAAGACTCCACAATGAAGAACTCATGGGAGCTGGAAATTAATTGAATCAGGCAGCTATGAGGTTAAAAGTATAACAGAATATTGCTTGAGGTCATTGCCACCCAGATAGCCAGAGGAGGCCTAGGAAGAATCAGGTAAAGAGGCATCATTATCAAACTTCCCCTTCTATGCAAGGTAGGTTCATGTCTTACCCTGGTTGCTACTATGTGTCTGTTTCCTCTCATTTGACCTTCACTGAGTATGTATCTGACATTAGTCATTATGTTGAAAAGATCAAGAAAGACAACTGTTTACCACTGCCTGATAGGAATGAACATGCCCAGTTCCACAGAGAATTTTCGATGGCAATGCCTATCATTGCGAGGCCAGACTGTAGAAAACCAGCAATTGATCCCAAGTAAGTAATGGGAAGGTAATGAAGACTGGACTAAATGGGCCATCTTCACAGAAATCCTTTTCAAAGATCAGTATTTAATTTTGCATTTGTAACTTTGAACTGTTTTTCTCAAAGAGGCTCCCTACAGGTCCTATAAAACTTGGATCTGCTCCCTTGGAGCCACACAGCCTGATCAAAAATAACTTTCAGGGTTCATTGGGTACTGGAAAAAACAGAGCTGGATATTTGAATAAAAATGCAGAAAATCTGCAAGACCTTCTGACAGATACCAAAGCTTTCTTTCTGTAACTTGTCTTCTAGAAAACAGAAAGTGGGGCATCTATCTCCATCTGCTGGCAGAGCACCAAAACTGCACCATATTTTGTGGTCTGCTTTGTTTCCTTTTAAATGAATAGGTAGAATCAATCAGGCAACATCATATTGAATTGGGAAAATAGATGGGAGTAATCAGAATCATACCCCAAAACTGAGTCATCATTTCCATCTTGAAGGATCTGTTCCCAGGCTCTTTTACAAGGTGCTCACATTGTTTTTATGAGTATGCCAGTGCACCAGACAGTCCTGCAGTGTAGAAGCTATTACTAACCTGACCATAAGCATTTTCCATGATTGTACTTATCTTCTCAGCCAACTGTTATAATTACTATATAATCTGCTGATAATGTCCCTGACTGACTTCAACAGTCATGTTCACATACTGTCTACAGACTAGTGCTATAAATAACACTACAATGGCCACTTTAAGGTATAGAATTTTGTCTTTAGCAATAACTGAAACCAGACCATTTCACAACCAGGCTTAAAGAAAGTAGGATTTCACATGACAGTAGCTGACATCATTCATAGCACAGCATGTACCTAATGGTTGGTTCAATAAATGAAAGAGTGAATGACAACGCCCGTGATTAGTAGATGTCATGCAAAGCAACCCTAAGGGGTTGCTCTAGTCTGTAGAGGCTATAAAAGCATCCAAGTGTTCCAATCTTGTTGCGGGCTTATCTACAATGACAGCAGTCAGAATTTTGGCCATGAAGCTTCTTACGTTGTGCTCTGGCATCTTAGAATTCCAACTCTCTTACCAATATGTATACTTAATCAAATATGCAATCCAGTGAATTATTTGTAACAATTTGTTTCACACATTAAAATCATATTCTATATCAGTCAATTATAAATTGTAAAAAAACTATCTAAATATATTTGTATGATTTCACCTATTATATTGGTTATATATAAATTATAGAAAGGAATTTATTAATTTTATGAACACAATATGTCCAAGTCCCTTTGAAAGACATCCCCACCTGGACAGTTCACATAAATTCTTGATGGTGGCTGGCCAGCAGAGTGATCAGCAAGCAGAGTCAGGATAACGTACCAAAGTTAAAGACCCTGCATTTCTATTTACCATACCGTAGGTCTGCTATATGATCCTGCAGAAAGTATAAATTCCCTGTACTATTAAATGTGGTACTGCAAGTGTTAGACTACTTGTTTTCTATGGACCTTCTAATACTAGAGTGCTGTGACTTTATGCAGTCAAATTGATTTGGACTTTGCAAAGATCACCAGAATTAACAAAATAAAAGGTTTGGAGGCACCACCTTACTAAAGCAATCACTCTAAGCCATGAATCCATGTTGTCAATCCTTTATATAACAGAGGTGGCACAGCACATATGAAAATCTGTTGCCACACTAAGAAAGATGTGAGTCTGGCAGTTATTTCTTCTAGGAAGCAGCAGCAGAGGACTGGCTTAGCCAAGTACAGCTTGACTCTGCTGTATTTCCACCAGAATGCACAGGCTTCATGCCAGGTAACAGGGTAAAAATAAAGTACTACACATGACCCCATCCCAGCTCCCTCCCATCAGCCTGAGTTTGAGTCACTGAGTTCAAAATAGATCTCAGCATATTATATACCATACTCCAAGTAGAGCCAGGTTAGTGCCTGGAGAATTCTAGAAACAAGGCAAGCATGGTACTCATGCCCAACAAGTGGAGAATGTAATAATGGAGATAGGGCCATGACACAGTGGGGAACTTCCAAATAGAACTGTTCAGGTCTTAAAGAGTTACAGAACATAGGATAATATTAATTTACATAGAAAGGTAAGTACAGATGGTAGAGGAATGGTCTCAGAAGAAATGTCATGGAGGAAGGTCTTTTGGCAGAGTAAGGCTTTGATAAAAAGCAATAGGAAAGGCAGCAGGACATCTGTCAGATATCACCATGTGTGCAAAAGCCTAAAGGTAGAAAAGGCATGAAGACAATGGTTAACCTGCACCCTGAATTCCTGGCAGACCTCTCATCTATTAGTAGGGCTTAGCAGCACCATTTAATGTCTGCACAAGGACATATCACAAAGTATCCAACTGCAAGGGAACCTGCTGACCTGTACTTCTTGAACCTTTATTTTTGCTTCTCCTGCTGACATAAGAGCCTCCCAAGACTGTCCTAAATTCATCCTATGAATGTACAAGTTATGTGCATATTGGGATGTACTCATTAAAGGTCAATGAGGATTATTTTGCTTGTTTTTAAGGGGGGTGTAAAATAATGAGCTCTCCATATGAAGGTTTCCCTGGAAAACTGAGGTTCTTCAAGATGTCTGTTCTCTTCCTGCCACAGAATCAAGGGCTCTCCAGGAGCTCTTTTCTCAGTGCTTCTGCTGAAAAAAAAACTGATGGTACTGTATGATCAATTTATATGTGCAATACATCTATATTTTTATAACTGGAGCAATATAATCATTATTAATATATTCCCCCAAATCAATCTTTGTGGCTGGCTCTTGTACTGGAATGGATAAGCCATAGAGAACACTCTACCTTATTGTACCCTACCCTAAACTTGCTCCTCAACCACAAATTCCACAAACACCATCTATACAGGATAGAAAAAGGTTTCACAGAAGAGTTGACATGTATGATCAAGATCCAAGACTATCCTGTCTGGTGTCTGTGAACATCAACAACCAAAAATCACAAAGTTCTTTAAGATGCTTGCAACTAGACCAAAAATTCCATGAGTGGCAAGTAGATACCATCTTAACTTGTAGTAGTTGAGTATTAAGAAAGGGGGAAAGGTAGCATGTGTTCCCATGTGAATATACCTTCCCCAGTGCAGAGGAAACCTTCAATACCTGGGATATTAGGTATTTTGTCTTGGGTAGTAGATTGTGGGGGAGTGGGGAAGAGACTAGCAAATAGGGATCTCATATTAGGTCCTATTCCATGTCAGTGCTGAGACTAAAACCTCTTCTATATCTTGCCATATCCATAGTACCCACTCTCAGAGATCTACCCAATGCAGGGCCTCAGGAAAAAGAAATGGACATATTTATTGCCTGTTTGACTCCAAAGTCTAGACAGTTGTCCTTCAGAACTTGGTACAACATCACTGAGGTGTACAGGTGCATGGAACATAAGACTTGCAGTCAGGTATATTTTCAACCATCCTCTTAGCACTCCATGAAGGATTTGCTCAAAGTTCCTAAAGTCCTGAGGAATTTACCATTTTTTTCTCCATGTCTACAAAACATTTTTTGTTCCATTTCCTTGAGGGTTGATAGGTAGAGGGTGATAGGAATCCAGCAAACTCCCTTATTTAGGACATAGGTCATCAATAAACAGTAAAGTCACAAGTACTCCTGTGCCTTCTTTGAAGATAGAGAAGACATCTCTGCCTCCTTTGCTATCTCTTACCTAAATCTTGATTTCCTGTCAAATAATGTCAAGTATCCCTAAGATCTGCTGTAACATCTGGGATTGGGTGGGGGTAAACTGAGGCAGACAGTGAAGTAGAGAGTCTGAGTGGGATCAGTGCAGAGAAAAACTGACAGCGGTCAGCACTAAGAGCTCCTGACCAGGGTCAGTCCAGAGAGCAGCCAACAGAAGCTGCTGCCTATGACAGCCAGCCATTAGAGAAATTCCTCAGCAGACTTCTCTCTGAGAGAACAAAGTTTGATTCACTGGGGCTGGCATGCCCTGTGGCCAACGAAAAACTCTTTAACACTTTTAACTGTTAAGGGCTAAAGGGAAAGAAAAGAAAAGAGAGAAAATTCCTAAACACACACATACTCAGAATGGTTGAAGCAAAACACAGACTCTAACTTCATACATACAATTATATACACACATGCATACAGACATACATATACACATTCACACATAGAATAAATGGAACAAAGCTCCAGTAAGCAGGCTCCAAGCATTTCACATATACATACATATATACACATATGCACATATACACACAAACATATACACAAACTTTGCTGGGATATACACAAGCTTTTATATCCCAGCAAAGTCTTTCAAACAATATAAGATTACAATGTGATTGCATTCTATTTTTCTTCTAGTGTAAAACTATGAAAACACAGCATGTTTCCCAATACCTTTATAAGAAATAGCATTATATAATACAGGTAAAGAAAACAAATTATTCCCAAGAACCCACACATATTCATAACTAAGCAACTTGTTATAGATTAACAAAGTGTGAGCAAGCAACTTAGTTTTCTCAGCCGGTTTCTCTTACTTGCAGGCAGCAATTTATGGTCATGAAGAAAGGATTAATTATTTTATTTATTGTTAAAACTAATATTATCATATCTACTTTAAATCCTAGTGGTGCATATATATTCATCATTCATCAGCAATTCTTATTAAATCATATCAGGAAGCTGAAGGCAAAAATGGGCATAAGAAGACAATCATTACCAGTCCAGCCTCAGCAAGACTCACGTCGGCCAGTGTTCTTGTTCCCTGATCATAAAGCTCCCTAGTTTAACTAATAAGAGTGCGTCTTTATGAACTGCAGAGTGTTCCCTAAGATTTTTTTACATCAGAGCCAGTAGTAAAAACATCTCAGCCTAGCTTCACTAACAATTTTATTTTTCCAAATGCTTTCTGAGGGTGGTAGTCATTGCTGACAATCTATATCTCTAAGTTCTTCCCTTGGGCGGTAACTGAATCATAAATATGCTCCAGCAGCAATGCCTGAGAGAGAGAGAGATCAAGCACTATTGTGAGTGCCAGAGATACTGCCCAGTGAGGGGCCGGAAGCCACTTAGAGCTTTCATACAATTCTTAGATTAAGAGGGATGTGAGGCAACAAGCAAAGCAGAACTCCATAACAGCATGAAGTCCTCAGGACACGTGGTCCTCCAGTCATGCCACATCGAGGACCACCCATGTGGCTGTGTTAACCAGTGGGCTGCATTTTATGAGTTGTAAAGCCACTTGTTATGCCTCCTGCATGACCCTCAGCAATTTCCCTGTCCCCCTCTCTCTTTGGGTTCTCAGTAAAGAAGTTAAATGAAATGATTCTTGATACTAAAGCATGGGTAGCTAGAGTTACTGAAGTAGTCATGGTGAAACAGTAACTCTTCCTGCACTCTTCTCCCCATCCCCATGCACTCACGGGCAGGCAGAACTACATGGCCATCAATATGCAGCCAAATCCTCTTCTAAACTGTTGCATTTCCAACACTGAACCAGACCTTCTTCTGATGCATTGTCCTTCTGATGCTTTAGTAGAACTTGTGGCCCTCAGCTCCTAAACTATGGTTCTCTGTAGAATAATGCAACTGAATTTTAAAACATCATTGCGAGTCTTATCAACCCTATATGGACAGTGAGTTGTTCAAAGAGTAGGACATTACCCAACCCAGGGCATGCAGTGAACTAGGAACAACCTGAGGTTCAGTTCCCAGCATCTTATGAAACTTTCAGATTATTAGAATGTTCAATCTCAATGTTCTTTCTTCAGTTGAGCCTTCCCTCTAGCATGCCAGCCTCCTGACCATACTACAAAGATGGCAGAGTAGATGCCTAGCCTACACGGTCCCTTAGTATTGTCAACAGTGTCCTCCTAAAGGCATTGCCTTGCTTCAAAGAAGGAAAGCTCAGGATGAGCTTTGTAAAAAAAAATTATATATGTATCTTCCCATCTATAATAATTTGCTACTGCTTGAAAGCCTGCCGTGGGAAACAAATTCCCCACTATCTCAATGCTATTTCTGCTCCACTGGTAGGACAGAAAACACACATGGACATGAAGTAAAAGCCTACTGTGTGTGGTAATGCAAGCACATTCTTGCATTTGTTGCTGATGTGGTGGGCAAGAGCAAAGGTGAAGAACATGTTTGATTCTTGCACCCTTGGTTAATACTAACAGCTAAGACTCTCACATGTGATGTCTTAGAAGGTAAATGAGGGAAGGTTTTAGAAACCAGTATCTAAACTTAGTTGGACATTTATTTTGGAGAAGCTCTGGTCCAGCCGAGTTCCAGAAGTTGTTTGTTACTCAGGAGAAGCACTCATATATTTAGCTCCTGCTAATGATCCCAGGAGAGCATATGTTCTCCAAAATCATATCCTCTATTCTTCAGAGCAAACTGACCCCTGTGCCAAGATACTTGTCAGTTTTAGCCATTTGCAAGTGTTCCCTATGAAAGACCTGTGACACACTACTTATTTGGGGATACTTTCATTTGTCACCTTTCTGACTGTTGACTATTATTAAAAGCATTAGAATGGACCTAAAGTAACTATTTCACCATTAACATAGAGAGAGCTTTTAAGTTGTCCTAGAATAAAAGAAATCATGAGTCTGTTCAAATATAAGAGGTCAGGAACATAAGTGAATGGCTGTTCCATTTTTTAAAAAGCACCTAACTGTGTGTAAGACATTCCTGGCAATGAGATAAATTTTAAAATGAAGATGGGATCAATGTTTGTCTTCTCTTTCTAAATGCCATACTAACACAATGCATTTTTATAAGCTACCCATTTTATGCTGACATTTAAATAATCTGCCTAAACCCATCAACTGACATTGCTCAAGTATACCCTCATTTTAGGTCTAAAAAGAAAATAAAATTGACAACTAATGTATCAGTACTCTTCTTAATACGCATGTATTTCAAGTCCCACACTAGGTACACTGTATTTTGTTTTCTGTGTTCCTGGCAACACCCTGATGGGGAGACAACATTAACACCAATTTAAAGATGGGATAACTGAACCCAGAAGAAGTACAGACAAGATAAAATCCTTCAGTTTCTACTATCTGATTATCAGTCAACTATAGTAGTGTGTGTGTGTGTGTGTGTGTGTGTGTGTGTTGCTAAATAATCTCTAAGCTTGCTTGCTTTCAGAATGTGTAAAAGATGAAGAACATGAACTCACCATTATATTTCATCACTATATAAACCATTAAATACTTCTCATACATTATCTCTTACTTGGTCCCTCTAATAAGCCAGTCCAACACTTCTATCCAATTATACATGATGGGTGAAAATATTCATTTTTGAGAATGAGTCTCTTTAAGTATTATTTATCCTTCAAATGGGAAAGCAACATGCTCTGCTAATTCTGTAATTTACATTCCTGTGTGGACCAACACCTCAGGATACTTTATGGGTGTGACTACACTGTATATATATGTAATAGATGAAGAAATGTAGGAATAATGAGTTTGGTGGATATTCCCTTTCTTCCTATTTTTAAGTTTCCAGGGCTCTTTCATCTATAATAACAGCATAGATTTGTATCTTGTTTGCACAAAGAGCTAGGGCCAAAGAAATCCTTGAAATAAATACAAAGAACAGACAAATTACTTTAAAACAAGCCCAGTTTAGCCTTTCAAGCTAGGCCACAAGCAAGGCATGTTACTGTTGCTCTCAGAGTTCGTGTTCTTCTCCAAATGCCTAATTACACATTCTTTCCTTGATGTGTACAAAAATCAGCATAAATATTTCTTCAACTTTCACACAGCTAAACATTATTATGGAAGGTGGAGGGGTGCTTGAGTAGATGGGTCTCTGACAGTGAATTGGGTGAGACCCAAATGGGATAAGAAAGTTTCAGAAATGAATCAGAGTTTGGGGAACATCCAGGGCCCCAAGAATTTTTATAGAAACAGACTTCATGAGGCACATTTGCTTTGTTGATGAGTACAGTCATTATGACTTGGGTGACACAGGAAAGACAACATGTTCTCCTGGCACAAATGCAGATCTTGGATTTTCCTCTCACCCTGTGGGTAGGAAACATTTCTGAAAGAAATGGGAAACATCTGGAGAAAAACACAACCCAGCAAAGAACATCAGATGCCCCTTGCCAGATGAGTGCCTCAGATACATTTCCTAAGGAAGAACAATATAGTCTTAAAGCAATTAGATGACAGTATGGTGAGCCAAGCAAAGCTAAGTTCTAAGTGGCTTTGTATGCACCAGTTTAGCTTTCAACCGAGATTTTAGGAGTGTGACATTGGAGCCTATGAATTTAGATAGCTCATTGGTTGTGGGACACTAACCATGCACCAGCATAAAGTATGTTTTTAGATCCCTCAAACATGAGGAGAATTCAGGTACAGAATCATATGTTACCACCCACTGCAGCCTCAAACACAGCTATGAATTTCTATTACAGCCTTATCCATAATTGCAGTCTTCATTAATTCAGGTAGGATTATGGTTCAGCTTCAGATTTTTATTAAGGTAGTGTATAACAAAACATTATGATTTCAATTTGTAAAACCAAATACCTACATGGAACCTGTCATGGCCAGCCTGAACTGCAGACAGTCACACTGGTGGGGTTAATTGCCATTTAAAAATAATTCACTGCCTCCAGATTGATTCTTCAGTTTCTTTTCTTTTTTTTTCTTTTTTGTCTTTACACAACATTACTGTGTCTCATTCTAATTATTCAATGCTAAGTTCATACTTCTGAAGCAGGAGACTGGAGTCAGAGGAAATGGTGTTTGATTTGTTACCATGGAAACATCTCGCTGTAGATGGACTCTAATCCCATGACAACTCTCTTTCTTAAGAACCATTTTTTTTTCTGACATAATAAAAATCTGATCAAGGTCAGATTTAATAACCATCTCAATTCCCTGACTTTCTCTTGTATTCGGTGTCAGAGAGTCATTTTTAACAAAGCAGAGCTTAAAAGAACTTTTGCTGGCTTTCGGTGTAAAATTATTATTTATGCCACTGAACACATAAACCAGGCTCTGTATCATATTAATTCACAGCCATACCTTTTGTTATTGTATAATTTTTGCATTAAAAGAAAGTTACTTATAATTGTTTGTACTGTGTCGACAGATGTTAACATTTTGTGGCACATTGTTCTACTAATACATACATTAGGGCAGCAGCAAAGCTTATCATTTGCCAACAAATGATGTTTGCTGTGTTAACAAATGCCATGACCATTTGTCTTTCAGTTTATATTGTAATTACTTTATGAACTGATTATTATGCATGCATGCAGTTCAGTGAGACTAGAACTATACAATTCCACACTGAAGTGAAATACTTCATGTTGGAGATAGCAATGAGCAAGCTTCTTGTCTGTGAGCTTAAGCCAGGTCCTTCCCCTTTCTCTGGGTCCTGGTGACCTCTTCTTCAATCAGGGCTGAGAGGCATATGGTTTCTAGGGCCATTGCTACCATCTCACAGATTCTGACCTGCACCATCCTTGCTATAGAGAGAACACAGGCTTCTGGAATCCTACCTGACTTCTCCTCCTACGATTTTATGGGGTCGTAGGCCTGGAACCACCTCTCCTACTGGTCATGCATAGAGAACTTAACCATCCCCAAAAGATTGTTCTTTAGTTTTTTTTCTTTCTTTCTTGTTCTTTTCCTTTTGTATTTTTTTTGTAGTCTTGCATTCATCCTATGAAGAAGTGCAAAGATTTTGTCAGCAAAAAAACTAAAGACTCAGAGAGGCTAAACCACTCTGAGTGGTTTGCCAACATCACACAGCTTCTATTTTGTAGAACTAAGTCTCAAATTTGCATTCCTCTACATAGTAAAGGATGTCATACTAGCGAGGTATTGCAAAATATACATATTCATTCAACTCCTTTCATACTGAGGATTTTGAACCCTGGTTCCACACCTTACATATATATGTATCCTAAAAAACAGTTCAACTCGTTCAGCCTAGGCTTTCTTATATATAAGTTGGATCTGACGACACTACTGCAGAGGTTCACAGAGTAAATTAATGATAACTAGAAATGTAAAATGATCACTATGGAACCTAGTATACAGTAGTCACTCTCAACAATACATCATCATTATACCTGCTAGCAATTCCAGATGGAGCCTGGCATGCTGCCAGGGTGTGGGTTCCTTTAAACTATATAGCCTCTGATGGCCACCTTTGCATGCTCCCTAGAGATCTTGAAGCTTTCTCTTCCTTCCACAGGCTTTTGTGCACTCTTCAATCCCAGTACTACAAATCTTCAGAAAAACACCAAACATAAAATAAAGCAGATGCCTATGTGCTTAAATCATCCCATTCATTCCCTGAGAGCCACTCAGCAAGCCTGGTTCTGATCTCTCTTTAGACAGAGAGGGTCTGTGATTTGTGTGACAAATGTAGCAGATGCAAATATTTTTCTGTCCTACTTTTCTGTTTGCTTTCCACCAGTCATCAAAGCTTGTTGTACAGAAATCTGCAAATGTGACCTTCTCTAGGGTGAAAGCCCTCATGGGGCCAGCTCAG
Organism: Apodemus agrarius; assembly: GCA_964023405.1. NCBI lineage: Eukaryota > Metazoa > Chordata > Mammalia > Rodentia > Muridae > Apodemus > Apodemus agrarius. The sequence goes on from OZ030010.1 coordinate 144,038,505, forward strand.
ATTTGTTTTGGAATTCTACCAGTGTCTGAAAATTTTTGTCTGGTACAAGACTTAGAGTTGTGCTAAGAGAAGAAGGTTGTTATTTTATTTTTCTTTTTACTGATGCAGGTCATTGAGTCAACTCGCATGAAAGAAAACCCTCATATTCAGGACCTTCAGATATGTCAATCACAGCCTTAAATTTGTTTAGGGGTCACCAAGTACCAAGGCACAGAGGACACCACAATTCTGGCCAAACATATCCCAACACATAGGCATATACCTGTGCACAATGCCATGTACACATTCACAACACACTTGCTTGAAATTATTGGACAAAAGGACCTCTCCAGTGCCACCACTATAGAAGTACACCATCTGTCCTGTATCCATTTGAAAAGACTCTCTCCATCCCTCCCTTCTTTTCCCCTCTCTTTCTATCCCCCCCCGTTCTGTTGGGGTGGGGTGGGGGTACACACATGCACATGTCTGTTCCAATGAGTTTAATTACAGTTGCTTACAGAAATATGGCTGAGGAATGAGAAGGGTGCCAAGAGAGGATAATGGTTAAGGGTAAATATGAAAATGTCTATAATGTGAGTCATTATTAGACACAGTTAATTAACATGAATAAAAACTTTTTAAAAGAATCAGTAACGAAATATGCTGAACAAGAAGTAAAACACTGTACAAACTTATGGCCAGGCCTGGCTGTCTGAATGTAAGTCAAGAGCACGATGGATGCAAGCAAGATAGCAGGTAGATTTCCATGTCTTAAATGACCATAACAATACCACACTTATAGTTTAGAATTTAACATGACTAAATGAATGGTATAACATAAGGCTCAGGCAATATCATTACAAAACAGGAGTCAAATTAAGAGGCCAGAATTGTATTGCTCTCCAATCCTCCTGCTTTGGGGACAAGAGTCTGGCTTTATGGCAAATATATGTTTCCAAAATCATTTAAAGTTGCACCAATTCTACCTGACAGATTGTCTACAAAAGTGCTTGCCAGCAAACTTTACCATTTCTGGATAAATTGATGTTTCTCCCATTGACTCATATTTTTTGGATAAATCCATTGCCAGGCACAAAGCCAGGAGTCAGCATCATGGATACATCAATGAACATTCACAGATCCTCTTCTGTAACAGACATGGCATAGGCTGTGATCAAAGTAGGAAATGGGCTACAAAAATAGGTCATAGAAGTGGTACCATATACACAGTCTGTCACATTGAACATAATATGCAACACCCTGTACCTCAGGCTCCTTGACTTGTGACCATTAGCTGTAGGAAGTCAAAAGGTGCATAGGTACCCATCCTTCATGACATACTGCAGGTAGGTAATCTATGGCTCTGCCAGCTCAGAAGAGGACTGAGTAATCTGATAAGTTTCTGGGAGAAATCACAACAAGACTAAAGCTGAGGAGGACATCACTAAGTAAAGAGAAGTTACTATGAGAACTAAGAGAAGTAATTATGGAGTTTCTCTGGCCATAGGACTCCAGCTTAACAAAGGGAGGCCAACCTTCTCCTTGATTGCCAACCCATCTATGATATCTCTAAAATCAAGATAATGATGGCATGCTCCCCTTTATTTACCCCTAAACATCAGTGTAGATATTTAATAATAAATTACAAAATTCTTATGAAAACCAATCATCAAATAGGTGCATGACCAATGGACTACGACTAATGGTTTGATGAACAGAGCCATTGTTTTTCTCTCTCAATAGTTACTTTAGCTGAATCCCAGCCTTGCCATTTTGTAAGAAAACATGTCAAATAATTTATGGCAGGAGCCAAGAGCTGAAAGGAATGTTACCACAGGCAAATTAGAGCCACTATTGTCAGAAAACACACAAACTGGTTTTGAAAAATATTAGGAAATGTCTTCCAAGGTCCCAGTGAGCACTGAGAAATATCCCAAAGAGAACTCGCTTACAGCAAATGGAAAGAATAGGATAAGGAACTCACTTTCATTCCACACAACGTTTCCAAACTAAACTTTCCATTACTCTTAATGATTAATATTTCATTTTCCCTGGCAAGTTATCATGCGCTCTTTCAGGAAAGCATGTTGGATTTCAGGATCCTGACACCCTCTCTGGATCCCCTGGATTGCTCCTATGACCTGAATCATAATCCCAGTGCTGGACCTTTGACTTGCCTGATTATGCTTCCTTGTCTTTGCTATTGGGTAGATCTCTGTCTACCCCACAATCTTAACAAGGGAAAGGAAGGTGAGGTAATTTGAAGGCTGCAAAATGCTAGACAAATGCAAGTGACTTTTATTATTAAATCAAGCCTTGGAATTTACACATTCACTATGTGCTCTCAAGGTTGGAAATAGAGCTCAAAGGTCAAGTACAATTCATTAAAAGCTAATTAGAAGACAAATTGTCTTTCATTTGAACATGTGATACAGAATAAAGGAGCTTAAGGAATGAGGGTGGCTTATTTTAAAGTCTTTGTTTTAATTCAAGGCTTCTTAGATTTGTCAAGCAGCTGATCTATGTGGGCTCTCAGAGGACATGAAAAAGCAAAGCACACTGTGACCACCTTCCCAGAGCTCACTGTCCAATGTAGATAAAAAGATGAGGCCACAAATATACAAGAGATAGAGCATGCATGAAGGCTTACCTAGATAGAGACCCAGTGCTCTGGCCTAAGTTTCCTTGGGGGCAGTAGTCTTATATAGTTGAGGTCAAGGTAATTCCATAAAAGGCTTTATAGGTCAAAAGGGAGCACATGTGCTTATTCAGTAGGCAGAAACCAAGTGGCAGAGGTACAAGAATGTGGGCATACTCTGGATGCCCCTAAGGTCTTACTTAAATGTGGCAGATGTTCCCCCAATAGACCAGCTGATGAAATGGGATTTGACCCTGGAATATGGAGAGTTTAGATCAAGAATTTGGCCATTTGGCCTTATGTCAGTTCTTATTGCAGATTTGAGGGCGAGAGGAATATATGAGAGATGACTCTATATGCCATGGTTTTCTTCTCACTGCTGTGACTCCATGATTTTTCTGTTTCATTGATCTGCCTCAATGCAAAAATATTCCTACTTATTGCATCAATAACTGAGCTTTCCTCCAACCATCATTTATTGAGCACCAGGATCCTTTCTGATGCAGCAGACTTGTAAGGTGCTCCTACAGTACCCATTTACTCAACCAAACACTAATCTAGGTTGTGTGGTGAATGGTATTTTTCAGGTATGATTAAATTCCCTAATCAGTTTACTTAAATTAATCCAGGAGAGATTACCCTTGATGGGAATTACCTAGTGAAATAAGCCCTTAATGGATTCTGGGATTTCCCTCAAATAGCTCAGACCTCAGAGGTTCATTTGCTATTGACTACTTTCCTCATACAGTCACCAGTGGATATGAGATTTAGTCAGGGTCTGCAGTTCTAGACTGTTTTCTGATCTTTTCTTCCAGAATCTGATCTACAGATCTTGGACAAATTTAGCTAATCCTGATACTCATTTGTTGTAGGTATATGAATGGATAGAATTTCTTGTAGATAAGAGGGTGGATAGAAGGATAGATGGATGGATAAAGACGATATTTTGAGATCTTAAGCTAACCCTGATACTTAGAGAAGTCAATTCCATGTAGATGATCATGTAACTAGACAGATGATTGATATGTGTTAGATAGTTATAGGATAAATGTCACACATATTTTCTATAGTGTGTATAATACTGATGTTTTATGAGACATAAATGTCCTCTGTACATCCATATTTACACCTGTTTCTGTGGCTTTTGCTTGTTTTTGGTAAAATCATCTCTGATATAAGAAACCATCCTGTAAAAACCTATATGCAAAACACCAAGGACATAGTTATACACAGATAGAGACACTTTACCCAAGAGAGTCATTTATTAAAGACAACACAGATAAGTAAAGTGGTATTATAGAGACAGCAGAAAAAAGCTTGGAAAAGGTGGCATGAGAACACAAAGGATATTTAGCTTATAATGAGGATGAGGTGGGGATAAAATGATGACAAAGTAGTAACCTACAGAATAGGGAATATGACAAGTGGTTGGGGAGACTTCCCAATGTTGACAAGATCTTACTGCTCGACTCAGAAACATCTTAATTTCCTTAAGCTATGTTCATAACCTGTAAACTAGCACAGACCCTGCCATAAAATACATTACATAGCCAATAAATATTTGTACAATTAGTTTCCTAAGACAAAAGGAATATTTTGTACTGGAAAGGAATAAAAGTCAGGCCTAAGCACAACTGGTTAGATTAAGGAGCTAAGGAGTTAACAAGAAGTCAAAGTCTACAGGAATCCTTTTATTAAATAGTTCTCCTGAAACACAGTTGGTCCAAATGTCCATGGGACACCCTCCCACAGACAAAATTATTTCTTTTGTTCTATAGTTCAAGTTACAAGAGCTATGTCTCATGCAGTCCTGTAGAAAGATATTGATGTAACCTTACTGATAAAAAGTCATGCAATAATAAAGGAGTTTCAACATGCCACAGCATGTTGAAGATGAGATGGTAGATAAAAAAAAAACGTGTCTGGGAAAGGAGACAATGACTATCAAATTAAAATATCATAGGTACAGTTTATATATAGTTATTAAAAATATTGTCTGTTCCTCAAAGTTTTAAAATCATCATCCGGTATTAATGAATAAAAAACCCATATATAATGTTGAAAAGACATGAATGCCTTAGTTTTAAGTGGAAGAACTGTAGCATTATCAGACACAAAAGAATATTTACATACAGATGTGTGTGTGTGTGTGTGTGTGTGTGTGTGTGTGTGTGTGTTTAAGTGACCTAAAAACACAGATTTGATAACAATGTTGGAGGCTGGGAGCTATTTTAAAGAACCTGACACTCTGACACTGCTGGACACAACAAAGTGATGAGCTATTGATCCCCTGAGGAAATTACCAAGTCCACCAAGCAGCAATCTCCAGGGGGGTTCTCTGAAAATAAGGGAAACCAACTAGTCTTTTTCTGGCAGGTCAAACCTGCTGATTCAAGTGACATTTAGCAGTGGACACTTTAGTTTAAGATTACACTTAGCAAAAGAAAATTGCACTGACAAAAATTACTGACATAATCATGGCAATACACCATGTGATGTGTCTTATTTTCCTCTTAAAATCTCCAGGGCTATATTTGTCCACTTGATCAAGCCCTTTGCCAGGTCCCAGAGCTCTGGAGACAAATCAAGTATGATGGCTTCCCTTAAAATAATATTCCCTGGCCAGGGGGGTGGGGGTGGGGGGGTGGGGGGATGGGGGTGGGGGGGTGGGAGGGTAGGGGGGTAGGGGGGTGGGGGGTCGGGGGAGGTGGCGCACACCTTCAATCCCAGCACTTGGGAAGCAGAGGCAGGTGGATTTCTGAATTCAAGGCCAGACTGGTCTACAGAGTGAGTTCCAGGACAGCCAGGACTACACAGAGAAACCCTGTCTCAAAACAACAACAACAACAACAACAACAACAAATTCCCATGAAAGACCTCTCATGACAAATACAGAGGAGAAACCCAAAGAAAAATTTACATGGGGTACAAGGTGATTGGTTCTAAAGAATAGGAGGCAATTCCCATTAAAATGACTCTCTGGAAATTGGACACCTTTCCTAAAGAGATGAGGATGTTAACACAGAAACATTCAGACCACTACAACATCTTAAACTAGAGTAGTCTTCTACTGGCTGGAATGTTAGGTAAGACTGGAATGCAAACATAACGATAATAGGGCTAGAGAGATGATTCAGAGGTAAAGAATGTACTGATCTTACAGAGGACAGAGGTTCAGTTCCTACCACTAACATGTTGCCTCACATGCCTTTTCTGGCCTCTCTGGACACTGCACATATGTTATACAATACACTCATGCAGGCAAACACTCATACAAATAAAATGATTTTAAAATTCTAAAATAAAAAAAGAAGTAGAAAACAGAAAGGAAAGGCCCACCTTTGCTGTGGTTGAACTTAACCTGTAACTAGTTCTCATCCATCATACTTCTTCTGTCTCTAGCACTCTGAGACCTGGCATAGGGCATGATCAACAGGGATGTCAAGTGGGAACTTTTATGAAATGACCCTTGACCACAGAACTAGCATCTGTGCCTTTGGTACATACTAATGATAAAAAAAAAAAAAAACAAGGCTGAAGATATTGAAAAAGACTTTTGATAGTGAATATTAATTTTTTGGATACTGAATGAAATTAATTATATTCTAAATCTTAAGAGGCATTTTCCACAGGTATTTTCCTTTAAAACCTTTAGATTTGCTACTTATTATCAAATTTAAATGTCTAACTTACCTTTTCCACAAAACCAAAAGAGTATATCATATGTAATATTGACATAAAAGGACTACTCAATTGCAATTCATTTCAAGCATGGACTGAATGGAAGTGCAATTACTTTCACTGAAAATTTATTTATTTTTTCAGCATTTTATCAGACCTTCAAAGGAGACCTAATACCAATACCCTTCAAACTATTCCACAAAATAGAAACAGACAGAGCATTGCCCAACTGGTTCTATGAAGCTGCAATTTTGGTGATACCAAAACCACATAAAGATACAACAAAAAAAGAGAACCTTAGACCAATTTCCCTTATGAATATGGATGCAAAAAAATGCCCAATAAAATTCTTGTCAACCGAATCCAAGTCAAAATGATCATTCACCATGATCAAGAAGGCTTCACCCCAGGGATGCAGGGGTGGTTCAATGTGTGGAAATCCATCAATGTAATACACTACATAAAAAAACTCAAAGAAAAAAAACACATGGTCATTTCATTAGATGCTGAAAAAGCATTTCACACAATTCAGCATCCTTTCATGTTAAAAGTCTTAGAAAGAACAGAAATTCAAGGTCCCTACCTAAGCATAATAAAAGCAATATACAGCAAACCAGTAGCCAACATCAAACTAAATGGAGAGAAACTTGAAGAATTCCCAATAAAATCAGGGACTAGACAAGGCTATGTCTCTCTCCATATTTATTCAATATCATACTTGAATTTCAAGCTAGAGCAATTGGACAACATAATGAGGTCAAAGGGGTACAAATTGAAAAGGAAGAAGTCAAACTATCATTATCTGCAGATAATATGATAGTATACTTAAGCAACGCAAAAAACTCCACCAGAGAACTTCTATAGCTGATAAACAACTTCAGCAAAGTGGCTGGATATAAAATTAACTGAAGCAAATCAGTAGCCTTCCTAGACTCAAAGGATAAATAGGCCGAGAAAGAAATTAGGGAAATGACACCCTTCACAATAGCCACAAACAATATAAAGTACCTTGGTGTGACTCTAACCAAACAAGTGAAAGATCTGTATGACAGGAAGTTTGAAGAAAGAAACCGAAGAAGACCTCAGAAGATAAAAAAAGCTTCCATGCTCTTGGATTGGCAGGATTAATATAGTAAAAATGGCCATCTTGCCAAAAGCAATATACAGATTCAATGCAATTCAAATCAAAATCCCAACTCAATTTTTCATAGAGTTAGAAAGAGCAGTTCTCAAATTCATCTGGAATAACAAAAAGCCCAGGATAGCTAAAACTATCCTCAAGAGTAAAAGAATTTCTGGTGGAATCAGTATCCCTGACCTCAAGCAGTACTACAGAGCAATTGTGTTAAAAACTGCATAGTAGTGCTCACTTCGGTAGCACATGTACTAAAATTGGAACAATACAGAGAAGATTAGCATGGCCCCTGCTCAAGGATGACTCGCAAATTCGTGAAGCGTTCCATATTTTTTAGACTTCAATGAAAATGAAGGTATGACCTACCCAAATCTTTGGGACACAATGAAAGCAGTGCTAAGAGGAAAACTCATAGCCCTGAGTGCCTCCAAAAAGAAACTGGAGACAGCATACACTAGCAACTTAACAGCACACCTGAAGGCCCTGGAACAAAAAGAAGCTAATTCACCCAGGAGGAGTAGAAGAGAGGAAATCATCAAACTAAGGACTGAAATCAATCAAGTAGAAACAAAGAGAACCATACAAAGAATCAACCAAACCAAGAGCTGGTTCTTCGAGAAAATCAACAAGATAGATAAACCCTTAGCTAGACTAACCAAAGGGCACAGAGACAGTATCCAAATTAACAAAATTAGAAATGAAAAGGGGGATATAACAACAGAAACTGAGGAACTACAAAAGATCATCAGACCCTACTACAAAGGCCTATACTCAAAACAACTGGAGAATCTGGAGGAAATGGACAATTTCCTAGACAGATACCAAATACCAAAATTAAATCAGCATCAAGTAGATCAGCTAAACAGTCCCATAACCCCTAAAGAAATAGAAGGGGTTATAGAAAGCCTCCCAACCAAAAAAAGTACGGGACCAGATGGTTTTAGCACAGAATTTTACCAGACCTTCAAAGAAGACTTAACACCAATACTCTTCAAACTATTCCACAAAATAGAGATAGAAGGGACACTGCCCAACTCGTTCTTCGAAACCACAATTATGCTGATACCTAAACCACAAAAAGATCCAACAAAGAAAGAGAACTACAGGCCAATTTCTCTTATGAATATTGATGCAAAAATACTAAATAAAATTCTTGCCAACCGAATCCAAGAGCATATCAAAACGATCATTCACCATGATCAAGTAGGCTTCATCCCAGGGATGCAGGGATGGTTCAATATATGGAAATCCATCCATGTAATCCACTACATAAACAAACTAAAAGAAAAAAACCACATGGACATCTCATTAGATGCTGAAAAAGCATTCGACAAAATTCAGCATCCTTTCATGCTAAAAGTCTTGGAAAGAGCAGGAATTCAAGGCCCATACCTAAACATAGTAAAAGCAATCTACAGCAAACCAGTAGCCAACATCAAAATAAATGGAGAGAAACTTGAAGCAATCCCACTAAAATCAGGGACTAGACAAGGCTGCCCTCTCTCTCCATATCTTTTCAATATAGTACTTGAAGTTCTAGCGAGAGCAATTAGACAACATAAGGAAGTCACAGGGATACAAATCGGAAAGGAAGAAGTCAAAGTATCATTATTTGCAGACGATATGATAGTCTACTTAAGCGAACCAAAAAACTCCACCAGAGAACTTCTACAGCTGATAAACAACTTCAGCAAAGTGTCTGGTTATAAAATCAACTCAAGCAAATCAGTAGCCTTCTTGTACTAAAAGGACAAGCAGGCTGAGAAAGAAGTTAGGGAAATAACACCCTTCACAATAGCCACAAACAACATAAAGTACCTTGGCGTAACTCTAACCAAACAAGCGAAAGATCTGTACAACAGGAACTTCAAGTACTTGAAGAAAGAAATCGAAGAAGACCTCAGAAGATGGAAAAATATTTCTTGCTCCTGGATTGGCAGGATCAATATAGTAAAAATGGCCATCTTGCCAAAAGCAATCTACAGATTCAATGCAATCCCCATCAAAATCCCAAATCAATTCTTCATAGATCTAGAAAGAGCAATTCTCAAATTCATCTGGAGTAACAAAAAAAACCAGGATAGCTAAAACTATTCTCAACAATAAAAGGACTTCTGGGGAAATCAATATCCCTGACCTCAAGCAGTACTACAGAGCAATTGTGTTAAAAACTGCATGGTATTGGTACAGCAACAGGCAGGTAGATCAATGGAATAGGATTGAAGACCCAGAAATGAGCCCACAGACTTATGGTCACTTGATCTTTGATAAAGGAGCCACAACCATCCAGTGGAAAAAAGATAGCCTTTTCAATAAATGGTGCTGGTTCAACTGGAGGTCAACATGCAGAAGAATGTGAATTGACCCACCCTTATCTCCTTGTACTAAGATCAACTCCAAATGGATCAAGGACCTCCACATAAAACCAGACACACTGAAACTATTAGAAAAGAAACTTGGGAAGACCCTGGAGGACATGGGCACAGGGGGAAAGCTCCTGAACAGAACACCAATAGCTTATACTCTAAGATCAAGAATTGACAAATGGGACCTCATAAAATTACAAAGTTTCTGTAAGGTAAAGGACACCATCAGAAGGACAAAATGGCAACCAACAAAGTGGGAAATGATCTTCACCAACCCCACATCCGACAGAGGGCTAATATCCAATATATACAAAGAACTCAAGAAGTTAGAACCCAAAGAACCAAATAACCCTATCAAAAAATGGGGTACAGATCTAAACAAAGAATTTTCACCAGAAGAAATGCGGATGGCCGAGAAGCACCTTAAGAGATGTTCAACATTAGTCATCAGGAAAATGCAAATCAAAACAACCCTGAGATTCCACCTCACACCATTCAGAATGGCTAAGATTAAAAACTCAAGAGACAACAAGTGCTGGCGAGGTTGTGGAGAAAGACGAACACTCCTCCACTGTTGGTGGGATTGCAAAATGGTAAAACCGCTCTGGAAATCAGTGTGGCAGTTCCTCAGAAAATTGGGCATGTCACTTCCAGAGGACCCTGGCATACCACTCCTGGGCATATACCCAGAGGATTCCCCTGCATACAATAAAGACACATGCTCCACTATGTTTATAGCAGCCTTGTTTATAATAGCCAGAAATTGGAAGTGGCCCAGATATCCCTCAAAAGAGGAATGAATACAAAAAATGTGGTATATTTATACAATGGAGTACTACTCAGCAATTAAAAATAATGAACTCATGCAATTTGTAGGTAAATGGTTGGATCTGGAAAATATCATCCTAAGTGAGCTAACCCAATCGCAAAAGAATACACATGAAATGCAATCACTGATAAGTGGATATTAATGAGCCCAGAAGCCCTAAATACCCAAGGCACAATTAGCAAGTCAAATGACTCCCAAGAAGAAGAAAGGAGAGTACCCTGGGCCTGTAAAGATTGGATCCAGTATTGTAGACCCAGAACAGAGAAATCTTGGGGGGGGGAATGATTGGGGAATAGCTGGGGGGAGGAATTATGGGACATATGGTGGGGGGGGACTGGGAAAAGGGAAAGCCTTTGGAATGTAAACATAGAATATAGAAAATAAAAATTAAATAAAAAAAACTGCATAGTAGCCCGGCGGTGGTGGCACACACCTTTAATCCCAGCATTTGGGAGGCAGAGGCAGGCAGATTTCTGAGTTCGAGGATAGCCTGGTCTACAGAGTGAGTTCCAGGACAGCCAGGGCTACACAGAGAAATCCTGTCTCGAAAAAGCCAAAAAATAAAAAAATAAAAACCTGCATAGTATTGGTATAGTGATAGGCAAGGAGATCAATGGAATAGAATTGAAGACCCAGAAATGAACCCACACACCTATGGTTACTTGATCTTTGACAAAAGAACTACAACCATCCAGTGGAAAAAAGATAGCCTTTTCAACAAATGGTGCTGGTTCAACTGGAGGTCAACATGCAGAAGAATGCAAATTGATCCATTCTTATCTCCTTGTACTAAGCTCAAGTCCAAGTGGATCAAGGACCTACACATAAAACCAGACACACTGAAACTAATAGAAAAGAAACTGGGAAAGACCCTTGACGACATGGGCACAGGGGGAATTTTCCTGAAAAAAAAAAACACCAATAACTTATGCTCTAAGATCAAGAATTGAGAAATGGGAGTTCATAAAATTACTGAGTGTACATTGTCAAAAGAACAAAATGGCAATCAACAACTTGGGAAAAGGTCTTTACCAACCCTACATCTGACAGAGGGCTAATATCCAATTTATACAAAGAACTGAAGAAGGCAGACTCCAGAGAGCCAAATAACCCTGTTAAAAATGGGGTACAGAGCTAAACAAGGAATTTTCACCTGAGGAATATAGAATGGCTGAGAAGCACCTAAAGAAATGTTCAACATACTTAGTCATCAGGGAAATGCTAATCAAAACAGTCCTGAGACTTCACCTCATATCAGTCATAATGGCTAAGATCAAAAACTCAGGAGAAAACAGGTGCTGGAGAGGATGTGGAGAAAGGGGAACATTCCTCCACTTGCTGATGGGGTTGCAAGCTGATACAACTACTCTGGAAATCAGTCTGGCAGTTCCTTGGAAACGTGGGCATGATACTACTGGAGGACCATGCTATACCACTCTTAGACATATACCCAGAGGAGTCCCCAGCATGTAATAAGGATACATGCTACAGAACCCAGATGTCCCTCAATGGATGAATGGATACAGAAAATATGTTATATACACACAATGGAGTACTATTCAACCATTAAAAACAATGAATTCATGAAATTCTTAGAAAAATAGATGGAACTGGAAAATATCATCCTTAGTTAGGTAACCCAATCACAAAAGAACACTCATGGTATGCACTCACTGATAAGTGAATATTATCCCAGAAGCTTGGAATACCCAAGATATAATTCACAGACCACATGAAGCTTAAGAAAGCAGAGCAAAGTGTGGATACTTTGGTCCTTCTTAGATAGGATACAAAATACCCATGGGAGGAAATACACAGGCAATGTGTAGAGCAGAGACTGAAGTAAAGACCATTCTGAAACTTCCCCACCTAGAGGTCCATCCCATATACAGTTTCCAAATCCAGACACTATTGCTGATGCCATCAAGTGCTTGCTGAGAGGAGCCTGATATAGCTGTCTCCTGGGAGGCTCTGCCAGTGCCTGACAAATAACAGAGGTGGGTGCTCTCAGCCAACCATTTAACTGAGCACAGGACCTCCGATGGAGGAGTTAGAGAAAGGACTCAAGGAGCTCAAGGGGTTTACAGCACCATAGGAGGAAAAACAATATTAACCAAGCAGTAACCCCAGAGATCCCAGGGACTTAACCACCAACCAAAGAGTACACATGGTGTTACCCATGGCTCCAGCCACATGGGTAGCAGAGGACACCCTTGCTGAACTTCAGTGAGATGAGAGGCCATTGGTCTTTTGAAGACTGGATGACCCAGTGTAGGGAAATGCCAGGACAGTGAAGCAGGAGTGGGTGGATTAGTGAGCAGGGGAAGAGGGGATGGGATAGGGGATTTTCAGATGGGAAACGAGGAAAGGGGATAACATTTGAAATGTAAATAAAGAAAATATCTAATAAAAATATTAAAACAAACAGACAAAAAAAAAAAAAAAGAGAGCCCCACCAAGGCATTCTCTTTCTCTAACCAAAGAACTTACAAAGGGACACTAGGGTAAAGTCCCAAAATGTTGAGTAAAATTTGTATCTATAAAGTGTGAATTGTGAGTCTGGTTGGGGGCAAATATAGTCACAGTGATAGTCTATAAGCACTGGTCACATGCCAAACATTACTCGTGGCATGATTCTATTCACTCTATAAAATAAGCTTTATGGTTACCATATCTACAGAAGAAAATGAAGCAAATGAAGTAAATATGTCTTCCAAACAAAAATAATATTAAAAGCTAAGCAAAAGTCAGGAGAAAATTAAGAATATGTATCATATACATTCAGCAAATACTATGATGTCAATACAATTTGTAGTAAAAGAAATAGAAAGAAAATAGACATTACTTAGCCATCAAGTTGGCAAAAACTTAAATATTAAAAATACATGGCCCCTTAACCTCCACTGGCTGGCTCTGGGCTTATCCAGGGGGACCCCTAGAGCATCCTGATTCTATATGGATGACTGTGGGGCCCCAAGAACAACAAGTTTAAAGCACTGATCTACCAATCCCTTGCCAGTTGGGTCCACCTGAGGCATAGTCAGCAATGTCTGGTCCTCTGATCTCCATTGTCTGGCCCAAGGTTCCCTTTTGGAGGAGTCCTGCTGGTATCAAGATCATCCAGCCAACAGCTAGGAAAACAAATGTATAAAGAACAGCATAAGAATACAACCAATAAGACCCAGGGCAATATGGCACATCCAGAACCCAGCTATCCAGATAAAGCAAGCAATATCCTAAAAAATATAATAACAAAAAGATGGTCTTAATTCCAAAAATAAAGATGACAGAGGCTTTTAAAGGAAATTAATAAATCCCTTAAAGAAATATGGGAAAATACACTTAAACAGGTAGAAGCTTTTCAAGAGGTAATGAAAAAATAAAGAAATATAGAAAAATATAAACAAACAGGTGAAGGATATGAATAAAACTGTCCAAGAACTGAAAACAGAAATAGAAGGAAAAATTAAAAAAATAAATAAAAGTAAAAAAATAAATAAAAAACAACCCACAAGCTGCCTATCTACAGAGAGCCCTGAGGTTAGACAGGGCTCCACAGTCCCACACTCTCTTGGGGTGAGAAGCTCAAACAGACAGAGCCCTGCAGACTGAGAGAGCCACCATCTAGGCTTCAGCAGTCCAGCCAGGAAAGCACCAGTTCTGCAGGAATTCCCACGGTTAGACAGAGCCTTGAGACCCGCCACCATTTTGGAGCTGGTAGCCTAGCAAAGTACACAGTGGGCACCAGAGTGAAGGATTTCCCAGGGTATAGCTTGCCTGGGTACCTTCTGCACTAGGGAGCTGGGCAGCACTACAGCTGCCTGCACAGGGAGGGGAGCATCTGACCTGCAGGAGGACCCGTAGAGAGATGGAGACCCAGGGACCCAGATCCACACCATCTTGGATCCCACAGTTCAACCAGGGAAGCTTCAGATCTACAGAGAGCCCTGTGGTTCTACAGGGCTCCGCGGTCCGACACTCTCTTGGAGAGAGAAGCTCAAACAGACAGAGCCCTGCAGACTGAGAGAGCCACCATCTAGGCTTCAGCAGTCCAGCCAGGAAAGCCCCAGTCCTGCAGGAATTCCCATGGTTAAACAGACCCCTGAGACCTGCCACCACCTTGGAGCAAGAAGACTAACCAGGCAAACCAGGAGGAGACCTCAGGAGGCCAGATAAGCACCCAGAGGCAAGCCAGGAAAAGACTTGAGTCCAGCCCAGCAGAGCTGAGGAGGCAATTGGGAGCCCAGTGGTGGAAACCTTCTGGTTTCTGCCTCTGAAGCACTGAAGCCCTCTGAGACAGCAGCACCAAATGCCAGGCTCTCTGGAGCTTTAAACACCAACCAGTAATAACAAGACCAACAAACTCCAAAACTAAACAAATGGCAAAATCCAAACGTAGGAACGTTACTAGCAGAAATCAAGGCAATGTGGCAGTATCCGAACCCAGTTCCCTGACAGCAGTAAGTCCCGAATACCCCAAAAAACCAGAAAAGCAAGATTCAGATCTAAAATCACTGGTCAGGATGTTGTTAGAGGAACACATAGACAAATCTCTTAAAGAAATACAGGAGAAAATGGATCAAAAGTTAGAAGCTCTTACAAGGCAAACATAAAAATCACTTAAAGAAATTCAGGAGAATATGGATCAAAAAATAGAAGCCAATAAGGAGGAAATACAAAAATCACTTAAAGAAATACAGGAGAATGTAGGTCAACAAGTAGTAGTCATAAAAGAGGAAACACAAAAATCTCTTAAAGAATTATATGAAAACACAAACAAGCAAGTGAAAGATCTGAGCAAAACCATCCAGGATCTAAAAACAGAAGTAGAAACAACTAAGAAATCACAAATAGAGACAACTTTGGAGATAGAAAACCTTGGGAAGAAATCAGGGGCCATAGATGCAAATATCAACAATAGAATACAAGAGATAGAAGAAAGAATCTCAGATGCGGAAGATACCATAGGAACCATGGACGCAAAAGTCAAAGAAAATGCAAAATGCAAAAGCTTGTAGCCCAAAACATCCAGGAAATCCAGGACACAATGAGAAGACCAAACCTAAAGATTATAGGTATAGATGAGAGGGAAGATTTACAACTTAAAGGGCCAGCAAATATCTTCAACAAAATTATGGAAGAAAACTACCCCAACCTAAAGAGAGAAATGCCCATGAATATACAAGAAGCCTACAGAACTCCAAACAGACTGGACCAGAACAGAAATACCTCCCGTCACATAATAATCAAAACCCCAAATGTACTAAGCAAAGAAAGAATATTAAAGGCAGTAAGAGAAAAAGGCCAAGTAACATATAAAGGAAGACCTATCAGAATTATACCAGACTTCTCACCTGAGACCATGAAAGCTAGAAGATCCTGGGAAGATATCATGCAGACTCTAAGAGAACACAAATTTCAGCCCAAACTACTATACCCAGCAAAACTCTCAATCACTATAGATGGAGAAACCAAGGTATTCCATGACAAAACCAAATTTGCATGATATCTTTCCACAAACCCAGCCTTACAAAGGATAATAGGGTAAAAACCCCAACACAAGAAGGGAAACTACACCCCAGAAGAAGCAAGATAGAAACCTCCTCTCATCAAACCCAAAAGAATATAACTACTCAAAGATAAAAAATAATTTAAAAAATGTCAGGAAGTAATAATTACTATTCCTTAATATCTCTTAACATCAATCGACTCAATTTCCCAATAAAAAGACATAGACTAACAGACTGGATACAGAAACAGGACCCTACAATTTGCTGCATACAGGAAACACATCTCAGTGTCAAAGACAAACACTACCTTAGAGTAAAAGGCTGGAAGACAATTTTACAAGCAAATGGTATCAGGAAACAAGCTGGAGTAGCCACTCTAATATCAGATAAAATAGACTTTCAACCTTAAGTCATCAAAAGAAACACAGAAGGTCACTTCTTGCTGGTCAAAGGGAAAATACCCCAAGAAGAACTCTCAATACTGAACATCTATGCTCTGAATGCAAGGGCACCCTCATTCATGAAAGAAACTTTACTAAAGCTTAAAGCACACATTACACCAAACACAATAATTGTGGATGACTTCAACACTCCACTTGCCTCAATGGATTGATCAGGAAACCAGAAACTAAACAGGGACACAGGGAAACTCATTGAAGCTTTGCACCAATTGGATTTAACATAAACATATATATATATATATATATATATATATATATATATATATATATATATATAACATTTCATCCTAAAGCAAAAGAATATACCTTTTTCTCAGCACCACATGGTACCTTTTCCAAAATTGATCATATATTTGGTCACAAGACAGATGTCAACAAATACAAGATCGAACTAATCCCATGCTCATATCAGATCATTATGGAGTAAAAGTCATCTTCAATAGCAAGAAAAACAACAGAAAGCCCACATACACATGGAAACTGAACAATACTCAATGACATCATGATCAAGGAAGAAATAAAGAAAGAAATCAAAGATTTTTTAGAATTCAATGAAAATGAGGGTACAACCTACCCAAATCCATGGGACACAATGAAAGCAGTGCTAAGAGGAAAACTCATAGCCCCTTGAGTGCCTCAAAAAAATTGGAGAGAGCATACACTAGCAGCTTAATGGCACACCTCAAAGCCCTGGAACAAAAAGAAGCTAATTCACCCAGGAGGAGTAGAAGACAGGAAATCATCAAACTCAGGGCTGAAGTCATTCAAGTAGAAAGAAAGAAAACCATACAAAGAATCAACAAAATCAGGAGCTGGTTCTTTTAAAAAATCAACACAGTAGAAAACCCTTAGGCAGACTAACCAAAGGGCATAGAGACAGTATCCAAATTAACAAAATTAGAAAAGAAAAGGGGGATAGAACAACAGAAACTGAGGAAATTCAAAAGATCATCAGATCCTACTACAAGTCTATACTGAACATACCTGGAGAATCTGGAGGAAATGGACAATTTCCTAGACAGATACCAAATACCAAAATGAAATCAGGATCAATTTGATCAGCTAAACACTCCCATAACCCCCAGAGAAATAGAAGGGGTTATAGAAAGGCTCCCAACCAAAATAAGTATGGGACCAGATGGTTTTAGTGCATAATTCTACCAGACCTTCAAAGAAGACCTACCACCAATTCTCTTCAAACTATTGCACAAAATAGAAACAGAAGGAACACTGCCCAAGTCCGTTCTATGAAGCCACAATTACACTGATACCAAACCACACAATGATCCAACAAAGAAAGAGAACTACAGGCCAATTTCCCTTATGAATATCGATGCCAAAATACTCAATAAAATTCTGCCAACCTAATCCAAGAGCACATCAAAATGATCATTCAACATGATCAAGTAGGCTTCATCCCAGGGATGCAGGGATGGTTCAATATATGGAAATCTATCAATGTAATCCACTACATAAACAAACTAAAGTAAAAAAACCACTTGGTGATCTCATTAGATGCTGAAAAAGCATTTCACAAAATTCAGCATCCTTTCATGCTAAAAGTCCTGGAAAGATCAGGAATTCAAGGCCCATACCTAAACATAGTAAAAGCAATAGACAGTAAACCAGTAGCCAACATCAAAATAAATGGAGAGGAAATTGAAGCAATCCCACTAAAACCAGTGACTAGAAAGGGCTGCCCTCTCTCTCCATACCTTTTCAATATAGTACTTGAAGTTCTATCAAGAGCAATTAGACAGCATAAGGAAGTCAAAGGGATACAAATTGGAAAGGAAGAAGTTAAACTATCATTATTTGCAGATGATATGATAGTATACTTAAGCAACCCAAAAAATTCCACCAGAGAACTCCTACAACAGATAAACAACTTCAGCAAAGTGTCTGGTTATAAAATCAACTCAAGCAAATCAGTAGCCTTCCTGTACTCAAAGGACA
Source organism: Apodemus agrarius (assembly GCA_964023405.1). NCBI lineage: Eukaryota > Metazoa > Chordata > Mammalia > Rodentia > Muridae > Apodemus > Apodemus agrarius. Next base: position 144,057,063 of record OZ030010.1, read on the forward strand.
AGCAGGCTGAGAAAGAAGTTAGGGAAATAACACCCTTCACAATAGCCACAAACAATATAAAGTATCTTGGCATGACTCTAACCAAACAAGTGAAAGATCTATATGACAAGAACTTCAAGTCTTTGAAGAAAGAAATCAAAGAAGACCTCAGAAGGTGGAAAAATATTTCATGCTCTTGGATTGCCAGGATCAATATAGTAAAAAATGGCCATCTTGCCAAAAGCAATCTACAGATTCAATGCAATCCCCATCAAAATCCCAAATCAATTCTTCATAGATCTAGAAAGAGCAATTCTTAAATTCATCTGGAGTAACAAAAAACCCAGGATAGCTAAAACGATTCTCAACAATAAAAGGACTTCTGGGGGAATCAATATCCCTGACCACAAGCAGTACTACAGAGCAATTGTGTTAAAAACTGCATGGTATTGGTACAGCAATAGGCAAGTAGATCAATGGAATAGGATTGAAGACCCAAAAATGAACCCACAGACTTATGGTCACTTGATCGTTGATAAAGGAGCCACAACCATCCAGTGGAAAAAAGATAGCCTTTTCAATAAATGGTGTTGGTTCAACTGGAGGTCAACATGCAGAAGAATGCAAATTGACCCACTCTTATCTCCTTGTACTAAGATCAACTCCAAGTGGATCAAGGACCTCCACATAAAACCAGACACACTGAAACTATTAGAAAAGAAACTTGGGAAGACCCTGGAGGACATGGGCACAGGGGGAAAGTTCCTGAACAGAACACCAATAGCTTATGCTCTAAGATCAAGAATTGACAAATGGGACCTCATAAAATTACAAAGTTTCTGTAAGGCAAAGGACACCATCAGAAGGACAAAACGGCAACCAACAAAGTGGGAAATGATCTTCACCAACCCCACATCCGACAGAGGGCTAATATCCAATATATACAAAGAACTCAAGAAGTTAGACCCCAAAGATCCAAAGAACCCTATCAAAAATGGGGTACAGAGTTAACAAAGAATTTTCACCAGAAGAAATTTGGATGGCTGAGAAGCACCTTAAGAGATGTTCAACATCATTCGTCATCAGGGAAATGCAAATCAAAACAACCCTGAGATTCCAGCTCATAGCAGTCAGAATTGCTAAGATTAAAACTCAAGAGACAACAAGTGCTGGTGAGGTTGTGGAGAAAGAGGAACACTCCTCCACTGTTGGTGGGATTGCAAAATGGTAAAACCGCTCTGGAAATCAGTGTGGCAGTTCCTCAGAAAATTGGGCATGTCACTTCCAGAGGACCCTGGCATACCACTCCTGGGCATATACCTAGAGGATTCCCCTGCATACAATAAAGACACATGCTCCACTATGTTTATAGCAGCCTTGTTTATAATAGCCAGAAATTGGAAGTGGCCCAGATATCCCTCAAAAGAGGAATGGATACAGAAAATGTGGTATATTTATACAATGGAGTACTACTCAGCAATTAAAAACAATGAATTCATGCAATTTGTAGGCAAATGGTTGGATCTGGAAAATATCATCCTAAGTGAGCTAACCCAATCATAAAATAATACAGGTGAAATGCAATCACTGATAAGTGGATATTAATTAGCCCAGAAGCTCTGAATGCTCAAGGCACAATTAGCAAATCAAAAGATTCCCAAGAAAAAGGAAGAAGAGGATCCTTGTCCTGAAAAGACTGGATCATTTTGTAGGAGAGTACCAGAACAGAGAAATGGTGGGGGAGGGAGGATTGGGGAATGGGCAGGGGGAAGAGGACTTATGGGACATATGGTGAGGGGGGAACTGGGAAAGGGGAAAGCCTTTGGAATGTAAACAAAAAATATAGAAAATTGAAAAAATTAAAACACACACACACACACATACACACGCAAACACACACACACACACACACACACACACACACACACACACAAACCTTCAGCAATCCTGGAGATGGAAATCCTAGGAAAAATAATAGGAACTACAGACACAAGCATCACCAACAAAATACAAGAGATGGAAGAGAGAATCTCAGGTGTAGAAAATACCATAGAAGAATTGATACATCAAAAAATGCAAAAATCTGAACTGTTCATGACTCAAAACATCTGAGAAATTTTGAAAGCTATGAAAAAGACGAAAACTAAGAATAATAGGAATAGAAGGAAAAGATTCTCAGATCAAAAACCCAGAAAACATCAACAAAACCATTGAAGAAAATTTCTGTAACCTTAAGAAAGAGATTCCTAGAATTGTACAAGAAGCTTATAGAATATCAAAAAAATGGACTACAGAATAAAATCCTCCTGTCACATAATAATCAAAGCATGAATGTACAGAACAAAGAAAAATATTAAAAACTGAATGGAAAAAGGCAACTTAAGAAGGCAAGCCTATCAGAATTATACCTGACTTCTCAACAGAGACCCTAAAAACCAGAGAGCCTGGGAAGATGTCTTGCAGACCCTAAGAGACCACAGATGTAAGCCCAAACTATACCCAAGGGAATTTTCAATCACTATAAATGTAGAAAATCAAGATATTCTATGACAAAACTATAATTAAATAAAATGTTTCCACTATCCCAGCCCTGAAGTGAATACTAGAAGGAAAAATCCAAAAATCCAACCAAATAATGCTAATTACACTCAAGAAAGCACAAGAAATAAAGTTTCACACCATTAAAACAAAAAGAGAAGAAACACACACATACATGCCCCCCACATACACTAATATACTAACATATACTAATGCATGCACACACATGTAGCCCCAGCATCAAAATAATAGAAATTAATAATCATTAGTCATTAACATTTCTCAACATCAAAAGAAACAGCGAAATAAACTTCATGCTCATCAAAGGAAAAATCCACCAAGAGGACTTCTCAATTCTGAACATCTATGCCTTAAATGCAAGGGCACCCACATTTGTAAAAAAAAACCATCACTAAAGCTTAAATCACAAATTGACCCTCACACATTATAATGGGAAACTTCAACACCCAGCTCTCATTAATTGACAGTTCATCAAGTCAGAAAATAAACAGATAAATAATGAAACTAACTGAAGTTATGAATCAAAAGGACCTAGCAGATATATACAGAACATGTTACTCAAACACAAAAGAATATAATTTCTCAGCACCTCAAGTAATCTTCTCCAAAACTGGCCATATAATCACTCACAAATCAAGCCTCAACAGATAGAAGACTGAAATAACTCCTCTTAACAGATCACCATGCATGAAACATCAGAAAGCCTACAAACTCATGGAAATGAAACAACTCTCTATTCAGTGGTCACTGGGTCAGGGACCCAGATGAAATAAAGAAATGAAAGACTTTCTAGAAATTGATGAATTTGAAGGCACAACATACCAAAGCTTATAGGACACAATGAAAGCAGTGCTAAGAGGAAAGTTTATAGCACTAAGTGCCTTCATAAATAAATTGGAGAGTTCTCATACTAACTATCTAAAAGAACAACTGAAAGCTCTAGAAAATAAAAGCAGCAAACTGGATGTTTGCAATTTTTTTTAAGTGTAAAGAAAAGGAAAAATAGAAATTAAAAAAAAGGAATACATAAAATTATTCTAATGTAGGGTTAGTAGTTTGGCTTAGTCATAAAAGATTTACCTAGTCAGAGCAATGTCCTTATGTCAATTCCTAGTGTGAAAATAAAGAAAAGAGAGGATGAGGGGAAAACAGCAGAGGGGGAAAGTAATGGTGGTATAGCCTGTAATCCCAGTTCTGGGAAGGTAGAGGCAGCAAGTTCAAAAGTTCAAGGTCATTCTCAACTACACTTAAAGCTAACATGGGATAAGAAAGAGCCTGTCTCAAAATATCCATGTATGTTCACTTTCCTTCACAACCTAACACACCCCACAGGGGTCCAGCTTCTATCACTGTTTACACAGCTAACCATGAATAACAGGCAGTGTATGTTCTGCTAGTGAGGCCATAAATCCTCCAGCTTTCTCTCCTGTACCTCACCACAGATATCTGGCAGGGAGCACACATATGTGGCGGTACAGATGTGGATGGAGATCTGGGAAGGTCATTATGTGGACTATCCCAAAAGGGTATGTATTCTGCTCTGTTCCCTATTACTCTGGCTGCCTGTACCTTTCAAGTCCATGACAATTTATGGCACAGCAACAATTACATTAGAACAGGGAAGAAGGTATTCAAATTATGTCATCATGTTGGAATGTGGGTGTTTTGGAGGCTGTTCCAAGTGAAAGAGCCATTGGCAAGGATTGGCAATTTCCATTAGAATAAAATTTGCTTTGTAATTTCATTAACAGGAACAAAATTTGCCCAGTCTTCAGGTTGCTGTGGAATGAAGCAATAAATACCTGGAACAAAATTTTACCTAGAATTTGTAAAGGCTAAATATAGTTCTTCTGTTGTATAATTAGAGTGTGTTTTATATAGCTGTAGGTAATTAATGAATGGGAATTTGATCCCACAAAATCAAATGAGTGCTATGACTATTACATGGCATAGCCTGTGATGGTAAGCAATGGATGCATATTTGAATGTTGTATATAAACATGATTGCTTCTCTCCTGTTACTCTCAGGAATCTTGGATAACTCACATGTGAAATTAAAGGCATCTTATTCATTCAGTTATTTATTATTCTCTGTAAAATGAGTTAGGAATTTGTCCCCATGAATAATGTTAGCCATAATCATTAATTTACTCCTATTCATTGGCAGTAATAAAAATGTACAAGGGGAGGCAGAAACATTATTATTTCTTGCTTGAAGTGCAATTTCATGTGGTGAGAAAAACATGTTAATATGCTGCAAAGTGCTACAGGAATTTAGTTCTCAAAGGAATGGCTGTATTAAATGTATTCTGACAAGAAGGAGCCTTGGAAGGGAAACATTTATCTTCATAAAGTCATTCAATTTACTGAGCAGCATCATATTCTTCCTGCAATCTGCTCACTCCATTAAAGGCAAAGCAGCGACAGAGACTCTGTCACTTGAGAAGTCTCTTCATTTTTGAAATGAGGAAGGATGGAGCTCATTCCCTGAATAAATGCCTTTGCTCCTCAGTGCCCACAGTCTCAAACACAGCTGCATATATTCATGAACATATTTATGTTAACTAATTTCAAAATAAATAAATTAAGTACTGAAAACTTTCCTCCTTTCCCAACCATAAGATCTTGTCCAGTAGACTAGGAGAAAACAGGTCTTCAAGTCTTTCCATTTTACTGTTTCAGGAAGCTCTTGGATCTGAGGGTAGTTGTCTAAGATGGAGCTCAGGTAGGTCACAGAGCTCCCAGAGCTCAGGGCTATTAAGATCTCATCAGTTGCTCTACAGATCACTTCAGTCTGTGTGCATTTCTTAATAGAGGTATTCATATTTATAGCACCATAAAATGATTCATTCTTGGAAACTACAGACAGAAAAGAAGCTCTGGCTCAATGAAATTGGTATTTGTCTTATGTTTTTCAATAGGTAGGTATTGTTAATGAGTTGAAATCATGCAGAAATACAAACAGAATCCAGAACCAAAGTTTGGAACCAGCTTAGTTAGACACATGGTAGTAAATAAAAATAAATCAAATAGTTTTCAAATAACATGATATCATTCCCTGCTACTTTATTCCTTTCCTTTTAATGTTTTGTGAATAGCTACTATTCTTGGCATGGGGACAAATATCCTATCCATATTCCTGTTATGAGAAAGAATGTGATTTCAAGTACATTGCAAGAGACGATGGGATATGAAATACAAAATAAATACTAAATTTAAAAGCACGCTGTGGGTAGTGTTTTAAAAATCACAGTGTATATATATCTACAAAAAAGTATCTTTAACTGAACAAGTAAAGCTAGTGCTTCTTTCACAGAACCAAAAGCCATTGTTGGTACAAAAAGAAAATGAGGATAGAAGAGTAAAACATTTATTTGGTGACAGGAAAACTAGATTATAAAAGAGAGGGGATTTTAAGCTCCGAGGGAACAGAAACAATGACTTCATCTGTCACTATTATATTATATAATGTTTTATTATAATATTTGCTCAGTTTTCTTCGAGTAGTTTGCATGACCAATTGGAGCCATACTTAATCTTGTCTGTCAAGTTATACTGACTTGTCAAAACTGGACTGTATTCTATTAACATGATGTATTTTGAAACATTTGACCTGGCAGCAAGAGTCCTCAGTGATCAGGTCCCAAAATTCTAATTCTCTTCTCTGAATAAATATTAATTTTTGTTTAAGGTCTTTCATATATTAATATTTTGACCCATGTCTTATTGAATCCTTAGAATGGTTCACTTTATCAATGAGAGTTCTCAGAATGTTAAATGCTAGAATAATACCAAAGTTAGAACATAGGACTCAGATGATTTAAGCTTAATCTAGTGAAAGTTTCTTCCTGTAGCTTAGTGTCCATGGTTTAAGAAAACACTATACAAGCTGACAAAGGGAGGGATTAAACAGTCCTACACAAAAGCAACACCTATGAGTCATGATAATTATGAGCATGATACATATAAAAGTATAATAAGAAGCACTCACATGTCAGTGGCAGCTAAGAGATATCTAATAATACTTTACATCTACTCAACAGAAGGGAAATCATGCCTAGTACAGAAAACTAAGGTTCTCATGGCTAGTGAGGTTATTGACCATTGAAAATTATCTACTACCACCACTTTGCTAGAGCAGCTAAATTTCTAACTACATTTTAAATCTTATTCTTTTTAAATTATATTTTATTAGATATTTTCTTTATTTACATTTCAAACCTCATTTCCCCTCTGAAAACCCCTATCCCATACCCCCTCCTCCTGCCCACCAACCGACTCTGGCTTTCTTGTCCTGAAATTCCTCTACACCGAGGCATGGAGCCTTCACAGGACCAGATAAGTGTAACTACCACACCTCATCAAAGAAGCTTCTCTGTACAGTGAATAGAAATCATCACAGAAAACCATAACTGTGAAGAATGCAGAGAAAAACGGATCCTGGGAGCTCAGTTCCAATGGCTACTTCAACATTACAGCCCCTGCACACACAGCTAAAAAAAAATCATCTTCGAGGGAGATCAAAGATTCTAAGAGCTCCCTGGGACCTCCAGTCTCTTGAGGGTTAGGTACATTACCTCTGAATGAACCCAGACCAGACAGTCTTCTACTGTATATGTGTTGGGAGCCTCATATCAGCTGGTATATGCTGTCTGTTTGGAGGTCCAATGTTTGAGAGATCTTGGGGGTCAGGTTAATTGAGACTGCTGGTCCTCCTACAGGGTTACCCTCTTCCTCAGCTACATTTGGTCTTCTCTAATTCAACAACAGGAATCAGCTGCTTCTGTCTGTTGCAAATATCTGCATCTGACTTTCAGGAGGCCCCTGGGAATTTAAAGGTCAGGTAGGGTAATGAGTGGGGATATACTCGTGGAGACAGGGCGTGCAGAGGAGGTATGGGATGTGGAACAGTCTGCGGGTGGATGGAGGTTGGGGGAATAAAATATGAAGTGTTAAAAAAATAATTAGTTTATCAAAGCATCAGTGTAGGGGAACACCAGAACAGGGAAGTGGGAAGGGGTGGATGATGGAGCAGGGGGAGGGAAAAGGGCATGTGGGACCTTTGGGGGGCAGGGAACCAGAAAAAGGGAAATGAAATGTAAATATAGAATATATCCAATAAAAAATAAATAAAAATTGAAAACATTTTATATAATAAGCAAAAAATGGTATGTGAACTTTCAGGTAGAATGGCTTCTTTGGGGATTCGCTTCTTTACTGTGATGCTTGTATATGTGAAAATATCAATAAAAGTTGTATTCTCTCACTTAAAAAAAAAGATTCTAAGGGGCTGGAAATGTTAAATAGTCTTTTATAGAGATGGCTCCATAAACAAGACCATAACAATGGCAATATCAGTGGACATGTTAATATGAAAAAGGAAAGTTTTTGTGACATCCCAACCCTACAAAAAGAACTACAGACAACTAACAACTGTTGCAAAAAGGGGAATTAGCCAATCCCAAGGATGAGACCCCTTATTTCTTGCCCTATGCATAGTGGTCAGTCTTCAAAACCATATACAAACCACCAAAAAATGTACAAAGTTATATAAATAAATAAATATACACACAGAGAGAACATATGCACAGAGAGAACATACACACACACACACACACACACAGAGAGAGAGAGAGAGAGAGAGAGAGAGAGAGAGAGAGAGAGAGAGAGAGAGAGAGAACATACACACAACCATAAAAGTTAGGGGTATCAGAGAGATTCAAAGGGGGATAGCTGCGAAGGACTGGGTAGAGAAAAGGGAGAAAGGAAGGTGGTCTAATTCTACTTCAATTAAAATATACTAAAAATTAAAATAAAATATTCTGTGTTATATAGACAAATATAACATTTTTAGTAAGTAGATGTTGAGCAGAGCCCAGGTAAACAAATGCTTCAGGTAATTGTTAGGCAAGTCCTCCAAGGACCATAATACTTTCAATATGGACCTACAGGATCACTGCTGGACTTTTTCCACATAACTAATGAAATATAGCTTACATTTTAAGAGGCTTGCCTTAATTATTACACATGGAAGAGACTTATGGGGGTTGCAGAATCAGGGCACCATCAAGAACTACAGCTATGACAGGAAAGATGATAGTGGCTTGACAGAAATGTCAGATACAATAGAGAGAAAAGTGATAGCTTTGTTATGGAGGGGAAGCCAAGAGAGCTTGCTATTGATTTTAATGTAACAGGGCAGTATGTTGATGATGCTATATGTCATTATTACGATTATGATTATAAAATCACATGCCCATTACAACTGTAAAAACCTCACAGCGTGATAATCATTAAATGGAAAAAACAGGTATATCTAAGTCAATTTTCTCATAAAAATAAATTAAGCAGACAATTTTAACTCATTGATTTCTTTAAATCAATAAGTGTCCATTATCTTTATGAATCAATTGTTTAAATATCATTATTCAGATAAAATGTAAAACTAGCTGCTTGTTTATGAGATATATAACTTCTCCCAGAGATATCTACTTTATTCAGATAGTTTCAAAATGGTCATAAAATCTTTCAGAGTGGGATCATAAAGTTCTCAAGTCTGAAAATTTAGATAAGAATTTCTCTTCTTTTATGAAAATCAGAAAAATCCTAAAGAGTTAATAATATAACTGATTGTCAGATAATGATTTCCAGAGTGGAGCAGACAGGTTTTGAAAAAGAAAACTTCTGTTGAATATTTTGTGCGCCCTCTCCCTCTCCCTCTCCCTCTCCCTCTCCCTCTCCCTCTCCCTCTCCCTCTCCCTCTCCCTCTAACCTCTCCCTCTCTCTCCTCTCTCCTCTCTCTCTTCTCTCTCCTCTCTCTTCTCCCCCCTCTCTCCTTCCCACCCTCTCTACATTTAAACTATATCTTGCTAGTCTTCGATGATGAGCTATAGACAATTTTCATCCTTACTCTCAATTCAATGTTTTAATTTATAATGGTTGTAGAATGTTAATTTTTAAAATTAAAACAGACACATACAGAATTAAAAATATAAACAACCAATAAATAATTCCTAATGATCTATCATATCAGTAATCTAAAATCATGAACTTTTAAACATGAATTTACAGCTATTAATTCAAAAAATAACAATATTTCATTACAATATCCCCAAATTGGCACATATTTATGGTGAATACAGAAACTGGTGTAGTCATTCAGAAAAGATAATGTAGAAGTACCAATTACCCGCAACTGCTAATGTCCTTTGAATTCTAGGCATCCAATTTAAAGAACTTACTAGAGAAAAGAAATATCCATGTACATGAAAATCCATTGCATCTATTTTTCTGCTTTAAGTACTACCTGAGGACCCAGCCATACCACTCCTGGGCATATACCCAGAGATGCTCCAACATGTAATAAAGACACATACTCCACTATGTTCATAGCAGCCTTATTATAATAGATGTCCCTCAACAGAGGAATGGATATAGAAAATGTGGTATGTTTACACAATGGAGTACTACTCAGGAAATTCTTAGGCAAATGGATGGTACTAGAAAATATCATCCTGAGTGAAGTAACCCAATCACAAAAGAACACTCATGGTATGCACTCACTGATACGTGGATATTAGCCAAAAAGCTTAGAATACCTAAGACACAACTCACAGACTGCATGGAGCTCAAGAAGAAGGAAGAACAAAGCATGGATACATTTGTCCTTCTTAGATAGGATACAAAATACCCATGGGAGGAGATACAGAGACCAAGTGTGGAGCAGAGACTGAAGGAAAGGCCACCCAGAGACTGCCCCACCTGGGGATCCATCCTACTTAGAGTTACCAAACCCTGAGGTGAATGCTCACAGCCATCCATTGGACCATGCATAGGATCCCCAATGGAGGAGCTAGAGAAAGGAACCAAGGAGCTGAAGGGGTTTGAAGTGCCGTAGGAGGAACAACCAGTACGCCCAGAGCTCCCAGGGACTAGTCCACCAACCAAAGAGTATACATAGGCTGGACCCATGGCTCCAGCCACATATGTAGCAGAGGATGGCTTTGTCAGACATCAATGAGAGGAGAGGTCCCCTTGGTCCTGTGAAGGCTCGATGCTCTGGAATGCCAGGACAGAGAAGCAGGAGTAGGTGGGTTGGTGCACACAGGAAGGGAAGTGGGATAGGGATTTTCAGAAGGGAAACAAGGAAAGGGGATAACATTTGAAATGTAAATAAAGAAAATATCTAATAAAAAAAGACTGCATCTATACTCAGTAATAATTAACTTATAGTACATACATAAGCTGGGTCTCCACAATCTAAATTGCATTCAGCATTATTGTCTTTCAAGCTCCTACTTGGATCATTAAGCCCTACTTAAACTGTTAAACTGCTTTCCTAGTCCAAGGCCACAAAAGCTTTCACATTACATATATATATATATATATATATATATATATATATATATGTGTGTGTGTGTGTGTGTGTGTGTGTGTGTGTGTGTGTACATATATATACAGATATATGGAATATGAATACATATATATATATATATATATATATATATATGGAATGTATACACACATCCATCCATATATATGGTCACGTCTGTTTCAACAACTGCCCACTCCCTGGTGGCAATCTATTCCTGTAATGTGATACCATGACCAAAGCAACTTATAGAAGGAAGAGTTTGGGGCTTAGAATTTCAGAGGGTGAATCCATCACGGCAAGGAAAAGGATAACAGGTAAGTATGCATGGCACTACAGCAGTAGCTGAAAGATCATATCTTAATTTGTAAGTAGGAGGCATACAGAGCTTGGTGGAAATGGCTTGGACATTAAAACCTCAGACCCACACTTAGTAGAACATCTCCAATAAGGCCACAGCTCCTACTCCTTTCCAAAGAGCTTCACCAACTGGGGTCCACATATTCACATAGAGGAACCTAGGGAGCCATTCTCAAACCACAAGTATCCTCTGTAGAGATGACTTAGTGGTTGTAAGTTCCTTTAATCTTTTTGGTTTTTTAAATCATGAGAAGTTGTTATTTTTCTTTTAATTTTAGTAGCTATCTATACAGGTATAATTTTGAGTTGGCAGTTGTGGTCTTTCAGAACTCGAAACATATGTTCCCAGACCCTTCTATATTTAAAAGTGTCTTCCAAACAATCAAATGTTATTCTGATAGACTTGCCTTTTTAAAGTGAGTTTACATTTCTTTCTTGTATCTTTCAAATCCCTTTTTTATATTATACTTTTAATGTTTTAACTATAATATGTCATAAGGAGTTTCTTTTCTTGTCCTGTATATTTGCTTAGGTTCTGTGGGCCTCTTGTTACTCTTTTTCTAGGTTTGGGAAATTGTCTTCTGTGGGTTAAAATGGTGGCTGCTTCCAGCCCAGAGTTTGGGCCACTGGACGAGGCAGGGCACAGGAAGTCTTGACACCACTGCTGGATGCAGAGGAAGAGTTGAGAATGAAGTAGGGGCCACGAAGGCTGGATCTAGCCTGAGGCTGAAGGGAAAAGGGTGGAAGGAGAGCTCCAGTTAGTTGCCGTGGGAATGAGAATTTCCTTGTCTTGCTTGGCTGACAGATTAGCTTGATGGATACCATGTGTGGGAATGCAGAGAGGACTCCTGAGTGAGATTAAACTTGGCTCTTTAGAGGAAAACCTGCTCCATTGATCTGGCACAGAGGACCCTGATAAGAAGCAGTCCATGGTTTTAAAGCATTTATTGTCATGGCAGAGAGTTGTAATGAGTAGAAGTGTACCCCACTTTCTCAGGGCAGGCCTGAAGTTAAATACCTTTTGCAGGGAGGAGTGTCTTGGAAGGAAAGCTTAATTGGCTGAGCCCTTCAGGCCTTTAGGTACCTCATTAAAATAGAGATATGTCTTCAGGCTACATTATCTGTAGTCACATCCTCTACCTATGGAGGGGCTTGGGGCATTGCCCTATGTGACTGATGGCCACAGAATTATGGAGATCTGAGGCCTCCTGTCAGGAGCCTGGTGTCTAGGAGCATGGCAAATGCCTTCTGTTCCTTTCAGTTATCTGCTGGGTCTCTGGGATTTAAACCCAGCTCAACCAGAAAACAGGCGACCTTCTTCGGTCCCACATTCTTCTATTGAGAATATGCATGCATTTGCTATAGTATTCTTTTCTACCCAGTAATTGAAAGGTTAGTTATTTTCATGGTTTCCAATGATTTATCATATTCATTTCATTTTTTTTAAATTATCAATTAGCATTTTAGTGAATGATCCAATTCCAATTCCTCTCCTTTGTCTTCCAGCCTCGAGACATGATCCATTCTGCTGGAAGGCTCCAAGCTGAGGTTTGTATTTGGTTGAATTTTTTTTCATTTCCAGCATCAGTTCCCTTTGGCTGTTCTTAGACAATTCTATTTCTTCATTGAATTCTATTTTTGTATCCTGGACTGACTTCATTATTTCATTCAGCTCACTTTTGTCTTCTTTAAGCATAGTTATAATGATTCTTTTTTGAATTCTTTGTCTGCAAGATTTTCCAGGCCATTCTCAGTAAGGCCATTACTGTAGGAGTATTCATTGTGGCGGAAGCCTGTGGTGCTTAGAGTTGTGAATATGAAGTAGTTTGTTCGCTCTTTTTTTTTTTTAATTTTTTTTTTTTGCTCAAATCACCTTTTTATTTCAGTGTAGTCATGCATAATTTTCAGGAGTGGACTGAATTAGAGGACTGAGAAATTGTTTTCTTTCAGAAAAGTAGGTTTGAAAAATACAGTATCTCTATTCTTCCTTTGAAAGTCCTCTGCTATCTGAATGAATAAATACTCTCCAATAGTTGGCAAATCCTTGCTGGTCCTATCCTCAGATACCTTCTGGTATGAATATTCAAGTTTGGTTGCTACATCTTGAGTAAGCTCTGCTCAACTGGCAGGTGGAAACAGGAGATCTTGGTAAAAATAGATGTGTAATCAGGAGGTCTGTGGAGTCAAAAGATTCAGGGTCTACCTATAAATATTAGGAATTGAGACTCAAGAGAAACAAGCCACTTACAGTGTGAGAATGAGTATATATAGTCTGCACCATGGAGAAGAGAGTCTAGAGAATAGTGGTAGACTGATAGCACTTGGAAATGAGATGTTGTAATTTTGGGGAGTCCTATGGGATTATATAGAGATATCCATACCCAGAAACTCAAAGAAGAAAGATCACAGATTAGATCAAATTCCTCCAGGGTGGATAGAATGTAAGCATTCTGATTAGTAGGAGAGAGAGTCCTAGAGATTCTAGTGGGAAGGAACAGACCTTGATGAAGACACAGGAAAGGAAATCTAAGTAGAGTTGAGCAGGCCTGCAGGGTAGAAAGGAGCACACCTAATTTTAAATTTGTAATTTTATGTATTTTCTAAAAGGATCACATGTATTTGGTAAGTTTAAGGTCCTATAAATTTTAATCTAATGTTACAGAAATATAAAAATTCATAGATATATTCATTATTTTAAGTACATTATAATAATTTGAAATAAAAAATGAATTATGTATTATTTTGGCTTGTCCCATAGCCAATATCTAGAAGAGCTCTAATTGATGAGATGACCATATGAAGACAACAGACCTAGAGATCAAGAACCAAGAAAGAAAAACTCCTCTACTAGGAATTAGAAAATGTTCTGGAGTTCAAGTCATTGTTTTTTCAGTTTACACATAGAAAATGACAACCACCTACTCATTCTTTTCTCTGTAGCCAAACAAAGTCAGGATGGAGGATACAAGAAAAAGAGTGCAAGTGATATGCAGGGATAAGGGTCAGGTAGCAGATCAGGCCTAGAATAACTATGTGCTTCCAAAGCAAGACACTGGAAAGTAATTGGAATCTGGACTACGGGAATATTATCAATTCTCTGTGGATATGAGATACAAACCTCTAATGAGAATTTGACAATATGAGCAAAAAAGTCCTTACTGTTTACCCCTGACACTATATGAAATCTAGGTACCTACCTCATAGACACAATGACGAAAAGTATAGAAATACATGTATGTACATACATATATACATACCATTCTTGGTTATGTAGGCCAAGAAATCCAAATTAACATTTATAGGTATATTCATAAATTTATAAGCAATTAATAATATAAAGAAATACTTATATATTTCTATTACTCTCCTATTCACAATAGCCAGGACATAGAACCAACCTAGATGTTGATCAACAGATGAATAATGAAAATGTGGTAATTATAACATAATCAAATGTGGGTTTTATTCATCCACTAAAAATGAAATGATGTCATTTTCAGGAAAATTGATTGAGCTATGGATAGTCATGATAACTGAAATAAACCAGACTTAAAAGACATAAATTGCATATTTTCTCTCATACATAGATTATACATATGAATATATGACAAGAAAATTATTTGGAGAGAACAGAGGATAGAAAGGCAGGAGAAATTGAGACCAAGAATGAATGAATGATAGGAGATAAAACAGTCACAACATAGAATCTCTAACAAGGAATCAAGATTAATATACAAATATAAACAATGAGGTGATGATGGGATTACCAGTGAGAGGAAAAATGAGGGAAAAAGAAAAGTTAGGGTAATTGAGGCAAATAGAACTGAATAACAATCATATACATTCTGGAAAATGTCATAAATCCATTATTTTTATGCTTCATATATCATTATGAACATATAAAACACTTGTTAGGACATTACAATAAAAGAAAAAGAAATACTGAAACATAGTTATATAATGCTACCTATTAAATAATAGTTTGTATAAGTATTTCGTAGCAGGGAGAAACTTTTCCCTGTGAAATCTAAGAACAATAATTTGATACTGCATCTCTGAAGAGATTTATTTTAAGAACAAAAAGGCTATCAAAATTACAAATTGTTATTAGCAGTCATTGGTGGCAGTAGCATTTGTATTCTTATTCTGAAACAGTTGTTTAAATAAATAAATAAATAAATAAATAGGAAACTGTGTAGTTTATTTTACTATCCCATATTGCTTTGAAAATGGTGGCTTATAGTATAGAACTAAGGAGATAAGGATGCAAGACAGAACTTACATAAGCACCCTATATCCCTGAATTTGAATTGATACAAAACTAAATTTCCTAGCTCTTCTACTGAAATTTTCCAGAAACAATGACTAATCTTGTAAATGAACATATTTAAAATGTTGGTTAAGGTTCTGAAATATCATTTCTCATAAAGAAGCAAGGACTTCCTAAAGGAATGGCTGGTTATTGGTCTAGGGAAGGTAGTATACAAGACAACTCTAGAGCATGCTGTTCAAATCACATAGTAAAGGCACTCACTATCAAGGATATCTGAACACAGCCATATGACTCAATGATCAACACTCTGGCCATACATGAAACAACTGGAGTATAAGAGATACAGTGACCATGAAAGAGGATACACATCACACATGTTTAAATCTGGGCAATTTCATGATGATACAGAATCAATTTATTTCTTTTTTATTTTGTAATTCAAGTAAGTCAGGAATTGCTCTGTATTTATATGTGAATTATAACACAGAGCAATAGAATTACAGAAAGAAACTTCTCATTATTGAAGTTGTAATTACAATTAGAGATTTCCCATATTATAACCCCAAACAAAGTAATATATTTAGGTTTTAAGCAATAATTATTGCTACTGTAAAAAAATTCTAGATAATATGTGACTCTGAAAGGGTTAATCAAAGTCACCTGCTACATATTATTCTCATCTTCAAACAAGTCTTATTTGAACCAGATCCAGGCTATACAGCTAAGCATCAACTAATAAATACAAAGAGCAAGTTAACATCATAGCCTATACCATAGGGATTTGAACACAAAAGTCCACATTTTGAGAATTTCTAGCAGAAGAATATTTGGTTTCTCC
Source organism: Apodemus agrarius (assembly GCA_964023405.1). Lineage (NCBI taxonomy): Eukaryota > Metazoa > Chordata > Mammalia > Rodentia > Muridae > Apodemus > Apodemus agrarius. The sequence goes on from OZ030010.1 coordinate 144,073,443, forward strand.
AGCAAATAAATTATGAAGGCAAAATGATGGTCAGTGTTCTTATACTTTTAAAAAATTCTGAAGGAAAAATAATGCATTTTACTCAATTGAAGCAAACTGCAGCATGTATGTATATGTGTGTATGTGTGTGGGTGCATGCACATGTGCATGACTGAAAAGGCTAAACATAAGCCAGATATTTTATTATAGTATAATAAGAAATTACTAATATCTTCATAGTTAATTGATTTAGTTTAGTTTACAATGTTTTTAGTTTACAATGTTTTTATGCTGTGATATGTCATGATACTTAGCAATATATATCAAATATTTACAAAGCACATGATTGATTGTCCTAAGATTTGTTTTAAAAAAATATTGGAGAGATATAACAAAACTAACTGGCATGTCATTATCAAAGGAGATTAGAGAATATGTAGAGGTTTGTCATACTGTTCTCTAGATTTTTGAATTATAAATTCCCAATAATTTTAAGAGTAGATGTCTACCTAGCAAAAGTAATATAGAGGTAGTAGAAAGAACAAGGAAAAGGAAAGGAATCAAAATTATTCTCATCCTACACAATGGGAAGTCATTTTTTTAATTGAAAACCAAGAACCAGCCCCTGTCTTTGCTCCTGTGACTGAGCAGATGGGTGCAACCTAGAGCACAGAGAACACCCAAGTGTAAGATCACTTGGGACATGGTCCGCTAGGACCCCACGTGTACCCAGGAGCTGGGCAGCACCACAACCATCTGTGCACCTATCCTTCCAGGGGACATCTGCTCTGCAGGGAGTCCCGATGTTAGAGGTAAGGCCACCATCTTCACTCCTGCAACTGAGCAGGGAACACCCAAGTGTAATATCACTTGGGTCCACCAGGGCCCCACCTGCATCCAGGAGCTGGGCAGTACCACAGCACTCTGTGCCAAGGGGAGAGCCAGTTACCCAGGGGTGCTGAGACAGGCTTGCAGGAACACAGAAGGAACAAGCACCAGCTAGAGACAACAGAACCAACTAACACCAGAGATCAAGATGGCAAAAGGCAAGTGCAAGAACCTCACCAAAAGAAACCAAGGATACATGGAATCATCAGAAACCAATTCACCCACAACAGCAAGTCCTGGATACCCCAACACACCAGAAAAGCAAGATATGGATTTAAAATCACAGCTCTATGATGCTGAAAGAGGGTTTTAAGAAGGACATAAATAACACCATTAAAGAATTATACAGGCCATCTTGCCTTAGGGCACTGCGAGCAGCTGGCAGCTGTAGCCAGGTGCGTGGACAGAGTCTTGGCCTAGCATTGACTACCCCGTCAGGCTCTTGCACCCAGAGCCAGAGCAGCTCGGTGGCGGGAGAGGGGAGCACCATCTCGCCTCAGGGCACTGCAGGCAGCTGATTCCATGCCTCCTATCAGATCACTGTGGAGTAAAAGTGGTCTTCAATAGCAAGAAAAACAACAGAAAGACCACATCAGTAGCCTTCCTGTACTCAAAGGACAAGCAGGCTGAGAAAGAAGTTAGGGAAATAACACCCTTCACAATAGCCACAAACAATATAAAGTATCTTGGCATGACTCTAACCAAACAAGTGAAAGATCTATATGACAAGAACTTCAAGTCTTTGAAGAAAGAAATCAAAGAAGACCTCAGAAGGTGGAAAAATATTTCATGCTCTTGGATTGCCAGGATCAATATAGTAAAAAATGGCCATCTTGCCAAAAGCAATCTACAGATTCAATGCAATCCCCATCAAAATCCCAAATCAATTCTTCATAGATCTAGAAAGAGCAATTCTTAAATTCATCTGGAGTAACAAAAAACCCAGGATAGCTAAAACGATTCTCAACAATAAAAGGACTTCTGGGGGAATCAATATCCCTGACCTCAAGCAGTACTACAGAGCAATTGTGTTAAAAACTCATGGTATTGGTACAGTGACAGGCAAGTAGATCAATGGAATAGGATTGAAGACCTAGAAATGAACCCACAGAGTTATGGTCACTTGATGTTTGATAAAGGAGCCACAACCATCCGGTGGAAAAAAGATAGCCTTTTCAACAAATGGTGCTGGTTCAACTGGAGGTTAACATGCAGAAGAATGCAAATCAACCCATTCTTATCTCCTTGTACTAAGATCAACTCCAAGTGGATCAAGGACCTCCACATAAAACCAGACACACTGAAACTAATAGAAAAGAAACTGGGAAAGAGCCTTGAGCACATGGACACAGGGGAAAATTTCCTGAGGAGAACACCAATAGCTTATGCAATAAGATCAAGAATTGACAAATGGGACCTCATAAAATTACAGTTTCTGTAAGGCAAAGGACACTGTCAGAAGGACAAAATGCCAACCAACAAATTGGCAAAGGATCTTTACCAACCCTACATCTGACACAGGGCTAATATCCAATACATACAAAGAATTTAAGAAGTTAGACTCCAGAGAGCCAAATAACCCAATTAAAAATGGGATACAGAGTTACACAAAGAATTTCCACCAGAGGAATATCGAATGGCTGAGAAGCACCTAAAGAAATGTTCAACATAGTTAGTCATCAGGGAAATGCAAATCAACACAAGCCTGAGACTTCACCTCATACCAGTCATAATGGCTAAGATCAAAAACTCAGGAGAAAACAGGTGCTGGAGAGGATGTGGAGAAAGAGGAATATTCCTCCACTGCTGGTGGGGCTGCAAACTGGTACAACTACTCTGAAAATCAGTCTGGTTGTTCCTCAGAAAACTGGGAATGATACTACTGGAGGACTCTGCTATACTACTACTGGACATATACCCAGAGGATTCCCCAGCATGTAATAAGGATACATGCTCCACAATGTTCATCGCAGCCCTATTTATGATAGCCAGAAGCTGGAAAAAACCCAGATGTTCCTCAACAGAAAAATGAATACAGAAATTGTGGTATATTCACACAATGGAATACTACTCAGCTATCAAAACAATGAATTCATGATATTCTTAGGCAAAAGGGTGGCACTGGAAAATATCATCTTAAGTGAGGTAACCCAATCAATCACAAAAGAACACACATGGTACGCACTCACTGATAAGTGGATATTACCTCAGAAGTTTGGAATACCAGATATGCAATTCACATATCAAATGATGCCAAAGAAGAAGGAAGAACAAAGTATGGGTATTCTTGTCCTTCTTGGAAGGGGGAACAAAATACCCACAGAAGGAGATACAGAGACAAAGTGTAGAGCAGACACTGAGGGAAAGACCATCCAGAGACTACCCCACCTAGTGATACATCCCATATACAGTTACAAAACCCAGACACTATTGTGGATGCCCACAAGTACTTTCTGACTGGAGCCAGATATGGCTGTCATCTGGGAGGCTCTGCTAGTGCACGACAAATACAAGAGAGGGACACTCTCAGCGAGCCATTGAACTGAGCACAGGGTCCCCAATGGAGCAGCTAAAGAAAGGACCCAAGAAGCTGAAGGGGTTTGCAGCACCATAGGAGGCACAACAATATGAGCCACCCAGTACTCCTAGAGCTCCCAGGGACAAAACCATCAACCAGATAGTACACATGGAGAGTTACCCATCGCTCCAGACACATAGGCAGCAGAGGATGGCCTTGTTGGACATCAAAGGGAGGAGAGGCCCCTGGCCCTGGAAAGGCTCAATGCAGCAGTGTAACGGGAATACCAGGACAGGGAAGCAGGAGGGGGTTGATTGGGTAATGGGGGAGGGGAGATGGTTTATGGGACTTTCGGGGTAGGGGGAACCAGAAAAGTGGAAATCATTTGAAATATAAATAAAGAATATATCTAATAAAATAAAAAAGAAAAAAAAACCAAGAACCTCTCTGTAAAGCAGAGGAAAGAATGACCTTTTCCCAGGGGTTGTCTAAGATCATTAAAATAACAGATTTTTACATTACAATTCATAAGAGTAGCAAAATTACAGTTACAAATTAGCCATGAAAATAATTTTATGTTGGAGGTCACCACAACATGAGGAACTATATTAAAGGAACTGTATTTATGAAAGTTGAAAACCACAGGTCTAGAATTGTGACTAACACTCTGTCTAGCAAGTATATCAGCATTCCCTCACAAATCACATAGGTCCATGCAAGGTAAAATGTAGCCATGATATTAATTTGAGTGTATTTAGCATATGGAGACAGATGCAATCTTTTAGCCACTATACCACCTTCCCTACTTACTTATAACAGCATTTAGTGTCTCTTTCCCTTAACAAAATATTTAGACTCTTTTTATTTTGCTAGACTAAAGGATACATAGATGGATTTTGAAGTGGTAGATGTGGTAATTAGTTTATTACTTATTCCATTAGTATTTTTTAAATCATTGCACCACTTTGTATTGCATAAATATAAGCAGCTATAATTTGCCAATTTGTAAACCAAATGACAAATGAAAAATAGGTGATAAAATTTAACATGATTTCTTCCTTTGTATAGCTTAGAGTATAGAAAGGGAGACAACAAGGACAAGGTATAGGTGTGGTTTTAAATTGGGATAAATACCATAGGGCAAACAAATGGCTACAGTTATCAACAATGCTAGGGGAGCACCTCTAGCAATCTCAATTTGAAGGACATTACTTGACAAGGAAATGGACTAATTCAATGGTTCTCAACTTGTGGGTCATAACCCTTTGGGGAGTGTCAAATGACCCTTTTACAGGGTCACATATCAGATGTCCTGCATATCAGATAGTTACATGATTATTAATAACACTAACAAAATTAATGTTTATGCAGTCATGTAGTATCAAGAAAAATAATCTTATTATTGGGTATCACCACAACCTGAACTGGATTAAAGTGTTGTAGCGTTAGAAAGATTGAAAATCACTGCTGTGAGGTGTTGGTCTTAGAACTAACTTCCAGACACTCCAAAAGAATAGTGTTCTGTCATCATTCTTGATTGTCCATGAGAACTTGATGGAAAAACTCTATTGCTAAATAGACCACATGCTTTGTTCTTGAGACTTGGTACTAATCTGGAAAATTTCTCCCTTCTGGTTGTCCGTACTACCAGATGGTGCTATTCAGGCTGCTAAGGAAAAAAGCTATCAATAATCTTACCCATCTGTAAACTGAGAGTTATAGTAATAACTGGTCTGGCAAGATATGCCCATGGGTGCAATATTATTATGAATGTTATTAGGCTAATCAACAAATTTCTTATTGGATTTAAGGCCTGCTCCACAGGAGGAAGTTCATTCCTAAAATAATGTAAACCTGGCCACAAACCTGTGGTAGTAGAGGTCAAACATCATAGGGGAGTCAGGTGCCTTGGCTTCTTTTCCTCCTTGACCCCATACTAACTATTGGAGTGCTACTCCTCCTGGCATCCTGCCTTGTCCAATTTCTAAAATAGCAGACAAGTAGCATTGCAAATATCACTGCCAATCAGTTTCTGATTCAATACCAAACAATCCCAACATAGAAGCTGATGACTATGATGACACCTCTCTTCTATAAAAACAAAAGTGGTGGGAGGGGCTGAAAAGCCATATTACTGAGGCAGCCAGTTCAGAGCACATTTTTCAAACACAGAAAAATCTCATCCCGAGACTGGCAAGAGTAAGTAACGATCACCATGTCCCTATTCTGGGCCTCCATGATCCAGTGCACATACCCTTGCAACCCCTACCTCTACCGCCATTGAGGTAGTCACATAGCCTAGTGGCGAAATTGTAGGTTTATCTTCTTTTTTCCCTATAAGGATATGTCCAGCAACTATCTAGAATACCTCTTCATGCAAATGGAGCTTTCCCAGCATTTCAGAACCAACCAACAATATACACTCACCCCGAAAACCCCTACTCACTCCCCAACGTTTATATAGTCCTTATTCTTATTACCACCAAATAAAGAGAGCTATAACACTGAAAACTGACTTCATACTAACCCACCTTTCTCACACATTCTTAGTTCCTTTCATCCTTGTCCCCATGCACAATGGTGGCTGAAAGCCCCCAAAGGCAGAACCAGAACCACATGCATAAGAGAGAACTTACTAATCTTCTTCTGATATATGGGCACAGCATCAAGCTGCCTTCTATCTCCTTTTACTTAGATCCATAGATTAGTACATCTTTCACTTCTCATCAGAGAAGTGTCTTATAGTTGATAGTCAGACTAGTCAAAGGGCATAGAATAGCTAGTTGTAGAGTGTACAGTTCTAAATGAGACATCTATATCACCCTCTCAACTCAAGGCTCAAGGAGTGTCTTGGAAGAGGAGGCAGAAAGATTACCAAAGGTCAGGAAGGACTCCTGTTAAATAGGTCTTTGGACATTGACAGTGCTGCTGCAATCATGAATTCCCAGTTGCTGTGATTGTCTGAACAGGATCAAGTCAGTCAACAGTCCAGTGTGAGGAAGGAAGGCCTCATAAAGCCCCACCCCTAATTGAGAGACAGTGGCAGTTAACAGCTGCTAAGAAAGGAAGAGTCAGTTTTCTTCAGGGACGTGGCATCTCAGAGATTGCCCATATTCTGGGGAGCAGCTCTAAATTCATGTTCATTTGGGCAGCAATAATTGGAGTTATGGGTTATAAACAAAAAAGAAAACAGAAGATATAAAATTGAGAGGGATTCTGTCTTAGAGTTTTATTGCTGTGAACAGACACCATGACCAAGGCAACTCATAAAGAACATTTAATTGTGGCTGGCTTACACGCTCAAGGGTGCAGTCCATTACCAACAAGGCAGGAGCATTGCAGCATCTGGGCAGGCATGGTGCAGGAGGAACTGAGAGTTCTACATCCCCATCTGAAAGCTGCTAGTAGAATACTTAACTTCCAGGCAGCTAGGAAGACTGTCTTAAAGCCCACACCCACAGTGACACACCTACACCAACAGAGCCACACCTTCTAACAGGGCTATTCTCTGGGCTAAGCAAACCAACACATTCCACTCACTGGCCCCCCTAGGCTTGTTCAAACATGAATCTAGAGGGCCATACCTAAACATAGCATAATGCAAAATACATTTAGTCCAACCTCAAAAGCCCCCATAGTCTATTGCAGTCTCAACAATATTAAAAGTCCAAAGTTCAAAGTCTCTTCTGAGATTCAACCAATCACTTAACTGTAATTCCCAAAGCAAGACAGGAAACCAGCTGGGCAAACTTGAAACTCTGTATTTCCATGTCTTATTTCAAGGTGGTCTTAACATCTCCAACACAATTTTCATCTTTGTTGACTGTAACAAACTTCTTTCTCCTGGGCTGGTTCCACTCCCTGTTAGCAGCTTTCTTCAGCAGATAGCCCACAGATCTGGCACCTGGAACATTGTGAGGCCTCCTAGGCAACTTTAATGTTACAGCTTCTTGTTTCAGTGTCTGGGATCAACACAAGATCTTCTGGGCTCCTCCAAAGGGCTGGTATCACTTCTCTAGCTCTGCCCTCTGTAGCACTCTAAACTCAGGTTGATCTACTCCACAGCTGCTGCTGTTCTTGGTGATCATCCAATAGTACTAGCATATCCAATACACTGGAGTCTTCAGCTGCAACTAGGCTTCACCAATAGCCTCTCATAGGCTCTCTATATGGTGCAAAGCCTCAAATCCTTTGCATGACTCCTTCAGCCCTGGGTCATCAACTGCATTTGAGGCTGTATCTTCCCCAATGGCGATCCGTGACCTCTCACAGTGGCAAGCCTCAGCTGCTCTTCATGACTCCTTCATGCCTTTAAAAGCAGTACTACTGGGGTGACTCTTATACATTATCAAATACAGCTGCAGCATGAGGTACAACCTTGGTTATGTCTGGAACACGGCTTCTTTAAAACACTTTCCAGAAGATTTCACCTCAGTGGTGCTGTTCTCTTCATAATCACCATTAATTTCTTAGCTCCAGCAAGCCAGGATCAATTGTCCGAGTAATCTCCTTCTCCTCCACTATAAAACCAGAGACACATGGCCAAATCTGCTTAGTTCTGCTGCTTGTTGAAGCTGGAACATGGCCCCCTTGTTCTATTACATTATCACTAGCTTCCTCTTTTCAAACTCCTTTATTGCCAAAGCTCTGCTGTCCTGGATCTTGATCTGTAGATTGACCTTGAACTCAGAGGTCTGTATGCCTGTCTTCTGGGATTAACAGTGTATACCACCATGCCTGCATCTAAACTTAGCTGGATAGAATCTTTCCCCAAAGTCCTACTCCCTTAATGCGTTATCTCCTTGAACACAGGATTCAGCTCCATTTCACTTCCTGGTGCCCCTTTAATACATGAACCATATATTTTATATTTTTCCTTTCTCAGCTTGCTATGCTTATTTAAAATGCACTTCCTGAGACTTAACCAGAGAACAAAGTCTATGATGGGCATTTCTGCAACTTCCTTTGCCAATGCAATTAATATGAGTCTCTTCACCTTCGCCTCAGGTAGACTCTTCAGACAAGGGCAAAACATAGCCACATTCTTCACCAAAATACCACGAAACAGTTTCTAGTCTACATGTTGAAATTCTCAATGGAACCTCTAGAGCCAGGTCTGCACAATTTAAATCACTCTCTGTAACAAAATCTTCCATATGCCTACTAGGATAGCTTATTTTCCAAAATCCAGATTCTTCCGAACAAAAGCATGGTCAGGCCTATCACAGCAATACCCCAGTTCTGATACCTACTTCTGTCTTTGTTAGGGTTTTACTGCTGTAAACAGGCACCATGACCAAGGCAACTCTTATAAAGAACAACATTTGATTGTGGCTGGCCTATAGGTTCAGAGGTTCAGTCCATTACCATCAAGGTGGTAGTGTGGCAGCATCTGGGCAGCATGGTGCAGTAGAAGATGAGAGTTCTACATCTTCATCTAAAGGCTGCTATCAAAATACTGGCTTAAAGGCAGCTAGGGTGAGGGTCATATTTTCCACATCCACAGTGATACACCTACTGCAACAAGGCCACACCTACTCCAACAGGGCCACACCTTTTAATAATGCCACTCCCTGGGCCAAGCATATACACACCATCACAGATACATAGAGAAGGATCTGAGACAATTTGAGAAATGGTGAATAGGGATGAATTTGATCAAAATATACTTCATACAAGTATGAAATTCTCAATGAATAGGTCAATGAAATAAAATTTTAATAATGAAAAACCAAGAAAGCAAAGGATAAAATGTAACTCATAGGAGAGCTATACAGCACTAGAAGCAGTTGTTAGTTGTCATACATAATACACTACTAAAAACCTTATGTGCAAAACCAGTATTTATTTTGTTTATCAATTTGGAAGAAGTTTAGATAGATCACTCTCTTTTCATGTCTTTTGAGAGGTTATGGCAAGTTTTTGTTCAGAACCATATTTATCTGAATGCTCAATTGTACTTGTCTAATACTGTAATTAATTCTCATGTTTGTTTGTGGAAATCTTAGTCCCTTGAAGACTGCTAACTAAAAGTATTAGTTTCTTCTGATATTTTAGCCTCTCCACAGGACCGTTTTGGAGTCAAGACCTCACAACTGATTCTACAGAATCTAAAATGAGATATTACAGTGGAATCTAAGTATCTTTAATAAAAACTGACTTCAGAAGTGGCATAGTGTCACTTCAACCATATGCTGCTAGTCACACAGTCTAGCCTTGGCACAATGGTACAATGGGGGAATTAATTACACAGAAATATGACTCTCAGAAAGTAAGGTTCATTGTGGTAACCTAGGAAGTTAACTATTCCCAGGAGCTGAGACATAATATCCATAATTTTCTTGCTAGACAATGCTTAAAATAGTTAAAAGATCATAACACACACACACACACACACACACACACACACACACACACATATATATATATATATATATATATATATATATATATATACAGTAATTCCTGGTATCTATACCTAGGGAAGCAGGATAGGACTTGGAAATGATGTGACATAGAAATACTGTATTTTAAGAACCTTTGTGATACTTGATTTTTATCAAATTTCTTACTAAAATGCAATAATAAAATCAGAGTAATTTCTAAAGTGCTCTCTTACAAGCATGTCAGATAGCAGGAGATACATATGCTTCCTTGAGCTAAATGAAGAAATCAGAGAATAGATGAATCTGAATACAATGCAATATAATAGAGGAATACCAGGACAGGAAAACAGGAGAGGGTTGATTGAAGAACATGGGGAGGGGAGATGGCTTATGAGATTTTTGGGGGAGAGGTATAACCAGGAAAGGGGACAACATTTGAAATGAAAATACAGAATTTGGCTAAAAAATGTATCACTCAACTTTTCATAAGTGTGAAAACATCTGAATTAAATCATTTAAAGAAAGACATTTATTTTGGCTCGTCTTTTCAGGGTTTTCAGTACCTTGGGCATAAAGTTAGGTATAACCTTATGGTGGAAGGAATGTGGTAAAAACTGTTCACTTTGTGTTAGCAAAGCAGTAAAAAGAATGTCAGAAAGGAGTCAGAAACAAGGTATATCCCCAGTAGCCAACTTACTACAACTAGGGGCTACTTTCTATAATTTTATCTCAATAAGGCTATTCACATTTTTAATTCATCAATGAGTTGATCCACGGAGGAAGACAGGACTCTCCTTATATAACCACACCCTCAAAGTCCTACTCCTGAATACTGTCTGCATCAATAAATGATCCTTTTTAAAAAATATTTCATGTCCAAACAATAACAAGGTGATACTAAAAACTAGATACAGAATAGAAGAGGCAAGAATATAAAGTAGAGCTCAACATAAGGTCACAGAGTTCATGACTCAACCTCTTCTAGCCACAAGGCACTCCCAATTACATGCTCCAATTAACAATCTCTTTGAGGCCAATGTGACTTGTCATAAGACCAACTCACAAGACTTTGAGTTTAAACTCATATCTATCTCTCAGTAGCCTCTCTAGAGTAGAAAGATTGGTGTTCTCTTTAGTATCAGCATGGGACTATCTATGACTTGGGCAGTAAAGAAACATTTGCAGACGTCCTCCAGCCTTTTGGTACCTGTCTTGGATCCCTGCAACATCTAAAGTTCAAAAGCATTAGTGCAAGTGAAGAAACGATCATCATTAGAAAGATTTGTCTCTTGGGACCTCCTACTCTTGGATTCTCAGGAGAGTGAGAATCCTACCATGAGAGTCCTTCAACATCCTCCCACTGCTCTGTCTCCTGTCCTCAATGACCTACAGTTGTTCAGCAGAAGCTCTTTTCCTAAAAGAATGAAGATTCATTTTTCCTAAAATAACTTTGGGGCTCATAGTAATCTAAAATGCAGTTTGACACTATTACAACTATTTAATTATTGCTATTGTCAGTTGATCTAAATATTTTAATGAATGGCTTTATTATTCTTCTGTCCCAAGGGTTTAAGTCTGAAGCATATTTGTTAAAACCCAATATTTTTGCAGCCACACTTCTCAGTGTTTTAAGGGTTCAAAGAGAACACCCCAAACATGATTATTTGTTACAGCTCACAATGAGGGATGGCAGAAGTGGTGATTTTACAGAAAGACTCTTAAACTGAGTATCACTGGGCCAATGTTTAAACTACAAAATGAAAATTTACAATGTGAAGCTCCAGTAGACACGTATTTTATTTGTCAATTATATGTCAAGAAAGCTGGGGAATAAGTAAGTAAATAACTCAATAGAAAACTAATGGGAGAGAAATTGTGTTAGTAAATAAAATAATGGATAAAAGTAAAAAGTGTAGCTGTGCTACTTCAGACTAGGTTACCAGTTAACCATTTCCTCAACTATAAAATGAAGAGCATGAGCATGAGCAAAGCAGTAGTGTTGACAACCCAACTGAATGACATGTGAAATCCACATTGTGCGCTGTCAAGTGCATGGCACATAGAAAAACAGGTGCTGTGTGAAAAGCTAAACTACTAGGCATCTAATTACAGACAAGAGGAAATACTGAGCATTCATCATCTACCTAGGAAGAACTTTCCTCCATTCTTTCTTACAAGCTGGTTATCTCAGCTATATCTGTAAGCAATTTGTGTGAGGATACATCATACCCTGTAGTGTCTTACATAGAAAGCAAGAAGTGCATTTCGTTACACTGGAATGAACCTGTCTGTCCTCCATAGCCCTTTCACCTATCTAAGTTGTGTTAAGTCTCCAGTTCCAGGGATCCAGCAATGCTAATGCATCCCATATTCTGAACAGATCACCTGATTTAGGACATGGTCTCTGTTTGCTAGCCTGTTTCTATATGTATGGGCATTGGCAATGGCTTCTGAAAGCAAATTCTCTCAGTTTGGATGGCAGTGAGATTACTCACAATTCTGATCTACATCCCCTTATAGACTTAAAAATCCCTTCTCCTGAACTCAAACTTAACCTTAGCATACATCATAGCCAGCTTCTTCTTTACTAGAAAAAGTTATTATGGTAGGAATGCTAGAAATTTCTATGGCCCTTACCTGTCACTTTTATCCAGAACTAGAAAATAATCAGGACAATAAGACCTTGTGTATAAGTCATAGCCAGTCACTGCCATATGGAACTTTAGGTATATTGAACTGGGGCAAGGAAAGAAAGTATCCAAAGAAGAACAAAGCTGATTTAATTGATTCTAGAAAACAAGAAGCATCAGCTTCAGTACAAGCAAAATGTTCTGTATATCTGTTAAGACAGGACAAGAAGCCCTCTGCTCCCCAGATCCAATCCTCTAGTATCATCCCTAACTCTGTAGCAGGACACCTGTCCTTGATGCTGCCCCACCCCTCATTTGTTCCTATAGCCTGTGAATATCACAGATCTTCTTTTTCTCCTCCTCCTCCCTCCTCTTCTTCTTTTTCTTCTAACTTCTCTCCACCAATCCCTTGCTTTTTCCCAGTCCCCAAATCTAGAAGTCATTCCCAGCAAACCCACAGGCCACACCTGTAGGGAAAATAGGTAGGCAGTCCACAGACCTTCTCTTCCCACTCTATCTCCCCAGTCACAATCCGCCAGTCTCATCCCCACCTTTGCAGCAAAAAAATCCTTGGCAGTCTTCCCTCCCCCATAGCCCCAAACCCCCATCTCCTATGGATTATATAGAACTTCCCACCTCTAACCTTCTTCTTCCTACTTGTTGCTTTTACCCAGACCCTAACCCCAGCAGGCACCCTCTAATATACAAAGCCCCCTTCTCTCAAGGCAACAGGTAGGCTGAAGACAGACCCACAACTCTCCTGCTGCCCCTGAGATTAACCCCCATCCTGAATCTCATTCTCAGCTTTGTAACAGACAAGCAGCTGTGGTCTCCATTGTTCACTGACCTTATCCCCAAAAGATTGCAAAAACCTCCTCCAACCTTCCTTCCCTCAATTCATCCCAGTATCATAGCCTCCAACAGCAGCTGCATTCCCTGTGAAGGCAACAGATGAGCAGACCAGAGAAACACATTACCCAGCAATCCATACTTTCCGAAACTCCAGAAAGGAAAGAGAAACCAAGGAATGAAACACCCACCCAACAAAAACAAACCCAATAATTAGCTTCTAGACATATAATCACCCCTAACCCAGATGCCTAGAGGCCAGCATAAGAACACAATAAAAGCCAAGGGCATGTCTCCACCAGAGCCCAGTTATCATACTAGAGCAGGCCCTAACTATTCCAAGATAGTTGAAATACAGGAAAAAGGCCAGAAAGCAGCATTTATAAAAGTGATAGAGGTCCTTGAAGAGGAAAAGAATAAATCCCTTAAAGAAATCCAGAAAAAGCACAAACAAACGTTGGAGAAAATGAATAAATCTCTTATGGAAATGCAAGAAAACACAAGCAAACAGTTGAAGAAAATTAATGAAACTGTTTAAGACCTGAAAGTGGACATAGAAACAGCAAAGAAAACCAAAACTGAAAGAATTTTGGAAATGAGAAGTTTAGGATTTAAACAGAAACTACAGAGGAAAGTTTCACAAACAGAATATAGGAAATGGAACAGAGAATTTTTGGTGTGGAAGATACAATAGAAGAAATAACTAGTGCAGTCAAAGAAACTGTTAAATCTAAGAAAGAAACAAAGAGAAAGAAACAGAGAGGAAGGAAGGAAGGAAGGAAGGAAGGAAGGAAGGAAGGAAGGAAGGAAGGAAGGAAGGAAAAGCAGAACATCAACTGTGCTGGTGATAGGATCAACAATTAATAATTGTGGCCTCTTAAAACTGAAAATCTTCTATAAGGCAATGGACCATCAATTGGACAAAGCATCAACCTAAAGAATGGAAAAGGCTTTCACAAACCCCATAGCTGACAGAGGGCTAATACCTAAAATACATAATGAACTCAATAAACTAGATATCAAAAACCTACATGATACAACTTAAAAACTGGTTATAGACCTAAACAGAAAATTGTCAGTATAAAAACTCCAATGGCAGAGAAAAAGTTAAAGAAATATTCAGCATTGTTTGCCATCAGGAAAATGCAAATCAAAAGTACTTTGAGACTCCATCTTACATCTGTCAGAATAGCTAAGTTCAATAATACAAGTGACAGCTCATGCTGGCAAGAATGTGAAGCACAAAGAAAACTGGTTTATTGTTAGTATGAGTAAGAACTTCTACAGCCAGTATAGAAATCAATACTGTGGTTCCTCAGAAAAAGATGAAGCCATCTACCTCAAGACTCAGCTGTACCATTCCTGGGAATATAACTAAAGGACACTTGTTAACCATGTTCTCTACAGTTTTATTTATAACATCCAGAAACTGGAAACAACCTACCTATTCCCCAAGGGAAGAATGGGTTTTAAAAATGTGATACAATATACAATGGAATATTACTCTGCTATTAAAAAAAATGACATCATGAAGTTTGCAGACAAATGGACAAAACTAGAAAAAAATCATCCTGAGTGAGGTAATCCAGACCAAAAAGATAAAATCTCTTAGAAGTAGAGATTAGCATTTAAGTAAATAATAACTATGGTACAACCCATAGACCCAAAGAGGTTAGGTAAAGTTGAACAGTCTATGGGTGGGGGCATACGGATCTTCCTGGGATTGGGAAATAGGTTTTATGGTGGATTGGGAATGGAAGGGGATAGAAGCTGGGGCAGGGGGAGGGGGGGTCAACCACAAAGTGGAGGAGATGAGGCCAAGGGTGAGAGTGTAGGCAGAGATGGCTGTAGTTGGGGTAGCAGAGCTTTGGAAGGTTGATATAGAAACCTGGTATAGAGGAAACTTCCTGAACTCTATGAATATGATCCTAATGAGGACTCCTAGTAATTGTAGATACAGAAACACAATAGGCCATCTCTTGTAGCCAGGCAAGGCTTCCAGTGGCAGAACTAGGTTACATTCAACTGAGTTGTTCTCCAAAGGGGGTGCCAGGGAAAACCTTAAACAACTTTGGGTGATGCCAACACAAAAGTTTGCTCTCAGCAAACTGACAGCAAGTTCCCATTGCCAAGGACAGCATTCGCAGAACTCACTGAACATGGCCTACATCTTATTTTCATGCTGATTAACGTTTAGTTAATGAAGAAATATGATCTTGAACATTGTGTGCTAGCTGTCCTTTCAATGTGCAACAGAACTGCAATATTCCAGCCAACTCCACATATTTTCTCCCTGAGTGACAACTAAATGAGGTGCTAGAATTTTTCGAAGAACTTGCTAGCTCCAGGAGAGATTTCCCCTTTAGGGATTAAAAGATTTAGTGAAACCCTAGTCTGTGTTTACAGTGATTTCAGTTTCTAAGCCATTTCCAGGACCATTTTTGAATTCAGTTCTCAAAATAATTCTGTGAAGAAGCTATGAATAAAGCCATTTATATTTGGGGGAAGGGAAAGAATGGGGTCTGCAGCTCCTGGATTCAAACAACCCTTCCAACACATCATCCAAGTCTAGCTGAGGCTACATGCATTAACTGCCACTCCTAGTTTATAAAGTACAGTAGAATGTAGGTACAGAATGATGCACTGAGTAATTTAAAGTCATACACACACACACACACACACACACACACACACACACACACACATCTAAATTTGTAACTCAAATTCAAACATGAGTTCTGGGCACACTGCAAATCTCACACTAACCTCCAATCTAGTACCTCACTACTTCTTTCCATCTTTACTACCTAGCCTGAAAATGCCATCATCCCCCAAGGTCTCTTTCATGATGTCTTCTACTCACCTAGGAGTTTTATAGCTATAGAGTCTAGCCAAGCCTTCAGGCTAGAAAGATAAAGGTGACTACAAATAGTGATCCACCAGCTTCTGTTTTTAACAGCTTAATTTCAAAGGAAATGGACCTCACTTAACTAAATTTCCTTTTCTATTGTTTCTAACTATTAAAGAACTTGCATATCTAATAAATATTTAATAGGAATTCAGGCCCCTCAGCATCTCATTACAATGTCTTAGAATAGTATCCTCATTGTCACTTGCTTAATTATGCTAAGAAAGAGTTGAATTGTGTGGCTGTTGGGATGAGAAAGTGATTAAATTCACTTGGCAAGACTTTGGATATCTCATTATGATCCTCATTTAGCACTTCTAATGGAATTATTTTTCCCCAGTAGTGACTTGAGAAAGGCTTGTTCAGTGTGTAGCTAACTATTTATCCAGATTTCCACAGTTTTGCACTGTGACAGAAAAAAATTCAGAACT
The DNA here is from genome assembly GCA_964023405.1 of Apodemus agrarius. Taxonomy (NCBI): domain Eukaryota; kingdom Metazoa; phylum Chordata; class Mammalia; order Rodentia; family Muridae; genus Apodemus; species Apodemus agrarius. Next base: position 144,090,032 of record OZ030010.1, read on the forward strand.
TACTTCACACATCATTTGCACTACCAAGTCATGCAAAAATTAGATGCATAATGTCTCAGAGAAAAGGCTGGGACAATTGGACTTACTACCCAAAGAGATGACAGTCTAGCCTTCTGCGATTAGGGAACCCATTGTCCCAGCTAGTACAATACCTGCTTTAACCCCTGCAACATCCATTAATTCATCCTTGTACCATTATTTGGGGTGCTATGTAGGCTCTCTGGTGGTAGGTAAATTATATTAAAGTGCTTTCATCATAAGAGCACCAGCATTGTGTCCTTATTTGAATAGACATTCAGGACATGTATTTGCCTTCTCTGTATGCCATGCTTCTGACAAAACTGGCATCACATGGACTGATGAAATGACTGACTTATCATTATGATGGCCCACATAGCACTCCTTATGATGAACAAAAAAACTCAATAGCAAGAGAAATTAAAAAAAACAGTCTATGCTTCTGGACTGAGTAGGTTTTAGCATGTTATCAGTCATGCAGTAGCACTATCAATAAAACAGTGTAGTGGTTTTTGAAGCCTCAGTTACAATAACAGGGAGATAGCAATACTTTGGAGAACTGGGTTAGGTTCTCTAGAATTACACACACACACACACACACACACACACACACACACACAGAGAGAGAGAGAGAGAGAGAGAGAGAGAGAGAGAGAGAGAGACATAATATAATATACATATTATATTTTTGCTTTTGAATCAGTGTCAAATGTAAATGATTTTCCAGCAAAAATTTTGTTTCCTGTTCTTGAAACTATACTCTGCTGACCTGGAGTTCTTAGTTACAGAGGAAGAAGGCCTTCCATAGGAAATACAGCTACAATTCAATTAAACAAGAAGTTAGATTATCCCTAGGCCACTTTAGGGCCACCATGGGATTACTGATCCAAAATAAGGGCTTACTACTTCACTTCACACTGGAAGTATAAGAGTGCGGGTCCTGCAGATGTCCCTCAACAGAGGAATGGATACAAAAAATGTGGTATATATACACAATGGAGTACTATTCAGCCATTAGAAACAATGAATTCATGAAATTCTTAGAGAAATGGATGGAGCTGGAGAATGTCATACTAAGTGAGGTGACCCAGTCTCAAAAGAATACCCATGGTATACAGTCACTGATAAGTGGATATTAGCCTAGAAGCTTGGAACACCAAAGACACAAATCACATATCAAGTGATGTCTCACAAGAAGAAAGGAGTGGACACTGGTGCTAGAATGGACCAAAACATCATTGTGGGAGAGTACAAGAACAGTAAAGTGGGAGGGGGTGGATGCGGGAGCAGGGGGAGGGAAAAGGACATGTGCGACATTTGGGGGTGGGGAACCAGAAAAAGGGAAATGAATTGTAAATATAGAATATATACAATAAAAAAAATCAAAAAAAATGTGGAAAAAAAAAGAGTGCGGGTCCTGCATGCAAAGGATACTTAATGACATCATTAATGCTATCATGCCCCCAGATTAATATCATTGGATAATCAAATGGCAAGCCAGACAAGATGAAAAATAGCATAGACCCTCAGAGTAAAGGTTTGGGACATTCCTTCAGGTAAAAATCCACAACATGCTGAAGTGGTTTCTATCGGCAACAGGAACACAAAATGGGTAAAAGAAAAAAAGTAGTATAAATACGAGGTACAAGGATGGTTACAGAAATGGGGATTGTGATAGTCATGAACATTTCCTCTTCCTGTGTCCATGAATGCTTCTGAGCAAGTAAGTTTGTATACTAAGAAAACAGCTTTGTTTCCTTTTTTTCTCTTATGCCCTATCAGTTAACATATGATACACTAACTTTATATCACAAATTAAGAAATATTACATTTTAAGTCACAATATTTAAGTTAAAGAATGTTAGAGAATATAAAACACTAAAGATGTTATACCCTCTTCTGGAGAAGAGATTAGTGCTTTTCAGCTGCATAGAAAACAGTTATATGACACAGAAAGAAACTAACTATTGCATTGTTACTATTTATTCGGGTGTTAAGTGTGGTTAAAGGAAATGCATAGAGATGCCTAACTGATAGAGTTGATTAGCAATAACTGTGTGTCTGTCAATTTGACTGTATTAAGAGATTCTCAGATTGTAAGTAAAACATTATCTCTAGGCATGTTTATAAGTTTTTTATTTGGAAGAGCTTCTCGTTTGCATTGGTGAACTCAATAAAGTGGATGGCCCTCTGCAATCTTGGTGGGCATCACCTAATCCTTTCTAGTTCAGCTAGAAAATAAAAAAGACAGAGGAAGGGTGAGTTTCATTCTCTCTGCTAAAGCTCTGCTAAGCATCTACTGTCATGAACATTAGATTATTGGTTCTCAGGGTTTTGAACTCAGACTGAGACTTAACAATCCTTGGAGCCTAAACTTCAACAATGTGACTGGCTTTCCTGGGCTTTCAGCTTACAGACAACAGTCCCTATAGTCACTTAAGCCAATCCATTCTTAGTAAATATATTGATTCTTTTTGCTATAGAGCCCAACTAGCACATAAGCTGTAACATGGTAAGAACAGACAGTAGAAAAACTAAGGCAATAGTCAAAAATTAGCTGCCAAACATTACAGTTGATATGCTAAACAGTCTTTGACTACTTACAATATTCGTTGATTTAATCTTCATTACAAATCTTTGAGTTAGATGTCACTGTTAACTAAGCCACATAGAGGGTATGTACTGGTTTATCCCAAGTGGCACAGTTCATAAGCAGCAGAGCTAGATCTAGGACCAAGTTAAACTGTCTCTAGAATCTATACTTGTCTCCAGGATGCTGTCCTAAGAATGGAGGCTATTTTACTCTCTATGAAGTATGGATCGCTAATAGTATTAGATTCCACATGCAACTCTCTCTCTCTCCCTCCTTCCCTCTCCCCCTCTCTCTCCCTCCCTCACCCCCATTTCTCACACACCAGTATTCTCAATGAATATCCCACATAAGAGGGTTAGACCTCGGAGAAACTGAAAATCTTTACAGCCTTGTTCAGAACACAGATCTTCTCCAATGACATATTTGGTGTCCCTGGGAAGTTTCTGACAATACTTGTTTCAGAGGTCCATACCATTGGTAATATTCACAGTGGTGTCATTATTCATTATGACTCTTTAATCAAGAACTAGACCATCCACTGAAACTGTGGGCCTCCATTTGTAAAGGTGCTATTTGGTTTGGCCAACCTCTTTCCAGGAAGCAATGGCAACTCCCCTAACAGGAAGTGGGTCCGAGACTCCAGGAGCTGCCAATGTCTGAGCCATTCATTACACATGAAGGCATGATTCAGAAGTGCCACTCAATTAGCATATAAGAAATCTATGTCTTGGGGATGAATGATGTAGTTAAACAAAATGTTCAATGGTTTTATTCTTGCTTTATCCTTCATCACTGATGAAGAGAAATACCATACAAATTTGCTTTATTTTAAAAACAGGGTAGTCTTCCTCAAGAGCAGATGAGATAACATACTAAAGCTTACAGCTTGTTCCTACATTTTACAATATGTGCTTTTAATCCACAATGTCTTCAATGGTAAGATCACATTTCTAAGATCATGCTGGTGAAGAGGGGTAAGCCTACAATATAAAGAATGATTTGTGTGATATGCTTTATTCCTGTCTGAAATGAATTCACACATAAGCAGAAGTTCATCATCATGATAAGGGCAAGGAAAGAATACCAAAGAAGGCTGAAATGATTACAAACAGGACAGCTGAGAAAAGATGGCCAAGAGTTGATTCAGTTTTGAAATGAGCCTCTATGGTTAAATAGCTCCACCAAGTGCTCTTAAGGAAGCATAGGTATGACTTCTTCATGGCATTAAACAAAAGAGAAAGCATTCAGAAGATGATCAACTGCCATAGTTTTCACAGAGCAAGGCTGTGATTCTCAGTGATTCCATGTGTACTAATTCATTTAAGTTATGAAGTGCTCCTGGGTTGCTGATTTTGCTCCCAATAACGTGACAGAGGAAACCAAGTACTGAAATGACATTTTACCTGATGTTACATGATGACAATGTAGCGTAATGGCATTACATTTTTCTGAGGAAATTATATAGGAAGGCACCAAAAAAAAGTGTAAGTCAGTAATTTGACTTGGAAGAAATTGGAGATTTTTTCAGTGGGTGTTGATAATGTACATGATGCCTTCACTTACATAAAGACAAATTGATGCCCAGCATTTACCACACTCTGGATCAGTCATGATTCTTTGTATATATCCTTGGCACTGCAGCTATTTAGATACTCTCATGATTCATTCTTCAGGTATTCCTCATAAGGCAAAAAAACAGATGACTGGTTATTAGCCTTATTCAGGAATCATAATTACAAATGACAGAAACAAAAATTAGCATAGTCTTAAGTTTTTCAAAAATGAATAAGTAAATAAGAGCAGAGCCAGGCATCATGGTACACACATAGATAATACTGTGAAAGTGAAGGCAGGAGAAACAGGAGTTCAAGGCCAGACTTGGCTCTGAACACCTTGTTAACACCTTGTTCTTGATACACTTTCCTAAAGTAATACTTTATATAAAGAATATGAAGTTTCCCAAAGTAATACTTTATATAAAAAATTGAAGAAAGATTTAAAGTCCAAATATTAAGAAAAAAGCCAAAACCTTCAGGTAATCAGGGATTCAAATACCATCATCTGGGTCATTCATGAGCATGTAAACATTCTCTTGCAAATTCTATGTATAAACCTGCATTGTCATGCAGATTCAAACTATGTCACTTTGGGGAAAATCTCAGAACCTACAGAACAGAGTTTGTTCATCTAAACAACAGTGTTCAAAAGACTAGTGGAGAACATGACAACACTGAAGATAATCATGTTAGAGAAGAGAGCCCGAGGAAAGAGCATGAGACAGGCAACGCTGTGGATGCTTGCATGTCAGCTGAAGGATTAGCTAGCCAGTCATAAAATGAGCACCTAGCCTAATCACCAACAATAAAAACGCCACAGAGTAATCATGGCTCACTACAGACTGATAAATGGCTAGAGCTGAAATGAGGATGCACAGACTACTAGATATACCCAAGCACATTCAGACTGCAGAAACCCTCACATGCAGCATTTACTTCCTCTGTAGCCAAGAAAAAGTCTGTGCAATAGAAAATTATTGGCATTCTCTTCATCTTGAACTTGTTCTATCTGCAACTTTACAGAGAACCTGGCTGGCAGACAATCCTGTCACTAAAGAAATACAGTTTTAGGGATAATTTTACACAAAGAAACATTCTCAGCCCTTGTCTTGAATCATCTAATTTCACTTCACTTCACTTTCCCATAGCCATGGAGACTTCCTATTTTTCACTTCCTTTGGCCTCCATTTCTTTACCTGCTATAATTATTGTTGCCTTTTGTATATTAAATGCCCCACATAGGCTCACCTGTGGAAGTCCCGAGCTTCTGTTATTTACAGTGTTTTGGGAAGAGCTGGATATAGTACTTCCCCAGCGCTAGAATACAGGAAAGAACCTTTGTACCTAGCTTTTTAATGTGGATTCTGCAAATTCAATATGAGATCCCTTAAGTCGAGTCACCAATCTCTCACCATCTTTACTCACTACCTTTGTAGGCTTTTGAGTTTCAAACCCCTGCCTCCAATGGTCTTCGGCTCTTCATTATTTATAATGATGCTGTTATTTTGATTTTTCTATCTTAAATCATTCTTCCTATAACCAATTTATGTATGTTACAAAAATAATTTTGTGGTGATAAAGATTTGATAACTTCCCTAACAACAGCAGAGCAGATATTCATAGCTAAGTAAGGCATACATGGTACAAGAATGAAAAATTTACATGTAAATCATCTAAAATTTAGATATCAAAATAAACATGCATTGGGACATTTCTGTGGTCAATGAGAACACATACAAAGCTAAGACAATTAGAACATTTGAAAATTTCTCATAAGAGCTCTATATAATTTATTGAGTATACTTCCATCAGAGAATAAGAAAAACATTAGCATAATTTGCAGCCATCCCTACAGATGGCTCATGAGTTCCTAGGGGGCAGGAACTACATTTGATTTCAGTATTCTCATGGTCCATATAATTCAATCCATAAGAAGCACTGATTCAGTTTGCCAACTAGTGGATTGTGAACACCCAGCAAACAGGTGGAATACACAGAACATAGTAAGATCACAAGGTCCAAAGGCTCATCTAGCAGAAGTAGAAGTCTTAGCTAATTACAACTCAAGGAGAAAAGGGTTCATAGAACCCCAGAATCAATTGTTTTTGACTTGTCAGAATCACTATTAGACTCAGAAGTCTATAATCCTATTTAAACAAAATAAATATTAAAATAAAATGTGTTCTGTCATTCTAGTCTCAAAATGACTTTTCATCATATTTTCTGACTTCCAATACTACAAAATAGGACCAGACTCACAGTAACCTTACTTAAATGAAAGAATTTTTTTAACAAATTGATACATTAACCAACTGAAACATAAGAAAACATTTGTCATAAAATGCTACAGAAAGGAAGAAAGAAATGTGTAAGGAAGTCTAAGGAAAATGGGCCAAAGAAACTGGTTTTAGGATTGCACACAGGCCTATTTTGTGGATGTCATGTCTCAAAATAGACTTAATGGTTATGTCAAGATAAGTAGGAGAATAAGTACAATGAGAGTTAAGTCCAACACAAATTAGTCAGCTTTGCTCAGTAGAGACCACTGGCCCATGAAAACACACGGTGCAGACTTATTATTCACAACAGAGGACATGAGTTATTAGCACCTTAGCCTCTCTGCAGTACTGCTAAGACATAGGAGGATTTATGAAAATCACAATAATATTTTGAACTTCCAAGAAAAAAACAGATATCTCATAGCAACTGTATATAAAGCTAGAGACTCTTCTTCCAGATTCTGTGCACTAGAAGCTCTAGGTTGCATTGTGTCTAGACCTAAGGAAATAATTGAGCCTGTTGTTTTGTCTTTATAAGACACCTCTTCTGGGACCTAGAAAAAAGGCTCAGAAGTTAAGAATGTGCACTGCTCCTAAAGAAGGCATAAGTTTTATTCCCAGTACTGACATAAAATAGCCCTCAAGTACTTGGAACTCCAGCTTCAGGAGATCTGATACCCACCCTTGACCTCCGGAGATACCTGCACTCATGTGTAAATATATAAAAACATAATGAAAAGTAACAAAATAAATGTATTTTGAAAATCCTTCTTCCAGTGCTAAACCAGAAGTTTGATACATGTATGATGTAGCCTATTGTCTACTGTTTTTTTCTTATGCTTTGTCTATACATAATTAGTGATAAAGTCAAGGAATGCATTCCTTTATATCGATAGTTCTTGCCATTAAATAGCTCTCAACTTCTTTTAGTTAAAATAGCCATTCCACAAACTTCACCAGCACTGAAAAAAAAAAAGATTCTTAGGGAAGGAAGCATTACTGAAGACTTACCATTCTTTAGGCAAAATACTAAACTCCTGCCTCACTCAAGTCCATGTTCCTAAACAACACCTATGGCCATGTCACACCTTTATTTAGAGACTCTGTAAATAGACAGGCTTCATCACAATACTTTGTGTATAATTAACTATGCAATCATCATCCAAATTCCATGAAATAGGGATGATCACTATCCCCATTTCAATCTCATAGGCTTATAGCAGTTAATGAGCACATTTAAAGTTGCAACACTGAATAATTTACAGATCTAAAATTTACCAAGTCAAACCCCAAAATCATTAAGACTGGTTTTAGTTCTTGGATCTTATTTAAAATGAAAATTCTGGGACTGTCTAAGGCAAACCAGCCAGGAGCACACAGAGCAAAGAAACTGTGGAGCAGCTGAGACAGGGTCTTTACAGCCTCCATCTTCACCCAGGAGCTGGTGTTGTTCCACAGCACTCAGTGCACAGATCCTGCCAGGGGAGAGCTGTTCTCCCAGGAGTACTGACACGGGTTTATAGGCCCACAGGAGGGACAAGCTCAGCACAGAGACAGCAAGACCAACTAATACCAGAGATAACAAGATGGCGAAAGGTAAGTGCAAAAAGCTCACCAACAGAAACCAAGGATACATGGGATCATCAGAACCAAGTTCTCCCACCACAGCAAGTCCTGGATACCCCAACACACTGGAAAAGCAAGATTTGGATTTAAAATCATACCTCATGATGCTGATAGAGGATTTTAAGAACAACATAAATAACTCCCTAAAAGAAATACAGTAGTACATAGGTAAACAGGTAGAAGCCCTTAAAGAGGAAACTCAAAAATCCCTTAAAGAATTACAGGAAAATACAAATAAACAGGTGAAAGAATTGAACAAAACAATCCTGGATCTAAAAATGAAAGTAGAAAAAATAAAGAAATTACAAAGGGAGACAACTCTGGAGATTGAAAACCTAGGAAAGGGATCAGGAGTCACAGATGCAAGCATCACTAACAGAATACAAGAGATAGAAGAGAGAATATCAGGTGTTGAAGATAACCATAGAAAACACTGACACAACAGTCAAAGTAAATGCAAAATGCAAGAAGCTCCTAACCCAAAACATCCAGGAAATCCATGACACAATGATAAGACCAAACCTAGGAATAATAGGAATAGAAGAGAGTGAAGATTACCAACTTAAAGGGCCAGTAAATATTTTTCAACAAAATAATAGAAGAAAATTTCCCTAACCTAAAAAAAAAAAAGAGATAACCATGGAAATACAATAAGCCTGCAGAACTCCAAATAAATTTGATCAGAAAAGAAATTCTTCCCATCACATAATCATCAAAACACCAAATGCACAAAACAAAGAAAGAATATTAAAAACAGTAAGGGAAAAAGGTCAAGTAACATATAAAGATAGACCTATCAGAATTACACCAGTCTTCTTACCAGAGACTGTGAAAGACAGAAGATCCTGGGCAAATGTCAAACAGATCCTAAGAGAACACAAATGCCACCCAGATTACTATACCCAGCAAAACTCTCAGTTACCATAGCTGGAGAAACCAAGGTATTCCATGACAAAAAAAAAATTACACAGTATCTTTCCACAAACCCAGCCCTTCAAAGGATAATAAATGGAAAACTTCAACAAAATGAGGGAAACTACACCCTAGAAAAAGCAAGAAAATAATCTTTTAACAAATCAGAAAGAATAGCCACATAAACATAATTCCAACTCTAACAATAAAAATAACAGGAAGCAACAATCACATTTCCTTAATATTGCTTATTTTCAATGGACTCAATTCCCAATAAAAAGACACAGGCTAACAGACTAGATACATAAACATAACCTAACATTTTGCTGCATACAGGAAACCCACCTTAGTGACAAACACAGACACAACCTCAGAGTAAAAGGCTGGAAAATGATTTTACAAGCAAACAGTCCCAACAATCAAGCTGGAGTAGCTATTATAATATTGAATAAAATCGAATTTTAACTTAAAGTTATCAAAAAAGATAAAAAAGGACACTTCATACACATCAAAGGAAAAATCTAACAAGAAGAACTCTCAATTCTGAACATCTATGCACCACATGGAAGGGTTCCCATATTCATAAAAGAAACTTTAATAAAGCTCAAAGCACATATTGTACCTCATAATAATAGTGAGAGACTTCAACACCACACTCTCATCAACGGACAGATCATGGAAATAAAAACTAAACAAAGGCACAATAAAACTAACTGAAATTATGATATCTGTAGAATATTTTAACCTAAACAATATACCTTCTTTTCATCACCTCACAGTACCTTCTCCAAAATTGACCATATAACCGGCCATGAAACAGGCCTCAAAAGATAACAAGAAGATTGAAATCATCCCATATATCCTATCAGATCATCACAGACTAATGCTGGTCTTCAACAACAATAAAAATAATAGAAAGCCCACATACACATGGAAGCTGAAAAATATTCTACTCAATGATAACTTGTTCAATAAAAAAATAAAGAAAGAAGTTAAGGACTTTTTTTAGAATTTAATGAACATGAAGTCACAACATACTGAAACTTATGGGACACAAAGAAAACAGTGCTAAGAGGAAAACTCATAGCTCTGAGTGCCTCCATAAAGAAACTGTAAACAGAATACACTAGCAGTTTATCAGCACATCTAAAAGCACTAGAACAATAAGAAGCAAATACACCCAAGAGGAGGAAATAATCAAACTCAGGGCTGAAATAAACCAAGTAGAAACACAAAGAACTATACAAAGAATCAACCAAACCAGAAGCTGAGAAAAGCAACAAGATAGATAAAATAAATATATAGATAAACCCTTAGCCAGGCTAACCAGAGGGCACAGAGATAGTATCCAAATCAACAAAATTAGAAATGAAAAGGGAGACATAACAGAAACAGAGGAAATCCAAAAAATCATCAGATCCTACTATAAAAAGCCTATACATGAATGAAAGGGACAATTTTCTAGACAGATGCCAGGTACCAAACTTAAATCAGGATCAGATAAATAATCTAAAAAAGTCCCATAACCCTTAAAGAAATAGAAGCAGTCATTAATAGTCTCACAACCAAAGAAAGCCCAGGGCCGAATGGGTTTAGTGCAGAATTCTATCAGACCTTCAAAGAAGATCCAATACCAATACTCTTCAAACTATTTTATAAAAATAGAAACAGAAGGAACACTAGCCAAATGGTTCTATGAAGCTACAATTACTCTGATACCTAAACCACACAAAGATCCAACAAAGAACGATAACTTCAGACCAATTTCATTTATGAATATTGATGCAAAAATACTCAATAAAATTCTTGCCAACCAAATCTAAGAATACATCAAAATGATCATTCATCATGATCAAGTAGGCTTCATCCCAGAGATGTAGGTAAGGTTCTATATAAGAAAATCCGAGCAGCAGGCCTCCATATTGCAACCAGGACACAGCTGGAAAGGCGCAGGTAGGGACTCCTTCTGGGACTGGAGCAGGGAGCGCTGCTAAGCTCCCGCCCAGAGGCGGGCACAGGCGCCTAGGCTCTGTAGCACGTCCCTGCGAGCTTAGGACGTGCACCGAGGCAGCCGGATCCACCCAGCTCCCCAGGACCCCGGACCAGCAATAGTAGCAGGCCTCCATATTGCAACCAGGACACAGCTGGAAAGGCGCAGGTAGGGACTCCGTCTGGGACTAGAGCAGGGAGCGCTGCTCCTGCCCAGAGGCAGGCACAGGCGCCTAGGCTCTGCAGCACATCCCTGCGAGCTTAGGACGTGCACCAAGGCAGCCGGATCCACCCAGCTCCCCAAGACCCCGGACCAGCGATAGCGGCAGGCCTCCATATTGCAACCAGGACACAGCTGGAAAGGCACAGAGACCTCAGGCCATGCACAAAGTCAGCGGGTGGCAGCCAGCTTGTGATCCAGTTGAGCAGCAATCACGCATAACCACCAGTAGAGAAACAAGAGGTAAGCCCAGCCTCACAGGAGATTCAAACACCAGCCAGTGACAACAAGGTCAACTAACACCAGAAATAACCAGATGGCAAAAGGTAAACAAAGGAATGTCACTAACAGAAATCAAGGCAACATGACAGCATCTGAACCCAGTTCGCCAACAACAGGAAGCCCTGGATACCCCAAAACACCAGAAAAACAAGACTTGGATATAAAATCACTGGTCAGGATGCTGGTAGCTGAACACATAGAAAAATCTCGTAAAGAAATAGAGGAGAAAATGGATCAAAAGTTAGAAGCCTTTACAAGGCAAATACAAAAATCACTTCAAGAAATGCAGGAGAAGATGGATCAAAGAGAAGAACACAATAAGGAAGAAAGACAAAAGTCACTTAAAGAACTACAGAAGAACGTGGGCCAACAAGTAGAAGCTATGAAAGAGGAAACACAAAAATCTATTAAAGAAATACATGAAAACACAATAAAGCAAGCGAAAGATCTGAGCACATCCATCCAGGTACTAAAAACAGAAGTAGAAACAACTAAGAAATCGCAGAGGGAGACAACATTGGAGATAGAAAACCTTGGGAAGAAATCAGGGGCCATAGATGCAAATATCAACAATAGAATACAAGAGATAGAAGACAGAATATCAGAAGCCGAAGATACCATAGGAACCATTGATTCAACAGTCAAAGAAAATACTAAATGCAAAAAGGCTGTAACCCAAAACATCCAGGAAATCCAGGACACAATGAGAAGACCAAACCTAAGGATCATAGGTATAGACGAGAATGAAGATGTACAAGTTAAAGGGCCAGCAAATATCTTCTACAAAATTATGGAAGAAAACTTCCCCAACCTAAAGAGAGAGATGCCCATGAATATACAAGAAGCCTATAGAACCCCAAACAGACTGGACCAGAACAGAAATACATCCCGTCACATAATAATCAAAACTCCAAATGTACTAAACAAAGAAAGAATATTAAAGGCAGCAAGAGAAAAAGGCCAAGTAACTTATAAAGGAAGACCTATCACAATAACACCAGACTTCTCACCTGAGACCATGAAAGCTAGAAGATCCTGGGCAGATATAATGCAAACTCTAAGAGAACACAAACTTCAGGCAAAACTACTTTACCCAGCAAAGCTCTCAATCGCCATAGATGGAGACATCAAGGTATTCCATGACAAAACCAAATTTGCACGATATCTTTCCACAAATCCAGCCCTACAAAGGATAATAGGGGGAAAACACCAAGACAAGGACGGAAACTACACCCGGGAAGAAACAAGATAGAAACCTCCTCTCATCAAACCTAAAAGAAGGTAACCTCTCGAATATAAAAAAATAAATAAAATAAATAAATATAATTTCAAAAATGTCTGGAGGAAATAATTACTATTCCTTAATATCTCTTAACATCAATGGACTCAATTCCCCAATAAAAAGACATAGATTAACAGACTGGATACGGAAACAGGACCCTACATTTTGCTGCATACAGGAAACCCATCTAAGTGTTAAAGACAAACACTGCCTTAGAGTAAAAGGCTGGAAGACAATTTTACAAGCAAATGGTCTCAGGAAACAAGCTGGAGTAGCCATTCTAATATCAGATAAAATTGACTTCCAACCTAAAATCATCAAAAGAGACTCAGAAGGTCACTTCTTGCTGGCCAAAGGGAAAATCCACCAAGAAGAGCTCTCAATACTGAACATCTATGCTCCAAATGCAAGGGCAGCCTCATTCGTAAAAGAAACCTTACTAAAGCTTAAAGCACACATTACACCTAACACAATAATTGTGGGTGACTTCAACACTCCACTCTCCTCAATGGACAGATCAGGAAAGCAGAAACTAAACAGGGACACAGTGAAACTAATTGAAACTCTGGACCAACTGGATTTAACAGATATATATAGAACATTTCATCCTAAAGCTAAAGAATATACCTTTTTCTCAGCTCCACATGGTACCTTCTCCAAAATAGACCATATAATTGGTCACAAGACAGATGTCAACAAATACAAGAAGATCGAGCTAATCCCATGCCTCCTATCAGATCACCAGGGAGTAAGAGTGGTCTTCAATAACAACAAAAACAACAGAAAGCCCACATACACATGGAAATTGAACAATACTCTACTCAATGACACCTTGGTCAAGGAAGAAATAAAAAAAGAAATCAAAGACTTTTTAGAATTCAATGAAAATGAAGGTACAACCTACCCAAATCTATGGGACACAATGAAAGCAGTGCTAAGAGGAAAACTCATAGCTCTAAGTGCATCCAAAAAGAAACTGGAGAGAGCATACACTAGCAACTTAATGGCACACCTTAAAGCCCTGGAAGAAAAACAAGTTAATTCACCCAGGAGGAGTAGAAGACAAGAAATCATCAAACTCAGGGCTGAAATCAATCAAATAGAAACAAAGAGAACCATACAAAGAATCAATAAGACCAGGAGCTGGTTCTTTGAGAAAATCAACAAGATAGATAAACCCTTAGCCAGTCTAACCAGAGGGAACCAAATTAAGAAAATCTGAAATGAAAAGGGAGATATAACAACAGAAACTGAGGAAATTCAAAAAATCATCAGATCCTACTACAAAAGCCTATACTCAACACAAGTGGAGAATCTGGAGGAAATGGACAATTTCCTAGACAGATATCAAATACCAAAATTAAATCAGCATCAAGTAGATCAGCTAAATAGTCCCATAACCCCTAAAGAAATAGAAGGGGTTATAGAAAGCCTCCCAACCAAAAAAAGTACGGGACCGGATGGTTTTAGTGCAGAATTCTACCAGACCTTCAAAGAAGACTTAACACCAATACTTTTCAAACTATTCCACAAAATTGAGACAGAAGGGACACTGCCCAACTCATTCTTCGAAGCCACAATTACGCTAATACCTAAACCACAAAAAGATCCAACAAAGAAAGAGAACTACAGGCCAATTTCTCTTATGAATATAGATGCAGAAATACTAAATAAAATTCTTGCTAACCGAATCCAAGAGCACATTAAAATGATCATCCACCATGATCAAGTAGGCTTCATCCCAGGGATGCAGGGATGGTTCAATATACGGAAATCCATCAATGTAATCCACTACATAAACAAACTGAAAGAAAAAAACCACATGGTCATCTCATTAGATGCTGAAAAAGCATTCGACAAAATTCAGCATCCTTTCATGCTAAAAGTCTTGGAAAGAGCAGGAATTCAAGGCCCATACCTAAACATAGTAAAAGCAATCTACAGCAAACCAGTAGCCAACATCAAAATAAATGGAGAGAAACTTGAAGCATTCCCACTAAAATCAGGGACTAGACAAGGCTGCCCTCTCTCTCCATATCTTTTCAATATAGTACTTGAAGTTCTAGCAAGAGCAATTAGACAACATAAGGAAGTCAAAGGGATACAAATTGGAAAGGAAGAAGTGAAACTATCATTATTTGCAGACGATATGATAGTTTACCTAAGCGACCCAAAAAACTCCACCAGAGAACTTCTACAGCTGATAAACAACTTCAGCAAAGTGGCAGGTTAGAAAATTAACTCAAGCAAGTCAGTGGCCTTCTTGTACTCAAAGGACAAGCAGGCTGAGAAAGAAATTAGGGAAATAACACCCTTCACAATAGCCACAAACAACATAAAGTATCTTGGCATAACTCTAAACAAACAAGCGAAAGATCTGTACAACAGGAACTTCAAGTCTTTGAAGAAAGAAATAGAAGAAGACCTCAGAAGATGGAAAAATATTTCTTGCTCCTGGATTGGCAGAATCAATATAGTAAAAATGGCCATCTTGCCAAAAGCAATCTACAGATTCAATGCAATCCCCATCAAAATCCCAACTCAATTCTTCATAGATCTAGAAAGAGCAATTCTCAAATTCATCTGGAGCAACAAAAAACCCAGGATAGCTAAAACTATTCTCAACAATAAAAGGACTTCTGGGGGAATCAATATCCCTGACCTCAAGCAGTACTACAGAGCAATTGTGTTAAAAACTGCATGGTATTGGTATAGCAACAGGCAAGCAGATCAATGGAACAGGATTGAAGACCCAGAAATTAACCCACAGACTTATGGTCACTTGATCTTTGATAAAGGAGCTGCAACAATCCGGTGGAATAAAGATAGCCTTTTCAACAAATGGTGCTGGTTCAACTGGAGGTCAACATGCAGAAGAATGCGAATTGACCCACTCTTATCTCTTTGCACTAAGATCAACTCCAAGTGGATCAAGGACCTCCACATAGAACCAGACACACTGAAACTATTAGAAAAGAAACTTGGGAAGACCCTGGAGGACTTGGGCACAGGGGAAAAGTTCCTGAACAGAACACCAATAGCTTATGCTCTAAGATCAAGAATCGACAAATGGGACCTCATAAAATTACAAAGTTTCTGCAAAGCAAAGGACACTGTCAGAAGGACAAAACGGCAACCAACAAAGTGGGAAAAGATCTTCACCAACCCCACATCCGACAGAGGGCTAATATCCAATATATACAAAGAACTCAAGAAGTTAGACCGCAAAGAAACAAATAACCCTATCAAAAAATGGGGCACAGAGCTAAACAAAGAATTTTCACCAGAAGAAATTCGGATGGCCGAGAAACACCTTAAAAGATGTTCAACATCATTAGTCATCAGGGAAATGCAAATCAAAACAACCCTGAGATTCCACCTCACACCAGTCAGAATGGCTAAGATTAAAAACTCAAGAGACAACAAGTGCTGGCGAGGATGTGGAGAAAGAGGAACACTCCTCCACTGTTGGTGGGATTGCAAAATGGTAAAACCACTCTGGAAATCAGTTTGGCGGGTCCTCAGAAAATTGGGCATGTCACTTCCAGAGGACCCTGGCATACCACTCCTGGGCATATACCCAGAGGATTCCCCTGCATGCAATAAGGACACATGCTCCACTATGTTTATAGCAGCCTTGTTTATAATAGCCAGAAATTGGAAGGAGCCCAAATATCCCTCAAAGGAGGAATGGATACAGAAAATGTGGTATATTTATACAATGGAATACTAGTCATCAATTAAAAATAATGAATTCATGCAATTTGTAGGTAAATGGTTAGACCTGGAAAATATCATCCTGAGTGAATTAACCCAATCACAAAAGAATGCACATGAAATGCAATCACTGATAAGTGGATATTAATGAGCCCAGAAGCACTAAATACTCAAGACACAAATAGCAAGTCAAATGATTCCCAAGAAGAAGAAAGGAGAGGACCCTGGGCCTGTAAAGATTGCATCCAGTTTAGTAAAGAAACCGAGGGGGGAGGGGGAATGATTGTGGAACAGTTGGGGGGGGAGAGGAACTATGGGAACTATGGTGGGTGGGAACTGGGAAAGGGGAAAGCCTTTTGAATGTAAACATAGAACATAGAAAATAAAAATTAAAAAAAAATGAAAAAATTCCAAAAAAAGAGCTTCAAAGATATCGAAGAGCTTAACGGGGAAACATTTTTGTAAATAATAACAGGGAAGAGGGATAAACACTGGGGGTTACACTTAGCCTTTTAAACTTTTATATGTAAATATTTCTTGATTAAAATATTTTAATATCATGAGAAAAAAAAGAAAATCCATCAACATAATCCACTGTATAAAGAAAAAACACATGATCATTTCATGAGATCCTGAGTAAGCATGTTATAAAAATCCAACACCCCTTCATGAAAAAAGTTTTGGATAGATCAGGAATTGACGGTCCATACCTAAACACAGTAAAATCAATATACAGCAAACCAGTAGCCAACATCAAAATAAATGGAGAGAAACTTGAAGCAATCCCACTAAAATCAGGGACTAGACAAGGCTGTTAACTCTCTCCCTACTTATTCTATAGTACTTGAAGTTCTAGCCAGAACAATTAGACATCAAAAGGAAGTCAAAGGGATACAAATTGGAAAGGAAGAAGACAAAATTTCACTATCTGCAGATGATATGATACTATATTTAAATGAGCCCAAAATTCCACCAGAGAACTCCTAAACCTGAAAAATAACTTCTGCAAAATAATTGGAAATAAAATTAACTCAAACAAATCAGTGGTCTTCCTCTACTCAAATGATAAACAGGCTGAAAAAGAAACTAGAGAAACACTTTTACAATACTCACAAATAATATAAAATACATTGGTGTGACTCTAACTTGGAAAGTAAAAGATCTGTATGACAAGAACGTCAAGTCTCTAAAGAAAGAAATCAAAGAAGAATGCAGAAGATGGAAAGATCTCCAATGATCATGGATTGGTAGGCTTGATATAGTAAAAATGTCCATCTTACCAAAAGTAATCTACAGATGCAAGGCAATCCCCATCAAAATTCCAACAATTCTTCATATAGTTAGATAGAGCAATTTCCAAATTCATCTGGAGTAACAGAAATACCAGAATAGCAAAAATTATTCTCAACAATAAAAGAACTTCTAGCAGGATCACCATCCCTGACCTCAAGCTGTACTACAGAGCAACAGTGATAAAAACTGATCGTATTGGTACAGTGACAGGTAGGTAGATGAATGGAATAGAACTGAAGACCCAGAAATGAACTGTGGTTACTTGATCTTTTACAAAGGAGCTAAAATCATCCAGTGGGGAAAAAAGACAGCATTTTTTTTATTTTTTTTATTGTATATATTCTATATTTACAATTCATTTCCCTTTTTCTGGTTCCCCACCCCCAAAGGTCCCACATGTCCTTTTCCCTCCCCCTGCTCCCGCATCCACCCCCTCCCACTTTACTGTTCTTGTGCTCTCCCACAATGATGTTTTGGTCCATTCTAGCACCAGTGTCCACTCCTTTCTTCTTGTGAGACATCACTTGATATGTGATTTGTGTCTTTGGTGTTCTAAGCTTCTAGGCTAATATCCACTTATCAGTGACTGTATACCATGGGTATTCTTTTGAGACTGGGTCACCTCACTTAGTATGACATTCTCCAGCTCCATCCATTTCTCTAAGAATTTCATGAATTCATTGTTTCTAATGGCTGAATAGTACTCCATTGTGTATATATACCACATTTTTTGTATCCATTCTTCTGTTGAGGGACATCTGGGTTCTTTCCAGCTTCTGGCTATTATATATAAAGCTGCTATGAACATAGTGGAGCATGTATCCTTATTGCATGCTGGTGAATCTTCTGGGTATATTCCCAGGAGTGGTATGGCTGGGTCCTCCGGAAGTATCACACCCAGTTTTCTGAGGAACCGCCATATTGATTTCCAGAGTGGTTGTACCAGCTTGCATTCCCACCAGCAGTGGAGGAGTGTTCCTCTTTCTCTACATCCTCGCCAACACCTGATGTCTTCTGAGTTTTTAATCTTAGCCATTCTGACTGGTGTGAGGTGAAATCTCAGGGTTGTTTTAATTTGCATTTCCCTAATGACTAGTGATGTTGAACATTTTTTAAGGTGTTTCTCAGCCATCCGAATTTCTTCAGGTGAAAAGACTCTGTTTAGCTCTGTACCCCATTTTTGGATAGGGTTATTTGGTTTTCTGGGGTCTAACCTCTTGAGTTCTTTGTATACATTGGAGATTAGCCCTCTGTCGGATGTGGGGTTGGTGAAGAAAAAGACAGCATTTTTAACTAATGGTGCTGGTTAGCATGTAGAAGAATGCAAATCGATCCATTCTTATCTCCTTTTGCAAAGCTCAAGTCCAAGTTGGTCAAGGATCTCCACATAAAACCAGATACATGGAAACTAATAGAAAAGAAATTAGGGAAGAGCCTCAAGCACATGGGTACAGGGGAAAATTTCCTGAACAGAATACTAATAGCTTAGGCTCTAAGATTAAGAATTGACAAATGGACCTCATAAAATTGTAAAGCATCTGTAAGGTAAAGGACATTGTCAATAGGACAAAATGGCAACCAACAAATTGGGAAAAGATCTTTACCAATTCTACATCTGATAGAGGGTTACTATACAATATATACAAAGAACTCAAGGAGTTAGACTTCAGAGAGTCAAATAACCCTATTAAAAATGTGGAATAGAGCTAAACAAAAATTTCTCAACTAAGGAATATTGAATGGTTGAGAAGCACCCAAAGAAATTTTCAACATCCTTAGTCATCAGGGAAATGCAAATTAAAACAACCCTGAGATTCCACCTCACACCAGTTAGAATAGCTAAGTTCAAAAACTCAGGTGACTGCAGATGCTGGTGAGGAAGTGGAGAAAGAGGAACACTCCTCCATTGCTGGTGGGATTGCAAGCTGGTAAAATCACTCTGGAAATCAGTTTGGCAGTTCCTCAGAAAACTGGACATAGTACTACCGGAAGACCCAGCATTTTTAAACTATATGACTCTGGGGCATATACCCAGAAGATGCTCCAACATGTAATAAGGACACATGCTTCACTATGTTCATAGCAGCCTTATTTATAATATCCAGAAGCTGGAAAGAACCCACATGTCCCTCAACAGAAGAATGGATACAGAAAATGTGGTATATATACACAATGGAATACTACTCATTTATTAAAAACAATGAATTCATGAAATTCTTAAGCAAATGGATAGAACTATAAAATACCATCCTGAGTGAGGTAACCGAATCACAAGAGAACACACATGGTATGTACTCACTGATAAGTGGGTATTAGCCCAGATATTCAGAATACCCAAGATACAATTCACAGACCACATGAAGCTCAAGAAGAAGGAAGACCAAAATGTGGATACTTTAGTCATTCTTGGAAGGGGGATCTAAATACCCATCGGATGTGATACAGAGACAAAGTGAGGGGCAAAGACTGAAGAAAATGCCATCCAGAGACTGCCCCACCTGGGGATCCATCTCATTTACAGTTACCAAACCCAGACACTATTGTGGATGCCAACAAGTGCTTGCTGGCAGGAGCCTGGTACAGCTGTTTCCCAAGATGCTCTGCCAGTGCCTGACAAATATACAAGTGATTGCTCACAGTCATCCATTGAACTGAGCACGGGGTTCCCAATAGAGGAACTATAGAAAGGACCCAAGAGCTGAAGGCATTTGCAGGTCCATAGGAGGAACAAAAATATGAATCAACCAGTCCCCCCAGA
Organism: Apodemus agrarius; assembly: GCA_964023405.1. Classification (NCBI taxonomy): domain Eukaryota; kingdom Metazoa; phylum Chordata; class Mammalia; order Rodentia; family Muridae; genus Apodemus; species Apodemus agrarius. The sequence goes on from OZ030010.1 coordinate 144,110,557, forward strand.
GCTCCCAGGGACTAAACGGCCAACCAAAGTGTACATATGGAGGGGTCCATGGCTCCAGCCACATGTGTAGCAGAGGATGGCCTTTTGGAACATCAATGAGAGGAGAAACTCTTGGTCCTGTGTAGGCTGGATGCCTATGAAAGGGCACAGACACAGTATCCAAATTAACAAAATTAGAAATGAAAATGGGGATATAACAACAGAAACTGAGCAAATTCAAAAAAATCATCAGATCCTACTACAAAAGCCTATACTCAACACAACTGGAGAAACTGGAGGAAATGGAAAATTTCCTAGACAGATACCAAAGACCAAAATTAAACCAGGATCAATTAGATCAGCTAAACAGTCCCATAACCCCTAGAGAAATAGAAGGGGTTATAGAAAGTCTCCCAACCAAAAAAAGTACGGGACCAGATGGTTTAAGTGCAGAATTCTATCAGACCTTCAAAGAAAACCTAACACCAATACTCTTCAAACTATTCCACAAAATAGAAACAGAAGGAACACTACCCAACACGTTCTACAAAGCCACAATAACACTGAAACCAAAAGCACACAAAGATCCTAAAAAGAAAGAGAACTACAGGCCAATTTCCCTTATGAATATTGATGCAAAAATATTAAATAAAATTCTTGCCAACCGAATCCTAGAGCACATCAAAACTATCATTCACCAGGATAAAGGAGGCTTCATCCCAGGCATGAGGGGGTGGTTCAATATATGAAAATCCATCAATGTAATCCACTCCATAAACAAACTAAAAGAAAAAAACCACATGGTCATCTCATTAGATGTTGAAAAAGCATTTGACAAAATTCAGCTTCCTTTCATGCTAAAAGTCCTAGAAAGAACAGGAATTCAAGTCCCATACCTAAATATAGTAAAAGCAATATACAGCAGACCAGTAGCCAACATCAAAATAAATGGAGAGAAACTTGAAGCAATCCCACTAAAATCAGGGACTAGACAAGGCTGCCCCCTCTCACCATATCTTTTCAATATAGTACTTGAAGTTCTAGTGAGAGCAATTAGACAACATAAGGAAGTCAAAGGGATACAAATTGGAAAGGAAGAAGTCAAACTATCACTTTTTGCAGAAGATAGATAGTATACGTAAATGACCCAAAAAACTCCACCAGAGAACTCCTACAGCTGATAAACAACTTTAGCAAAGTGGCTGGTTACAAAATCAACTCAAGCAAATCAGTAGCCTTCTTGTACCCAAAGAACAAGCAGGCTGAGAAAGAAATTAGGGAAATAACACCCTTCACAATAGCCACAAACAATATAAAGTATCTTGGCGTGACATTAACCAAACAAGTGAGAGAACTGTATGACAGGAACTTCAAGTCCTTGAAGAAAGAAATCGAAGAAGACCTCAGGATATGGAAAAAGATTCCATGCTCTTGGATTGGCAGGATCAATATAGTAAAAATGGCCATCTTGCCAAAAGCAATCTACAGATTCAATGTGATTCCCATCAAAATCCCAAATCAATTCTTCATAGATCTAGAAAGAGCAATTCTCACATTCATCTGGAGTAACAAAAAACCCAGGGTAGCTAAAACTATTCTCAACAATAAAAGGACTTCTGGGGGAATCAATATCCCTGACCTCAAGCAGTATTACAGAGCAATTGTGCTAAAAACTGCATGGTATTGGTACAGCAACTGGCAAGCAGATCAATGGAATAGAATTGAAGACCCAGAAATGAACCCACAGAGTTATGGTCACTTGATCTTTAATAAAGGAGCTACAACCACCCAGTGGAATAAAGATAGCCTTTTCAACAAATGGTGCTGGTTCAGCTGGAAGTCAACATGCAGAAGAATGCGAATCGACCCACACTTATCTCCTTGTACTAATATCAACTCCAAGTGGATCAAGGACCTCCACATAAAACCAGACACACTGAAACTAATAGAAAAGAAACTGGGGAAGACCCGGGAGGACATGGGCACAGGGGGAATTTTCCTAAACAGAACACCAATAGCTTATGCCCTAAGATCAAGAATTGACAAATGGGACCTCATAAAATTACAAAGTTTCTGTAAGGCAAAGGACACTGTCAGAAGGACAAACAGCAACCAACACATTGGGAAAAGATCTTCACCAACCCCACATCCGACAGAGGGCTAATATCCAATATATACAATGAACTCAAGAAGTTAGACCCCAATGAACCAAATAACCCTATCAAAAAATGGGGTACAGAGCTAAACAAAGAATTTTCACCAGAAGAAATCCGGATGGCTGAGAAGCACCTTAAGAGATGTTCAACATCATTAGTCATCAGGGAAATGCAAATCAAAACAACCCTGAGATTCCACCTCACACCAGTCAGAATGGCTAAGATTAAATACTCAAGGGACAACAGGTGCTGGCGAGGATGTGGAGAAAAAGGAACACTCCTCCACTGTTGGTGGGATTGAAAGATGGTACAACCGCTCTGGAAATCAGTCTGGCGGTTCCTCAGAAAATTGGGCATAACACTTCCAGAGGACCCTGTCATACCACTCCTGGGCATATACCCAGAGGATTCCCCTGCATATAATAAAGACACATGCTCCACTATGTTCATAGCAGCCTTATTTATAATAGCCAGAAGTTGGAAGGAGCCCAGGTGTCCCTCAAAGGAGGAATGGATACAGAAAATGTGGTATATTTATACAATGGAATACTAGTCATCAATTAAAAATAATGAATTAATGCAATTTGTAGGCAAATGATTGGATCTGGAAAATATCATCCTAAGTGAGTTAACCCAATCACAAAAGAATACACATGAAATGCAATCACTGATAAGTGGATATTAATGAGCCAACAAGCTCTGAATACTCAAGGCACAATTAGCAAATCAGAAGATTCCCAAGAAGAAGGAAGGAAAGGACCCTGGTTCTGAAAAGACTGGACTCAGATTTGTAGGAGAGTATCAGAACAGAGAAATGGGGGGGGTGATTGGGGAACAGGTGGAGGGAAGAGGACTTATGGGACATATGGTGAGGGGGGAACTGGGAAAGGCGAAAGCCTTTAGAATGTAAACGAAGAATATAGAAAATAAAGAAATAATGTGCATGCAATCAAATAAAATCCATGATTGCCGATAACTAAGCATGATTTTCCCAAGTGTTATAGTAAATAACAAAGAAAAACTAAGAGTAGTTAACCTTAATCCTTCTTCAGATAATAAACCAGAGGAAGTAGACCTGTTACTCAATTCCACTAGGACATTTACATCTTGCCACCTGTTGTACAAAGGGAGATGTGAAATACTTACTCATTTCATGCAGGAAATAAATGATAGATCAAATTTACAATACTATCAAAATCAAAGTTGACTAATGGTGAGTTTACTAGGGTTACTTGCATGAGTATGTATGACAGAATATCTACAGAATCATGAACAAATAAAAAATAGCTTCATTACACACTTCCATCACTGCATCAGTGATGACTCATACTTAGACACTGTAGCCCTGGAGCCCTCTGCTTTATGTGTAGGCAGCTTGGTGGATTGGAGTCTCTTCAGAGACTCCTCTCCCTGCAGTGATATACTGTTTCTATAACCTTGGGAAGGGATCTTATGAATCTTGTGAGTTTCAGGAGTTTCCTTGAGACTTGTAAATTGTTTACTTCCTGGGTCTCAAAGGACCCCTCCCTCCTTCCTAGAGGGAATATTTCCATTCCAAGAAAATTGCTATGACATCACTAAAATACTTATGCATTTTTATGTAAGTAAATAAACAGATAATAGTTAAATGTGACTTCTTATGGCTATCTAGAAAAGTTAGAAAAAGAAAACAAATGCATTAAGTATAAAAGTATTTCAGCTCTACAAAAATATAGCAGTATTTTCAAAGATTCCTTATGTAGTTGAAATAGGCTACGCATCAAATCTTTCTTTTTATAAAATGTGTGTTTGTGCGTGTGTGTGTGTGTGTGTGTGTGTGTGTGTATGTTCATGTGTGTGTGCATGTGCATGTGTGTGTGTGTGAATACCACATGTGGCCAGGTGCCTACAGAGGCATATGTATATTATAATATTATATATGGACTGATCTAGTCAGTAGAAGATTTTGTTATAATAGAATGTATATGGTTTCTTTCATGTCACTCTTTAATGAAAACATTTCTAAAGATCATGAGGATTATTAAGTTTAACATGCTTACTTCCCAACTACTGAAACTGAGGTCCACATGTAGGAGGTTAGTCAATGTTACATAGCTACATGTAAGAGAGCTTTAGTTCTCTTAAGCTATTATGCATTACAGGGCTCCTTACATACCTAAAGACAAAGCAGCATAAGCCTACTCATGTTTTCTTAACTCCCCAAGGCCTATCTACACATACTTATTTCTGATCTAATCATGCTTTAGATCCTCTTGCCTTTGATGTGAAAATAAATTTGGGCCTGCTTCCTGACCTTTCAAATTAGAATCTTGATTTTTGTCCAGGTCTCTAATAAGAACTTACAGTTATCTGTAAATCCTGGCTCATACCTTTAGGTATACTGGCTCTATCCCATAATCCCAACAATCCTATTTGAGTCACAAGCTAGGCAATCTAAGCTATGTTCACATAACACTTAATATGTATCTTCAGATAGAGACAATAGATGCAAAACCAAGCCAAGAGCCATATTTCCACATGCAAAGATAAGTGAACTTTCTACTATATACCAGTGTTCCTTCAACATGAGTGTATTCACTTTCTGTTACAACCAATAAATGTTAGAAGCTCCCCTTCATTGTATAAAGACAATTTTATAATGAGTTCTCCCCATACAAAAACAGTAGACCAAAGCCATCATTCCTCAGCATAAATCAATCCCAAATTCTACCTATTAACTTCATTATTCATGATTTACAGAAATTCAGATGACATTTAATTTGCAGCACAAATTAAAATCACAATGATATTCCATAGCACCCAAGGCAGAACAGCAAACATTAGGAAAACAAATAACAGTGCTCATGGGTATATGGACAAAAGGGAACATTCATACATTGTTTCTGGGACTGTAAGATAGTACAGCTACTATGAAAATCAATGTGGAAGTTCCAAAGGAAAACTACTAATAGAGCATTACCATGTGACCCAGCTATGCCACTCCTGTGCATCTACCCAAAGGACTCCAAGTAAGCATTTCACAAGAGATTCTTGTAAATCAATGATAATCACAGCACTATTCTCAACAGCTAGTTATAGAATCAATTGAAAGTCTACAACAGAAGGATGGATAAAGAAAATATATGCATATATAGTGGAAACATATCATCAATAAAAAACAAAGCTTATGTCATTTTTTGAAAATTATAAGCAACTAGAGATAATCATATTAAATAAATAAATCAATGCTTGGAAACATAAACATTATATTTTCTTTAATATATGGTTCATATATAGAGATAAATAGTATATGTTTTTAAGATGAAAAGAGAAGCAAAACTATCTAAGGAAGCAAAAAGGACTACTGAGAGTGGGAAGAAAGGCAGAAGTGAGAAGAATAAACATGTATAAAAATGCCCTTCTGTAACACAATACCAATTACAATGAATACATAATATAAAATCCTTGAGTAATAACCAAAAGTGCTTTGTTTACACATCTGGGTTAAAGATCAGTATCTTGATAATTTTTTGGACATTTGTTTACTAATATAGCCAATAAAACACATTATGAAAGTAGATATTATGTTGAGTGGAGAGGACTACTTCCAGAATTACTAATCTGAACTATTCCTAGCATATTCCATTAGTAGTAGCATCTAAAAGAACACGGCATTTGGAAAACTCACTCAGAAGTTATTATTTGCTTTTATTAATACAGTGGAGTTGGAGCTTTGCTCAGTTACAAAACTGATCATAGTCATTCAATATAAGGAATTTCAAGAATGGTCTCTCAAATGCATGTAACCAGGAAATATGCTATGTCCTCCTACACTTTCTAAAGAAACTGCTAAAGGCCAAGCTTAGTAGCTCATTGAATAGTCACTTTCGTGTTCCTTATTTCAGAATAGAACTATGGTTTTGGAAGCATAATAAGATAAAGTCACCTGTTTAACCAAGAAAAAAAGTTCTTGCATAACTATATACACTTTATACACACAATTCATTGACGTGCTAATCATCCATGTATCAATAATCTTAAGGAAAGAGAGCAACTAAGTGACTTCCAATTAAGCTGCTAAGCAACAGTTAAGAGGAACCTACAGTTCTATCAAGGATTACTTCTAAAAAGAAAGAATTTTTGGTAAATGTTTGGTTGGGCTACCTTTACTATAAAAAGGAGCCTATGGTACCAGCTGGCCCAACTAATTTTAGATCATCTCAAAGTAGTTCTTGGTCCCACTGAACCTTTTAGAGAGGGAACTTAAAATAAGTAAGTGTTGTTTGTCAAACTCTTCTGGATCTAACAATGAGGTACTTCATTATTCCATCAGGAATCATGTTTCAAGAAATACATGAGGTTGTCATTCTCCAAATGACTAGTTCTTTAATGGATGGCTTTGCTGTAAGCATTATACATTGTTGATTCTGTGTTGCCAAATTCACTTGATGAATAGGTTTGACTCTATATTAGTTTGATTTCTGTCTCTGTGATAAAATACCCTGTCAAAATCAACCTAATGGAGAAAAGGTTGATTTTGCCTCACATTTCCAGAGATACAGAATCCATCATGGTGGGAAAGACATGGCAACAAGCAGTGAAAACATGGTGGCAGAAGAAGAGAAATATGTGGTCACATTATATCTTCACTCAGAAAGTAGGGCCAGGTCATAAAATCTCAAAGTTTCCCCCATACCCAGGAATATATTTCCTCCATCAAGACTCTACCTCATAAATGTTTCATGATCTTCCAGAAATAGTGCCAAAAGTTGGGGATCAAGTATGTAAATGCATCACTCTATAGGGTACATTTCATATTTATACAATAACAGACACCATTTTAATGAATGATTTACAAAGACAAATTCATGGAGAGGATTTTTGGCACTAACTGTTGTGACTGATGTACTATACACATTAAATACAATTCATGAATCATTGTTCTGGAAGACAGCGACCTTGCAAATAACTGATAAAGATACAGCAAACATCTGTCCTAAGATTAAGTGTATTACTGAATCTTAAAGAAATAAATATCTCAAGCATCTTAGAAATGATAGCATCATAGTAAACATTACATCTTCAACAAGTCACAGAGATTACATCTCAAACCATATGTCATGAATCCTCCATTTAGATAGACAACATAGTACTGGAGATTTGAGAGATTGATATAGATTAGTATTTTAGCTAGATGTCATAAATTATAAGAGCATCTACTCTATTGCCACTCTGCACTACATCTGCTTCCCTCTTAGGGCATCTAGACCAGTTGAGCACAGAGCTGGACTGGAGGGAGTATAGACTTAGATTTTTCAAAACCTTCTTTAGTAAAGGTTCTTGAATGCTTCAACCTCCCTTCTAGTCCATCACCACCCACCACAGGTAGTGGAAAAAATGTTAATAAGGCAAAGAGGGATGTGAACCTGTTTAGAAATAGTTCTTTGGTGTGATTATAATCATTGTTGTCAGCAGTCTAGTCTTCTAGCAAAACACCAGTGTGAGTCAGCAGCTGCAGTCCTGTCCACTCAGCAATCTCCACTCATGAATCAGCAATGTCAGTTCAATCCAGAAGAAACAAGGTTCCACCAATCAGCCTGCTGAACTGGCAAGAACCCACTTGAATATCATGAGAAGATCCTTGGAGATTTGCTGTCTATGAAGTCATGCCAAGGAGAGATCAGCAACATGATGCAAGGCAGACCAATACATGAGCATCATCAGCGAAGACTAGTGGGGCAGAGCCAGGCAAACCAATGCCAGAGCCTCCTCCCTCAGTCTGTGGGGTCATAGTTATATTTTTTCTAAACATCACATGTCCTCTCACCTGTATCTGCTTCGGTAAAACATTCTCTTACCTGTGTCTGCTTCAGTAAAACATCCTTTCACCTGTCTGCCCTAGCAAAACATATGACATAACTGAGTTTCCAAAGAAGTCAGAAATTCCCACTTTAAGGGAGGGAAAGTCTGGTGGGGGTGAATGAATTGCATGATCTCAGTGTGTGGTGAGTGCACAGGAAATGAAAATACCTGGGAACAGCTTTAGATGACTGGTTTCTTTATTAGGAGTTAGGAGAGAAAGGGGTATTTATACCCCTTGGGATGTGGCCAGGGTCTCTGGTAATAAAAATGTATGGCCACATACCATTGGCCAGGGCAGAGTGTTGAAAGATGCTTCATCAGAGGCTGAGTACCTACCTATATACTCTGGAGCCAAAAATACCCTTATAACGTCAAATGAGTGAATCCTGGTAATTGACAGAGTAACAAACTCTTACTTGGTTGATGGTGGGGTCTGGGTCTCCCTTTTCCTCAACTGGCCACAGTTGGAGAGATGAGGGAAGCAGAAGCTGCTGCCAGGGTTTGGACTAATGTGAGAATGACAGAAGGACATCCAGAGACCCGACCACTACAGTGAGATAATTCTACATTATTGTTCCAGAAATAAGGGTATATAAGGGCTTTTAGGGGTACTGGTGGAAAGGACTAATTGGTCATAACATAGTACCTAATTATCATTCGGGCAGGAAACCAGAGTGGGACTTATGTACTGAGTTATTCAGTGTTTGCAGAGAGTTCTGCACAAGGTCATTATTCAGATAAGGTCAGGCACTTTCGCTCAGGAACATTCTCCAGACAAGGTCAGGCAGAGAAAGGGAAGCTCTGCTGAGAAAAGGACTCCTCCATTTTCTGAAAAGATAAGAAAAGCATCTGGACATCAGGGGCTTTGACCTTAATAACAGGGTTCTCCAGTAGTTGGCAAGCAAGCTTTACAGTGTCAGGGTGGGAAGGGGAGGTAGCCAACTCCTGCTGCTCTCTTGCTTGAGGTATTCAGGGTTGAAACTCCCTCCATAACCCTGCGCCATTGTGGTCTGTAACTGACAGTGTGTGGAAAACATTATACATTCATATATTTATTATGTAGTTTAAAAATATTTTATTTAGCATAAGTATATAGACACTTTACAAAGTACTGAACTGTAGTGAACTGGAAACTTAAGGGTTCTTTGGAAAGTCAGTTGGATGGTGTTTTGCTGAGGGAAACAGGAAGGAGTGGTTAGTTGAGGCAGACACAGGAGAAAGATTGTTCTGCTAAAGCAAGTACATAAAAGGGCACCTGACAAAAGATTGTTTGCTAACAACATGTGTCTTGGTCTGCCTTACATTAGGTAGTTGAGCTGCATTTGTCAGGACTCCATAAAAAGAAACAAACCAAAAAAACTTCTGGTGATGTGCTGCAGTTTCTTGCTGCTGCCACAGGCTCCAGTTGATTGGCAGAGTGATGTCACTTGAGACAGATGCACTTGCTGAGGTAAGAGTCTTGCAGAGGCACATGGAGGACATATAATGTTCGGAGGGGATAAATAGGATTCTGCAGACAGTGACAGAAGCTGAGCTGGGCTTGCTTATAGAGCTAGCTGTGCAAAGCTTATGGGTCTTGAGTCTTCCCTGATCTTTGCTTCCCTGAGAGAGTCACAGCTATGAACTTCTCCTGGCCTCCCTCCTGATCCCTCCTGCTGACTTGTGCCAAGGCTGAGGCCTGGCTGAATCTGCTTAGCTGTGACAGCTGTTGCTAATCTCTACCCAAATGGACTGCTGGTGTATCTGTGAAGTGTTTGCAAGTGAATGGAGCTGCTGCTGACCTGTGAACGGACCTGCTGATTTCCAGACAGCACAGGTGCACCATCACCCTGCCCTGTACCCTTTTTTTTCCCCAATACCTCTGGTGGCTGCTGGGCTACTAGGGAGGTTAAGGCATTTAAGAACCAAAATCTGGAGTGTAAAAAAAAAGAGTAAATAAAATTAAAAGGAAACTAAACATAAAAATAAGATTTAAAAAACTTAAAATTACACTACAGTCCTGAACAAGAGTTAAAACAATTAGTGAAAAAAGAGGTCATGAATTTGAAGGGGAATGGAGAGAGAAATGTGAGAGGGTTTGGAGGGAGGAAAAGAAAGGGAGAGATGTTGCAATTATATTACAATGTGGATTTTTTTTCTTTAAATCCTGCCTTCATGCAGCTGGCAGATGAATGAATAAAATGAAACCAAAAATTGAAAAATTCAAATAATCTGGCCTGAAGAAATGCTTCAGCAATTAAGAGCACTTTCTGTACTTCTAGAGGACATGAATTAGGTTTCCAGCATCCACACAGAGGCTCAGAACTGTCTGTAACTCCAGTTCCAGGTATCCAATGCCCTCTACAGGCACCAAATATGTATATGATGCAGAAACATATGCAGATTAAACACTCATACATATAAAAATAGAGAAACCTCTTTTTTTGATCCAAATTTTGGTGCTATGGTTATGGCATACTGATAGAGTGATTGCAAATCACATATAAGGCCATGGGGTTCTATTCCCAGTGCTGGGTTTTGTTTTGTTTTGTTTTGTTTTGTTTTGTTTTGTTTGTAGGTCCAAACTCTAGGAAACAACAAATAGTTTGTCATGGTGAAGTCTTATACTACCTCAAGTTTACCAGGTCTGTGAGAGCAAAGATGTGGTACAAAGAATTGCTATTGATTCTTTTAACCCCATCTTCAGATTTATTGCCCAGTCAAGACTGAACAGAGCAGACTACGCAACTAAAGAGAAATCAACGATGTGTGAGGAAAAGAAAAGAACTTTATAAAATAAACAAATAAGTAAAAACAAATTAGAGTTTATAAATCATAGGCCAATGGAGACTCCTCCTTGGCTTTATCAATGTTATGACGTTTAGTAAAAGTATTCCAGACACAATTTTATATCTGAACCACAAAGTAAAATGATGACTTAGAGCCACCTCTTATCTGGCTTTGGAACTGACCAGACTAGGGAGACATCAAATGAAGAAACAGTAGGCAGGGTTATAGAAAATCTGGAATCAGGTGGGGCATGTGCTCTGACAGAGAGGTACCAGCAGCCCAGAAACTCAATGTGTTTATTGCATACAGGTAAACAAGGATATAGGCTTATTATACACAGTTGAATTTGGAGGCTGGTTAGCTAGTCTCAATAGGCAGTCTCTATAAGAGAACTGTCTGAGGCTAAAATTATCCTGGAGGAAAAAAAATGTAGTTGATAACTTTTCTGAACATACTGTCAACATCCATTATCTGACAAAGAGAAGGAAGGCTTTGTGATTCCCTTGAGCCTGACCCAAGGAAGGCCTAACCATTAATATGGGTCTGAGGCACTGAGGTCCTTGATGTGGCTATGCTCATGTGAACAATAAGCACTCACTCAGGACTTCATACACGGTTTAGACTTTCCCACAGTTTAGACTGCTGAGCTTGATTTCAGCTCCATGATTTACAAAGGTAACCATAGAACAGTGGGAAACTTATTTAACCTATGTCCCAGTTTCCTTTTCTGACCAAAGGGTGACATTATTAGCATATACTGCTTAGTGTGATAAATGTGAGTGAGTTAATATTTTAACTATATTTCCTGAAATAGAGTAGACATTTTATGCATGTTTTAAGAAAATAAAATGCAACATTTAAAAATGGAAATATTTTCATAGTGTATCATAAGAGATAGAGGCTGATCAATAAGGAAGAAGTCCTATAAGTAACCCTAATGAAACCCATTAATTTTTCAAAAATAATAAGGCATGAATATTGAAAAGGCACTAGTTGTAAAGAGGAAGGGAATCAGCAGGAGTGGGGAAAAGAACAAAAGTAGGAAATGGGTGGTGATATGATCAAAATCCATTATAAACATGCATGAAAATATCAAAATGGTACCAAGTATTATGTATGATTAATATATACTAAGAAGAAAAAAATTTAAGTGAGCAACTATGATAAAAGGATATCTGTAAGTTAGATATATTGAACAGTTTGTGGCATTTGCTTCTAACTGGGGTTGGTAAATGAAGATAATTTGCATTTTTTCCTTTCATTGTTCTGTTATTTTCTGTTTCCCAATGTGTGTGTATAATAAATTTAATCTTCACATTATTAAGCACGCATTTATACTCAAACATATAGACATATAAATAGAACAAAAAGCAGTATGTGGGCAGATGGGGAAGTGACTAACAGCAAATATGTCTTAAATTGCTAAACAACTCAGGGTTACTTAGTAAAGCACATACAACAGAGGGAAAATTAGTCAAAAATTATAATAAACACTGTATGGTAATGGCTAAGAATAGTACATTAGAAGGGCAACAAGAAAGAAAAAAACTTGAGTACAGGGGTCTAATTGTACACAGAAAGAAAGTCACTGAATACATTCTTATCAAACAAGATAAAACCCAGTATCCTATAAACAACCGCAATATTACACACAATCTAACTTGGCAAGGTCAAGTCATTTAATACACATGTTTTAGAGTTACAAAAATAAAAGCATACAAATTATACAGTTGATAATTTGAAAATGATATAAATACCCTATAATATTTTGAGGGCCTCTGGCATCTTCCTGGCCATCACTTATCAAAGAGATTTTTGTTTAATAACAGGTGAATATTACTCCTAAAATTTTCCAGAATTGTTAAAAATAATAAATCTATAAATCTGAAATATCAGCATACCCAAAATAGACTAACCACACAAAACATGGCACTACATATACTAATCAGCTTTATAAAACACAGAAATAAAGGAAAAATAGCTCAAAAGATATTATTTTAAGAATAGAAGATGTGAATGCTGTGCTGGCTAGTTTGTATGCCAATTTGACACAAACTATGATCATTTTGGAACAGAGAATCTCAAGTGAGAAAATAACCTCACCAGATTGGACTGTGGGCAACCCTGTGGACATTTTCTTGATTGGTGATGGATGTGGTACAAATTAAGGAACTATGAAAAAGCAACATGGAAGTCTACTTCTTTGTAGCTGATTTAAAATTACATGGAAAATAAAAAGGACTTGAACACACAATAGTATATTTTATGGGTATAAAAGGATGCTTCCAGGTGCTATTATTAAAAGTCTCTTTGACAAGCGTGGAGTCCTTTCCTGAAAAGAGATGGTCAAGAAGAAACAAGCGGCCCTCAAAATATTATAGGATACAGTTATTACTCTTAGATACTGAGCAGAACTAGATGTTAAAACCAGAAACCTTCCTCCGTGGGAGATATCTTTCATTGTGCTAGAAGGTGCTATGTAGGCTGGTAAGAAAGAAAATATACCAAGCCTTAACCAGCAGTTAACCCTCTGTGATACACAGTACCAACATGTAAGACAATATGTGCACAGTAGTACAACAGCAGCATGGCCATCTTCGGGCTAACCAACTCCTTCTGATTGGATTTTAGATCTGGTCCATAGAAGAGAATTATGTATTGTAAATCTAATCAAAAACTCAAAGTGGGGAGGTCAGTGTCCCTAAATAGGATTTATTACTGTTGTTTTGCTAAATGGACATGTTGCTAAACTGATTTCTAAATGTTTATGGAATTATACCAATTGATTGATGCTACTGTCAGCACTAGTCAGAGAATCGTCTATTTTTTTTATTTGCAATGTATATTAGTTAATGCAGACTCAAAACTGGTCAAAATGCCAAAACTTTGTATCTGTTGAGTGGTAAGCCATAAATGGGATATCTATATAACCCTCTCCAAATCTCAGAAAACATCATAGATGAGAAGCAACAATGAATGTAAAGAATAAATGATAAGGAAAACTGCTGTGAAATATTGTCTTCTGGACATGACGTGGCAATTAAACTGATGAATTCAAAGCAGCTATGGCTAAAGTCACAAAACCTTCAAAAGTTGGAGCCTGTAAATAGTCTATCTTGAATGGGAGAAATATATGCCTTACCCCTCCCTGAGGTACAATTGGAAATTAATTGTTGCTAGGGGAGATGAAATCATTTCCTTGTGCAGCCACTGGTAAATTGCCCATGTTTCACTTAATAACTCTTCATTCATGTTCATGTTTCTTCATTATTAAACCTATAGTAACTCCAAATTAATCCATCATGTTTTTATGCTCATAGATTGGCAGAATTAAAATTACAAAAATGGTTCTATTCCCCAATGTGATTTAGATATATTTCCCATCAAAATTCTAACATGTTTTATCATAGAACTAAAAATAATCCTGAATTTCATGCATATGCATAAAAAATCCAGAATAGGCACAGAAATCTGGATCAGAAAATTTTAGTATTTATCCCAACACATTATCTCAAACTTCACTACAGAACCATGGTAACAAAAACTGTATGTGACTGAGAGAAAAGCAGATAGATATACTAATGAAATACAAGACCCAGAAATGAATCCATAAAGCTAGTCATTTAATTTTTTTAAATTTTATTTTCTATATTCTTTGTTTACATTCCAAAGGCTTTCCCCTTTCCCAGTTCCCCCCTCACCATGTGTCCCATAATTGCTCCCCCTGCCCCCACGCATTTCCCAATCACCCCCCAACCCTTTCTCTGTTCTGGTCCTCTCCTGCAAATCTGGAACCAGTCTTTTCTGGACCAGTGTCCTCTCATTCCTTCTTCTTGGGAATCTTTTGATTTGCTAATTGTGCCTTGAGTATTCAGAGATTCTTAATATCAACTTATTAGTGATTGCATTTCATGTGTATTCTTTTGAGATTGGGTTAACTCACTTAGGATGATATTTTCCAGATCCAATCATTTGCCTACAAATTGCATTAATTCATTATTTTTAATTGCTAAGTAGTATTCCATTTTATAAATATACCACATTTTCTGTATCCATTCCTCCTTTGTGGGACATCTGGGCTCCTTTCAGCTTCTGGCTATTATAAAGAAGGCTGCTATGAACATACTGGAGCATGTGTCTTTATCGCATGCAGGGGAATCCTCTGGGTATATGCCCAGGAGTGGTATGACAGGGTCCTTTGGAAGTGTCATGGCCAATTTTCTGAGGAACCGCCAGACTGATTTCCAGAGCGGTTGTACCATCTTGCAATCCCACCAACAGTGTAGGAGTGTTCCTTTTTCTCCACATCCTCTCCAGCACCTGTTGTCTCTTAAGTTTTTAACCTTAGCCATTCTGACTGGTGTGGGGTGGAATCTCAGGGTTGTTTTGATTTGCATTTCCCTGATGACGAATGATGTTGAACATCTCTTAAGGTGCTTCTCAGCCATCCGAATTTCTTCTGGGGAAATTCTTTGTTTAGCTACATACCCCATTTTTAATAAGGTTATTTGGTTCCTTGGGGTCTAATCTCTTGAGTTCTTTGTATATATTGGATATTAGCCCTCTGTCAGATGTGGGGTTGGTGAAGATCTTTTCCCAATTTGTTGGTTGTCGTTTTGTCCTTCAGAGAGTGTCCATTGCCTTACAGAAACTTTGTAATTTTATGAGGTCCCATTTGTCAATTCTTGATCTTAGAGCATAAGCTATTGGTGTTCTGTTCAGGAACTTTCCTCCTGTGCCTATGTCCACCAGGGTCTTCCCCAGTTACTTTTCTATTAGTTGCAGTGTGTCTGGCTTTATGTGGAGATCCTTGATCCACTTGGAATTGACCTCAGTACAGGGTGATAAGAGTGGGTCAATTTGCATTCTTCTGCATATTGACCTCCAGTTGAACCAACACAATTTGTTGAAAAGACTATCTTTTTTCCACTGGATGGTTGTAGCTCCTTTATCAAAGATCAAGTGACCATAATTCTGTGGGTTCATTTCTGGGTCTTCAATTCTATTCCAATTATCTACTTGCCTGTAGTTGTACCAATACCATGCAGTTTTTTAACACAATTGCTCTGTAGTACTGCTTGAGGTCAGGGATATTGATTCCCCCAGAAGTCCTTTTATTGTTGAGAATAGTTTTAGCTATCCTGGGTTTTTTGTTATTCCAGATGAATTTCAGAATTGCTCTTTCTAGATTTATGAAGAATTAATTTGGGATTTTGATGGGGATTACATTGAATCTGTAGATTGCTTTTGGCAAGATGGCCATATTTAGTATATTGATCCTGCCAATCCAAGAGCATGAAATATTTTTCCATCTTCTGAGGTCTTCTTCGATTTCTTTCTTCTAGGCGTGAAGTTCTTGTCATACAGATCTTTCACTTGTTTGGTAAGAGTCACACCAAGATACTTTATATTGTTTGTGGCTATTGTGAAGGGTGTTATTTCCCTAACTTCTTTCTCAGCCTGCTTGTCCTTTGAGTATAGGAAGGCTACTGATTTGCTTGAGTTGATTTTATAACCAGCCACTTTGCTGAAGTTGTTTATCAGCTGTAGGATTTCTCTGGTGGAGTTTTTTGGATTGCTTAAGTATACTATCATATCATCTGCAAATAATGATAGTTTGACTTCTTCCTTTCCAATTTGTATCCATTTGACTTCTTTATGTTGTCTAATTGCTCTCACTAGAAATTCAAGTACTATATTGAAAAGATATGGAGACAGAGGGCAGCCTTGTCTAGTCACTGATTTTAGTAGGATTGCTTCAAGTTCCTCTCCATTCAGTTTGATGTTGGCTACTGGTTTGCTGTATATAGCTTTTATTATGTTTAGGTATGGGCCTTGAATTCCTGTTCTGTACAGGACTTTTAGCATGAAAGAATGCTGCATTTTGTCAAATGCTTTTTCAGCATCTAATGAGATGACCATGTGGTTTTCTTCTTTTAGTTTGTTTATGTAGTGGATTACATTGATGGATTTCCATATATTGAACCATCCCTGCATCCCTGGGATGAAGCCTACTTGATCATGGTGAATGATCATTTTGATGTGCTTTTGGATTCGGTTGGCAAGGATTTTATTTAGTATTTTTGCATCGATTTTCATAAGGGAAATTGGCCTATAGTTCTCTTTCTTGGATCTTTGTGTGGTTTTGGTATCAGTGTAATTGTGGTTTCATAGAACGTGTTGGGCAGTGTCCCTTCCATTTTTATTTTGTGGAATAGTTTGAAGAGTATTGGTGTTCGGTCTTCTTTGAAAGTCTAATAAAATTCTGCACTAAAACCATCTGGTTCTGTACTTTTTTTTTGGTTGGGAGACTTTCTATAACCCCTTCTATTTCTCTAGGGTTTATTAAACTGTTTGGCTGATCAAATTGATCCTGATTTAATTTTAGTATTTTGTATCTGTCTAGGAAATTGTCCATTTCTTCGAGACTCTCCAGTTGCATTGAGTATAGCCTTTTGTAGTAGAATCTGATGATTTTTTTAATTTCCTCGGTTTCTGTTGTTAAATCCCCCCTTTCATTTCTAATTTTGTTAATTTGAATACTGTCTCATTGGTTAGTCTGGCTAAGGGTTTATCTATCTTGTTGATTTTCTCAAAGAACCAGCTCCTGGTTTTGTTGATTCTTTGTATGGTTTGCTTTATTTCTACTTGATTGATTTCAGCCCTTAGTTTGATAATTTCTTGTCTTCTACTCCTCCTGGGTGAACTAGCTTCTTTTTGTTCCAGGGCTTTCAGGTGTGCTGTTAAGCTGCTAGGGTATGCTGTCTCCAGTTTCTTTTTGGAGGCACTCAGGGCTATGAGTTTTCCTCTTAGCACTGCTTACATTGTGTCCCATAGATTTGGATAGGTTGTACCTTCATTTTCATTGAATTCTAAAAAGTCTTTGATTTCTTTCTTTATTTCTTCCTTGACCAAGGTGTCATTGAGTAGAGTATTGCTCAGTTTCCATGTGTATGTGGGCTTTCTGTTGTTTTTATTGCTACTGAAGACCACTTTTATTTCATAGTGATCTGATAGGAGGCATGGGGTTAGTTCAATCTTCTTGTATTTGTTGACATCTGTCTTGTGACGAACTATATGATCGATTTTGGAGAAGGTACCATGTGGTGCTGAGAAAAAGGTATATTCTTTTGCTTTGTTTGCTTTGGGATGAAATGTAACACACACACACACACACACACACACACACACACACATATGTTAAATCCAATTGGTCTAAAGCTTCAATTAGTTTCACTATGTCTCTGTTTAGTTTCTGGTTTCCTGATCGGTCCACTGAGGAAAATGGAGTGTTGAAGTCACCCACAATTATTGTGTTAGGTGTAATGTGTGCTTTAATCTCTAGTAGAGTTTCTTTTATGAATGAGTGTGCTCTTGTATTTGGAGCATAGATGGTCTTCTTGGGGAATTTTCTGTTGACCAGCAAGAAGTGACCTTCCGTGTCTCTCTTTTTTTTTTTATTGGATATATTCTATATTTATAATTTATTTCCCTTTTTCTGGTTCCTCACCCCCCAAAGTTTCCGCATGCTCTTTTCTCTCCACCTGCTCCCTCATCCACCCCTTCCCACATCCCTGTTCTTGTATTCCCCTACACTGATGCTTTGATCCTTTCCAGCACCAGTGTCCACTCCTTTCTTCTTGTCAGACATCATTTGGTATGTGAATTGTGTCTTTGGTGTCCCAAGACTCTAGGCTAATATGCACTTATCAGTGACTGCATACCATGGGTATTCTTTTGAGACTGGGTTACCTCACTTAGTATGATGTTCTCCAGCTCCATCCATTTCTCTAAGAATTTCATGAATTCATTGTTTCTAATGGCTGAATACTACTCCATTGTGTATATATACCACATTTTTTGTATCCATTCCTCTGTTGAGGGACATCTGGGTTCTTTCCAGCTTCTGGCTATTATAAATAAGGCTGCTATGAACATAGTGGAGCATGTATCCTTATTGCATGCTGGGGAATCTTCTGGGTATATTCCCAGGCGTGGTATGGCTGGGTCCTCCGGAAGTATCATGTCCATTTTTCTGAGGAACCGCCAAACTGATTTCCAGAGTGGCTGTACCAGCTTGCAGTCACACCAGCAGTAGAGGAATGTTCTTCTTTCTCCACATTCTTATGAGTTTTTGATCTTAGCCATTGTGACTGGTGTGAGGTGAAATCTCAGGGTTGTTTTGATTTGCATTTCTCTAATGACTAATGATGTTGAACATTTTTAAGGTGTTTCTCAGCCATCCGAATTTCTTCAGGTGAAAAGTCTTTGTTTAGTTCTGTACCCCATTTTTGGATAGGGTTATTTGGTTTTCTGGGATCTAACTTCTTGAGTTCTTTGTATACATTGGATATTAGCCCTCTGTCGGATGTGGGGTTGGTGAAGATCTTTTCCCAATTACTTAGTTGCAGATTTGTCCTTTTGACAGTGTCTTTTGCCTTACAGAAACTTTGTAATTTTATGAGGTTCTATTTGTCTATTCTTGCTCTTAGAGCATAAGCAATTGGTGTTCTGTTCAGGAATTTTCCCCCTGAGCCAATGTGTCTCTTTTGATGACTTTAGCTTGGAAGTCAATTTTATCTAATATTAGAATGGCTACTCTGGCTTGTTTCCTGAAACCATTTGCTTGTAAAATTGTCTTCCAGCCTTTTACTCTAAGGCAGTGTTTGTCTTTGACACTGAGATGTGTTTCCTGGATGCAGCAAAATGTAGGGTTCTATTTCCGTATCCATTCTGTTAGTCTATGCCTTTTTTTATTGGGGAATCGAGTCCATTGATGTTAAGAGATATTAAGGAATAGTAATTATTACCTCCTGACATTTTTGAAGTTATTTTTTTGTACATTAGCATGGTTATCTTCTTTGTGTTTGATGAGAGGAGGTTTCTATCTTGATTCTTCTGGGGTGTGGTTTCCCTCCTTGTGTTGGTGTTTTTCCCCTATTATCCTTTGTAGGGCTGGGTTTGTTGAAAGATAGTATGCAAATTTGGTTTTGTCATGGAATCCCTTGGTTTCTCCATCTATGACGATTAAGAGTTTTGGTGGGTATAGCAATTTTGGCTGAAGTTTGTGTTCTCTTAGAGACTGCATGATATCTGCCCCGCATCTTCTAGCTTTCATGGTCTCAGGTGAGAAGTCTGGTGTAATCCTGATAGGTCTTCCTTTATATGTTACTTGGCCCTTTTCTCTTACTGCCTTTAATATTCTTTCTTTGTTTAGTACATTTGGGGTTTTGATTATTATGTGATGGGATGTATTTCTGTTCTGGTCCAGTCTGTTTGGAGTTCTGTAGGCTTCTTGTATATTCATGGGCATCTCTCTCTTTAGGTTGGGGAAGTTTCTTTCAATAATTTTGTAGAAGATATTTGCTGGCCCTTTAAGTTGTATATCTTCCCTCTCATCTATGACTATAATCCTTAGGTTTGGTCTTCTCATTGTGTCCTGGATTTCCTGGATGTTTTGCGTTACACGCGTTTTGCATTTTGTATTTTCTTGGACTGTTGAATCAATGGTTTCTATGGTTTCTTCAGCATCTGAGATTCTTTCTTCTATCTCTTGTATTCTATTGTTGATATTTGCATCTATAGCCCCTGATTTCTTCACAAGGTTTTCTTTCTCCAAAGTTGTCTCCCTTTGTGATTTCTTAGTTGTTTCTACTTCTGTTTTTAGATGCTGGATGGTTTTGCTCATATCTTTCACTTCCTTGTTTAGATTTTCATGTATTTCTTTAGAGTTTTTTGTGTTTTCTCTTTCATGACTTCTACTTGTTGGCCCACATCCTCCTTTATTTCTTTAAGTGATTTTTGTAATTCCTCCTTATTGGCTTCTAATTTTTGATCCATAGTCTCCTGAATTTCTTTAAGTGATTTTTGTGTTTGCCTTGAATGGGCTTCATATTTTTGATCCATTTTCTCCTGTATTTCTTTAAGAGATTTATCTATGTGTTCTGCTATCAGCATCCTGACCAGTGATTTTAGATCCAAATCTTGTTTTTCTAATGTATTGGTGTATCAGGGACTTACTGCTGTTGGAGAACTGGGTTCGGATGCTGCCATATTGCCTTGATTTCTGTTAGTAACATTCCTATATTTGTCTTTTGCCATCTGGTTTATCTCTGGCCTTAGTTGGTCCTGTAGTCACTAGCTGGTGCTTGAACCTCCTGTGGGCTCGAAAGGCTATTTCTCCAACACTGGATGACTGGGTTTCCCCTGGCACAGATTGCTGATGAGTTGTTCTCTTCTTGGGTACTGTTGGACCCCTGGTGTATCTTGCTCCAAGCAATGTTATATTCGGTTATCTCTGCGGAACTGATGCTGCTTGCTTTCTCTGGTTCTGTTTGCTTAGTTCAGTCAGCAGCAAGGATGCTGTCTGAGGCCTTAGGGAGTGGGGAGTGCGGAGTGCAGGGACTCCCAGAGGGCCGGGAACCAATGCCCTGCTGGAACACAGGAACACTGCTCTGCCAAGCTCCTGTTCTTAGATGACGGGCTGGTGGCCCGGGTCCCCCGAGATCTTAAGGTTGGTGTATCTCAGGTATCTGGTTCTGCCCGCTTGGTCTAAGCACCTGCCACCAAGATGGCTGTGGTTGAGCAGAGTGCAAGGTTCCCCTCAGAGCCCAGAACCTACACCTGGTTGGAGCCCAGGAAGCCTGCTCTACCTGGTTCGCTGCCAGGCGGTCTTGAGCCCCCAAAGATCCCAAGTTCTGGATATCATGGGTACCTGGCTCAGCTCTCCTTAGTCGGGACTGCTGCAAGGATGCTGGTGGTGGCCTGTGGTGGCTGCTGGATGTGGCGAGTGCTGCTTGCAGAGTCTCCTGCAGGGCAGGGAGCCCACGCCCTGCTAGAACACAGGAATGCTGTTCTGCCAACCTCCCATTCTCAGATGACTGGCTGGCGGCCCAGGTCCCCTGAGATCTTAAGCATGGGGTATCTCGGGTATCTGGTTCTGCCCACTCGGTCTAAGCACCCGCCACCCAAATGGCCGTGGTTGAGCAGAGTGCAGGGTTCCCTGAGTCATCTAATTTTTAATAAAAATTTTTTTTAAATGCATTGGAAAAGGAAAACTGGATATCTATATGTAGACAAGTGAAATTAGATTCATGACTTTCCCCCTACACAAACATCAATTCAAGATGGATTAATAACTTTGATCTCAAACTTGAAACTTTGGAGCAACTAAAACATGCTCCAAGATATAGGCATAAGCAAGTATATCCTGCAAAGGATTCTAATAGCAAAGAAAATAATACCAGAAATATACAAATGGGATCCTATGAGATTATAAAAATAAAAAGACATTCTGCACAACAGAAAACAATTACAAAAATACAGAAACATCCTGCGGATTGGAAAAACATTTTATCTACTAAAGATTCAACAGGGCATTCATTTCTAGCACATGTAAAGGACTGAAAAAAATTAAAAGATCATCTAATCAATAAGTGGCATGTTGATCTAATTAGACCATCTTCAAAATAAGTTAAAATGGCCAATAAATATTTTAACAGTGTTTAGTAGCTCTTTCATTTATTCTTATCTCATATAATAATCCCCAAAGCAGTTTCCCTTTGCTTAACTCCTCCCATTAAACAAATCCAAATTAAACCTGCTTAGAGACCAGCTCATCTTAAGTTACTATGGCTATGACTAAGGGAAAAAACAACAGGTGCTGTTGAAGTGAGTAAAGAGGAACTCTCTTTTTTTAAGACATATATATATATATATATATATATGTGTGTGTGTGTGTGTGTGTGTGTGTGTGTGTGTTAAATATATATATATGTATATATACATATAAACATATATATATGAGTATGTATATATATACCTATATATATGTGTGTGTATGTATATATATACATATATATATATATATATATATATATGAATGAGTATATGCATTTTTTTTATTGGATATATTCTATATTTACAATTCATTTCCCTTTTTCTGGTTCCCTACCCCCATAGGTCCCACATGCCCTTTTACATCCCCCTGCTCCCTCATCCACCCCCTCCCACCTCACTGTTCTTGTACTTCCCCACAATGATGCTTTGGTCCATTCTACCACCAGTGTCCACTCCTTTCTTCTTGTGAGACATCACTTGGTATGTGATTTATGTCTTTGGCGTTCCAAGATTCTAGGCTAATATCCACTTATCAGTGACTGCATACCATGGGCATTCTTTTGAGACTGGGTCACCTCACTTAGTATGACGTTCTCCAGCTCCATCCATTTCTCTAAGAATTTCATGAATTCATTGTTTCTAATGGCTGAATAGTACTCCATTGTGTATATATACCACATTTTTTGTATCCATTCCTCTGTTGAGGGAAATCTGGGTTCTTTCCAGCTTCTGGCTATTATATATAAGGCTGCTATGAACATAGTGGAGCATGTATCCTTATTGCAAGCTGGTGAATCTTCTGGGTATATTCCCAGGACTGGTATGGCTGGGTCCTCCGGAAGTATCACGTCCAGTTTTCTGAGGAACCGCCATACTGATTTCCAGAGTGGTTGTACCAGCTTGCATTCCCACCAGCAGTGGAGGAGTGTTCCTCTTTCTCCACATCCTCGCCAACACCTGATGTCTTCTGAGTTTTTAATCTTAGCCATTCTGACTGGTGTGAGGTGAAATCTCAGGGTTGTTTTGATTTGCATTTCCCTAATGACTAATGATGTTGAACATTTTTTAAGGTGTTTCTCAGCCATCCGAATTTCTTCAGGTGAAAAGTCTCTGTTTAGCTCTGTACCCCATTTTTGGATAGGGTTATTTGGTTTTCTAGGGTCTAACCTCTTGAGTTCTTTGTATACATTGGAGATTAGCCCTCTGTCGGATGTGGGGTTGGTGAAGATCTTTTCCCAATTTGTTGGTTGCCCATTTATCCTTTTGACAGTGTCTTTTGCATTACAGAAACTTTGTAATTTTATGAGGTCCCATTTGTCTATTCTTGCTCTTAGAACATAAGCTATTGGTGTTCTGTTCAGGAATTTTTCCCCTGAGCCAATGTCCTCAAGGGTCTTCCCCAGTTTCTTTTCTATTAGTTTTAGTGTGTCTGGTTTTATGTGGAGGTCTTTGATCCACTTGGAGTTGAGCTTAGTGCAAGGAGATAAGAGTGGATCAATTCTCATTCTTCTGCATGTTGACCTCCAGTTGAGCCAGCACCATCTGTTGAAAAGGCTATCTTTTTTCCACTGGATGTTTTCAGCTCCTTTGTCGAAGATCAATTGGCCATAGATGTGTGGGTTCAATTCTGGGTCTTCGATCCTATTCCATTGATCCGCTTCCCTGTCGCTGAACCAATACCATGCAGTTTTTAGTACCACTGCTCTGTAATATTGCTTGAGGTCCGGGATATTGATTCCCCCAGAAGTTCTTTTGCTGTTGATGATAGTTTTAGCTATCCTGGGTTTTTTGTTATTCCAGATGAATTTGAGAATTGCTCTTTCTAGCTCTATGAAAAACTGAGTTGGGATTTTGATGGGAATTGCATTGAATCTGTATATTGCTTTGGGCAAGATTGCCATTTTGACTATATTAGTCCTGCCAACCCACGAGCATGGAAGATTTTCCCATTTTCTGATGTCTTCTTCAATTTCCCTCTTCAGAGACCTGAAGTTTTTGTCATATAAATCTTTCACTTGTTTGGTTAGCGTCACTCCAAGATACTTTATATCATTTGTGGCTATTGTGAAGTGTGTCATTTCCCTAATTTCTTTCTCGGCCTGCTTATCCTTCCTGTATAGGAAGGCTACTGATTTACTTGAGTTGATTTTATAGCCAGCCACTTTGCTGAAGTTGTTTATCAGTTGCAGGAGTTCTCTGGTGGAGGTTTTTGGGTCACTTAAATAAACTATCATATCATCTGCAAATAGTGATAGTTTGACTTCTTCCTTTCCGATTTGTATCCCTTTGACTTCCCTCTGTTGTCGAATTGCTCTAGCTAGTACCTCAAGTACTATATTGAAGAGATATGGCGAGAGGGGACAGCCTTGTCTAGTCCCTGATTTTAGAGGGATTGCTTCGAGTTTTTCTCCGTTTACCTTGATGTTGACTACTGGTCTGCTGTATATTGCTTTTACTATGTTTAGATATGGGCCTTGAATTCCTGTTCTTTCTAGGACCTTTAGCATGAAAGGATGCTGAATTTTGTCAAATGCTTTTTCAGCATCCAATGAGATGACCATGTGGTTTTTTTCTTTGAGTTTGTTTATATAGTGGATTACGTTGATGGATTTCCGTATATTGAACCATCCCTGCATCCCTGGGATGAAGCCAACTTGATCATGGTGAATGATCGTTTTGATGTGTTCTTGGATTCGGTTGGCAAGTATTTTGTTTAGTATTTTTGCATCGATATTCATAAGAGAAATTGGCCTGTAGTTCTCTTTCTTAGTTGGATCTTTGTGTGGTTTTGGTATCAGGGTAATTGTGGCTTCATAGAATGAGTTGGGTAGTGTTCCTTCTGTTTCTATTTTGTGGAATAATTTGAAGAGTATTGGTATCAGGACTTCTTTGAAGGTCTGATAGAATTCTGCACTAAAACCGTCTGGTCCTGTGCTCTTTTTGGTTGGAAGACTGTCTATGACCCCTTCTATTTCTTTGGGGGTTATGGGTCTGTTTAGATGATCTATTTGATCCTGGTTTAATTTTGGTATTTGGTAACTGTCAAGGAAAATGTCCATTTCCTCCAGATTCTCCAGTTGTGTTGAGTATAGGTTTTTGTAGTAGGATCTGATGATTTTTTGAATTTCCTCAGTTTCTGTTGTTATATCTCCCTTTTCATTTCTAATTTTGTTAATTTGAATACTGTCTCTGTGCCCTTTAGTAAGTCTGGCTAGGGGTTTATCTATCTTGTTGATCTTCTCAAAGAACCAGCTCCTGGTTTTGTTGATTCTTTGTATGGTTCTCTTTGTTTCAACTTGATTGATTTCAGCCCTGAGTTTGATGATTTCCTGTCTTCTACTCCTCCTGGGTGAAATTGCTTCTTTTTGTTCCAGAGCTTTCAAGTGCGCCATTAAGTTGCTAGTATATGCTCTCTCCTGTTTCTTTTTGGAGACACTCAGGGCTATGAGTTTTCCTCTAAGCACTGCTTTCATTGTGTCCCATAGATTTGGGTATGTTGTGCCTTCATTTTCATTAAGTTCTAAGAATTCTTTGATTTCTTTCTTTATTTCTTCCTGGACTAAGGTATCATTGAGTAGAATATTGTTCTGCCTCCAAGCGTATGGGGATTTTCTGTTGTTTTTGTTGCTATTGAAGAACACTCTTACTCCATGGTGATCTGATAAGAGGCATGGGATTAGTTTGATCTTTTTATATTTGTTGAGATCTGTCTTGTGTCCAATTATATGGTCGATTTTGGAGAAGGTACCATGAGGGGCTGAGAAAAAGGTATAGTCTTTTGCTTTAGGGTGAAATGTTCTATATATATATCTGTTAAATCCAATTAGTCCAAAGTTTCGATGAGTTTCTCCATGTCTCTGTTTAGTTTCTGTTTTCCTGGTCGGTCCACTGTGGATAGTGGAGTATTGAGGTCCCCCACAATCATTGTGTTAGGTGCAATGTGTGCTTTGAGCTTTAGTAAGGTTTCTTTTACAAATGAGGGTGCCCTTACATTTGCAGCGTAGATGTTTAGAATTGTGAGTTCCTCTTGGTGGATTCTTCCTTTGACTAGCAGGAAGTGACCTTCTGTGTCTCTTTTGATGACTTTGGGTTGGAAGTCAATTTTATCTGATATTAAAATGGCTACTCCAGCTTGCTTCCTGTGATCATTTGCTTGCAAAATTGTCTTCCATCCCTTTACTCTAAGGTAGTGTTTGTCTTTGACTCTGAGGTGTGTTTCCTGTAAGCAGCAAAATGTACGGTCCTGTTTCTGTATCCAGTCTGTTAGTCTATGTCTTTTTATTGGGGAGTTGAGTCCATTGATGTTAAGAGATATTAAGGAATAGAGATTATTACTTCCTGACATTTTTTATGTTATTTTTGTTTTTGAGTAGTTATCTTCCTTTGAGTTTGATGGAAGAAGTTTACTGTCTTGCTTTTTCTTGGGTGCCATTTCCTTCCTTGTGTTGGAGTTTTCCTCCTATTATCCTTTGTAGAGCTGGGTTAGTGGAAAGATATTGTGTAAATTTGGTCCTGTCATGGAATATTTTGATTTCTCCATCTATGTTGATTGAGAGTTTTGCTGGGTATAGTAGTCTTGGCTGACATTTGTTTTCTCTTAGGGTCTGCATGAGGTCTGCCCAGGATCTTCTAGCTTTCATGGTTTCTGGAGAGAAGTCTGGTGTGATTCTGATAGGTCTTCCTTTATATGTTACTTGGCCCTTTTCTCTTACTGCCTTTAATATTCTTTCTTTGTTTAGTACATTTGGGGTTTTGATTATTATGTGACAGGAGGTGTTTCTGTTCTGGTCCAGTCTGTTTGGAGTTCTGTAGGCTTCTTGTACATTCATGGGCATCTCTCTCTTTAAGTTAGGAAAGTTTTCTTCCATAATTTTGTTAAAGATATTTGCTGGCCCTTTAAGTTGTAGATCTTCACTCTCATCTATCCCTATAATCCTTAGGTTTGGTCTTCTCATTGTGTCCTGGATTTCCTGGATGTTTTGGGTTACAAGCCTTTTGGATTTTGCGTTTTCTTTGACTGTGGAGTCAATGGTTACTATGTTATCTTCAGCATCAGAGATTCTTATTTCTATCTCTTGTATTCTGTTGTTGGTGTTTGCATCTACGACCCCTGATTTCTTCCCAAGGTTTTCTATCTCCAAGGTTGCCTCCTTTTGTGATTTCTTAGTTGTTTCTACCTCTGTGTTCAGATCTTGGATGGTTTTGCTCAGTTCCATCATTTGTTTGTTTGTGTTTTCATGTAATTCTTTAATATATTTTTGTGCTCCCTCTTTCATGACCTCTGCATGTTGTTTCAAGTTCTGCATTTCTTTAACTGATTTTCTCATTTCCTCTTTATTGGTTTCTGTCTGATGGCCCATATTCTCCTGGAGTTCTTTAAGTGTTTTTTGTGTTTGGATTGTAAGAGCTTCTACCCTATTGATGTTCCCCTGCATTTCTTTAAGAGATTTGTTTATGTCTTTTTTGTGTTCCTCTAGGAGCATCATGACCTGTGCTTTTATATCTAACTCTTATTTTTCTGGTGTGCTGGGGTATCCTGGACTTGCTGTGGTTGGAGAATTGGGTTCAGATGGTGCCATATTGCCTTGATTTCTGTTAATAACGTTCCTATGTTTGCCTTTTGCCATCTCTTTATCTCTGGCTTTAGTTGGTCTTATTGTAGATGGCGCCCTGCTGAAAGCACAGCACGCCTGTCCCCAGGAGACAGATCCCTTCTGGCAGCTTGTCTGTGCTGGACTATGCTCGCTCTGAGTCCAGGCCCCTGACTCCAGCTGCTAGAGTTCTGAGCTGTGCGCCGAGGCAGCCCGGTGGCCCCTCGCTGCTAGTCTGCTCAGGGAGCTGGTCCCGGCCGGTAGTCTGCACCCGCAGCTGAGCTTTATGTGCCCGGATCTCCTGCAGAGCTAAGCTAAGCTATAACTCTGGCCACGCACCTGATTCCAGCCGATCACTGCGTCCAGTGTGCCCCTTGTTTGCGTGCGGGGGTCTGGGGCAAGATGGCTGCCCCAGCTGAAAGCACCGCGTGGCCTTGGCTGAGCTGCTGGTACCCGGCTCTGCTGCTCCCTTCTGGCTGCGTTGTCTGTGCTGGACTATGCTCGCTCTCAGCATCTGAGATTCTTATCTCTATCTCTTGTATTCTGTTGTTGGTGTTTGCATCTACGACCCCTGATTTCTTCCCAAGGTTTTCTATCTCCAAACTTGCCTCCTTTTGTGCTTTCTTAGTTGTTTCTACCTCTGTGTTCAGATCTTGGATGGTTTTGCTCAGTTCCTTCATTTGTTTGTTTGTGTTTTCATGTAATTCTTTAATATATTTTTGTGCTCCCTCTTTCATGACCTCTGCATGTTGTTTCAAGTTCTCCTGCATTTCTTTAACTGATTTTCTCATTTCCTCTTTATTGGTTTCTGTCTGTTGGCCCATATTCTCCTGGAGTTCTTTAAGTGTTTTTTGTGTTTGCATTGTAAGAGCTTCTACCCTATTGATGTTCCCCTGCATTTCTTTAAGAGATTTGTTTATGTCTTTTTTGTGTTCCTCTAGGAACATCTTGACCTGTGCTTTTATATCTAACTCTTGTTTTTCTGGTGTGCTGGGGTATCCAGGACTTGCTGTGGTTGGCGAATTGGGTTCAGATGGTGCCATATTGCCTTGATTTCTGTTAATAACGTTCCTACGTTTGCCTTTTGCCATCTGTTTATCTCTGGAGTTAGTTGGTCTTATTGTAGATGGCAGCCCCGCTGAAAGCACAGCGCAGCGCGCCTGTCCCCAGGGGACAGTGACCTTTGCTGAACTGTTGGTACCCAGATCTGCAGATCTCTTCTGGCTCTGGGTGCGGGCCAGAGCCTGGCAGTGTTGTCTGTGCTAGACTGAGCTAGCTCTCATTCCAAGCCCCTGACTCCAGCTGCTAGAATTCCACACTGTGTCCCAAGGCAAGATGGCCCCTCACTGCCAGCCCGCCTGGAGAACCGGCCCATGGTGGTCTGCACCTGCAGCTGAGCTGTCTGTGCCCAGATCTCCTGTAGAGCTAAGCTAAGCTATATCTCTGTCCACGCACCTGACTCCAGCTGCTCACTGTGCCCGCTGTTCGTGCGGTGTCCCGAGGCAAGGTGCCTTTCTGTCATTTTTGTTGCTATTGTAAACCATTCTTCTTTTTTCTTTTTTTCTTTAATTTTTATTTTCTATATTCTATGTTTACATTCCAAAGGCTTTCCCCTTTCCCAGTCCCCCCCCCACCATATGTCCCATAATTCCTCTCCCCCCAGCTATTCCCCAATCATTCTCCCCCCACACGATTTCTCTGTTCTGGGTCTACAAAACTGGATCCAATCTTTACAGGCCCAGGGTCCTCTCCTTTCTTCTTCTTGGGAGTCATTTGACTTGCTAATTGTGCCTTGAGCATTTAGGGCTTCTGGGTTCATTAATATCCACTTATCAGTGATTGTATTTCATGTGTATTCTTTTGTGATTGGGTTAGCTCACTTAGGATGATATTTTCCAGATCTAACCATTTACCTACAAACCAACAAAGTGGGAAATGATCTTCACCAACCCCACATCCGACAGAGGGCTAATATCCAATATATACAAAGAACTCAAGAAGTTAGACCCAAAAGAACCAAATAACCCTATCAAAAAATGGGGTACAGAGCTAAACAAAGAATTTTCACCAGAAGAAATTCGGATGGCCGAGAAACACCTTAAGAGATGTTCAACATCATTAGTCATCAGGGAAATGCAAATCAAAACAACCCTGAGATTCCACCTCGCACCAGTCAGAATGGCTAAGATTCAAAATTCAAGTGTATGCTCTCTCCAGTTTCTTTTCGGAGGCACTCAGGGCTATGAGTTTCCTCTTAGCACTGCTTTCATTGTGTCCCATAGATTTGGGTAGGTTGTACCTTCATTTTCATTGAGTTCTAAAAAGTCTTTGATTTCTTTCTTTATTTCTTCCTTGACCAAGGTGTCGTTGAGTAGAGTATTGTTCAGTTTCCATGTATATGTAGGCTTTCTGTCATTTTTGTTGCTATTGAAGACCACTCTTACTCCATAAGTGATCTGATAGGAGGCATGGGAGTAGTTTGATCTTCTTGTATTTGTTGAGGTCTGTCTTGTGACCAATTATATGATCAATTTTGGAGAAGGTACCATGTGGTGCTGAGAAAAATGTATATTCTTTTGCTTTAGGATGAAATGTTCTCTATATATCTGTTAAGTCCAATTGGTCCAAAGTTTCAATTAGTTTCACTATGTCCCTATTTAGTTTCTGCTTTCCTGATCGGTCCATTTAGGAGAGTGGGATGTTGAAGTCACCCACAATTATTGTATTAGGTGCAATGTATGCTTTCAGCTTTAGTATAGTTTCTTTTATGAATGAGGGTGCCCTTGCATTTGGAGCATAGATGTTCAGTATTGAGTGTTCTTGGTGGATTTTCCCTTTGACCAGCAAGAAGTGACCTTCTGTGTCTCTTTTGATGATTTTAGGTTGAATATCAATTTTATCTGATATTAGAATGGCTACTCCAGCTTGTTTCCTGAGACCATTTGCTTGTAAAATTGTCTTCCAGCCTTTTACTCTAAGGTAATGTTTGTCTTTGACATTGAGATGTGTTTCCTGTATGCAGCAAAATGTAGGGTCCTGTTTCCGTATCCAGTCTGTTAGTCTATGTCTTTTTATTGGGGCATTGAGTCCATTGATGATAAGAGATATTAAAGAATAGTAATTATTACCTCCCAACATTTTTGAAATTATTTTTTATATTTGAGATGTTATCTTCTTTTGGATTTGATGAGAGGAGGTTTCTATCTTGCTTCTTCCTGTGTGTAATTTCCCTCCTTGTGTTGGTGTTTTCCCCCCATTATCCTTTGTAGGGCTGGGTTTGTGGAAAGATATCGTGCAAATTTGGTTTTGTCATGGAATACCTTGGTTTCTCCATCTATGGTGATTGAGAGTTTTGCTGGGTATAGTAGTCTTGGCTGACATTTGTGTTCTCTTAGAGTCTGCATGATATCTGCCCAGGATCTTCTAGCTTTCATGGTCTCAGGTGAGAACTGTGATGGAATTCTAATAGGTTTTCTTTATATGTTTTTTGGCCTTTTTCTCTTACTGCCCTTAATATTCTTTCTTTGTTTAGTACATTTGGGGTTTTGATTATTATGTGACAGGAGGTATTTCTGTTCTGGTCCAGTCTGTTTGAAGTTCTGTAGGCTTCTTGTATATTCATGGACATCTCTCTCTTTAGGTTGGGGAAGTTTTCTTCCATAATTTTGTAGAAGATATTAGCTGGCCCTTTAAGTTATAAATCTTCACTCTCATCTATACCTATAATCCTTAGGTTTGGCCTTCTCATTGTGTCTCATATTTCCTGGATGTTTTGGGTTACAAGCGTTTTGCATTTAGCATTTTCTTTGACTGTTGATTCCATGGTTCCTATGGTATCTTCGGCATCTGAGATTCTTTCTTCTATCTCTTGTATTCTGCTATTGATATTTGCATCTATGGCCCCTGATTTCTTCCCAAGGTTTTCTATCTCCAAAGTTGTCTCCCTTTGTGATTTCTTAGTTGTTTCTACTTCTGTTTTTAGATCCTGGATGGTTTTGCTTAGATCTTTCACTTGCTTGTTTGTGTTTTAATGTAATTCTTTAAGGGATTTTTGTGTTTCCTCTTTTATAACTTCTACTTGTTGGCCCAAGTTCTCTTGTGTTTCTTTAAGTGATTTTTGCGTTTCCTCCTTATTGGCTTCCATTTTTTGATCCATATTCTCCTGAATTTCTTTAAGTGTTTTTTGCATTTGCCTTGTAAGGGTCTCTACCTTTTGATCCATTTTCTCCTGTATTTCTTTAAGGGATTTATCCATATGTACTGCTATAAGCATCCTGACCAGTGATTTTAGATCCAAATCTTCTTTTTCTGGTGTGTTGGGGTATCCAGGCCTTCTTGTTGTCGGCGAACTGGGTTCGGATGCTGGCATGCTGGTTCGGATGCTGGCATGTTTCTGTTAGCAACGTTCCTACATTTGCCTTTTGCCATCTGGTTATCTCTGGCATTAGTTGACCTTTTCACTGGCTGGTGTTTGAACCTCCCATGAGGCTGAGCCTGCCTGTTTGTTCTCTACTGATGACCAGGCGGCAAGATGGAGACTGCTGCTGAGAGTGCTAAGAGGACCTCAGAGTAGTCGGTTCCCAACTGAGTTGGTACAAGGCCCGTTGGCCGTGGAGGTGTCCCGCTGGGCCGCCTAGGCTCTGGCCACTGGAAAGAGCCTGGCAGAATTCCACCCGAGTGATGGTAGTAACAATTAAGTCTGCGTCTCTGGCCCTCTCTACTAGTGACCTAGAGACAAGATGGAGACCGTCATTGTAGGGGCCTGGGAGAACTGCAGGGCAAGCAACTCCCAGCCATGCTGTGGAGATGATCCACCAATCAGCCCCAACTCTGGTTACTGTCCCAAGCCTGGCGGTTTCCTGCCCAAGCAATGGCAGGCCCCAATTAGGTCTGGATACCTGCACCTCTCTGCTGGTGATCGGACACAAGAAGGAGACCTTTGGTGTAGGGGCCTGGGAGAACCACGGGGTATGCAGCTCCCAGCCGCACCGTGGAGGTGTTCTGCCTTTCCGCCCTGACTCTGGCTCCTGGCCCAAGCCTGGCTGTTTCCCGCCCGAGCAATGGCAGGCCCCGATTAGGTCTGGGTACCTGCACCTCTCTGCCATTATAATATTTAATAAAATAGGCTTTCAAACAAATGTAACCAAAAGATATGGGAAAAGATACTTCATACTCATCAAAGGAAAAAAATCTACCAAGAGGACATCTCAATTCTGAATATCTATGCCCCAAATTCAAGGTAAAAAACATTCATAAAAGAAACATTACTGAAACTTAAATCACACATGCAACCCCACATATTGATAGTGGGAGACTTTAACACCACACTCTCACTAATTGACACAGGATCCAGACAGACACAAAACAGAAAAAATGAAATTAACAGATGTTATAAAACAAATGGACCTAACAGATATCTATAGAACATTTCACTCAAACACAAAAGAATTATATTTTCTTCTTCTCAGCATCTCATGGAACCTTCTCCAAAACTGACCAAATGCTGAGTCACAAAATAAGTCTCAACAGATACAAGAAAATTTAACTAACTCCCTGGACCTTATCAGACCATCTCAGATTAAAGCTGGGCTTCAACAACAATAGAAACAACAGAAAGCCTACACACTGCTAGAAACTAAACAGTTCTCTACTCAATAACCACAGGATCAGGAAAGAAATAAAGACATTGTAAGGAAATATAAGACATTCTAGAATTCAATGAAAAGAAATGTACAATATACCCAAACTTATGGGGCAC
Organism: Apodemus agrarius; assembly: GCA_964023405.1. NCBI lineage: Eukaryota > Metazoa > Chordata > Mammalia > Rodentia > Muridae > Apodemus > Apodemus agrarius. The sequence goes on from OZ030010.1 coordinate 144,144,270, forward strand.
AATGAAAGCAGTGCTAAAAGGAAAATTCATAGCACCAAGTGTCTTCATAAAGGTATTAGAGAGATCCTGTCCTAGTAACTTAAGAGCACACCTGAAAGCTGTAGAACGAAAATAAACAAGCACACCCAAGATGAGTAGATGGCAGGAAATAATCAAACTCGGGACTGAAATCAATAAATTAGAAACAAAGAGAACAATACAAAGAATCAATGAAACAGAGTTGGTTCTTTGAGAAAAGCAACAAATAAACAAACTCTTAGCCAAACTAAGTAAACAGCAGAAAAAGAATATCTAAATTAACAAAATCAGAAAGGGGGGGAGTCATAATAACAAGACACCTAGGAAATTGAAAGAATCATGAGGTACTACTTCAAAAATCTGTATGCCTGGGGTACAGAGCTGAACAGAGAATTCACAACAGAGGAATCTTGAATGGCTGAGAAGTACTTTAAGAAATGTTATACACTCTGAGAAATGCAAATCAAAACAACTCTGAGATTCCATCTTACACCCATCAGAATGGGTAAGATTAAAAAAAAAAAAACTCATGACAGGACTTGCTGGTGAGGATTTGGAGCAAGGGGAACATTTCTCCATTGCTGGTGGGAGTACAAACTGGTACAACCACTCTGGAAAAAAAAATTTTGCAGTTTCTTTGAAAACTAGGAATAGTTCTACCTCAAGACCCAGCTGTACCACTCCAGGGCATATAACCAAAAGATGCCCCCCATACCACAAGCACACTTGCTTACCTATGCTCATAGCAGCTTTATTCAAAATAGCTAGAAACTGTAAACAACCTAGATGTCCCTCAACAGGAGAACAAAGAAAAATGTGGTTCATTTATACCATGGAATACTACTCAGCTATTAAAAGCAATGACATAGTGTTCTGTTCGGGAACTTTCCCCCTGAGCCAATGTCCTCAAGGGTCTCCCCCAGTTTCTTTTCTATTAGTTTCAGTGTGTCTGGTTTTATATGGAGGTCCTTGATCCACTTGGAGTTGATCTTAGTACAAGGAGATAAGAGTGGATCAATTCTCATTCTTCTGCATGCTGACCTCCAGTTGAGCCAGCATCATTTGTTGAAAAGGCTATCTTTTTTTCACTGGATGTTTTCAGCTCCTTTGTCGAAGATCAATTGACCATAGATGTGTGGGTTCAATTCCGGGTCTTCAATCCTATTCCATTGATTCACCTCCCTGTCACTGTACCAATACCATGCAGTTTTTAACACTACTGCTCTGTAGTATTGCTTGAGGTCTGGGATACTGATTCCCCCAGAAGTTCTTTTACTGTTGATAATAGTTCATAGCAGACTTATTTATAATAGCCAGAAGCTGGAAAGAACCCAGATGTCCCTCAACAGAGGAATGGATACAAAAAATGTGGTATATATACACAATGGAGTACTATTCAGCCATTAGAAACATTGAATTCATGAAATTCTTAGACAAATGGATGGAGCTGAAGAACATCATCCTAAGTGAGGTAACCCAGTCTCAAAAGAGCACTCATGGTATGCACTCACTGATAAGCTAATATTAGCCTAGAAGCTTGGAATACCCAAGACACAATCAACATATCAAATGATGCCCAAGAAGAAGAAAGGAGTAGCCCCTGGTTCTGGAAAGGCTCAATGCATCAGTGTAGGGGAATACCAGAATAGGGAAGTGGGAAGGGGTGGATGGGGGAACAGGGGGAGGGAAAAGGGCATATGGGACCTTTGGGGGTAGGGAACCAGGAAAAGGGAAATGAAATGTAAATAAAGAATATATCCCAAAAAAGCAATGACATAAAATTTGCAGGCAACTGGATGGAACTAGAAAATATAATTCTGAGTGAGGTAACCTGCCAGGAGCCATTCTCACTTAGATCTCAAAACCTCCTCCTTTCAGTCATTTCTAGCCTGCTTTTAGAAGGAAAAATACTAGCTTTCAAGATTAGCCAAGTAGCTAAATGGTCAGTTCACACAGAGCTCACCTGTGGCTAAGTTACCATAGCAATTCCTTTCCACCTCACCTCCTCATGATCAATTTATTGTGCCAAGTTTCTGCAACAATAGCCAGCTTTTCCTTGAGATTCTGAGAGACAATTATGAGAATCTGTCCCAAGAAACAATACTAGCCCCCTGAGATTGTTCCCCAAATACAATGTCTTGCACCCTTTACCCCTCCCTACACCTTGCTTGCTTCCCTTTATATTGACATATGTAAAAATTAAAATTTGACAGCTTGATCAGAATACTATCTTGCTGTCTGTCTCTTGCGTCTCTTGTCTCTCATCCTCTCCTAGGTGGTCCAGGGACCCTGCTGACTGTCCTGCAGGTCAGGACAGTAACCCAGTCCCAGAAAGACAAACTTTGTATGTGCTCACTTATAAGTGGATATTAGTCATGAAATACAGTGTAGCCATGCCACAATCCACAGACCCGAAAAGCTATGTATTAAGGGGAGCTGAAGGGAGGATGCTTAAATATCACTAACAAAAGGTGGGTGAATGGAGGGAGATAATATGTTCTGACAGGGGGTTGGGAGGGTAACAGGAGGGATCAAGTGTGGGATAGATGGGAGGAGAGAGGACTGAAATTGGAAGGGGGAATCTCTAGGACAACCTAGAAAACTAGAACAATGGAAACTCCCAGGAATCTATTAGGGTGACTCTAGCCAAGACTCGTAGCAGTAGGAGATATAGAACGTTAAATGCCCACTTCCTACAAGCAAGCAAGACTTCCAATGGAGGAATTGAGACAACAACCCAGCCACAATTTTTCCTGCCTACAAGATGTGCAGAGATAAAGGTGGAGCAGAAATTGAGAGAATGGTCAACCAATGACTGCCCCAACTTGAGACCCATGCCATGAGAAAGAGAGCCCACTCATGACACTATTAATAATATTCTGCTATGCTTGCAGACAGGAACCTAGCATAACTGTCATCATAGAGTTGCCACCCAGCAACTGATGGAAACAGATGCCACACACACATCCAAACATTAGTCAGAGCTTGGGGAATTCTATGAAACAGGGGGAAGATGGATTCAAGAAGCCAGACAAGACAAAGACAGCAAAAGAAAACCTACTGAATCAACTAAGCTGGGCCCATGGAGACTCACAGAGACTAAGCCACCAAACATCGAGCATGCATGGCTGGACCTAGCCCCCTGCACATATGTAACAGATATGCAGCTTATTCTTCATGTGAGAAGAAAAGGAGGACTGGAAGATGTGGGGGAGGGAAGAGTAAGAAGGAAGGACTAGGAGAGAGGAGAGGGAAAACTGTGATGGGGATGTTGATTGATTAATAATTCAAAATTGTTACAACCTCTTTTGAAGTTTGGTAGTTTCTTACAATGCTATACAAACTTTTTCATTAAATCTGGTAATCAACCTCCTAGGTACTCATTCAACTGATTAGAAAATGTATGCTCACTGTTAGGCATCTCAGCTAAGGTAACCCACATTGAATCCTGGGAGCCTCCCCCATCCCAGGTCTCCAGGACTTCCAAGAGTTTCCTTGTCACCCCATCCTCCAACCCCCACCCTTGGTACCTGAAAGAATTGATGCACCACTGTGGGGGAGAGGGGATACAAGAGTAGCCCCACCCTCTCAGAGAAGGGAAGGGAGATGGGGAAGGGTCTTTTTGAGGGGTAGACCACGAAGGGTGGCATAGCATTTGGGATGCAAAGAAAAAAAAGAAAAAGAAAAGAAAAGTATGACCATACAAAAGACAGTGTGCAAACCATAAAACAACTGGCATATCCATCAGTAATAAACTACTACTCAGTAGTAAATGTAAATGAGCTCTGAAAGCATAAAAGATGTATGTAAATATTAAATACGTTTTCTAAGAGAAAGAAGCCCATCTGAAGCAACTATCTACTGAATAAATTTATCTATAGAACATTCTAGAAAAGGTAAAACTATAGAGAAGGAAGCATAATGGTTTTCAAAGATTTAGGATGAGAAAGAGTTAGATGGTAAATATGGGGGATCCTATAGGAAAGCAAAACTATCTCCAATAACACTGTAATGATGGATACATAATATTAGCTGTTTTCCAAAAACTTTACAAAAGTGAGTTGTAAGTAAGTTCAAGGAATAATTTATGAACTCTAATATATTAAAATGAAATGCATGCAGAAAATGACTTCATTTCAAATACATAAAACAAGTTGACTAAACATGGGTCAGGAGAAAGTGGTTGGTCTATGTAAGTTTGAAAAAAAGTACTTAGGGTTTAGTTGGTAAGACAAAGAGAGTAGGAACTGTGTGTAAGCAATATTCTCTAGTTGATGCATGTATTTGCCACAGGGACATGGATTAACCACTCTAATACTGTTAAGCATATACTGTAGAAGTAAGAAGTTATATGGAGGTATATGATTGAAACCAGTTTACTCATGGCTGATATGAAGGTATACAATGAAGATAACAAAGAGAAGATATGTGGTAATGGAGAATTGGAAACATCAGTAAGAACTCATGTTCAGCGCAATACATAAAAAAATTTGTATGAATGTATATGTGTATGAATTGATATGGAGTTATTATATGTTTCTCTTTTTTCTGTCAGTTAAGATATCTAATCTAGAAGCACTGACACTCTAGTAGCAACAACCACAGTGTCTAGATCATGACAACTGTTATTCTCTACCATACTGTGTCCTGCCCTGCCCCTGGAGTGCCTGGAGCTCCACCCAGCATGCTGCTCAGGGGAGAAAGAACAAAGTCTGTAATGGTGGTTCACAGCCTGTGTTTTCCTTTGTTGGACCAAAATGAGAAATAGCAGGATCTGGGACAAATGTTGTAGTTCCCAGTCTCCCTGGTCCATGCTTCCCCCTAGGTCATCCACCTGTCTTGCAGAAGGGGAAAGCAGAGCCCTGGACAGGCAGAACCATTCTGATTCAGAGTGAGTATGGAGAGTATGGAGGGGCTGAAGAAAGCTTTCCTTGGAGGTTTTAGGTGTGACTCGTTAAGAGGGAGGCCTTACCTTCTGAGATCCTTAATGAAGAGAAGATCCTTGCTTGTTCATACTGGTTTATTTGATGTGGTTTAGTGGATGTGAATGCATACACTTTAGACAGGGTGGAACAGGATTAAATACCTTTTGCAGGAAGGAATGCCCAAGGAAGAGGAAGCTCATTGGCTGAACAATCAGGACCTATATAGATAACTCATTAGCATGGAGAACTCCAGATGTTTATGTTACATGACCCAGTGCCCATGGTCCTCAGTTGAGTGTCATGGTTAAATGTTCCAGAGCAGGTACAGAGACATGTAGAAAATGGCTGGATTCCTGTCAATCTCTGAGATTCCTGGGATCTGAGCTCACTCAAGCTTGCCTGTATGGTAACAAGGTCCCACATGCCCTACAGCTCTCCACTTGAGGAAAGTGGGGCTCCTTGGTAAAATTGGTCTGGATTTGATAATTTGTAGCATCCTAACATAAGGAAGAATTCAAAACCCTAATTTACATTAGTGAGGTATTCCAAAAGGATAAATGTCAATTTAAATGATTCATAAAACAGAAGTAGGGAATTTGAGTGATAAAATAAGTACTTTGTTATGAGAATACATCTCAGTGCATAAAATGAATTTCCAATGAATCTGTATTTATAAAACAAATGATTTAATAAATGAATGAGAGAGGAAACAAGTCTCTCCACAGGAAATTCAAGTAATTTGTGTAGATGATTTCCCCTCAAGAAATAGAGAATAATTCTCATTGTTTGTCTTCTAGACATCGTGGCTTTCTCCCAAAAAGTCAGCACAAAGAATGAAAACCATACAGTGACTCAGGGTAGAGAAAGCTAAAATGACTCCGTGCTGTATGAGCAGAGCTGAGTCATAGTGATTTGCGTTCCTTTGAATGATGTGAGGAAAGCGGCAGTTTACCTTTGCAGCACTCATCTCAACCCACAGCCTCCCACTAATCATGAGAAAAGTGCCAGACAAGCCACAATTAAGCTTATTCTACAAAGTACTCAGTCCTCAAAAGTCTCATGATCATCAAAGACAAGGACGCATAGAAACTGTTTCATCCAAAAGAAGCCAAAAGAGGTATGCTGAATAAACATAGTGAGGTATCTATCCTGCCAGAAGAAAATCATAATAGGTAGAAATTGAGAAAATCTGGAGTATATAGTAGTAATAACAATTTGTTAGGATTACTTTAGTAGCTGTGACAAGGTGCTACAATGCCAGATGTTAGCAATAAGGGTAAACTGAGGTTAAGATGAATGGGAATTATCTACAGGCTTTTTCATTTTTTTCTGTACAGCTAAGATGAGTCTATAATAAAAGTAAAATCTTTTCTAAAGTCAATAAAATAAACAAAGAAAAACCTGATGCCTCACACCCCCAAACCACCAGGATCCTGGTGCTCTGTTTCTTGTTTCTTTTTTTCTTTTTTTAATATTTAATAATTTATTTAATTTTATTTTATGTGCATTTGTGTGAGTGTGTCAGATACCCTGGAACTGGAGTTACAGACAGTTGTCAGCTACTATGTGGGTGCTGGAAATTGAACCTAGATCCTCTGGAGGGGTAGCCAGTGCTCTTAACTGCTAAGCCATCTCTCCAGCCCGATGGTGGTGTTTCTTGACTTGCCTTTGGAATTTTAAAATTAGCCAAGTTTGAGAAATGGATTCTGAGTGTTCAGTCTTGGAAAGTCCTAGCAACATTCTAAATAACAATTTTAGCCCAAATACAATCCCACAAATGAACATTTTTCATGAAACACAGTCCCCCAGCTTATAAAAGGGTAAAGCCAAAAACCCAAGCAATATTTTTCAGTGTCCAAAATGAGATAGCACTGTGCAGAAGAATGAAAGAAGCTTGCAGAGATAATGAAATTTGCTCTCTACACTGTTCACAATGACCAAGTTTTCAGTCTACGCTATTCATAATGGTAGCCACTAAGTTCATGTGGGCACTAAGCACTCAAAATTTGGCAAATGTGACAGGGGAAGTAAAGTTTCCATTTTGTTTCATTTTAGCTAAATCTAATCTACAATGCAACATGTGACTAGCAGCTATCTCACTAGACAGTATAGCTCTATCAAAACAGAAAGCAAGCCCATAAAGGTTCCTTGATTTTCAGATTATAGTATGTACTGATTTTCCTAAGGCCAGCATATTTTTTCCTACAACCAAATCTCCCATTTACTAGGAGGCATTTTTACTACAAAACAGCACTATCAGTGCTATTCCACACTCCCTGCATTGGCAACAGAAAGACCTGACATCCTCTCTGGGTCTCCTGCACCTGCAATGCCTGCTGCTGGTTGCAGAAAGCACCCATTTTGTCATTAAAGAAAATTTCCATTTTATCCCAGCTTCCCCCACCCCTACCTTATGGAATATTTTGGTTCATTCCAATGTAAATTTTTCAACTGTTCTCTCTGGATCTAATTCCAAACTCCTAAAGAATAAAAGCAAACAGGTTCTCCCGGTAAAAGGCTGCAGATGTTCTGTTATTTGTAAATGCTTTAAAAATAGCTTCTCCCCAGCCTTCTGCCATATACACAAATTTCAACTATGCTGAACACTTAGTGACTACATTAAACATTATTGTCTTGCAGATAGCTCTGTGACAGAATAAAATTATACTATAGATTGCGTAGGCTGTCTGGATGATGGAAAGAAATAAACATTCTATAGAGGCAATAGAAACTGAGCTTTATCGAATAGAGCTCCCCAGACTGCCAGCTTTACATACTGAAAATTGGGATGTAAAAACCAATGATGACACTGAACAGAAACAGCAGCCCTGCTTTAGTGTGTGCTTGCCTTATGACTTATACATTACATGGAGGAGGTTCAACTGTTTTTACAGTTGAGTTAGAATAGTACTATGTAGGTTTTAATGATGCAGAGGTGGGAAGGTGGTAGATTTTTTAAAATATAGCTTGGTCAGTCAGAAGCTGTTGCAAGATTATTTCAGTTATCATGCTGGGTGAGTGTCAGGGGACACTATTTAAGTTATCACAAGAAAACTAGTAGAAATTGAAAACTAGATATTAGTAGCAGACTTGGGCATTGTAAATTGTGAACTTCCTTGATTTTGCGATAATTGGAGAAACTGGCTCAAGGAGTATAGCTTCGGGATCATTTGTGTCTGTTTAATACTTTCATTCAGATGTGATTTGCACATGAAAATTGATCTATTTTATTTTATTCTCTAAAGAATTTACTTAACAGATATTTGTAAGTCACTCAACATGGGCGCTGGGCATCAAACTAGAGTCCTTTCAAATGCAATGCATGCTTCAAACCTCTAAGCCATCGCTCTAGCCCCAAGTTCAGCAATTTTAAAAATAACTTCACTAATTTTTAGTAAATTCATATTTATTCAAATATGTCTACATTTTATCTTTCTTTTTTTAAACCACAACTTTAGAATTCCTTTTACTACAAGAAATCACTAGTGGCTATTCACAGTTACTATCAATTCCCTTAATCATTTATCAAGATTTATGCAGCCACTAATCTGCTGTTTTGATGAATTTCCTTTTTCTTAAGGCTAAATATAAATGAAATCATGCAATAAATAGTCTTTGTTAAGGTTCATACAACTTATAACATATACTGATACTTTGCTTCTTTTGCAAAGAAATGATATCCTATTGCCAGGGCAGACCACATTTTGTTTATCCATCACTTAATAATCATTTGGCCTATTTCTACATTTTGTCCATTATAAATAATAATGCTGTAAATATTTTGATAGGATTTAGTTAGGAATTATGTTGAATCTACAGATCAATTTTGAGAGAACTGTTACCTTAACAATACATGGGTTAAAAATATCAGTTGTGACCATGTATGATGGTAGCTGTCTGTTACTAGCAAAAGTATGGTAAGATCAAGGGTAGCCTAGACTACAGTTAAGTCTACCAATCTAAAAGGCCTGGCAGAGAATAGGCATATTAAAATTACCCAAGGTGGTTAGATATAGAACAAGGGAGTAGTGGGTAGGGATGGACCTCCCTAGGAAGAGGAACTGGAATACATAGTTGTAGATAGGAGAGTATATGAAGACTGGAACAAAATATCAAAAATAAAATCAAAAGGATTTACTATTTCAGAATATATTTTCCATTTAATTTTATGATAACTTGACCATAAATTACCATATTACACCACAATTTCATCCAATTAAAGGGGACAATTCAGTGTTTGGACATTCACAAATATGATCAACATACCCAAATTTAGGGGACACAATGAAAGCAGTCCTAAGAGGAAAACTCATAGCTCTGATTGCCTCTAAAAAGGAGCTGGAGAGAGCATACACTAGCAGGTTAACAGCACACCTGAAAGCCCTGGAACAAAAAGAAGCTAATTCACCCAGGATGAGTAGAAGACAGGAAATCATCAAACTCAGGGCTGAAATCAACCAAGTTGAAACAAAGAGAACTATACAAAGAATCAGCAAAACCAGGAGCTGGTTCTTTGAGAAAATCAACAAGATAGATAAACCTTTAGACAGACTAACCAGAGGGCACAGAGACAGTATCCATATTAAGAAAATCAGAAATGAAAAGTGAGAATAACAACAGAAACTGAGGAAATTCAAAAAATTATCAAATCCTACTACAAAAGCCTATATTCAATACAAATGGAAAATCTGGATGAAATGGACAATTTCCTAGACACATACCAATGACCAAAGTTTAATCAGGATCAGATAGACCATCTAAACAGTCCCATAACCCCTAAAGTAATAGAAGTGGTCTCCCTACCAAAAAAGGCAGAGGACCAGATGGTTTTAGGGCAGAATTCTATCAGATCTTCAAAGAAGACCTAACACCAATACTCTTCAAACTATTCTACAAATTAGAAACAGAAGGAACACTACCCAACTCGTTCTATGAAGCCACAATTTCATTGATACCAAAACCACACAAAGATCCAACAAAGAAATAGAACTTTAGACCAATTTCCCTTATGAATATCAATGCAAAAAATACTCAATAAAATTCTTGCCAACTGAATCCAAGAACACATCAAAACAATCATTCACCATGAACAAGTAGGCTTCATCCCAGGGATGCAGGAATGGTTCAATATACAGAAATTCATTAATTTAATCCATTACATAAGCAAACTCCAAGAAAAAATCACATAGTCATTTCAATAGATGTTGAAAAAGCATTTGACAAAATTCAACATCCTTTCATGTTAAAAGTCTCGGAAAGATTAGGAATTCAAGACCCTTACCTAAACATAGTAAAAGCAATATACAGCAAACTAGTAGCCAACATCAAACTATATGGAGAGAAACTGGAAGCAATCCCACTAAAATCAGGGACTAGACAAGGCTGCCCACTCTCTCCATACCTATTCAATATAGTACTCACTAGACAGAGCAATTAGACAACAAAAGAAGGTCAAAGGGATACAAATTGCAAAGGAAGAAGTTGAGATATCACTGTTTGAAGATGATGATAGTATACTTAAGTGACCCCAAAAATTCCACCAGAGAATTCCTAAACCTGATAAACAATTTCAGCAAAGTGGCTGGTTATAAAATCAACTCAAACAAATCAGTGGCCTTCTTCTACTCAAAGGATAAACTGAGAAAGAAAGAAATTAGGGAAACAAAACCCTTGATAATAATCACAAATAATATAAAACACCTTAGTGTGACTCTAACTAAGCAAGTAAAAGATCTGTATAGCAAGAACTTCAAGTCTCTGAAGAAAGAAATCAAAGACAATCTCAGAAGATGGAAAGATCTCCCATGCTCATGGATTGGCAGGATTAAAATAGTAAAAATGGTCATCATACTGAATGCAATCTACAGATTCAACGCAATCACCATCAAAATTCTAATTCAATTCTTCATACAGTTAGAAAGAGGAATTTCCAAATTCATCTGGAATACCAAAAATCCTAGGATAGCGAAAAGTATGCTCAACAACAAAAGAACTTCTGGTGGAATCAACATCACTGACTTCAAGCTGTACTATAGAGCAACTGTGATAAAAACTGCATAGTACTGGAACAGTGACAGGCAGGTAGATCAATAGAATAGAACTGAAGACCCAGAAATGAACCCACACATCTATGGTCACTTGATCTTTGACAAAGGAGCTACAACCATCCAGTGGGAAAAAAGGCAACATTTTCAACAAATGGTGCTGGTTTAACTGGTGGTCAATATGTAGAAGAATGCAAATTGATCCATTCTTGTCTCCATGTACAAAGTTCAAGTCCAAGTGGATCAAGGACCTCCACATAAAACCAGATACACTGAAACTAATAGAAAATAAAGTGGGGAAGAGCCTCAAGCACATGGGTACAGGGGGAAAGTTCCTGAACAGAAGAACATCAATAGCTTAGGCTCTAAGATCAAGAATTCACAAAGAGGACCTCATAAAATTGCAAAGCTTCTGTAAGGCAAAGAACACTGTCAATGGGACAAAATGGCAACCAACAGGTTGGGAAAAGATCTTTATCAATCCTACATCTAATAGAAGGCTATTATCCAATATATACAAAGAACTCAAGAAGTTAGACTCCAGAGAACTACATAACCCTATTTAAAAAAGTGGCGAACAGATCTTAACAAAGAATTCTCAACTGAGGAATACTGAATGGTTGAGAAGCACCCAAAGAAATTTTCAACATCCTTAGTCATCAGGGAATGGCAAATCAAAACAACCCTGAGATTTCACCTCACACCAGTTAGAATGGCTGAAATAAAAAACTCAGGTAACAGCAGATGTTGTCAAGGATGTGGAGAAAGAGGAACACTCCTCCATTGCTGGTAGGTTTGCAAGCTAGCACAACCACTCTGGAAATCAGTTTGGTGGTTCCTCAGAAAATTGGACATAGTATTACCTGAGGACCCAGATATACTACTCCTGGGCATATACCCAGAAGATGCTCCAACATGTAATAAGGACACATGCTACACTATGTTCATAGCAGCCTTTATAATAGCCAGAAGCTGGAAAGTACCCAGATGTCCTTTAACAGAGGAATGGATACAGAAACTGTAGTACATTTATACAGTGGAATTCTACTCAGCTATTAAAAACAATGAATTGATAAAATTCTTAGACAAATGGATGGAACTAGAAAATATCATCCTGAGTGAGATAACCCAATTACAAAATAATACACATGGTATGTACTTACTGATAAGTGGATATTAGCCCAGAAGCTCAGAATACCAAAGATACAATTAATTCATAGACAACATGAAGCTCAAGAAGGAGGAGGACCAAAGTGTGGATACTTTGGTCCTTCTTAGAAGGGTGAACAAAATACCCGTGTGAGGAAATACAAAGTGTGGAGCAGAGACTGCAGGAAAGGCCATCCAGATACTGCCTCACCTGGGGATCCATCCCATATGCAGTCACCAAACCCAGACCCTATTGTGGATGCCAAAAAGTGCTTGGGGACAAGAGCCTGATAGAGCTGTCTCCTGAGAGGTTCTGATAGTACCTGACAAATACAGAGGTGGATGCTCTCAGCCAACCAATGGACTGAGCACAAGGTCTCCAATGGAGGAACTAGAGAAAGGAGCCAAGGAGCTGAAGGGGTTTGCAGTGCCATAGGAGGAATAACAATATGAACCAACTAGTACCCCCAGAGCTCCCAGGGACTAAACCACTAACCAAAGAGTACACATGGAGGGACCCATGGCTCCAGCTGCATAAGTAGCAGAGGATGGCCTTTTCAGGCATCAGTGAGAGGAGAGGTTCTTGGTCCTGTGAAGGTTCGATGCCCTAGTGTAAGGGAATGCCAGGAAATGGAAGTGGGAATGGGTGGGTTATGGAGTTAGAGGAGGGGGGATGCGATAGGGGGGTTGGATTAGAAAGGAGGAAAGGGGATAATATTTGAAATGTAAATAAAAAATATCTAATATAAACAAAAATTATTTTAAATCACTAGTTATAACTTTAAATAAAAAAAGAAAAAGAAAAAAGAAACAAATGTATATGTAGCTCATTAGCTCATATTTCTTTTCCTCTCCCCCCCCCCCCGCTTTGGTTTTTGGTTTTGAAGCACGGTTTCTCTGTGTAGTCCTGGCTGTCCTGGAACTAGCACTATAGATTAGATTGGTCTTGACCACAGAGATCTGTATGCCTCTGCCTCTGAGAATGCTGTATTAAGTTTTCTACCACCACACCCGGCTTGGGGGTTATATTTCAATCAAACACAGAATTCATGGGTTCATTAGTGAGTATCTTTTTATCACAATATGCATACATTTGGGGTGTGGGTGACCAGGAAATTGTAGACACCCAAATAAAACAATATTATCATTACAAGTTCATGTAAAAATGGAATTTTGGGTCATTAGCTAGAATGTGTTTCAGTTTGTTTTCTTTCAACCAGACATGATTACCCAAGAAATTTCCTGGTCCATAATAGCAAACAGGCAAGATGTAAAAAGATTGCAGTGCAGTGAGCTGGCTTGAAAGTACTATAATGTAGGACTAGCTGATTATACCACAAAGCATGTAAATGCTCTGAAAACACATGGGTAGCTAGTGAGTATCTACAAAGCTACAGTGGATTTGTAGCTCTGTCACATAAGTTAAACCTACGGCTGTTCCACATCATTTTCCCCTCAAGAAGCAGCAGATATTCGCTGCACATCAGTAGTTACCTTAACAGTAGTTGCTCTGAAGTTGTTTTGCCTAGTTGTCAGGCGTACTCTGACATTTGTTCTTTATAATTCCTTATCAGTGCCTCCTCCAGTTCCCACCTAGCACATCTGATTAATCACATCCTTCAACACTTCTAGTAAGGTTAGCTCAAGTTCAGTTTTCTCACAGAAGTTAGAAAACTGGGTTCATGGCCTAGATCTGCCACTAACATAATGTGTGACTTGGTTTTACATATTAAAAGCAAGAGACGTATACCTCCCTGAAATGCAGTCCCCCACAGGAGCTGAAACACATAAATATACATGTGGGTACAGTATATAACATGCAGAATAGATAAGAAGAAAGGGGTAATACTGAGTGACAAGGAGGGATGCAGGCAAAGGGCACGCATATCTTGAAAGAAGATAACGGCTATATGACTTTTATTTTTTTAGTTTTAACTCGTGAATTTTTCACCTTTTTGTAGTGGCTAAATGCATGAAATATAACACATAGTGAAAAGTATAAACTGCAATTAAAGCTCCACAACTTGAGTGGCTACTCTAACTGTATAGGAGTTAGAGATACAAAAGTTTTGGGTGTGCTCAAGTGTTTGTTTGAGTTGCTATATGGATGGAGTTTCATGATGTTTTTAATTTTCAAGTTCTTTATAAGAAAGTGAGTTTTATGAAAACAAATAGAAAGTCAACAAATAAAAAGCACAAAGGCTCCTGTGGTGGCTGAGATACCCTGGACTCTCCATGAGCATAGTCATTATAAAACAGTACTATGTTCTAAAAGGAAGCCCAAGCATGCCATTAAAGCCCATACAGGGCCATATTGCCTGCAGCTTCCCGCCCAGCTGGTGGTGGGGAAGCCGGAGGGTCACCCAGCGTGCCAGGTGCTCAGAACCATCCGGCGGCGGCGGCAGAACCAGGTACCCGAGACAGCCCGAGCTTAAGACCTTCGGGGACTCAGGCCTGGAGTGGGAGTTGGGCACAGAATAGCGGGTGCACTCTGTACTCGCGGGGCGGACCCCGAGCTCCCTGCAGGCAGCTGCCATATTGCCTGCAGCTTCCCGCCCAGCTGGTGGTGGGGAAGCCGGAGGGTCACCCAGCATGCCAGGTGCTCAGAACCATCCGGCGGCGGCGGCGGAACCAGGTACCCGAGACAGCCCGAGCTTAAGACCTTCGGGGACTCAGGCCTGGAGTGGGAGTTGGGCACAGAATAGCGGCTGCACTCTGCACTCGCGCGCGGGGCGGACCCCGAGCTCCCTGCAGGCAGCTGCCATATTGCCTGCAGCTTCCCGCCCAGCTGGTGGTGGGGAAGCCGGAGGGTCACCCAGCATACCAGGTGCTCAGAACCATCCAGCGGCGGCGGCAGAACCAGGTACCCGAGACAGCCCAAGCTTAAGACCTTCGGGGACTCAGGCCTGGAGTGGGAGTTGGGCACAGAATAGCGGGTGCACTCTGCACTCGCGGGGTGGACCCCGAGCTCCCTGCAGGCAGCTGCCATATTGCCTGCAGCTTCCCGTCCAGCTGGTGGTGAGGAAGCCGGAGTCAGCCAGTGTGCCAGGTGCCCAGACCCAGCAGGAGGCCGAACCAGCCTCCCATCCAGCCAGTGGCAGGGAAGCTGGAAACCTGACCCAGCCAGCTTCCCAGCAGCTTGGGACCAGCAGGCGGAACCAGATAACTGAGATATCCCAACTTTAAGACCCCTGGGGAAACAGGATATCAGACAGCGAACCCTGAGCAGGAGCAGTGCAGAGCAGCCGCCCAACAGGCGGAACCAAATACCTGGGATATCCTGAGGTTAAGACCTCGGGGGACTCAGGCCACCTGTCAGCAATCTGTGAGCAAGACCCCCGCAGGACAGTGATTCAGGTATCCCAGTCGCTGGGAAATAGCCTTACAACCCCACAGGAGGGTCAAGCACCAGCTAGTATCTACAGGACCAACTAACACCAGAGTTAACCAGATGGCAAAAGGCAAACATAAGATCGCTACTAACAAAAATCAAGGCAATATGGCGGCATCCGAACCCAGTTCCCCAACAGCAATAAATATTGGATACCCCGAAACACCAGAAAAACAAGACTCAGATCTAAAATCACTGGTCAGGATGCTGATAGAGGAACACTTAGATAAATCTCTTAAAGTAATACATGAGAAAATAGATCAAAAGCTAGAAGCCATTGCAAGACAAACACAATTAAATCCCAGATATCTCAACACACCAGAAAAACAAGACTCAGATCTAAAATCACTGGTAAAGATGCAGATTGAGGATCACTTAGATAAATTTCTTAAAGTAATAGAGGAGAAAATAGATCAAAAACTAGAAGCCCATACAAGGCAGACACAAAAATCACTTAAAGAAATCCAGGAGAATATAGAGCAAAAAATGAATCCCAATAAGGGGGAGAAACAAAAATCACCCAAAGAAATACAAGAGAACATGGGTCAACGAGTAGAAGTCATAAAGGAGGAAACACAAAAATCCCTTAAAGAATTACAGGAAAACACAAACAAGCAACTGAAAGATCTGAGCAAAACCATACAAAATCTAAAAACAGAAGTAGAAACAACTAAGCAATCGCAAAGGGAGACAATGTTGGAGATAGAAAACCTTGGGAAGAAATCAGGAGTCATAGATGCAAATATCAACAATAGAATACAAGAGATAGAAGACAGAATCTCAGATGCTGAAGATACCATAGGAACCATGGATTCAACAATTAAAGAAAATGCAAAATGCAAAAAGCTGGTAACCCAAAACATTCAGGAAATCCAGGACACAATGAGAAGACCAAACCTAAGGATTATAGGGATAGATGAGAATGAAGATCTACAACTTAAAGGGCCAGCAAATATCTTCTACAAAATTATGGAAGAAAATTTCCCCAACCTAAAGAGAGAGATGCCCATGAATATACAAGAAGCCTATAGAACCCCAAATAGACTGGACCAGAACAGAAATACTTCCCGTCACATAATAATCAAAACCCCAAATGTACTAAACAAAGAAAGAATATTAAAGGCAGTAAGAGAAAAAGGACAAGTAACATATAAAGGAAGACCTATCAGAATTACACCAGACTTCTCACCTGAGACCATGAAAGCTAGAAGATCCTGGGCAGACCTCATGCAGACCCTAAGAGAACACAAACTTCAGCCAAGACTACTATACCCAGCAAAACTCTCAATTGCCATAGATGGGGAAACCAAGATATTCCACGACAAAAACAAATTTGCAAGATACTTATCTACAAACCCAGCCCTACAAAGGATAATAGGGGAAAAATACCAACACAAGGGGGGAAACAACACCCCAGAAGAAACAAGATAGAAACCCCATCTCATCCAACCCAAAAGAAGAGAACCACTCAAATACAAATAATAATAATTCCCAAAATGTCAGGAAGTAATAATTACTATTCCTTAATATCTCTTAATATCAATGGACTCAATTCCCTAATCAAAAGACACAGACTAACAGACTGGATACGGAAACAGGACCCTACATTTTGCTGCATACAGGAAACACATCTCAGTGTCAAAGACAAACACCACCTTAGAGTAAAAGGCTGGAAGACAGTTCTACAAGCAAATGGTCCCAGGAAACAAGCTGGAGTAGCCATTCTAATATCAGATAAAATCGACTTTCAACCTAAAGTCATCAAAAGAGACACAGAAGGTCACTTCCTGCTTGTCAAAGGGAAAATCCACCAAGAAGAATTCTCAATACTGAACATCTATGCACCAAATGCAAGGGCACCCTCATTCGTAAAAGAAACTTTACTAAAGCTTAAAGCACACATCGCACCTAACACAATGATTGTAGGTGACTTCAACACTCCACTCTCCTCAATGGACCAATCAGGAAAGCAGAAACTAAACAGGGACACAGTGAAACTAATTGAAGCTTTGGACCAATTGGATTTAACAGATATATATAGAACATTCCATCCTAAAACAAAAGAGTATACCTTTTTCTCAGCACCGCACGGTACCTTCTCAAAAATTGATCATATAATTGGTCACAAGACAGACCTCAACAAATACAAGAAGACCGAACTAATCCCATGTCTCCTATCGGATCACTATGGAGTAAAAGTGGTCTTCAATAGCAAGAACAACAGAAAGCCCACATACACATGGAAACTGAACAATACTCTACTCAATGACACCCTGGTCAAGGAAGAAATAAAGAAAGAAATCAAAGACTTTTTAGACTTCAATGAAAATGAAGGTACGACCTACCCAAATCTCTGGGATACAATGAAAGCAGTGCTAAGAGGAAAACTCATAGCCCTGAGTGCCTCCAAAAAGAAACTGGAAAGAGCATACACTAGCAACTTAACAGCACACCTGAAGGCGCTGGAACAAAAAGAAGCTAAATCACCCAGGAGGAGTAGAAGAGAGGAAATCATCAAACTAAGGGCTGAAATCAATCAAGCAGAAACAAAGAGAACCATACAAAGAATCAACAAAACCAAGAGCTGGTTCTTCGAGAAAATCAACAAGATAGATAAACCCTTAGCTAGACTAACCAAAGGGCACAGAGATAGTATCCAAATTAACAAAATTAAAAATGAAAAGGGGGATATAACAACAGAAACAGAGGAAATTCAAAAGATCATCAGATCCTACTACAAAGGCCTATACTCAAAACAACTGGAGAATCTGGAGGAAATGGACAATTTCCTAGACAGATACCAAATACCAAAATTAAATCAGCATCAAGTAGACCAGCTAAACAGTCCCATAACCCTTAAAGAAATAGAAGGGGTTATAGAAAGCCTCCCAACCAAAAAAAGTACGGGACCAGATGGTTTTAGTGCAGAATTCTACCAGACCTTCAAAGAAGACTTAACACCAATACTCTTCAAACTATTCCACAAAATAGAGACAGAAGGGACACTGCCCAACTCGTTCTTCGAAACCACAATTACGCTGATACCTAAACCACAAAAAGATCCAACAAAGAAAGAGAACTACAGGCCAATTTCTCTTATGAATATAGATGCAAAAATACTGAATAAAATTCTTGCCAACCGAATCCAAGAGCATATCAAAACGATCATTCACCATGATCAAGTAGGCTTCATTCCAGGAATGCAGGGATGGTTCAATATACGGAAATCCATCAATGTAATCCACTACATAAACAAACTAAAAGAAAAAAACCACATGGTCATCTCATTAGATGCTGAAAAAGCATTTGACAAAATTCAGCATCCTTTCATGCTAAAAGTCTTGGAAAGAGCAGGAATTCAAGGCCCATACCTAAACATAGTAAAAGCAATCTACAGCAAACCAGTAGCCAACATCAAAATAAATGGAGAGAAACTTGAAGCAATTCCACTAAAATCAGGGACTAGACAAGGCTGTCCTCTCTCTCCATATCTTTTCAATATAGTACTTGAAGTTCTAGCGAGAGCAATCAGACAACATAAGGAAGTCAAAGGGATACAAATTGGAAAGGAAGAAGTCAAAGTATCATTATTTGCAGATGATATGATAGTCTACTTAAGCGATCCAAAAAACTCCACCAGAGAACTTCTACAGCTGATAAACAACTTCAGCAACGTGGCTGGTTATAAAATTAACTCAAGCAAATCAGTAGCCTTCTTGTACTCAAAGGACAAGCAGGCTGAGAAAGAAGTTAGGGAAATAACACCCTTCACAATAGCCACAAACAACATAAAGTACCTTGGCGTAACTCTAACCAAACAAGTGAAAGATCTGTATGACAGGAACTTCAAGTCTCTGAAGAAAGAAATCGAAGAAGACCTCAGGAGATGGAAAAATATTTCTTGCTCCTGGATTGGCAGGATCAATATAGTAAAAATGGCCATCTTGCCAAAAGCAATCTACAGATTCAATGCAATCCCCATCAAAATCCCAAATCAATTCTTCATAGATCTAGAAAGAGCAATTCTCAAATTCATCTGGAGCAACAAAAAACCCAGGATAGCTAAAACTATTCTCAACAATAAAAGGACTTCTGGGGGAATCAATATCCCTGACCTCAAGCAGTACTACAGAGCAATTGTGTTAAAAACTGCATGGTATTGGTACAGCAACAGGCAGGTAGATCAATGGAATAGGATTGAAGACCCAGAAATTAACCCACAGACTTATGGTCACTTGATCTTTGATAAAGGAGCCACAACCATCCGGTGGAAAAAAGATAGCCTTTTCAACAAATGGTGCTGGTTCAACTGGAGGTCAACATGCAGAAGAATGCGAATTGACCCACTCTTATCTCCTTGTACTAAGATCAACTCCACGTGGATCAAGGACCTCCACATAAAACCAGACACACTGAAACTATTAGAAAAGAAACTTGGGAAGACCCTGGAGGACATGGGCACAGGGGTAAAGTTCCTGAACAGAACACCAATAGCTTATGCTCTAAGATCAAGAATTGACAAATGGGACCTCATAAAATTACAAAGTTTCTGTAAGGCAAAGGACACTGTCAGAAAGACAAAACGGCAACCAACAACGTGGGAAATGATCTTCACCAACCCCACATCTGACAGAGGGCTAATATCCAATATATACAAAGAACTCAAGAAGTTAGACCCCAAAGAACCAAATAACCCTATCAAAAAATGGGGTACAGAGCTAAACAAAGAATTTTCACCAGAAGAAATTCGGATGGCCGAGAAACACCTTAATGATGTTCAACATCATTAGTCATCAGGGAAATGCAAATCAAAACAACCCTGAGATTCTACCTCACTCCAGTCAGAATGGCTAAGATTAAAAACTCGAGAGACAACAAGTGCTGGCGAGGATGTGGAGAAAGAGGAACACTCCTCCACTGTTGGTGGGATTGCAAAATGGTAAAACCACTCTGGAAATCAGTGTGGCGGTTCCTCAGAAAATTGGGCATGCCACTCCCAGAGGACCCTGGCATACCACTCCTGGGCATATACCCAGAGGATTCCCCTGCATACAACAAAGACACATGCTCCACTATGTTTATAGCAGCCTTGTTTATAATAGCCAGAAATTGGAAGGAGCCCAGATATCCCTCAAAGGAGGAATGGATACAGAAAATGTGGTATATTTATACAATGGAGTACTACTCAGCAATTAAAAATAATGAATTCATGCAATTTGTGGGTAAATGGTTAGATCTGGAAACTATCATCCTAAGTGAGCTAACCCAATCACAAAAGAATACACACGAAATGCAATCACTGATAAGTGGATATTAATGAGCCCAGAAGCCCTAAATACTCAAGGCACAATTAGCAAGTCAAATGACTCTCAAGAGGAAAAAAAGGAGAGGACCCTGGGCCTGTAAAGATTGGATCCAGTATTGTAGACCCAGAACAGAGAAATCGTGCGGGGGGGGGGGAGAAAGAGTGGGGAATAGCATGGGGGGGGGAGAGGAATTATGGGACATATGGTGGGGGGTACCTGGGAAAGGGGAAAGCCTTTGGAATGTAAACAAAGAATATAGAAAAAAATATATATATATATATAAAAAAAAAAAAGCCCACGCAGAAGAATCACCGACCCACATACGAGGCTGCAGCCTTGTCAGTATCTCAAGTTGGTCCTGAATTAGACAAAGACAGGCAATTACTCCCTATAATCATTTTAACAGATCTCATGCTTGGCAATTACAGTAAGTGGGAATGAAAAAAAATCACTTCATAATGAACAAAATCCTTTGCATGTTTTCCAGCTAGTGGCAACTACCTAGATGGACACACCAAGATACTCTAGAGAAAGAATTTGGAATGTGTAATTTGAAAATCAGGCACATGATAGATAATACAATAAGATCTCAGCCACCTTCTCCATTTCTTTTCCTCTACCCTGCTTGCTCTAATCTTTTCTCTAAAACTTAACTATGATCACTTGTTTTCGATTTGAGTATGTACCATATTAATTAGAAAATAATGAAGCTAAGTAAGGAGCTTAGTGTGTTCATAGAGTGAACAACATTTAAGGGTTTCTTCACTCAGGCATGCTCACCTCTCTCGAGCTTGGGACATTGGAGACATCATGGGCTCTGAGCCTGATAAAATTCACCTGACTCTCAGCTCTATTATCTGCCCCATTGACTTCTGATAAATTCGTTGCCTTTTGTGCCCTCTATTTCTTCGTTTATGAAATCAGTCTCATAATAGCTATTCACTATGTTAAGTGGTTTATGCAAATTCTTTAATCCTCAGTGTGGCTTCTGAAGTGGGTGCTATACTAGTTGATTTTCTGTCAACTTGACACACAAGCTAGAGTCATCAGAGTGGAAGGATCCTCAGTTAATAAAATATCTCCATGAGATCCAGCTGAAAATCATTTTCTCAATTAATAACTGATGGGGGAGGGCCCAGCTCATTGTAGGTGGTACCATGCCTGGGCTGGTATCCCTGAGTTCTATGAGAAAGCATGCTGAGCAAGCTAGTAAGTAAGCAGCACCCCTCTTTGGAGTCTACATCAGCTCCTGCCTCCAAGTTCCAGCCCTGCTTAACTTCCTGTCCTGACTTCCTTTGGTGATGAACATCAATATGAAAGTATAAGCTGAATAAACCCATTCATCTCCAATTTGCTCTTTTGGTCATGGTGTTTTATTGCAGCAATAGAAACCCTAAATGGCACAAGTGTCATTTGCTTTTTCATGAGGATTCTAAAGTAGGTGGTAAATAAATTGTAGCTGTTTATTGTGTGTCCAGCTCTATGGGAGGTAGTGAAGAGGACATCAGGAAATAGTTGCTTATTGTGAAGAATTGGATCTTAATATGTAGCAAAAGATCAGATTCAGAACTTGGTCTCTAAGGTGGTGGAAATTCTAAGAGACAGGAGACAGGACTACATTACAAGAATTAGAATGCCAAAAGCACGCCTTTGAAGGCTGCCACTCTTTCTCCTTTCTCCTACCTCCCCTCCCACTCTTTCTAGCAGTCATGACATAAGCATACTGATCAGGTTCTCCTATCACAAGTCCAGAAACAATGGAGCCAGGTTATCACAGATTGAAATCTCTAGAACCATGAGCTGAAATAAGACTCCCAGATTTCAGTTGTGTTTCTTAGATATGTGCTCATGACATAAAATGTGACTAGCATACAAATTGAGTATAAATGATGCAGCTCATATATATTACCCATGCTAGCAATCCTACCTAGTACTTCGAAACCAGGCAACAATATTGATAGTTTGGCATCCTCATTTCTGAAACATTGTGTACTTCATGATACACAGATATAAACTCAGAATTCCATCAAAATGAAACCTTGAACTCAATTAGAATAACAAAATAATTTACAAAATAAATGGCCAGTACATAAACATAAATTAAATCTCAGGAAAATACAATACTTAGGCTCTAACCATCATTCAAAAGGAAAAGAGAAGAAAAAAAGGAAAGTTATCTATTTCTGAGACCCCCAAAAGTGGGAAGACCTAAAAGAACCTCATGGTGATTTAGAAGTGATGGTCTCAAAAGTTTTAAGATTACTAAAATTAAAGATTAAAGGAACTGTCCCAAATTACAGGTATTTAAGGAGCTATTAAATATAAATGCAATATGAGAACATGGGGTTGAATCACAGAACTAAACTATAAAAGTTGATATTTAATTAACAAAATCTGTATTACATTATATCCTAGTCATTATTCTATTGCTGTAAAGAGATACCTACTCTTATATAAGAAAGCATTTAACTGGGGCTGGCTTACAGTTTCAGAGTTTAGTCCATTATCATCATGGCACCAAGCATGGAAGCAGAAAGACAGACATGTTGCTGAAAAAGCAGATGAGAGCTACATTCAGATCCACAAGCACAGACAGAATGAGACAGGGAGACAGAGAAACAGAGAGAGATACACAGAGAGAGAGACCACTGAGAAGCCCAACAAGTGGCTGACTGAGACAGATGCAAATATGTACACCATACCAATGGACAGATGCCAGGGACCACTGTGGTTGAATTAGAGACCAGCAGTCTCAACCAACCTGGACCCCACGATCTCTCAGACACTGAGCCACCAGACAGCATACACCAGCTGGTAAGAAGCCCCCAACACATATACAGCAGAGGACTTCCTGGTCTGGCCCTAGTAAGAGAAGATGTACCTAACCCTCAAGAGAATTGAGGCCTCCAGGGAGTAGAAAGGTCTGGTGGGGTTGGGGTGGGGACATCATCTTGGAGACAGGGGTAGGGAGGAGGTATGGGATGAGAAACACTCCAAGGGCAGACCACGAGGGGGATAATGACTGGACTGTCAAAAGGATTATAAATAAATAAATAAATAAATAAATAAATAAATAAATGACAAAAAACGTATACACCAGATGATATGAGACCACCAACACATATACAGTAGAGAGCTAGAGGACTTCTGGGTCTGGATTCAGTCAGAGAAGGTGAACCTAACCCTCTAGAGACTTGGAGACCCCAGGGAGTGGGGAGGTCTGGTACAGTGGCAGGGTGGGGTGGGGACATCCTTGTGGACAGGGGGGGTGGCAGGGAAGAGGTATGGGATGTGGAACAGTCAGAGGATGGACCAGGAGAGTGATAAAATCTGGGCTGTAAAAAAAAGATTAAATGAAAAATGTGAAAATTATAATTTTGGTCTCCTTTTATTAGCATATGCTTATTGTAAAACATAGTGGGTGATTCTATAGTAATATTTCCATGCATGTATATAATGTAGTTTGATCATATTCATACCCCATTACCTTCTTTTGTCTCAATTCCCTGCTCCCACAGTCCCCTCTTCTACTTTTATATCATTTTCTTCGTGTAATGTGTGCATATGAGAAAATGATATGATAGTTTCTGACTCTGGCTTTTACTTAACATCATGATCTTTAGTTCCATCCATTTTCCTGAAAATGATATTATTTCATTTTATTGAGATGAATAAAATAACATTGTTTATATTCCACCACATTTTCTTTTTCAATAAAAGAACATGCTTTTCAAAAAAATACACAAACCATCATACAGCCCAATCAAAAAAATGGGTTACATGACTAACAAGAGAATTCAAAACAGGAATCTTGAATGGCTGAGAATCACCTAAAGAAATGCTCAAAGTCCTTAGTCATCAGAGAAATGCAAATCAAATGACCCTGAGATTTCACCTTATACCAATCAGAATGACTAAGATCAAAAACTCAGGTGACAGCACATATTGGTGACGATGTGGAGAAAGAGGAACATTCCATTGCTGGTGGAATTGCAAGCTGGTACAACCACTCTGGAAATCAGTCTGGAGATTCCCAGAAAATTGAAAAAAGATCTACCTGAAGACCCAGCTATACTATCTCTGGGCATATACCCAAAAGCTGTCCCACCATGCCACAGGGGCACATGTTTCACCACATTTTCTTTATCCATTCATCATTGATGGAAACTAGCATTATTTGATAACTTGGCTGTTATGAATAGGCTACATGTAATATGGACATTTCTATTGTATTCTGGCTTATGTTCCTTTGGGACAAGTAACATAGTAATAATATATGGTAAATTCTAATTTCTGTTTTTCTAGTACTCCTATACATATTTCCATAGTGGCTACATTGAATTTCATTCCTCCTATCAATGCATTTCCCTAATATATGATGACATTTTTTTCATATATTAGCTGGTTATTGGGGTTTTTTTTATAGCTATCTGTTCTTCCCATATATTAATTCATTGACTTGCTTTTCCATTGGTGTGCTTTATTTTTTTGAATCCACCGAAATTTGGTAAAATATTTCAGTACCATTATATTTGTGATTATCATGGAACTCTGTCTTTGCACTGGCTTACCTATCAGACTACTGAAAAGATAGATAACAAGAAATGGAAATTCCCCTGGGAATCTCATGCTGAGAAAAGAGAATGCTTAAAGCTTGGTGCCAGTCACAGGAGGAACATGCTTCCTAGAAACAGTGCTGACAACTTTGAAAGACTACATTGGTGGAAAGACAATGACCAGGACCACACCTTGACTGGGAACTGTCTAGATGTGGATACGTCTTACAAACTTCTTCACTTCAGGACCTAAAGTTGAACTGGGAATGGGGCAAGGGGAGCACTGGATCACTTTGTCCATTTTCCTTATGTGGCCAAATTGAATAAATATATTTTTTCTACTTTTCATTATTAATTTAAATGAGTTATAGTGAACATATGGCCAAACCTGTCTTCTTGTGGCACAGATTATGACATTGAATATTTGACATTGTCTGTTTATTCCAACAGTTACTGTTGTATATTTGTGCATACTTACTTAGGAAGTATTCTGATATGTCCTTCAGATGATTGGATACAACCCGTCAAGGTAAATGACTTTCTTAAAGGTTCTTTTTATCATTAATTTAAAAAGTCAGACTACTTTATATTAAAATAGATTTTTAGGATGGTTCAGCAGTTGAGAAAAGTTTTTGCTATTTTAGTGGACAGTTTGGTTCCTAGCACCTAAGTTAGATACTTCACAACTACCTGTAACTCTAGTTTAATGAAATCTAACACCTTCTTCTGACCCCTGTAGCTACCAGCACACAGGTGAAATGTGTATACACACACACACACACACACACACACACACACATTCACACACACAAAAATCTTAGAAAATAGATTATTGAAGAAAATGTACCTGTTACTAGATAGAGTACTGAACAATATACATTATAACTTATTTTATTAAAATCATTAAGTATTTCATATTTAGCTGCTGACTCCTTAGGCTGTTTATACTGGAATATGGTAGAAAATATTGATTCACTCCATCTTCCTCCAAAATTTACCAATGGTAATTAGCTCCATACAAACTACTTCAGAGTTCTAATTTCAAATCTTTCTCAATGAAATAGAAGTTTAGTCATACTATTCTATAGATTTTGTTTATGAGTAGAATTTTCTTTAAGATTTAATTCTAACTAGATGACCATTACATTTTACAATCACTAAATTGAATTATCTTAGTAGGTCTCATATCTGTTTAGTTATTTACCTTGGCTGATTATATACAATCATCTGAAAGACATATCAGAATACTTCCTAAGAAAGTATGCACAAACATACAACAGAAACTGTAGAAATAAAATACTGCAAATATCATAAACAGACAATTTCAACAAAATTGCTAAGTAAGTACAGCTATTTCTAAGTTATTACTAAAAAATTATGATATGATATAGCTGTTATATAGACAAACTCATAATAGCAGAGCTACATGCAGATCTTATGCAGATAGCCTGTTGTTAAGATTGGGCCCACCAGTAGTCCAGTGAAAGGGGTAATCAAGAGGCTGTAACCTTCACAGGGGAGCTAAAGGCAGTTACTGATTGCTAGGGAAAGTCATATTTCTCAGTGTTTTAACCATTAATAAACTGCACTTTCTCATGAAAATAAGTCCCAACCCACATTCTTGTAAGCAACCCTACTTAAATACAAGAGGCCACAAGAAAGACAACTTTTTTTATTTTTTATTTTCTATATTCTTTGTTTACATTCCAAAGGCTTTTCCCTTTCCCAGTTCCCCCCTCACCATATGTCCCATGAGTCCTCTTCCCCCCCCCATTCCCCAATCACCCCCATCCCCACCATTTCTCTGTTCTAGTACTCTCCTGCAAAACTAGACCCAGTCTTTTCTCTGCTCCTTCCTTTATCTTGGGAATCTTTTGATTTGCTAATTGTGCCTTGAGTATTCAGAGCTTCTGGACTCATTAATATCCACTTATCAGTGATTGCATTTCATGTGTATTCTTTTGTGATTGGGTTAACTCACTTAGGATGATATTTTCCAGATCCAACCATTTGCCTACAAATTGCATGAATTCATTATTTTTAATTGCTGAGTAGTATTCCATTGTATAAATATACCACATTTTCAGTATCCATTCCACTTTTGAGGGACATCTGGGCTCCTTCCAGCTTCTGGCTATTATAAATAAGGCTGCTATGAACATAGTGGAGCATGTGTCTTTATTGCATGCAGGGGAATCCTCTGGGTATATGTCCAGGAGTGGTATGACAGGGTCCTCTGGAAGTGTCATGCCCAATTTTCTGAGGAACCACCAGACTGATTTCCAGAGTGGTTGTACCATCTTGCAATCCCACCAACAGTGAAGGAGTGTTCCTCTTTCTCCACATCCTCACCAGCACCTGTTGTCTCTTGAGTATTTTTTTTTAATTTTTATTTTCTATATTCTATGTTTACATTCCAAAGGCTTTCCCCTTTCCAAGTTCCCCCCCACCATATGTCCCATAATTCCTCTCCCCCCCCCCAGCTATTCCCCAATCATTGCCCCCCCACGATTTCTCCTTGAGTTTTTAATCTTAGCCATTCTGACTGGTGTGAGGTGGAAGTTCAGTGTTGTTTTGATTTGCATTTCCCTGATGACTAATGAGGTTGAACAGCTCTTAAGGTGCTTTGCAGCCATCCAAATTTCTTCAGGTGAAAATTCTTTATTCAGCCCTGTACCCCATTTTTGATAGGGTTATTTGGTTATTTGGGGTCTAACTTCTTGAGTTCTTTGTATATATTGCATATTAGCCCTCTGTCGGATGTGGGGCTGGTGAAAATCTATTCCCAATTTGTTGGTTGCCATTTTGTCCTTCTGACAGTGTCTTTTGAATTGATCCTTCTAGATCTATGAAGAATTGATTTGGAATATTGATGGGGATTGCATTGAATATGTAGATTGCTTTTGGCAAGATGGCCATTTTTACTATATTGATCCTGCCAATCCAAGAGCATGAAATATTTTTCGATCTTCTTCGATATCTTTCTTCAAGGACTTGAAGTTCCTGTCATAAAGATCTTTCACTTGTTTGGTTAGAGTGACACCAAAATACTTTATATTGTTTGTGGCTACTGTGAAGGGTGTTATTTCCCTAACTTGTTTCTCAGCCTGCTTGTCCTTTGAGAACAGGAAGGCTACTGATTTGCTTGAGTTGATTTTATAACCAGACACTTTGCTGAAGTTGTTTATCAGATGTAGGAGTTCTCTGGTGGAGTTTTTTGGATTGCTTAAGTATACTATCATATCATCTGCAAATAATGATAGTTTGACTTCTTCCTTTCCAATTTGTATTCCTTATGTTGTCTAATTGCTCTTGCTAGAACTTCAAGTACTATATTGAAAAGGTATGGAGAGAGAGGGCAGCCTTTTCTAGTCACTGATTTTAGTGGGATTGCTTCAAGTTTTTCTCCATTTATTTTGATGTTGGCTACTGGTTTGCTGTCTACTGCTTTTACTATGTTTAGGTATGGGCCTTGAATTCCTGCTCTTTCCAAGACTTTTAGCATGAAAGGATGCTGAATTTTGTCAAATGCTTTTTCAGCATCTAATGCGATGACCATGTGTTTTTTTTTCTTTCAGTTTGTTTATGTAGTAGATTACAATGATGGATTTCTATATATTGAACCATCCCTGCATCCCTGGGATAAAGCCTACTTGATCATGGTGAATGATCATTTTGATGTGCTCTTGGATTCGATTGGCAAGAATTTAATTTAGTATTTTTGAATCGATATTCATAAGGGAATTGGCCAGTACTTCTCTCTTTTTTTTTTGTTGGATCTTTGTGTGGTTTGGGTATCAGTGTAATTGTGGCTGATCAAATTGGTCCTGATTTAATTTTGGTATTTGGTATCTGTCTAGGAAATTGTCCATTTCATCCAGATTCTCCAGTTATGTTACATATCGACTTTTGTAGTAGGATCTGATGATCTTTTGAATTTCCTCAGTTTCTGTTGTTATATCCCCCTTTTCATTTCTAATTTTGTTAATTTGGATACTGTCTCTGTGCCCTTTGGTTAGACTGGCAAAGGGTTTATCTATCGTGTTGATTTTCTCAAAGAACCAGCTCCTGGTTTTGTTGATTCTTTGTATGGTTTGCTCTATTTCTACTTGATTGATTTCAGCCCTGAGTTTGATGATTTTCTGTCTTCTACTCCTGCTGGGTGAATTAGCTTCTTTTTGTTCCAGGGCTTTCAGGTGTGCCATTACCCTGCTAGTGTATGCTGTCTCCAGTTTCTTTTTGAAGGCACTCAGTGCAATGAGTTTTCCTCTTAGCACTGCTTTCATTGTGTCCCATTGATTTGGGTAGGTTGTACCTTCATTTTTATTGAATTCTAAAAAGTCCGTGATTTCTTTCTTTATTTCTTCCTTGACCAAGATGTCATTTAGTAGAATATTGTTCAGTTTCCATGTGTATGTGGGCTTTCAGTTGTTTTTCTTGCTATTGAAGACCACTTTTACTCCATAGTGATCTGATATGAGCATGGGATTAGTTTGATCTTCTTGTATTTGTTGACATCTGTCTTGTGACCAATTATATGATCGACATTGGAGAAGGTGCCATGTGGTGCTGAGAAAAAGGTATATTCTTTTGCTTTAGGATGAAATGTTATATATAGATATAGATATAGATATAGATATAGACATAGACATAGACATAGACATAGACATAGACAGACATATATATATATATATATATATATATATATATATATATATATATATATATGTTAAATCCAATTGGTCCAAAGCTTCAATTAGTTTCATTGTGTCCCTGTTTAGTTTCTGGTTTCCTGATCGGTCCATTGAGGCAAGTGGAGTGTTGAAGTCATCCACAATTATTGTGTTAGCTGTAATGTGTGCTTTAAGCTTTAGTAAAGTTTCTTTCACGAATGAGGGTGCCCTTGCCTTTGGAGCATAGATGTTCAGTATTGAGAGTTCTTCTTGGTAGATTTTCCCTTTGACCAGCAAGAAGTGACATTCTGTGTTTCTTTTGATTACTTTAGGTTGAAAGTCAATTTTATCTTATATTAGAATGGCTACTCTAACTTGTTTCCTGATACCATTTGCTAGTAAAATTGTCTTCCAGCCTTTTACTCTAAGGTAGGGTTTGTCTTTGATACTGAGATGTGTTTCCTGTATGCAGCAAATTATAGGGTCCAGTTTCTGTATCCAGTCTGTTAATCTCTGTCTTTTTATTGTGGTATTGAGTCCATTGATGTTAAGAGATATTAAAGAATAGTAATTATTACTTCCTGACCTTTTTAAATTATTTTTTATCTTTGAGTGGTTATCTTCTTTTGGGTTTGATGAGAGGAGGTTTCTATCTTGCTTCTTCTGGGGTGTAGTTTCCCTTCTTGTGTTGGTGTTTTTCCCCTATTATCCTTTGTAGGGGTGGGTTTGTGGAAAGATATCGTGCAAATTTGATTTTGTCATGGATTACCTTGGTTTCTCCATCTATGGTGATTGAGAGTTTTGCTGGGTATAGTAGTTTTGGCTGAAATTTGTGTTCTCTTAGAGTCTGCATGATATCTGCCCAGGATCTTCTAGCTTTCATGGTCTCAGGTGAGAAGTCTGGTATAATTCTGATAGGTCTTCCTTTTTATGTTACTTGGCCTTTTTCTCTTACTGCCTTTGATATTCTTTCTTTGCTTAGTACATTTGGGTTTTTGATTATTATGTGACAGGAGGTATTTCTGTTCTGGTCCAGTCTGTTCGGAGTTCTGTAGGCTTCTTGTATATTCATGGGCATTTCTCTCTTTAGGTTGGGATTTTTTCTTCCATAATTTTGTAAAAGATATTTTCTGTCCCTTTAAGTTGTAAATCTTCACTCTCATCTATCCCTATAATCCTTAGGTTTGGTCTTCTCATTATGTCCTGGATTTCCTGGATGTTTGGGCTACAAGGTTTTTGCATTTTGCATTTTCTTTGACTGTTGAGTCCATGGTTCCTATGGTATCTTCAGCATCTGAGATTCTTCTATCTCTTGTATTCTGCTGTTGATATTTGCATCTATGGCCCCTGATTTCTTCCCAAGGTTTTCTATCTCCAAAGTTGTCTCCCTTTGCAATTTCATAGTTGTTTCTACTTCTGTTTTTAGATCCGGGATGGTTTTACTCAGATCTTTTGCTTGCTTGTTTGTGTTTTCCTGTAATTCTTTAAGAGTTTTTTGTGTTTCCTCTTTCATGACTACTACTTGTTGACCCACATTTTCCTGTATTTCTTTAAGTGATTTTTGTATTTCCTCCTTATTGTCTTCTATTTTTTTTTGACCCATATTCCCCTGAATTCCTTTAAGTGATTTTTCTGTTTGCCTTGTAAGGGCTTCTAACTTTTGATCCATTTTCTCCTGTATTTATTTAAGAGATTTGTCTAAGTGTTCCTCAAACAGCCTCCTGACCAGTGATTTTAGATCTGAATCTAGCTTTGCTGGTGTTTTGGGGTATCCGGGACTTACTGCTGTCGGGGAACTGGGTTCGGATACTGCCATATTGCCTTGATTTCTGCTCGTAATGTTCCTACGTTTGCCTTTTGCCATTTGTTTATTTCTGGAGTTAGTTGGTCTTGTTATTACTGGTTGGTGTTTAAAGCTTCTAAGAGCCTGGCGTTTGGTGCTGCTGTCTCAGAGGGTGTCCATGCTCCCGGGGCAGAAACCAGAAGGTTTCCACCACTGGGCTCCCAATTACCTCCTCACCTCTGCTGAGCTGGACTCAAGTCTCCTCCTGGCTTGCCTCTGGGAGCTTATCTGGCCTCCTGAGGTCTCCTCCTGATTTGTCTGGTTAGTCTACCAGCTCCAAGGTGGTGGCAGGTCACAGGGCTCTGTCTAACCATGGGAATTCCTGCAGGACCAGGGCTTCCCTGGCTGGACTGCAGAAGCCTAGATGGTGGCTCTCTCAGTCTGCAGGGCTCTGTCTGGTTGAGCTTCTGAGCTTTTCTCTCCAAGAGAGTGTCAGACCATGGAGCCCTGTATAACCGCAGTGCTCTCTGTAGATCATGAGCTTCCCTAGTTGAACTGCAGGATCCAAGATGGTGCCAATCTTGGTCTGTGTGTCTCAGTCTATCTACGGGACCTCCTGCAGGTCAGATGCTTCCCCGCCTGCCCAGGCAGCTGTAGTGCTGCCCAGTTCCCTGGTGCAGAAGGCACCCAGACAGGCTATACCCTGGGAAATCCTTCACTCTGGTGCCCCCTGCGTACCTTGCTAGGCTACCAGCTCCAAAATGGTAGCAGGTCTCAGAGCTCTGTCTAACCATGGGAATTCCTGAAAGACCGGGGCTTCCCTGGCTGGACTGCTGAAGCCTAGATGGTGGCTCTCTCAGTCTGCAGGACTCTGGTTGAGCTTCTCTCCCCAAGAGAGTGTCTGACCTCGGAGCCCTGTCTAACAGCAGGGCTCTCTGTAGATCAGGAGCTTCCCTGGTTGAACTGTGGGAACCAAGATGAAAGACATCTTGAGAAGAAGAAAAAGCTCAGTGGGAAGGAAAATAGAAAAAGAGAGAATAATCATTGAAATATGAAAGAATAATTATTTTTTTAATTCTAAACGGTCTCCTGTCTCTCCATCCCAAGTGTTCTGGAAACTTGGTAAAATAAAATATTAAAGACTACTTAAACTGAAATAGTGTGGTATTTTAACAAAAGAAAATCAAATCATATGGTTTGAAACTCTACGTGTGATTGTGTGTTTGTGTGTGTGTGTGTGTGTGTGTGTGTGTGTGTGTTTCATTCCCTTATTAAATAAATGCTTCTGGGGCATTCATTATGTCAAGCAATGGGTTCTGGGGACACAACTGTGATCTAAAACTCAAACCTCTCTTCACGACATTTAGTCCTGTGTGGAAGTTATATTAAACATTAAATACAAAAAATATAGAATTATGAATTTTAATAAGTACCTTGTAGAAACTTACAGGTTGCCACTGTAGCATATAATAACCCATTGATTGGATGAGTGAAATGGTCAAAACACAGAAAAGGAATTAAAAGTAATTTATAATATGCTAAACATTATATTTATTTTAACAAAAGCTCACTGATGATTATTAGTAATTTTCATTTTTATTGATTTTGCTATATTTACCAAATTCTCAGCAATAAATATGTGCTATGGTTTAAATGCAATCCTCTACCCTCTACAGAAATCATGATTATCATTGGACCTAGAGTTTGCTGTTTCACTTAGACTGGCAGACCAGCAAGCAAGAGAATTCTCTTGTCTCTGTGCTCCCTATTTCTGGAGCTATAAGCATGCACTGCTCTACCTAGGTTTCATGTGGGTACTTAGAATATGAACTCAGATCCTCATGCTTCCATAGGAGGCCCACAACTGACTGAGTCATATCCCCAGCCAGTGAGATGCTGACATCTTGAGACAAGGTCCCATGTAGCTCAGCTAAACTTAAACTTTAGACCAATTTCCCTTACAAATATCAATGCAAAAATACTCAATAAAATTCTTGTCAACTGAATCCAAGAACACATCAAAATGATCATTCACGATGATCAAGTAGGCTTCATCCCAGGGATGCTGGCATGTTTCAATGTACGGAAATCAATCAATGTAATCCATGATATAAGCAAACTCCAAGAAAAAAACCCACATGGTCATTTCATTAGATGCTGAAAAAGCATTTGACAAAATTCAGCATCATTTCATGTTAAGGGTTTTGGAAAGAACAGGAATTCAAGGCCCATCCCTATACATAATAAAAGCAATATACAGCAAACCAGTAGCCAACATCAAACTAAATGGAGAGAAATTTGAAGCAATCCCACTAAAATCAGGGAGTAGACAAAGTTGCCCTCTCTCTTCATATTTATTCAATATAGTACTTGAAGTTCTAGCTAGAGCAATTAGACAACATAAGGAGGTCAAAGGGATACAAATTGGAAAGGAAGAAGTCAAATAAATTATCACTATTTGCAGATGATATGATAGTATACTTAAGCAACCCAAAAAATTCCACCAGAGAACTCCTACAGCTGATACACAACTTCAGCAATGTGGCTGGATATAAAATTAACTCAAGCAAATCAGTAACCTTCCTATACTCAAAGGATAAACAGGCTGAGAAATAAATTAGGGAAATGACACACTTCATGATAGCCACAAACAATATAAAGTATCCTGGTGTGACTCTAACCAAACAAGTGAAATATCTATATGACAAGAACTTCAAATTTGAAGAAGGAAATTGAAGAAAGAAATTGAAGAAGACATCAGAAGATGGAAAAATCGTCCCTGTTTTTGGATTGGCAGGATTAACATAGTAAAAGTATCCATCTTGCCAAAAACAATATACAGATTCAATGCAATCCCCATCAAAAGCCAAACTCAGTTCTTCATAGAGGTAGAAAGAGCAATTCTCAAATTCATCTGGAATAACAAAAAAAAAAAAACCCAGGATAGCTAAAACTATCCTCAACAGTAAAAGAAATTCTGGCAGAATCAGTATCCCTGACCTCAAGCAGTACTACAGAGCAATAGTGTTAAAAAAACTGCATGGTATTAATGAGCCCAGAAGCCCTAAATACTCAAGGCACAATTAGCAAGTCAAATGATTCCCAAGAAGAAAGGAGAGGACCCTGGGCCTGTAAAGATTGGATCCAGTTTTGTAGAGAAACCGTGGGGGGACGGGGAATGATTGGGGAATAGTTGGGGGGAGAGGAATTATGGGACATAGGGAGGGGGGAACTGGGAAAGGGGAAAGCCTTTGGAATGTAAACATAGAATATAGAAAATAAAAATTAAAAAAAACTGCATGGTATTGGTACAGTGACAGGCAGGTAGATGAATGGAATATTATTGAAGACCCAGAAATGCACCCACACACCTATGGTCACTTGATCTTTGACAAAGGATCTACAACCATCCAGTGGGGGAAAAATAGCCTTTTCAATAAATGGTGCTGGTTCAACTGGAGGTCAGCATGATGAAGTATGCAAATTGATCCACTCTTTTCTCCTTGTACTAAGCTCAAGTCAAAGTGGATCAAGGACCTCCACATAAAACTAGACACACTGAAACTAATAGAAAAGAAACTGGGGAATAGCCTTGAGCACATGGGCACAGGGGAAAATTTCCTGAAGAGAACACCAATAGCTTATGCTCTAAGATCAAGAATCAACAAATGTGACCTCATAAAATTACAAATTTCTGTAAGGCAAAGAACACTGTCAAAAGGACAAAATGGCAACCAACCAATTGGGAAAAGATCTTTACCAACCCTACATCCAACAGAAGGTTTATATCCAAAATATACAAAGAACTTGAGAAGGTAGACTCCAGAGAGCAAAATAGCCCTATTAAAAAATGAGGTACAAAGCTAAACAAAGAATTTTCATCTGAGGAAGATCAAATGGCTAAGAAACACCTAAAGAAATGTTCAGCATCCTTAGTAATCAGGGAAATGCAAATCAAAACAACCCTGAGATTTCACCTCACACCAGTCAGAATGGCTAAGATCAAAAACTCAGGAGAAAACAGGTGCTGAAGAGGATGTGGAGAAAGAGAAACACTCCTCCACTGCTGGTGGGGTTACAAGCTGGTACAACCACTCTGGAAATCAGTCTGGTGGTTCCTCAGAAAGCCAGGCATGATACTACTGGAGGACCCTGCTATACCACCCCTGGGCATATACCCAGAAGACTCCCCAGCAAGTAATAAGGACACAAGCTCCACTATTTTCATAGCAGCCTTATTTATAATAGCCAGAACCTGGAAAAAACCCAGATATCCCTCAACGGAGGAATGAATACACAAAATGTGGTATATTTACATTATGGAATACTACTCAGCTATTAAAAACAATGAATTCATGAAATTCTTAGGCAAGTAGGTGGAACTAGAGAATGTCATCCTGAGTGAAGTAACCCAGTCACAAAAGAACACACATGGCTTCTTGTATATTCATGGGCAAAAAAAAAAAAAAAAAGAACACACATGGCATGCACTCACTGATAAGTGGATTTTAGCCCAGAAGCTCGGAATACCCAAGTAACAATTCACATATCAAATGATGCCCAAGAAAAAGGAAGGAGAGGCCCCTGGTCCTGGAGAGGCTTAATGCAGCAGTGTAGGGGGAATACCAGGGCAGGGAATTGGGAAGGGGTTGATTGGGGAACAGCAGGAGGAAAGAGGGCTTATGAGGACAGGGGGGGGGTGTCCAGGAATGGGAAAATCATTTGAAATGTAAATAAAGAATATATTGAATAAAAAAGAAAATAAAAAGAAAAATGATCTAATTAAATAGTTAAAAAATAAAGAATATATCTAATAATAAAAAAATGTTATTCCAAATAAGTAGGAACAGCAAACAAAGCAAGCATTACTATTCTAACATGACAAAACAGGCTTCAAATTGAAATAAGAAGAGAGGAAGAAACTCCATTCTAATCATTGGCACATGGAGGTTTGGTAAAGTACAATATTTACTTTACATCACCAAACTCTGGCACATAAAATATATACTACTGGATTTAAAGACACAGATTAACAGTAGTCTATTAATAGTAGGTGATTTCAAAACCACACTTTCTCCAATAGACAGGTCATCTGGGCAAAACAAAAAACTTCAGCGTTAAATTACATCATACACCAAAAGGACTTAAGAGATAGCTACATAATATTTCACCCAAATACCAAGGAATTTACATTCTACTCAGCAGTCCATGAAAGAAGGATCTCTGAAATTGACATCAAAGCTATACAATTTTAAGAGAATACTTTAAAAACCTGTATTATACTAAGTAGTAAAATCTAAAAGAAATTTTAAAAAATTTCTAGCTTCATCCAAATCACCAAAATTAAATCAAAAGATATTACAATGTAGAGTACCATGACAAAGGAGACAGAGAGGTGTAGCTCAGATGGATTGACTACAGAATTCTACCAGACTTTCAAAGATTGTTTTTCTCTTTTTGATTATCCATCTAAAAATCTTTTTTCCTTTCATTTTGCTTTTGAGATTATAACTTAATTACATTTCTCTTTCCACCCTCTAAATCCTCCCCTATATCTCTCCCTGTTCTCCTTCAAATTCATAGCCTCTTTGTAATAATTTGTTATTACAATCAATGTTCCTTAAATTATTTAAAATAGGAACAGTGAAATTCCTTATAGAAATCCAGCATTACTCTAGCTCAAAAGCAGGTAAAGACAAAACAACAAAAGGTACAGGCAATATACCTCATGAACACAGATGCAACAATCCCCACAAAATATTTAAAAACTGAATATAGGTGTGTACTGTGATCACATTAATTTTATTCCAGAGACTCAGGGATGGTTCAATATTTGCAAACCAAAATATAATAAGTCATATATAAATAGATTTAAAGATGAAAATTGCATGATCATCTCAATAGATATACAAAGACCTTTGACAAATCCAACATGGTTTCATGATAAATGTTCTAGAGAGTATGATTAAAGCAAACATACCCCTACCTAATAAAGGTTATGTATGATAAATCCACAGTCAATATCATCCTAAAAGCTCAAAGTAATAACATTAAGATTGGGAATAAAACAGGGCAGGGCTATCTACTATCTTCATTCATTTTCTTTTTTTTATTAGATATTTTCTTTATTTACACTTCAAATGTTATCCCATTTCACTCTTTCCCCACCAAAAACCCCCTATCACATCCCCCCTCCTTGTCTCCCTGCTCACCCACCCCACCCACTCCCACTTCCCTGTCCTGGCATTCCCCTATACTAGGGCATCAAGCCTTCTCAGAACCAATGGCCTCTCCTCCCTTTGATGTACAACAAGGCCATCCTCTGCTGCCTATGCATCTGGAGCCATGGGTCCCTCCATGTGTACTCTTTGGTCGGTGGTTTAGTCTCCGGGAGCACTGGGGGTACTGGTTGGTTAATATTGTTGTATCTTCTATGGGGCTACAAACCCCCTCAACTCCTTTGGTCCTTTCTCTAGCTCAGTCCAATGGTTAGCTGAGAGCATCCCCTCTGTATTTGTCACATACTGGCAGATCCTTTCAGGAGACAGCTATATCAGGCTCCTGTCAGCAAGCACTCCTTGGCATCCACAATAGTGTCTGGGTTTGGTTACTGTATATGGGATGGATCCCCAAGTAGGGCAGTCTCTGGATGGTCTTTCTTTGAGTCTCTGTTTCACACTTTGTCTCTGTATCTCCTCCCAGGAGTATTTCTCCCTTCTAAGAAGGATCAAAGCATTCATACTTTTGTCTTCCTTCTTCTTGAGCTTCTTTGGTCTGTGAATTGTATCTTGGGTATTCCGAGATTCTGGGCTAATATCCACTTATCAATGAGTACATACCGTGTTGGTTCTTTTGTGATTGGGATACCTTACCCAGGATAATATTTTCTGGTTAGATCCATTTACCTAAGAATTTCATGAATTCATTGTTTTTAATTGCTGAGCAGTACTCCATTATGTAAATGTACCACATTTTCTGTATCCATTCCTCTGTTGAGTGACATCTGGGTTCTTTCTAGCTTCTGGCTATTATAAATAGGGCTGCTATGAACATAGTGGAGCATGTGTCCTTATTACATGTTGGAGAATCCTCTAGGTATATGCCCAGGAGTGGTATTGCTGAGTCCTCAGGTAGTACTATGTCCAATTTTCTGGGGAACCACCTGATTAGAAGGGGGAACAAAATACCCATGGGAGGAGATACAGAGAGAAAGTGTGGATTGGAGATTCAAGAACAGGCCATTCACAGACTGTCCCACCTGGAGAGCCATCCCATATAATGTTATCAAACCCAGACACTATTGTGGATCTCAACAAGTGCTTGCTGACAGGATCCTGATATAGCTGTCTTCTGAGAGGCTCTGATCAAACATAACAAATATAGAGGTGAATGCTCTCAGCCAACCATTGGACTGAGTACAGGGTCCCCAATGGAGCAGCTAGATAAAGAACCCAAGAAGCTGAAGCAGTTTGCAGCCCCATGCAAGAAACAACAATAGGAACCAACCCAGTGCCCCCAGAGCTCCCAGGGACTAAACCACCAGTCAAGGAGTACACATGGAGCAACCCATGGTTCTAGTTACATATGTAGTAGCAGAGGATGGCCTTGTTGGACATCAGTGGGAGGAGAGGCCCTTTGTTCAATGAAGGCTCATTGCCCCAGTATAGGGGAATGACAGGACAGGGAATCAGGAGTGGGTGGGTGAGCAGAGGGACAAGGAGGGGGAGGAGATTAGTGGTTTTCAGAGAGGAAACCATGAAATGGGATAACATTTGAAGTGTAAATAAATAAAATATCTAGTAAAAATGAAAAACAAAACAAAATAACCCAAATTTTAAAAAATCAAAATATATAGAGTATCCTACCAAGGATGTTAACAACCTCTATAATAGAACTTTACATTTTTTAAGAAACAGATTGAAGGACAGTGGAGGCTGCCATCTTGCCTCGGGGTACCACAGATAACTAACAGCTAAAGCTGGGTACACTGAGAGAGTCCAAGGCTAACATCACTCGGGTCCCATCCTATCAGGCTTTTGCCTGCACCCAGAGCCTGAGCCACTTGGCGGGCTATCTGTACACCAACCCACTCATGCACCAAGTCACTTGGGGGTCTCTGCCCGGCTTACAGTGGAAGCCACCATCTTGCCTGGGGTACCACAGACAGCTAACTGCTAAAGTCAGGTACGCTGACAGAGTCCGAGGCTAACATCACTCAGGCCCTATCCTGTCAGGCTTTTGCCTGCACCCAGAACCTGAGCAGCTTGGCAGGCCATCTGTACACCAACCTGGTCATGCACCAACCCAGTGGGAGGATCATCTGCTCTACAGAGTGATCAGAACTTGGATAAGGTCCATGCAGCATCCACCAGCTGCAGTCCCTGAAGGAGCAGACAGGCAACACCAGGCTCACAGAGACAGCCCCAGTATAGCATTTCTTGGGACAGGATACATTAGGGCTCCAAGGGCACCCAAGAGGAGGGTGCATCCGGAGCCAGAGGGAACTCAGATATCCAGAGGTGTGGAATTAGCCTTACAGGCTCACAGGAGGTTCAAACACCAGACAGTGACAACAAGGCCAACTAACACCAGAAATAGCCAGATGGCAAAAGGCAAATGTAGGAAAGTTACTAACAGAAATCAAGGCAACATGGCAGCATCCAAACCCAATTCAGTGACAACAGGAAGTCCTGGATACCACAGCACACCAGAAAAATAAGACTTGGATTTAAATCACAGGTCATGACGCTCTTAGAGGAACACAAGACAGACATAAATAAATCTCTAAAAGAAATACAGGAGAAAATAGATCAAAAGGCAGAAGCCCTTACAAGGGAAACACAAAAATCATTTAAAGAAATTCAGGAGAAAATGGGTCAAAAGATAGAAGCCAATAGGGAGGAAATGCAAAAATCACTTAAAAAAATACAGGAGAACATGGGTCAACAAGCTGAAGTCATGAAAGAGGAAACACAAAAATCTCACAAACAAGCAGGTGAAGGAACTGACCAAAACCATTCAGGATCTAAAAACAGAAGTAGAAACAACTAAGAAATCACAAAGGGAGACAACTTTGGAGATAGAAAACCTTGGGAAGAAATCAGGGGCCATAGATGCAAATATCAACAGCAGAATACAAGAGATAGAAGAAAGAGTCTCAGATGCCGAAGATACCATAGGAACCGTGGACTCAACAGTCAAAGAAAATGCAAAATGCAAAAAGATTATAACCCAAAACATCCAGAAAATCCAGGACACAATGAGAAGACCAAACCTAAGGATTATAGGTATAGATGAGAGGGAAGATTTATAACTTAAAGGGCCAGCAAATATCTTCTACAAAATTATGGAAGAAAACTTCCCCAACCTAAAGAGAGAGATGCCCATGAATATACAAGAAGCCTACAGAACTCCAAACAGACTGGACCAGAACAGAAATACCTCCCGTCACATAATAATCAAAACCCAAAATATACTAAACAAAGAAAGAATATTAAAGGCAGTAAGAGAAAAAGGCCAAGTAACATATAAAGGAAGACCTATAAGAATTACCCAAGATTTCTCACCTGAGACCATGAAAGCTAGAA
The DNA here is from genome assembly GCA_964023405.1 of Apodemus agrarius. Lineage (NCBI taxonomy): Eukaryota > Metazoa > Chordata > Mammalia > Rodentia > Muridae > Apodemus > Apodemus agrarius. The sequence goes on from OZ030010.1 coordinate 144,185,702, forward strand.
GATCCTGGGCAGATATCATGGAGACTTTAAGAGAACACAAATGCCAGCCAAAACTACTATACCTAGCAAAACTCTCAATCACAATAGAGGGAGAAACCAAGATATTCCAAGACAAAACAAAATTTACACAATATCTTTCTAGAAAAACAGCCCTAAAATGGATAATAGGAGGAAAACACCAACACAAGGAGGGAAACTACACCCTGGAAAAAGCAAGATAGCAACCTTCTTTCATCAAACCCAAAAGAAGAAAACCTATCAAATATAACATCAGAAATGACAGGAAGCAATAATCACTATTCCTTAATCTCTCTTAACATCAATGGACACAATTCCCCAATAAAAAGACAGATTAACAGTCTGGATATGTAAACAGAACCCTACATTTTGTTGCATACAGGAAACACACCTCAGTGTCAAAGTCAAACACTACCTTAGAATAAAAGGCTGGAAGATAATTTTACAAGCAAATGGTCACAGGAAACAAGCCAGAGTAGCCACTCAAATATCAGATAAAATTGACTTTCAACCTAAAGTCATCAAAAGAGACATGGAAGGACACTTCTTGCTATCAAAGAAAAAATCCACCAAGAAGAACTCAAAGCACACATTACACTTAACGCAATAATTGTGGGTGACTTCAACACTCCATTATCCTCAATGGACAGATCAGGAAAACAGAAACTAAACAGGAATACAGTGAAACAAATTGAAGCTTTAGATCAATTGGACTTAAGAGACATATATAGAACATTTCATTCTAAAGCAAAAGTATATACCTTTTTCTCAGCACCACATGGTATATTCTCCAAAATCGACCATATAATTGGTCACAAGACAAACCTGAACAAATATAAGAAGATCAAAATAATCCCATGTATCCTATCAGATCACTATGGAATAAAAGTGGTCTTCAATAGCAACAAAAACAACAGAAAGCCTACATACACATGGAAACTGAACAATACTCAATGATACCTTGGTCAAGGAATAAATAAATAAAGAAATCAAAGACTTTATAGAAATCAATGAAAATGAAGGTACAACCTACAAAAATCTATGGGACACAATGAAAGCAGTCCTAAGAGGAAAATTCATAGCCCTGAGTGCCTCAAAAAAGAAACAGGAGAGAGCATACACTAGCAGCTTAACAGCACACTTGAAAGCCCTGGAACAAAAAGAAGCCACTTTACACAAGAGGAATAGAAGACAGGAAATCATCAAACTAAGGGCTGAAATCAATCAAGTAGAAACAAAGAGAACCATTCAAAGAATCAACAAATCCAGGAGTTGGTTCTTTAAGAAAATCAACAAGATAGATAAACCCTTTGCCAGACTAACCAATGGGCACAGAGACAGTATTCAAATTAACAGAATTAGAAATGAAAAGGGAGATATAACAACAGAAATTGAGGAAATTCAAAATATCATCAGATCTTACTACAAAATCCTTTACTCAACACAACTGGAGAATCAGAAGGAAATGGACAATTTCCTAGACATATGCCAAATACCAAAATTAAATCATGATCAATTATATCAGATAAACAGTCCCATAACCCCAAGAGAAATAGAAGGGATTATAGAAAGGCTTCCAACCAAAAAAAGTACAGGACCAGATGGTTTTAGTGCAGAGTTCTATCAGACCTTCAAAGAAGACCTAACACCAATATTCTTCAAACTATTCCACAAAACAGAAACAGAAGGAACACTACCCAACTCGTTCTATGAAGCCACAATTTCACTGATACCAAAATGACACAAAGATGCAACAAAGAAATAGAACTTCAGGCCAATTTCCCTTATGAATATCGATGCAAAAATAATAAATAAAATTCTTGCCAACCGAATCCAAGAACACATCAAAATGATCATCCACCATAATCAAGTAGGCTTCATCCCAGGGATGCAGGGATGGTTCAATATATGGAAATCCATCAATACAATTCACTACATAAACAAACTCAAAGAAAAAACACATAAAAATTTGATTAGATCATGAAAAAGCATTTGACAAAATTCATCATCCTTTCATGCTAAAAGTCTTGGAAAGAGCATGAATTCAAGGCCCATACCTAAACATAGTAAAAGCAATATACAGCAAAACAGTAGTCAACATCAAAATAAATGGAAAGAAACTGGAAGCAATCCCACTAAAATCAGGGACTAGACAAGGATGCCTTCTCTCTCCATATCTTTTCAATATAGTACTTGAAGTTCTAGTGAGAGCAATTAGACAACATAAGGAAGTCAAAGGGATACAAATTGGAAAGGAAGAAGTCAAACTATTACTATTTGCACATGATATGATAGCATACATAAGTGACCCAAAAAACTAAACCAGAGAACTCCTAATAAACAGCTAATAAACAACTTCAGCAAAGTCGCTTGTTATAAAATCAACTCAAGCAAATCAGTAGCCTTCCTATACTCAAAGGATAAGCAGGCTGAGAAAGAAGTTAGAGAAATAACACCCTTCACAATAGCCACAAACAATATAAAGTATCTTGGCATGAATCTAACCAAACAAGTGAAAGATCTGTATGACAGGAACTTCAAGTCTTTGAAGAAAGAATCAACAAAGACCTCAGAAGATGGAAAAATATTTCATGCTCTTGGATTGGCAGGATTAATAAAGTAAATATGGCCATCTTGACAAAAGCAATCTACAGATTCAATGTAATCCCCATCAAAATCCCACATCAATTCTTCATAGATTTAGAAAGAGCAATTCTCAATTTCATCTGGAATAACAAAAAGCCCAGTATAGCTAACACTATTCTCAACAATAAAAGGACTGCTGGGGGAATCAATATCCCCGACCTCAAGCAGTACTACAGAGCAATTGTGTTAAAAACTCCATGGTATTGGTACAGCAACAGGCAAGTAGATCAATGGAATAGAATTAAAGACCCGGAAATGAACCCACAGAATTATGGTCACTTGATCTTTGATAAAGGAGCTACAACCATCCAGTGGAAAAAAATAGCCTCTTCAACAAATGGTGCTGTTTCAACTGGAGATCAGCATACAAAAGAATACGAATTGATCCACTCTTATCTCCTTGTACTAAGATCAACTCCAAGTGGATCAAGGACCTCCACATAAAACCAGACACATTGAAACTAATAGAAAAGAAACTTGGGAAGACCCTGGAGGATATGGGCACAGGAGGAAAGTTCCTGAAGAGAACACCAATAGCTTAAATAACTGACAAATGGGATCTCATCAAACTACAAAGTTTTTGTAAAGGAAAGGACACTGTCAGAAGGACAAAACAGCAACCAACTAATTGGGAAAAGATCGTTACTAACCCCACATCCGACAGAGGGTTAATATCCAATATATACAAAGAACTCAAGAAATTAGACCCCAGAGAACCAAATAACCGATTAAAATGGGGTACAGAGCTAAACAAAGAATTTTCACCTGAAGAAATTTAGATGGCTGAGAAGCGCCTTAACAGATGTTCAACATCACTAGTCATCAGGGAAATGCAAATCAAAACAACCATGAGATTTCACCTCTCACCAGTCAGAAAGGCTAAGATTAAAAACTCAAGGGACAGCAGATGCTGGCGAGGATGTGGAGAAACGGGAACACTCCTCCACTGTTGGTGGGATTGCAAGAAGGTACAACCACTATGGAAATCAGTCTGGCGGTTCCTAAGAAAATTGGGCATGACCCTTCCAGAGGACCCTGTCATACCACTCCTCGGCATATACCCAGAGGATTCCCCTGCATGCAACAAAGACACATGCTCCACTATGTTCATAGCAGTCTTATTTATAATAATCAGAAACTGGAAAGAACTCAGATGTCCCTCAGAGGAGGAATGGATACAGAAAATGTGGTATATTTATACAATGGAATGCTACTCAGCAATCAAAAACAATGAATTCATGAAATTTGTAGGTAAATGGTTGGAACTGGAAAATATCATCCAAAGTGAGGTAATCACAAAAGAATACACATGAAATGCAATCACTGATAAGTGGATATTAATTAGCCCAGAAGCTATGAATATGCAAGTCACAATTAGCAAATCATATGATTCTCAAGAAGAAGGAAGGAGAGGGCCCTGGTACTGAAAAGACTTGATCCAGTATGGTAGGGGAGTACTAGAACAAAGAAATGGGGGAGTTGGTGATTGGGGATTGGTTGGAGGGAAGAGGACTTATGGGACATATGGTGAGGGGGGAACTGGGAAAGGGAAAAGGATTTAAAATGTAAACAAAGAATATAGAAAATAAAAAATAAAAAAACAAACAGATTGAAGAAGATAACAGAATATGGAAAGACATCCCATGCTCATGGATGAGTAGAATTAATATTGTAAAAATAACCATTCTGCCAAATGAGATTTTTGCCATGTTCAATGCAATCCCAATCTAATTCTCATACTATTTTTTAAAAAATTGAAAAAATCATAAAATTCACACAAACATAAAGATCAAGATAAAGCAATTCTGAACAAAGAGAAGACTGCTGGAGAAAGATCACCAATTCAGAATTTAAGATATATTACAGAGCTATACTAATAAAAATAGCTTGATACTGGCAGAAAAACAGACAGGTACATCAATGGAATAAATAGAAGACTCAAACATAGATGCATAGAATATCAGCTATCTGGAACTTGGCAAAGATATAAAACAACAGAACAAGAATATACCAGAGAAAAGATAATATTACTGATAAATGTTGTTAGGAAAATTGGATGTCCACACATAGAAGCATATAAGACTTATATCTATTGCTCTGCATAGAAATCAGTTCCTGCTGAATTAAATACATCAATATGAAACCTGAAATACTGAGTCTGCTAGGAAAAAAACACATGCAATATATGAGTATAGGAAAGGACTTTGTGAATAGTACTCTATTTGTTTAGGAATTACAACCAAGAATTGATAAATTGAACTTCATAAACTGAAAAGCTTGTTACAGAAAAGGAAACAATCAATTGAGTGGGAAGGGCACCTAGAGAGTCAGAGAGAATCTTTGCCACCTATTCACCTGACAGAAGATCAATTTGTAGAATATATAAAGAACTTAAAAAGCAGAGCCAAGAACATAAGCAACACAATTTTAAAAATGGAGTAGATCTGAACAGTTTCCAAAGCAAGAAATAAAAATGTCTAATAAATATCTCAAAAGGTATTGAAGCATCTTCAGTAATTAGAGAACTACAGATTAATCTATTTTGACATTTCATCTTACCCTAGTGAAAAAGGCTAGGATCAAGAAAACTGACAACAAATTCTCACTGATGTTGAGATATCTATAGTGTACTATAGCTGCACCACCAGCAATAATCATCTCGTCACTATTGGAATTAGTGTGGAGAATTCTCAATAAGCTGAAACTAAATCTGTCATTTGACCCAGCTAAATCATTCTCAGCATATATAGTCCCAAAGGAAGTAATGTCCTACTCTACAGATCCTTGCTCAGCCATGTTCATTGCAACTCTATCCATAATAGCCAGGAAATGGAAACAGCCCTACTGTCTTTCTCATGATAAATGAGTAATGAAAACACGGTACACATATACAATAGAATTCTATTGAACTCTTTAAAAAGCCCTGAACTTTGTGGTAACCCAGACACAAAAAGACAAGCACCATATATTTTCTCTTATCTGTGGAACTTAGCTCTTAAGCTTTAAATGTTCTCAGGAGGGAAATAGTAAGACTATGAAGGTGTGAAGTGATATAAATGGGATGAGACGATTTTATCTGCAGGGGGGAAGAGGCAGCAATATAGAGGTAGACAGAGGAATAAATAGTACTATTGATCTTTGAAAAAGTCATAGTGACTCTCATTATCTCAGGATAACTTAGTTTGTGTGTGTGTGTGTGTGTGTGTGTGTGTGTGTGTGTGCATACACATATGTATATATGAACTACCTATGGCTGGGAAGGACACAGAACCTAGAGCAGTAGGGTCTGCTCTCCCAAGTGTTGTGACCCTTTAATATAGCACCTCATGTTGTGGTGGCCCCCAAACATATTGCTACTGTTATGAATCACAATACAAATTATCTGTGCTTTCCAATGGTTTTTAGAAACTCCTATGAAAGGGTCATTTGACCCCCAAAGGGGTCGCAAATCACAGCTTGAGAACCACTGCCTTACAGGAAATCCTATTATTCCCACATTCCTAAAGTAGTGTATTTTCTAACTTCATTCTAAATATTTATCCTTACACTCAGAGATAAGTGTAGCTCTTACTCCTCATCTAGGAAGCCTCTTTTTGTAGCAAAATGGAGACCATTACAGAAATCCACAACTCATTAAATTCAGAGATCAACTAACTGTGGGTGCCCAGTATTAATGATATTAGACCAAGTCAATGGAAAGATACTGTAGGACACTGAAGAGAAAACTATAACATAGAGCAGTTGATTTTATCTCAGATTAGAAAGTGCTTAATGACACACCTACACCACAACCCCTATACCGAAAGCTCAGAGAGCATCTTGAAAGATATCACAGAAAGATTCTAATAGCCAGAAAAGTAGTAGTCTGTGCCTTCTAGATGTAACAGGAAGGCTGTGGACATGAGATCTCAACAATATGGTTACCTAAACAAGGCCTGCACAATGACAATATCAGTTGACATGCCAATGTGGATGAGGCAAACCACACAAGGCCCCACCCCTAAATGATGAGCTACAAGGAATAGCTGCTGAGAGAGAAAAACAGTCTCCTCCAGAAACTATCCCATAAATGTCGTCCAATACCAAATAGTGTGTGTGTATGTGTGTGTGCCTGCACATGCACATACACACACATGCATGCATGTGTAACAATAATTTCTATGGGGGCTCACTGAGATGAAGTGATCAACTAAAGAAGATGCTAGGGTTGGACCTAGGCCCTGGCACATAAATGTAGCAGATATGCAATTTAGTTTTCATATGGGACCCCTAACAATTGAAGAGGAGTCTGTCTCTAACTGTTGCCTGCCATAGGATACCCTTCCCCTATCTGGACTGCTTGGTTGTGCCTCAGCAAAAGAGGATGCACCCAGTCCTGCTGGGACTAGATGTTCCAGGATGGGGTGGTACCCAAGATGGACTCCACCTGCTCTGAGGAGAAGGGGAGGGGATAGTGGAGGGAGGGATTTGTAAGGGCAGGAATGGGAGGAGAGGAGAGATGGGAATTCAATTGGGATGCAATGTTAATAACAAATAAATTACAAAATAAATTCATGAAATTCCTGATAAGAAATTAAAAATAAAGCATATACATTGTCAAAATTTATTATTTAAATTTTAAATATGATTTAAAATTTTAAAAAAATGAAGCCATAAATTTGAGAGAACAGAGCAACAGGGGACAAGGCAGGAGTTGGGGAGGGTAAATATAAATACAGTAGTTATATATGAAATTCTCAAAAACATTAACTACTATGATAATAACATAAGAAAATTCAATGTGATTTTGGAGTCAATGCCAATTGGATGAGAAAAGAATACTCCAGTGATTTTTTTTTTTTGTCTAGCAGTATCCTATACTCATATGCTATTGATTCAAAGGAGAATCTGTTAAATGTTGAATAGGAAAAACAATACATGATCCTCCAAAGGCAATTAATGGCATTAGACAAAAATACTGGAAAGCTACTGTGGTGCACTCAAGGCAAAACTGCAGTATGGAACAATTTATCATAATCTCAGATTAGCAAGTGTTCAATAAGCAGGATGTTTTCAAGTGTCTTCTGTAAATTGCTGATAAAAAATGTACTCAGGGTCTTTTAGGTAAGATGACAGACTAGAAATTGCCTGTAAGTGATCTAGTGAAAGTCATAATAAAAACTAGTTTTAGCTCAAAAAAATAAAAGTACAGAAAGAACCTTGGAAAACAGGGGGAAAGGAAGAAAATAACAGAAGGTTAATTTTCTTTTTGTAAAGATGACTGGTGTAGCAGCAGTGAGTAATCATGTATGGTCAGTTATTTTATGTTTTTATGTTAATCATTCTGATTGGAGTGAGATAGAATCTCAAAATAGTTTTAATTTGCATTTCTCTGATGGCTAAGGATGCTGAGCATGTTCTTTAAATGTTTATTAACCATTTCTACTTTTTATTTTGAAAATTTTCTATTCAATCCTAAAGTATGTTTTTTAACAAGTTGTTTTGCTGTTTTGGTTTTAGTTTTATTTAGGGGGTTGTATATTCAAGATGATCTTCTGAAAGAATAGGTGGTAGATATTTTCTTCCATTCTATAGCCTGCCTCATCATTTGCAGTATTCTTTGCTGTACAGATATTTTTTCTTTTAATTTTATGTCTCCAAATTGCACAGCATGTCAAATGGAATTTTTCTCCACCCTTTACTCATTTACCAGTGGAATCACCATTTTACCAAAACCTGCCACTGAGTGTGAGGTTCATGAGGGCTGTAAGCTTTGGCATTTCACTATGCACACAGATATGCATATGTGCACACAGATGACACCATGCCATGTCATGAGAATAGGAATGAAGCTCAATGACAGACTATGTCATTGTACTCAGAATGCACATGGTGGCTCACAGCCATCTATAACTCCAGTTCCAGAGGACTCCATGTCCTCTACTGTCCTCCATGGCTCCAGGAATATATTTGGTGAACATGTATACATACAAATACATACTCATATGCATAAAAGGATAAGGATGCCTGAAAAGGGTTAAATGCATTGCACTTCTGTGATAACAGTAAGATATTAGGGGTGCATCTTAAATTTTATTAACATCTGGTAATATGGGTAAGGGAGCCCTGTCCACCCTCTCATCACCTATAGGAGGCTGGAGCACTTGGGAGAGCAGGCCCTGCACCTCACCCGGGCAAGATAATAGAGCTGACCCTACTGGTGTGGGCAAGTGAGCAGGTCCCATGGGAATAAGAGCAGGAAAGCTGCCTCTACCTCTTACTGCAGCAGCAATGGGTGAGCCAGCTAGGGTAGTACTGGAGAGCTCACCATGGTAGTGTGGATGCTGGAGAGCTGGTGGGCTGACCAGATCAGATACCTCTCAGGCCCAGATCCAGGGCTTTGAGTTGACCCACGCAAACATATATCCCATCTATGAATTCCTGGAGCACATGACAGGGTCATTCCCATAGACCCAAAGCTGGAGGATATCCATGACACAGGGCTACAATAGGATTTCCAAAAGGATTCCCAGAGAAGATCCAGTATTGATAGTGTATCAGGAGCCAAAGGCCTCAAGCAAGACCAATGACTCATTAAAGTGAACATTTGCAAGTAAAGATGTGTAGACCATGTGTGTGTGTGGGGGGATCAGGATCAGGTATGGGGACAGACAGAAGAGATGGACAAATGGCCATAAGAATGAATGGACTCTGCAACCAGCTCGCCGGCCCCTAGACCAGCGGTGTAGCGGCGGGCCACCATATTGCAACCAGGACACAGCTGGAAAGGCCCAGGTAAACACCCCTTCCAGGGCTACACTCACGGGGGTATCTGCTAGGGTCTCCGAGCCAAGCAGGCGGAGTCCCACCTAGGCTCTGTGGGACATCCCCGAGCCCTCTTGTGAGCACCAAGGCTGCTTCTGCAACCAGCTCGCCGGCCCCTGGACCAGCGGTGTAGCGGCGGGCCTCTGTATTGCAACCAGGACATAGCTGGAAAGGCCCAGGCTCTGTGGGACACCCCCACCCTCTGGTGAGCACATAGGCTGCGTTCTGCAACCAGCTCGCCGGCCCCTAGACCAGCGGTGTAGGGGCGGGCCTCCATATCACAACCAGGACACAGCTGGAAAGGCCCAGGCTCTGTGGGACATCCCCGCCCTCGGGTGAGCACCTAAGCTGCGTTCTGCAACCAGCTCGCCGGCCCCTAGACCAGCGGTGTAGCGGCGGGCCTCCATATTGCAACCAGGACACAGCTGGAAAGGCCCAGAGAAACAACAGGTGAGCCCAGCCTCACAGGAGATTCAAACACCAGCCACTGACAACAAGGCCAACTAAAACCAGAAATAACCAGATGGCAAAAGGAAAACGAAGGAACGTTACTAACAAAAATCAAGGCAACATGACAGCATCTGAACCCAGTTCTCCAACAACAGGAATCCCTGGATACCCTAAAACACCAGAAAAACAAGACTTGGATATAAAATCACTGGTCAGGATGCTGGTAGCTGAACACATAGAAAAATCTCGTAAAGAAATAGAGGAGAAAATGGATCAAAAGTTAGAAGCCTTTACGAGGCAAATACAAAAATCACTTCAAGAAATGCAGGAGAAGATGGATCAAAGAGAAGAAGACAATAAGGAAGAAAGACAAAAGTCACTTAAAGAACTACAGAAGAACGTGGGCCAACAAGTAGAAGCTATGAAAGAGGAAGCACAAAAATCTATTAAAGAAATACATGAAAACACAATCAAGCAAGCGAAAGATCTGAGCACATCCATCCAGATACTAAAAACAGAAGTAGAAACAACTAAGAAATCGCAGAGGGAGACAACATTGGAGATAGAAAACCTGGGGAAGAAATCAGGGGCCATAGACGCAAGTATCAACAATAGAATACAAGAGATAGAAGACAGAATCTCAGAAGCCGAAGATAACATAGGAACCATTGATTCAACAGTCAAAGAAAATACTAAATGCAAAAAGGTGGTAACCCAAAACATCCAGGAAATCCAAGACACTATGAGAAGACCAAACCTAAGGATTATAGGTATAGACGAGAGTGAAGATTTACAAGTTAAAGGGCCAGCTAATATCTTCTATAAAATTATGGAAGAAAACTTCCCCAACCTAAGGAGAGAGATGCCCATGAATATACAAGAAGCCTATAGAACCCCAAACAGACTGGACCAGAACAGAAATACATCCCGTCACATAATAATCAAAACTCCAAATGTAATAAACAAAGAAAGAATACTAAAGGCAGCAAGAGAAAAAGGCCAAGTAACATATAAAGGAAAACCTATCAGAATAACACCAGACTTCTCACCTGAGACCATGAAAGCTAGAAGATCCTGGGCAGATATCATGCAAACTCTAAGAGAACACAAACTTCAGCCAAAACTACTTTACCCAGCAAAACTCTCAATTGCCATTGATGGAGACATCAAGGTATTCCATGACAAAACCAAATTTGCAAGATATCTCTCCACAAATCCAGCCCTACAAAGGATAATAGGGGGAAAACACCAAGACAAGGACGGAAACTACACCCGGGAAGAAGCAAGATAGAAACCTCCTCTCATCAAACCCAAAAGAAGATAACCTCTCGAATATAAAAAATAAATAAGATAAATAAATATAATTTCAAAAATGTCTGGAGGTAATAATTACTATTCCTTAATATCTCTTAACGTCAATGGACTCAATTCCCCAATAAAAAGACATAGATTAACAGACTGGATACGGAAACAGGACCCTACATTCTGCTGCATACAGGAAACACATCTCAGTGTTAAAGACAAACACTACCTTAGAGTAAAAGGCTGGAGGACAATTTTACAAGCAAATGGTCTCAGGAAACAAGCTGGAGTAGCCATTCTAATATCAGATAAAATTGACTTTCAACTTAAAATCATCCAAAGAGACTCAGAAGGTCACTTCTTGCTGGCCAAAGGGAAAATCCACCAGGAAGAGCTCTCAATACTGAACATCTATGCTCCAAATGCAAGGGCACCCTCCTTCGTAAAAGAAACCTTACTAAAGCTTAAAGCACACATTACACCTAACACAATAATTGTGGGTGACTTCAACACCCCACTCTCCTCAATGGACCGATCAGGAAAGCAGAAACTAAACAGGGACACAGTGAAACTAATTGAAACTCTGGACCAATTGGATTTAACAGATATATATAGAACATTTCATCCTAAAGCTAAAGAATATACCTTTTTCTCAGGACCGCATGGTACCTTCTCCAAAATAGACCATATAATCGGTCACAAGACAGATGTCAACAAATACAAGAAGATCGAGCTAATCCCATGCCTCTTATCAGATCACCATGGAGTAAGAGTGGTCTTCAATAGCAACAAAAACAACAGAAAGCCCACATACACATGGAAACTGAACAATACTCTACTCAATGACACCTTGGTCAAGGAAGAAATAAAAAAAGAAATCAAAGACTTTTTAGAATTCAATGAAAATGAAGGTACAACCTACCCAAATCTATGGGACACAATGAAAGCAGTGCTAAGAGGAAAACTCATAGCTCTAAGTGCATCCAAAAAGAAACTGGAGAGAGCATACACTAGCAGCTTAATGGCACACCTTAAAGCCCTGGAAGAAAAACAAGTTAATTCACCCAGGAGGAGTAGAAGACAAGAAATCATCAAACTCAGGGCTGAAATCAATCAAATAGAAACAAAGAGAACCATACAAAGAATCAACAAGACCAGGAGCTGGTTCTTTGAGAAAATCAACAAGATAGATAAACCCTTAGCCAGACTAACCAAAGGACACAGAGACAGTATACAAATTAACAAAATTAGAAATGAAAAGGGAGACATAACAACAGAAACTGAGGAAATTCAAAAGATCATCAGATCCTACTACAAAGGTCTATACTCAAAACAACTGGAGAATCTGGAGGAAATGGACGATTTCCTAGACAGATATCAAATACCAAAATTAAATCAGCATCAAGTAGACCAGCTAAATAGTCCCATAACCCATAAAGAAATAGAAGGGGTTATAGAAAGCCTCCCAACCAAAAAAAGTACGGGACCAGATGGTTTTAGTGCAGAATTCTACCAGACCTTCAAAGAAGACTTAACACCAATACTCTCTAAACTATTCCACAAAATAGAGACAGAAGGGACACTGCCCAACTCATTCTTCGAAGCCACAATTACGCTAATACCTAAACCACAAAAAGATCCAACAAAGAAAGAGAACTTCAGACAATTTCTCTGATGAATATAGATGCAAAAATACTAAATAAAATTCTTGCTAACCGAATCCAAGAGCACATCAAAACGATCATCCACCATGATCAAGTAGGCTTCATCCCAGGGATGCAGGGATGGTTCAATATACGGAAATCCATCAATGTAATCCACTACATAAACAAACTGAAAGAAAAAAACCACATGGTCATCTCATTAGATGCTGAAAAAGCATTCGACAAAATTCAGCATCCTTTCATGCTAAAAGTCTTGGAAAGAGCAGGAATTCAAGGCCCATACCTAAACATAGTAAAAGCAATCTACAGCAAACCAGTAGCCAACATCAAAATAAATGGAGAGAAACTTGAAGCATTCCCACTAAAATCAGGGACAAGACAAGGCTGCCCTCTCTCTCCATATCTTTTCAATATAGTACTTGAAGTTCTAGCAAGAGCAATTAGACAACATAAGGAAGTCAAAGGGATACAAATTGGAAAGGAAGAAGTGAAACTATCATTATTTGCAGACGATATGATAGTTTACCTAAGCGACCCAAAAAACTCCACCAGAGAACTTCTACAGCTGATAAACAACTTCAGCAAAGTGGCAGGTTATAAAATTAACTCAAGCAAGTCAGTGGCCTTCTTGTACTCAAAGGACAAGCAGGCAGAGAAAGAAATTAGGGAAATAACACCCTTCACAATAGCCACAAACAACATAAAGTATCTTGGCGTAACTCTAACCAAACAAGCGAAAGATCTGTACAACAGGAACTTCAAGTCCCTGAAGAAAGAAATCGAAGAAGACCTCAGAAGATGGAAAAATATTTCTTGCTCCTGGATTGGCAGGATCAATATAGTAAAAATGGCCATCTTGCCAAAAGCAATATACAGATTCAATGCAATCCCCATCAAAATCCCAACTCAATTCTTCATAGATCTAGAAAAAGCAATTCTCAAATTCATCTGGAGCAACAAAAAACCCAGGATAGCTAAAACTATTCTCAACAATAAAAGGACTTCTGGGGGAATCAATATCCCTGACTTCAAGCAGTACTACAGAGCAATTGTGTTAAAAACTGCATGGTATTGGTATAGCAACAGGCAAACAGATCAATGGAACAGGATTGAAGACCCTGAAATTAACCCACAGACTTATGGTCACTTGATCTTTGATAAAGGAGCCACAACCATCCGATGGAATAAAGATAGCCTTTTCAACAAATGGTGCTGGTTCAACTGGAGGTCAACATGCAGAAGAATGCGAATTGACCCACTCTTATCTCTTTGCTCTAAGATCAACTCCAAGTGGATCAAGGACCTCCACATAAAACCAGACACACTGAAACTATTAGAAAAGAAACTTGGGAAGACCCTGGAGGACTTGGGCACAGGGGAAAAGTTCCTGAACAGAACACCAATAGCATACTCACTAAGATCAAGAATCGACAAATGGGACCTCATAAAATTACAAAGTTTCTGCAAAGCAAAGGACACTGTCCGAAGGACAAAACGGCAACCAACAAAGTGGGAAAAGATCTTTACCAACCCCACATCCGACAGAGGGCTAATATCCAATATATACAAAGAACTCAAGAAGTTAGACCGCAAAGAAACAAATAACCCTATCAAAAAATGGGGCACAGAGCTAAACAAAGAATTTTCACCAGAAGAAATTCGGATGGCCGAGAAACACCTTAAGAGATGTTCAACATCATTAGTCATCAGGGAAATGCAAATCAAAACAACCCTGAGATTCCACCTCACACCAGTCAGAATGGCTAAGATTAAAAACTCAAGAGACAACAAGTGCTGGCGAGGATGTGGAGAAAGAGGAACACTCCTCCACTGTTGGTGGGATTGCAAAATGGTAAAACCACTCTGGAAATCAGTTTGGCGGTTCCTCAGAAAATTGGGCATGTCACTTCCAGAGGACCCAGCCATACCACTTCTGGGCATATACCCAGAGGATTCCCCTACATGCAATAAAGACACATGCTCCACTATGTTTATAGCAGCCTTATTTATAATAGCCAGAAATTGGAAGGAGCCCAAATATCCCTCAAAGGAGGAATGGATACAGAAAATGTGGTATATTTATACAATGGAATACTACTCAGCAATTAAAAATAATGAATTCATGCAATTTGTAGGTAAATGGTTAGACCTGGAAAATGTCATCCTGAGTGAGCTAACCCAATCACAAAAGAATGCACATGAAATGCAATCACTGATAAGTGGATATTAATGAGCCCAGAAGCACTAAATACTCAAGACACAAATAGCAAGTCAAATGACTCCCAAGAAGAAGAAAGGAGAGGACCCTGGGCATGTAAAGATTGCATCCAGTTTAGTAAAGAAACCGAGGGGGGAGGGGGAATGATTGGGGAATAGTTGGGGGGGAGAAGAACTATGGGAACTATGGTGGGTGGGAACTGGGAAAGGGGAAAGCCTTTGAAATGTAAACATAGAATATAGAAAATAAAAATAACTAAAAAAAAAAAAAAGTATGGCCCCATAGATTCATGCTTGAACAAGTCTATGGGGGCCAGGGAATGGAATGTGATGGTTTATATATGATTGGCCCAGGAAGTGAGCCTATTAGGAGGTGTGGCCTTGTTGGAGTAGGTGTGTCACTGTGGGTGTGGGCTTAAGACCTTCACCCTAGTTGCCTGGAAGTCAGTCTTCTACTAGCAGCCTTAAGATGAAGATGTAGAACTCTCAGCTCCACCTGCACCAAGCCTGCCTGGATGCTGCCATGCTTCTGCCTTGATAACAATGAACTGAACCTCTGAGCCTGTAAGCCAGCCCCAATTAAATGTTGTCTTTTACAAAAAAAAAAAAAAAAAAAAAAAAAAAAAGAATGAATGGATATTTGCAGCTAGCAGGAGTGGGTATCTCAAGGACATACCAGAGGCCTGAGATGAGTGAGTCTCCCAAGAATCAATGGGGGTGACCTTAGCTGTGACTCACAGCATTAGAAATATGGAACCTGAAAAGGCTACCTCCTGTACCCAGGCAGAAACCACAGTGAAGATTTAAGGACACCAACATACCCAAAAAACTTTCAACCCAAAATTTGTCCTGCCTATAAAAAATGCAGGAATGGATGACAGCAGAGACTGAGGGAATGGCCAACCAACAACAAGCCCAAATAGAGACCCATCCCATGGACAAGCACAATCCCTAACACTGTTAATGATACTCTGTTATGCTTGCAGACAGGAGTATGTTGTCCTCTGAGAGGCTCCACCCAGCAGCTGACTCAGACAGAAACATACACCCACAGCCAAACAGTGGATAGAGCTTGGGGACTACTATGGAAGAATAGAAGGAAGGATTGCTGACCACAAAAGGAATCAAACTCCAACAGGAAAACCAACAGGGTCAACTAACCTGGACCCTTGGGGCTCTCAGAGTCTGGACCACCAACCAAAGAGCATACAACACCTGAATCTAGCCCCACCCTAGACCACATATGTTTAGCAGATGTGCAGCTTGGTCTTCATGTGGACCCCAAACAGCTGGGAGAGGGCTATCCCTAAAGCTGTTGCCTGTTCATGAGATATGTTCTCCTAGCTAGGCGGCCTTGTCTGGCCTCAGTGGGAGAAGTGCCTAGCTCTACAGAGATTTGATATGCCAGGGTGGGGGGCATAAACAGGGGAGGCCTCCATTCTCTCAGAGAAGGAAAGGGAGAGGGGGAACTGTGGCAGGGGTGACTGAAGTAGGGACAGCCATGGGGCTTCAAAGTAAATAGATTAAGAAAAAAATGTGGTTTGCTGGTGCTTGGACAGAGTGGGCAGAACCAGGTACCCGAGATACCCCGAGTTTAAGATCTCTGGGAATGCAGGCCACCAGGCAACGACCTATGCACAGGAGCTAGGCAGAGCAGTGATTCCTTTGAGCCAGCCAGGTGTGGATTCTGGTCCCGCGGGGTACCCTGTACTCCCCACAGCTGCCACCATCTTTGCTGCTGCATGAACTGAGCAGGCAAAACCAGGTACCCAAGATATCCTGAGTTTAAGAATTCTGGGGTCTAAGGCCACCAGGCAGGGACCTGAACACATGATCTGAGCAGAGAGGTGGTTCATCTGTGTGCCAGGCAGGCCTGGGTCTTGTGCCAGGCAGGTTCCTCAGCACTTGGAGGGGCTGCCAGCCACCATCTTCACTCCCTGACAGAGCAGACAAGCAGCATCAGGTCCAGAGACAACTGAGTATAACATTGCTTGGAGCAAGATACACCAGGGGTCCAACAGCACCCAAGAGGAGTGCAGCACATCAGCAATCTGTGCCAGGGGAAACCCAGACATCCAGTGGTGGGGAAATAGCCTTACGACCCCACAGGAGGTTCGAGCACCAGCTAGTGACTACAGGACCAACTAAGGCCAGAGATAACCAGATGGCAAAAGGCAAACATAGGAATGTTATTAACAGAAATCAAGGCAATATGGCAGCATCCGAACCCAGTTCCCCAACAGCAGTAAGTCCCAGATACCCCAACACACCAGAAAAACAAGATTCAGACCTAAAATCACTGGCCAGGATGCTGTTAGAGGAACACATAGATAAATCTCTTAAAGAAATACAGGAGAAATGTATACAAAGAACTCAAGAGGTTAGACCCCAGAAAACCAAATAACCCTATCCAAAAATGGGGTGCAGAGCTAAACAGAGTCTTTTCACCTGAGGAAATTCGGATGGCTGAGAAACACCTTAAAAAATGTTCAACATCACTAGTCATTAGGGAAATGCAAATTAAAACAACCCTGAGATTTCACCTCACACCAGTCAGAATGGCTAAGATTAAAAACTCAGAAGACATCAGGTGTTGGCGAGGATGTGGAGAAAGAGGAACACTCCTCCACTGCTGGTGGGAATGCAAGCTGGTACAACCACTCTGGAAATCAGTATGGCAGTTCCTCAGAAAACTGGGCGTGATACTTCCGGAGGACCCAGCCATACCACTCCTGGGAATATACCCAGAAGATTCACCAGCATGCAATAAGGATACATGCTCCACTATGTTCATAGCAGCTTTATATATAATAGCCAGAAGCTGGAAAGAACCCAGATGTCCCTCAACAGAGGAATGGATACAAAAAATGTGGTATATATACACAATGGAGTACTATACAGCCATTAGAAACAATGAATTCATGAAATTCTTAGAGAAATGGATGGAGCTGGAGAATGTCATACTAAGTGAGGTGACCCAGTCTCAAAAGAATACCCATGGTATACAGTCACTGATAAGTGGATATTAGCCTAGAAGCTTGGAACACCAAAGACACAAATCACATATCAAGTGATGTCTCACAAGAAGAAAGGAGTGGACACTGGTGCTAGAATGGACCAAAACATCATTGTGGGAGAGTACAAGAACAGTAAAGTGGGAGGGGGTGGATGCGGGAGCAGGGGGAGGGAAAAGGACATGTGGGACCTTTGGGGGTGGGGAACCAGAAAAAGGGAAATGAATTGTAAATATAGAATATATACAATAAAAAAATCAAAAAAAAAAGAGATACAGGAGAAAATGGATCAAAAGTTAGAAGCCCTTACAAGGCAAACACAAAAATCACTTAAAGAAATTCAGGAGAATATGGATCAAAAAATAGAAGCCAATAAGGAGGAAATACAAAAATCACTTAAAGAAATACAAGAGAACATGGGTCAACAAGTAGAAGTCATGAAAGAGGAAACACAAAAATCTGTTAAAGAATTACATGAAAACACAAACAAGGAAGCGAAAGATCTGAGCAAAACCATCCAGGATCTAAAAACAGAAGTACAAACAACTAAAAACAGAAGTAGAAAGAACTAAGAAATCCACAAAGGGAGACAACTTTGGAGATAAAAATCCTTGGGAAGAAATCAGGGGACATAGATGCAAATATCAACAATAGAATACAAGAGATAGAAGAATCTCAGATGTCGAAGATACCATGGAAACCATCGATTCAACAGTCCAAGAAAATACAAAATGCAAAACACTTGTAACCCAAAACATCCAGGAAATCCAGGACACAATGAGAAGACCAAACCTAAGGATTATAGGCATAGATGAGAGGGAAGATATAAAACTTAAAGGGCCAGCAAATATCTTCTACAAAATTATGGAAGATAATTTCCTAACCTAAAGAGAGAGAGATGCCCATGAATATACAAGAATCCTACAGAACTCCAAACAGACTGGACCAGAACAGAAATACCTCCCGACACATAATAATCAAAACCCCAAATGTACTAATCAAAGAAAGAATATTAAGGGCAATAAGAGAAAAGGGCCAAGTTACATATAAAGGAAGACCTATCAGGATTACACCAGACTTCTCACCTGAGACCAAGAAAGCTAGAAGATCCTGGGCAGATATCATGCAGACTCTAAGAGAACACAAACTTCAGCCAAAACTACTATACCCAGCAAAACTCTCAATCATCATAGATGGAAAAACCAAGGTATTCCATGACAAAACCAAATTTGCACATTATCTTTCCACAAACCCAGCCCTGCAAAGGATAACAGGGGGAAAACACCAACACAAGGAGGGAAACCACAACCCAGAAGAATCAAGATAGAAACCCCCTCTCATCAAACACAAAAGAAGATAACCATGCTAATGTACAAAAAAAAAAACTTCAAAAATGTCAGGAAGAAATAATTACCATTCCTTAATATCTCTTAACATCAGTGGACTCAATTCCCCAATTAAAAAAAAAAACATAAATTAACAGACTGGATACAGAAACAGGACCCTATATTTTGCTGCATACAGGAAATACATCTCAGTGTCAAAGACAAACACTACCTTACAGTAAAAGGCTGGAAGACAATTTTACAAGCAAAAGCTCTCAGGAAACAAGCCAGGGTAGCCATTCTAATATCAGATAAAATTGACTTTAAACCTAAAGTCATCAAAAGAGACACAGAAGGTCACTTCTTCCTTGTCAAAGAAAAAATTCACCAAGAAGAACTCTCAATACTGAACATCTATGCTCCAAATGCAAGAGCACCCTCATTCATAAAAGAAACTCTACTAGAGCTTAAAGCACACATTACACCTAACACAATAATTGTGGGTGACTTCAATACACAACTATCCTGAATGGACCGATCAGGAAACCAGAAACTAAACAGAGACACATTGAAACTAACTGAAGCTTTAGACCAACTGGATTTAACAGATATATATAGAAAATTTCATCCAAAAGCAAAAGAATATACCTTTTTCTCAGCACCACATGGTACCTTCTCCAAAATCGATCATATAATTGGTCACAAGACAGATGTCAACAACAAAAGAAGATCGAACTAATCCAGTGCCTCCTATCAGATCACTATGGAGTGAAAGTGGTCTTCAATAGCAAGAAAAACAACAGAAAACCCACATACACATGGAAATTGAACACTATTCTACTCAATGACACCTTGGTTAAGGAAGAAATAAAGAAAGAAATCAAAGACTTTTTAGAATTCAATGAAAATGAAGGTACAAGCCATCCAAATATATGGGACACAATGAAAGCAGTGCTAAGTGGAAAATTCATAGCCCTGAGTGCTTCCAAAAAGAAACTGGAGATAGCATACAATAGCAGGGTAATGGCACACCTGAAAGCCCTGGAACAAAAGGAAGCTAATTCACCCAGCAGGAGTAGAAGACAGAAAATCATCAAACTCAGGGCTGAAATCAATCAAGTAGAAATAGAGCAAACCATACAAAGAATCAACAAAACCAGGAGCTGGTTCTTTGAGAAAATCAACACGATAGATAAACCCTTAGCCAGACTATCCAAAGGACACAGAGACAGTATCCAAATTAACAAAATTAGAAATGAAAAGGGGGACATAACAACAGAAACTGAGGAAATTCAAAAGATCATCAGATCCTACTACAAAGGTCTATACTCAACACAACTGGAGAATCTGAAGGAAATGGACAATTTCCTAGACAGATACCAAATACCAAAATTGAACAAGGATCAATTAGATCAGCTAAACAGTCCCATAACCCCTAAAGAAATATGAGGTGTTATAGAAAGCCTCCCAACCAAAAAAAAGTACAGGACCAGATGGTTTTAGTGCAGAATTCTACCAGACATTTAAAGAAGACTTAACACCAAAACTCTTCAAACTATTCCACAAAATAGAAACAGAAGGGATACTGCCCAAATCGTTCTTTGAAGCCACAATTACACTGATACCAAAACCATACAAAGATCCAACAAAGAAAGAGAACTACAGGCCAATTTCCCTTATGAATATCGATGCAAAAATACTCAATAAAATTCTTGCCAACCAATCTTGCCTCGGGACACCACGCAGAATTCTAGCAGCTGGAGTCAAGTGCATGGACTGAGACCTAGCTTAGTTTAGCATAGACAACACTGCCAGGCTCTGGCCTGCGCCCAGAGTCAGAGGAGATCGGCTGATCCGTGCACCTACAGCTCAGCAGCGGTTACTGACCTCTGGGGACAGGCTCCCTGTACTTTCAGTGGGGCGCCATTTTGCCTTGGGACACCACATGAACTGTGGGCACTGCGGGTGGCTGGAGTCAGGTGCGTGGACAGAGACCTAGCTTAGCTTACCTTAGCTCTGCAGGAGATCTGGGCACCTACAGCTCAGCTGCGATTGCAGACCACTGCAGACCAGCTCGCCAGGCCGGCTGGCAGTGAGGTGCCATCTTGCCTCGGGACACTGTGAGGAATTCTAGCAGCTGGAGTCAGGTGAGTGGACTGAGACCTAGCTTAGTTTAGCATAGACAACACCGCCAGGCTCTGGCCAGCACCCAGAGTCAGAGGAGATTGGCAGATCTGGGCACCTACAGCTCAGCTGTGGTTGCAGACCACTGCGGACCTGCTAACCAGGCTGGCAAAGGTGCTATCTTGCCTCAGGACACAGCGGACTGCTAGCTGCTGGGGTCAGGTCACAGCAGACGACTGGAGGCTGGGATCAGGAACACGGACGCCCTCTACTACAGTAGTGCCAAAGGCCAGGCTCACAGGAGCTTCAAACTCCAACCAGTAACAATAAGACCAACTAACTCCAGAGATAAACACATGGTAAAAGGCAAACATAGGAAAGTTACTAACAGAAATCAAGGCAATATGGCACCATCTAAACCCAACTCGCCAACCAGAGCAAGTCCTGGATACCCCAGCACACCAGAAAAACAAGAGTTAGATATAAAAGCACAGGTCATGATGCTCCTAGAGGAACACAAAAAAGACATAAGCAAATCTCTTAAAGAAATGCAGGGTAACATCAATAGGGTAGAATCTCTTACAATGCAAATACAAAAATCACTTAAAGAACTCCAGGAGAATATGGGACAACAGACAGAAACCAATAAAGAGGAAATGAGAAAATCAGTTAAAGAAATGCAGGAGAACTTGAAACAACATGCAGAAGTCATGAAAGAGGGAGCACAAAAATATATTAAAGAATTACATGAAAACACAAACAAACAAATGAAGGAACTGAGCAAAACCATCCAAGATCTGAACACAGAGGTAGAAACAACTAAGAAAGCACAAAAGGAGGCAACTTTGGAGATAGAAAACATTGGGAAGAAATCAGGGGTCGTAGATGCAAACATCAGCAACAGAATACAAGAGATAAAGATAAGAATCTCAGATGCTGAAGATAACATAGTAACCATTGACTCCACAGTCAAAGAAAACGCAAAATCCAAAAGGCTTGTAACCCAAAACATCCAGGAAATCCAGGACACAATGAGAAGACCAAACCTAAGGATTATAGGGATAAATGAGAGTGAAGATCTACAACTTAAAGGGCCAGCAAATATCTTTAAAAAAAAATTATGGAAGAAAACTTCCCTAACTTAAAGAGAGAGATGCCCATGAATATACAAGAAGTCTACAGAACTCCAAACAGACTGGACCAGAACAGAAATACCTCCCATCACATAACAATCAAAACCCCAAATGTACTAAACAAAGAAAGAATGTTAAAGGCAGTAAGAGAAAAAGGCCAAGTAACATATAAAGGAAGACCTATCAGAATCACACCAGACTTCTCTCCAGAAACCATGAAAGCTAGAAGATCCTGGGCAGACCTCATGCAGACCCTAAGAGAACACAAATGTCAGCCAAGACTACTATACCCAGCAAAACTCTCAATCAACATAGATGGAGAAATCAAAATATTCCATGACAGGACAAAATTTACACAATATCTTTCCACTAACCCAGCTCTACAAAGGATAATAGGAGGAAAACTCCAATAAAAGGAAGGAAACTGCACACAAGAAAAAGAAAGACAGTAACCTTCTTCCATCAAACTCAAAGGAAGATAACTACTCAAAAACAAAAATAACATCAAAAATGACAGGAAGTAATAATCACTATTCCTTAATATCTCTTAACAACAATGGACTCAATTCCCCAATAAAAAGTCACAGACTAACAGACTGGATATGGAAACAGGACCCTACATTTTGCTGCTTACAGGAAACACACCTCAGAGACAAACACAAACACTACCTTAGAGTAAAAGGCTGGAAGACAATTTTGCAAGCAAATGGTCGCAGGAAGCAAGCTGGAATAGCCATTTTAATATCAGATAAAATTGACTTTCAACCCAAAGTCATCAAAAGAGATGCAGAAGGTCACTTCTTGCTAGTCAAAGGAAGAATCCACCAAGAAGAACTCACAATTCTAAACATCTACACTCCAAATGTAAGGGCACCCTCATTCGTAAAAGAAACTTTACTAAAGCTCAAAGCACACATTGCACCTAACACAATAATTGTGGGGGACCTCAATACTCCACTATCTTCAGTGGACCGATCAGGAAAACAGAAACTAAACAGGGACATGAAGAAACTCATCGAAACTTCTGACCAATTGAATTTAACAGATATATATAGAACATTTCACCCTAAAGCAAAGGACTATACCTTTTTCTCAGCTCCTCATGGAACCTTCTTGAAAATCGACCATATAATTGGTCACAAGACAGACCTCAACAAATATAAAAAGATTGAACTAATCCCATGCCTCTTATCAGATCACCATGGAGTAAGAGTGTTCTTCAATAGCAACAAAAACAACAGAAAATCCTCATACACGTGGAGGCTAAACAATATTCTACTCAATGATACCTTAGTCCAGAAATAAAGAAAGAAATCAAAGATTTTTTAGAATTTAATGAAAATGAATGCACAACATACCCAAATCTATGGGACACAATGAAAGCAGTGCTTAGAGGAAAACTCATAGCCCTGAGTGTCTCCAAAAAGAAACAGGAGAGAGCATATACTAGCAACTTAATGGGGCACTTGAAAGCTCTGGAACAAAAAGAAGCAATTTCACCCAGGAGGAGTAGAAGACAGGAAATCATCAAACTCAGGGCTGAAATCAATCAAGTTGAAACAAAGAGAACCATACAAAGAATCAACAAAACCAAAGCTGGTTCTTTGAGAAAATCAACAAGATATATAAACACCTAGCCAGACTTACCAAAGGGCACAGAGACAGTATTCAAATTAACAAAATTAGAAATGAAAAGGGAGATATCACAATAGAAACTGAGGAAATTAAAAAAATCATCAGATCCTACTACAAAACCCTAAACTCATCACAACTAGAGAATCTGGAGGAAATGGACAATTTCCTAGACAGTTACCAAATACCAAAATTAAACCAGGATCAAATAGATCTTCTAAACACACCTATAACCCCCCAAAAAATAGAAGGGGTCATAGAAAATCTTCAACCAAAAAAAGCACAGGACCAGATGATTTTAGTGCAGAATTCTATCAGACCTTCAAACAAGTCCTGATACTGATACTCTTCAAACTATTCCACAAAATAGAAACAGAAGGAACACTACTCACCTCATTCTATGAAGCCACAATTACCCTGATACCAAAACCACACAAAGATCCAACTAAGAAAGAGAACAACAGGCCAATATCTCTTATGAATATTGATGCAAAAATACTAAACAAAATACTTGCCAACCGAATCCAAGAACACATCAAAACGATCATTCACCATGATCAAGTTGGCTTCATCCCAGGGATACAGGGATGGTTCAATATATTGAAATCCATCAACATAACTACATAAACAAACTCAAAGAAAAAAACCACATGGTCATCTCATTGGGTGTTGAAAAACATTTGACAGAATTCAGCATCCTTTCATGCTAAAAGTCTTGGAAAGAGCAGGAATTCAAGGCCCATATCTAAACATATTAAAAGAAATATACAGCAGACCAGTGGCCAACATCAAGGTAAATGGAGAAAAACTTGAAGCAATCCCACTAAAATCAGGGACTAGACAAGGCTGCCCCTTCTCACCATATCTCTTCAATATAGTACTTGAGGTACTAGCTAGAGCAATTTGACAACATAGGGAAGTCAAAGGGATACAAATCGGAAAGGAAGAAGTCAAACACTCACTATACGCAGATGATATGATAGTATACTTAAGTGACCCAAAAAATCCACCAGAGAACTCCTGCAACTGATAAACAACTTCAGCAAAGTGGCTGGCTATAAAATCAACTCAAGCAAATCAGTAGCCTTCCTATACCTGAAGGATAAGCAGGCCGAGAAAGAAATTAGGGAAATGACACCCTTCACAAACAATATAAAGTATCTTGGAGTGACTCTAACCAAACATGTGAAAGATTTATATGACAAAAACTTCAGGTCTCTGAAGAGGAAAATTGAAGAGGACATCAGAAAATGGGAAAATCTTCCATGCTCGTGGGTTGACAGTATTAATATAGTTAAAATGCCAATCTTGCCAAAAGCAATATACAGATTCAAAGCAATCCCCATCAAAATCCCAACTCAGTTCTTCATAGAGTTAGAAAGAGCAATTCTCAAATTCATCTGGAATAACAAAAAACCCAGGAAAGCTAAAACTATCATCAACAGCAAAAGAACTTCTGGGGGAATCAATATCCTGGACCTCAAGCAATACTACAGAGCAGTAGTGTTAAATATTGCATGGTATTGGTTCACTGACAGGGAGGCAGATCAATGGAATAGGATCGAAGACCCAGAATTGAACCCACACATCTATGGCCAATTGATATTAGACAAAGGAGCTGAAAACATCCAGTGGAAAAAAGATAGCCTTTTCAACAAATGGTGCTGGCTCAACTGGAAGTCAACATGAAGAAGAATGAGAAATGATCCACTCTTATCTCCTTGCACTAAGCTCAACTCCAAGTGGATCAAGGACCTCCACATAAAACCAGACACACTAAAACTAATAGAAAAGAAACTGGGGAAGAAACTTGAGGACATTGGCTCAGGGGGAAAATTCCTGAACAGAATACCAATTGCTTATACTCTAAGAGCAAGAATAGACAAATGGGACCTCATAAAATTACAAAGTTTCTGTAAGGCAAAAGACACTGTCAAAAGGATAAATCGGCAACCAACAATTGGAAAAAGATCTTCACCAACCCCACATCCGACAGAGGGCTATTATCTAATGTATACAAAGAACTCAAGAGGTTAGACCCCAGAAAACCAAATAACCCTATCCAAAAATGGGGTACAGAGCTAAACAGAGACTTTTCACCTGAAAAAATTTGGATGGCTGAGAAACACCTTAAAAAATGTTCAACATCATTAGTCATTAGGGAAATGCAAATCAAAACAACCCTGAGATTTCACCTCACACCAGTCAGAATGGCTAAGATTAAAAACTCAGAAGACATCAGGTGTTGGCGAGGATGTGGAGAAAGAGGAACACTCCTCCACTACTGGTGGGAATGCAAGTTGGTACAACCACTCTGGAAATCAGTATGGCGGTTCCTCAGAAAAATGGACGTGATACTTCCACAGGACCCAGCCATACCACTCCTAGGCATATACCCAGAAGATTCCCCAGCATGAAATAAGGGTACATGCTCCACTATGTTCATAGCAGCCTTATGTATAATAGCCAGAAGCTAGAAAGAACCCAGATGTCCCTCAACGGAGGAATGGATACAAAAAAATTTGGTATATATACACAATGGAGTGCTATTCAGCCATTAGAAACAATGAATTCATGAAATTCTTAGAGAAATGGATGGAGCTGGAGAACATCATACTAAGTGGGGTGACCCAGTCTCAAAAGAATGCCCATGGTATGCAGTCACTGAAAAGTGGATATCAGCCTAGAATCTTGGAACACCAAAGACATAAATCACATACAAAATGATGTCTGACAAGAAGAAAGGAGTGGACACTGGTGCTAGAATGGACCAAAGCATCATTGTAGGGGAATAAAAGAACAGGAAAGAGGGAAGGGGTGGATGAGGGAGCAGGGGGAGGGAAAAGGGCATGTGGGACATTTGGGGGTGGGGAACCAGAAAAAGGGAAAGAATTGTAAATATAGAATATATCCAATAAAAAAAACATTTTAAATGAAAAAATTCTTGCCAACCTAATCCAAGAGCACATCAAAACCATCATTCACCATCATCAAGTAGGCGTCATCCCAGGGATACAGGGATGGTTCAAGATACAAAAATCCATCATTGTAATCAACTACATAAACAAACTAAAAGAAAAAAAACCACATGGTCATCTGATTAGATGCTGAAAAAGCATTCAACAAAATTCAGCATCCTTTCATGCTAAAAGTCTTGGAAAGAACAGGAATTCAAGGCCCATACCTAACCATAGTAAAAGCAATGTACAGCAAACCAGTAGCCAACATCAAAATAAATGGAGAGAAACTTGAAGCAATCCCACTAAAATCAGGGACTAGCTAGAAAAGGCTGCCCTCTCTCTCCATATTTTTCAATATAGTATTTGAAGTTCTAGCGAGAGCAATTAGACAACATAAGGAAATCAAAGGGATACAAATTGGAAAGAAGAAGTCAAACTATCATTATTTGCAGAGGATATGATATTTTACTTAAGTGACCAAAAAAAATTCCACCAGAGAACTTCTACAGCTGATAAAAAAATTTCAGCAAAGTGGCTGGTTATAAAATCAACTCAAGCAAATCAGTAGCCTTCTTGTACTCAAAGGACAAGCAGGCTGAGAAAGAAGATAGGGAAATTACACCCTTCACAATACCCACAAACAACATAAAGTACCTTGGCATGACTCTAATCAAACAAGTGAAAGATCTGTATGACAGGAACTTCAAGTCTCTGAAGAAAGAAATCGAAGAAGACCTCAGAAGATGGAAAAATATTTCTTGCTCTTGGATTGGCAGGATCAATATAGTAAAAATGGTCATCTTGGCAAAAGCAATCTATAGATTCAATGCAATCCCCATCAAAATCCCAAATCAATATTTCATAGATCTAGAAAGAGCAATTCTCAAATTCATCTGGAGCAACAAAAAACCCAGGATAGCTAAAACTATTCTCAACAATAAAAGGACTTCTGGGGGAATCAATATCCCTGACCTCAAGCAGGACTACAGAGCAATTGTGTTAAAAAATGCATGGCATTGGTAAAGCAACGGGCAAGTAGATCAATGGAATAGGATTGAAGACCCAGAAATGAACCCACAGACTTACGGTCACTTGATCTTTGATAAAGGAGCTACAACCATCCAGTGGAAAAAAGATAGCCTTTTCAACAAATGGTGCTGGTTCAATTGGAGGTCAACATGCAGAAGAATGTGAATTGACCCACTCTTATCTCTTTGCACTAAGATCAACTCCAACTGGATCAAGTACCTCCACATAAAACCAGACACACTGAAACTATTAGAAAAGAAACTTGGGAAGACCCTAGAGGACATGGGCCCAGGGGAAAAGTTCCTGAACAGAACACCAATAGCTTATGCACTACGATCAAGAATTGACAAATGGGAAGTCATAAAATTACAAAGTTTCTGTAAGGCAAAGGACATTGTCAGAAGGACAAAATGGCAACCAACAAATTGGGAAAAGATCTTCACCAACCCCACATCCGACAGAGGGGTATTATCCAATATATACAAAGAACTCAAGAAGTTAGACCCCAAAGAACCAAATAACCCTATCAAAAATGGGGTACAGAGCTAAACAAAGAATTTTCACCAGAAGAAATTCAGATGGCCAAGAAACAGCTTAAGAGATGGTCAAATAGTCATCAGGGAAATGCAAATCAAAACCACACTGAGATTCCACCTCATACCATTCAGAATGGCTAAGATTAAAAACTCAAGAGAAAACAGGTGCTGGTGAGGATGTGGAGAAAGAGGATCACTCCTCCACTGTTGGTGGGATTGCAAGATGGTACAAAGGCTCTGGAAATCAGTCTGGTGGTTCCTCAGAAAATTGGGCATGACACTTCCAGAGGACCCTGTCATACCACTCCTGGGCATATACCCAGAGGATTCCCCTGCATGCAATAAAGACACATGCTCCACTATGTTCCTAGCAGCCTTGTTTATAATACCCAGAACTTGAAAGGAGCCCAGATATCCCTCAAAGGAGGAATGGATACAGAAAATGTGGTATATATATATATATATATATATATATATATATATATATACACACACACACACACAATGGAATACTACTCAGCAATTAAAAATAATGAATTCGATCCAGCTGGTGGTGGGGAAGCCAGCTCCAGGCAGCTTCCCAGGTGCTCAGACCCAGCCTGCGGAACCAGGTACCCAAGATATCCCGAGTTTAAGACCTTCGGGGACTCAGGCCTGGAGCGGAAGCTGCGCACAGAGTAGCGGTTTGGGGGACAGCGGCCTAGCCTGTGCTCTGTGCTCGCAGGGCGGGCCCCGAACTCCCTGTAGACAGCGCCATCTTGGCTGCTGCTCCCCATCCAGCCGTCAGCGGGGGAGCGAGCCTCAGCCAGCTTCCCAGCAGCTTTGGACCAGCACGTGGAACCAGATAACTGAGATATCCTGACTTTAAGACCTCTGGGGAATCAGGACACCAGACAGCAAACCCTGAGCAGAAGCAGTGCAGAGCAGCTGCCCAACAGGCGGAACCAAGTACCTGGGATATCCTGAGTTTAAGGCCTCGGGGGACTCAGGCCACCTGTCAGCAATCTGTGAGCAGGAGCTCTGCAGGGCAGTGGTTCAGGTGTCCCAGTGGCGGGGAAATAGCCTTACGAGCCCACAGGAGGGTCAAGCACCAGCTAGTAACTACAGGACCAAGTAACACCAGAGTTAACAAAATGGTAAAAGGCAAACATAAGATCATTACTAACAGAAATCAGGGCAGTATGGCGGCATCCGAACCCAGTTCCCCGACAGCAATAAATCTTGGATACCCCGAAACACCAGAAAAACAAGACTCAGATCTAAAATCACTAGTCAGGATGCTGACCAGAATCCAAGATTCTTGCAAACCGAATCCAAGAGCATATCCAAATGATCATTCACCACGATCAAGTAGGCTTCATTCCAGGGATGCAGGGATGGTTCAATATATGGAAATCCATCAATGTAATCCACTACATAAACAAACTAAAAGAAAAAAACCACATGGTCATCTCAATAGATGCTGAAAAAGCATTTGACAAAATTCAGCATCCTTTCATACTAAAAGTCTTGGAAAGAGCAGGAATTCAAGGCCCATACCTAAACATAGTAAAAGCAATCTACAGCAAACCAGTAGCCAACATCAAAATAAATGGAGAGAAACTTGAAGCAATACCACTAAAATCAGGGATTAGACAAGGCTGCCCTCTCTCTCCATATCTTTTCAATATAGTACTTGAAGTACTAGCGAGAGCAATTAGACAACATAAGGAAGTCAAAGGGATACAAATTGGAAAGGAAGAAGTCAAAGTATCATTATTTGAAGATGATATGATAGTCTACTTAAGCGATCCAAAAAACTCCACCAGAGAACTTCTACAGCTGATAAACAACTTCAGCAAAGTGGCTGGTTATAAAATTAACTCAAGCAAATCAGTAGCCTTCTTGTACTCAAAGGACAAGCAGGCTGAGAAAGAAGTTAGGGAAATAACACCCTTCACAATATCCACAAACAACATAAAGTACCTTGGCGTAACTCTAACCAAACAAGCGAAAGATCTGTATTACAGGAACTTCAAGTACTTGAAGAAAGAAATCGAAGAAGACCTCAGAAGATGGAAAAATATTTCTTGCTCCTGGATTGGCAGGATCAATATAGTAAAAATGGCCATCTTGCCAAAAGCAATCTACAGATTCAATGCAATCCCCATCAAAATCCCAAATCAATTCTTCATAGATCTAGAAAGAGCAATTGTCAAATTCATCTGGAGTAACAAAAAACCAAGGATAGCTAAAACTATTCTCAACAATAAAAGGACTTCTGGGGGAATCAATATCCCTGACCTCAAGCAGTACTACAAAACAAAAACTGCATGGTATTGGTACAGCAACAGGCAGGTAGATCAATGGAATAGGATTGAAGACCCAGAAATGAACCCACAGACTTATGGTCACTTGATCTTTGATAAAGGAGCCACAACCATCCAGTGGAAAAAAGATAGCCTTTTCAACAAATGGTGCTGGTTCAACTGGAGGTCAACATGCAGAAGAATGCGAATTGACCCACTCTTATCTCTTTGCACTAAGATCAACTCCAACTGGATCAAGGACCTCCACATAAAACCAGACACACTGAAACTATTAGAAAAGAAACTTGGGAAGACCCTGGAGGACATGGGCACAAGGGGAAAGTTCCTGAACAGAACACTAATAGCTTATGCTCTAAGATCAAGAATTGACAAATGGGACCTCATAAAATTACAAAGTTTCTGTAAGGCAAAGGACACCATCAGAAGGACAAAACGGCAACCAACAAATTGGGAAAAGATCTTCACCAAACCCACATGCGACAAAGGGCTAATATCCAATATATACAAAGAACTCAAGAAGTTAGACCCCAAAGAACCAAATAACCCTATCAAAAATGGGGTACAGAGCTAAACAAAGAATTTTCACCAGAAGAAATTCGGATGGCCGAGAAACACCTTAAGAGATGTTCAACATCATTAGTCATCAGGGAAATGCAAATCAAAACAACCCTGAGATTCCACCTCACACCAGTCAGAATGGCTAAGATTAAAAACTCAAGAGACAACAAGTGCTGGCGAGGATGTGGAGAAAGAGGATCACTCCTCCACTGTTGGTGGGATTGCAAAATGGTAAAACCACTCTGGAAATCAGTGTGGTGGTTCCTCAGAAAATTGGGCATGTCCCTTCCAGAGGACCCTGGCATACCACTCCTGGGCATATACCCAGAGGATTCCTCTGCATACAATAAAGACACATGCTCCACTATGTTTATAGCAGCCTTGTTTATAATAGCCAGAAATTGGAAGGAGCCCAGATATCTCTCAAAAGAGGAATGGATACAGAAAATATGGTATATTTATACAATGGAGTACTACTCAGCAATTAAAAATAACGAACTCATGCAATTTGTAGGTAAATGGTTAGATCTGGAAAATATCATCCTAAGTGAGCTAATGCAATCACAAAAGAATACACATGAAATGCAATCAGTGATAAGTGGATATTAATGAGCCCAGAAGCCCTAAATACTCAAGGCACAATTAGCAAGTCAAATGACTCCCAAGAAGAAGAAAGGAGAGTACCCTGGGCCTGTAAAGATTGGATCCAGTATTGTAGACCCAGAACAGAGAAATCGTGGGGGGGAGATTATTGGGGAATAGCTGGGGTGGAGAGGAATTATGGGACATATGGTGAGGGGGAACTGGGAAAGGGGAAAGCCTTTGGAATGTAAACATAGAATATAGAAAATAAAAATTAAATAAAAAAATAATAAATTCATACAATTTGTGGGCAAATGGTTAAATCTGAAAAAGATGATCCTAAGCGAGTTATCCCAATCACAAAAGAATACACATGAAAGTCAATCACTAATAAGTGGATATTAATGAGCCCAGAAGCCCTAAATTCTCAAGGCATAATTATCAAGTCAAATGATTCCCAAGAAGAAGAAAGGAGAGGAGCCTGGGCCTGAAAAGATTGGATCCAGTTTTGTAGGAGAGTACCAGAACAGAGAAATGGTGGTGGGTGATTGGGGAATAGTTGGGGGGGAGAGGACTTATGGGACATGTGGTAGGGGAGAACTGGGAAAGGGGAAAGCCTTTGGAATGTAAACAAAGAATATAGAAGAAAAAAATGAAAAAAAGTAAAAAAAAAAGAAATGAAAAGGGGGATATAACAACAGAAATTGAGGAAATTCAAGTGAGCATCAGATCCTACTACAAAAGCCTATACTCAATGCAACCAAAGAATCTGGAGGAAATGGACAATTTCTTAGACAGATAACCAAACACCAAAATTGAATCAGGATCAATTACATCAGCTAAACAGTCCCCATAAACCCTAGAGAAATAGAAGGGGTTATAGAAAGTCTCCCAACCAAAAAAAAAAAAAGTACGGGACCAGATGGTTTTAGTGCAGAATTTTATCAGACCTTCAAAGAAGCCCTAAGAACAATACTCTTCAAACTATTCCACAAAATAGAAACAGAAGGAACACTGCCCAACTCCTTCTACAACACCACAATTACGCAGATACTAACACCACACAAAGATCCAACAAAGAAAGAGAACTACAGGCCAGTTTCCCTTATGAATATTGATGCTAAAATATTAATAAAATTCTTGCCCACCGAATCCAAGAGCACATCAAAATGATCATTCACCATGATCAAGTAGGCTTCATCCCAGGGATACAGGGATGGTTCAATATATAAAAATCCATCAATGTAATTCACTACATAAACAAACTAAAAGAAAAAAACCACATGGTCATCTGATTAGATGCTGAAAAAGCATTCGACAAAATTCAGCATCCTTTCATGCTAAAAGTCCTGGAAAAAACAGGAATTCAAGGCCCATACCTAAACATAATAAAAGCAATATACAGCAAACCAGTAGCCAACATCAAACTGAATGGAGAGAAACTTGAAGCAATCCCACTAAAATCAGCGACTAGAAAAGGCTGTCTCCTCTCTCCATATCTTTTCCATATAGTACTTGAAGTTCTAGTGAGAGCAATTAGACAACATAAGGAAGTAAAAAGGATACAAATTGGAAAGGAAGAAGTCAAACTATCATTATTTGCAGATGATATGATAGTTTACTAAGAGTCCCAAAAAACTCCACCAGAGAACTCCTACATCTGATAAACAACTTCAGCAAAGTGTCTGGTTATAAAATCAACTCAAGCAAATCAGTCGCCTTCCTATACTCAAAGGACAAGCAGGCTGAGAAAGAAGTTAGGGAAATAACACCCTTCACAATACCCACAAACCTTATAAAGTATCTTGGTGTGACTCTAACCAAACAAGTGAAAGATCTGTATGACAGGAACTTCACGCCTAGAAGAAAGAAATCGAAGAAGACCTCAGAAGATGGAAAAATATTTCTTGCTCTTGGATTGGCATGATCAGTATAGTAAAAATGGCCATCTTGCCAAAAGCAATCTACAGATTCAATGCAATCCCCATCAAAATCCCAAATCAATTCTTCATAGATCTAGAAAGAGCAATTGTCAAATTCATCTGGAGTAACAAAAAACCCAGGATAGCTAAAAACTATTCTCAACAATAAAAGAACTTCTGGGGGAATCAATATTCCTGAACTCAAGCAGTACTACAGAGCAATTGTGTTAAAAACTTCATGGTATTGGTAAAGCAACAGGCAAGTAGATCAATGGAATAGAATGGAAGAACCACAGAGTTATGGTCACTTGATCTTTGATAAAGGAGCTACAGCCATCCAGTGCAAAAAAAAAAAAAGATAGCCTTTTCAACAAATGGTGTTGGTTCAACCGGAGGTCAACATACAGAAGAATGCAAATTGACCCACTCTTATCACCTTGTACAAAATTCAACTCCAAGTGCATCAAGGACCTCCACTTAAAACCAAACTTGCTGAAACTAATAGAAAAGAAACTGGGGAAGACCCTGGAGGACATAGGCACAGGGGGAATTTTCCTGAACAGAACACCAATAGCTTATGCTCTAAGATCAAGAATTGACAAATGGGACCTCATAAAATTACAAAGTTTCTGTAAGGCAAAGGACACTGTCAGAAGGACAAAATGACAACCAACAAATTAGGAAAAGATCTTCACCAACCCCACATCCAACAGAGGGCTAATATCCAATATATACAAAGAACTCAAGAAATTAGACCCCAAAGAACCAAATAACCCTATTAAATTATGGGGTACATAGCTAAACAAGGATTTTCCCCCAGAAGAATTTGGATGGCTGAGAAACACCTTAAGAGATGTTTAACATCATTAGTCATCAAGGAAAGGCAAATCAAGACAACCCTGAGATTCCACTTCACACCAGTCAGAATGGCTAAGATTAGAAACTCAAGGGATAACAGGTTCTGGAGAGGATGTGAAGAAAGAGGAACACTCCTCCACTGTTGGTGGGATTGCAAAATGGTAAAACCACTCTGGAAATCAGTCTGGCAAATTACCAAATCAAAAGATTCCAAAGAAGAACGAATGAGAGGACTCTGGTACAGAAAAAGACTGGTTCCAGTTTTGCAGGAGAGTACCAGAACAGAGAAAGAGTTGGGGGTGATTGGGGAAACTGCAGGGGGGCGGGGGCAGGACTTATGAAACACATGGTGAGGGGCAACTGGGAAAGGGAAAAGCCTTTGGAATGTAAACAAAGAATATAGAAAATAAAATTTAATAAATGAGATAATTTTAAAAAAAAAAGAATCTCAGATGCCGAAGATACCACAGAAACCATTGGCTCCACAATCAAAGAAAATGCAAAATGCAAATGAGAAGACCAAACCTAAGGATTATAGGTATAGATGAGAGTGAAGATTTACAAGTTAAAGGGCCAGCAAATATCTTCTGCAAAATTATGGAAGAAAATTTCCTAACCTAAAGAGAGAGAGATGCCCATGAATATACAAGAATCCTACAGAACTCCAAACAGACTGGACCAGAACAGAAATACCTCCCGACACATAATAATCAAAACCCCAAATGTACTAAACAAAGAAAGAATATTAAAGGCAGTAAGAGAAAAAGGCCAAGTAACATAAAAAGGAAGACCTATCAGAATTACACCAGACTTCTCTCCTGAGACCATGAACGCAAGAAGATCCTGGGCAGATCTCATGCAGACCCTAAGAGAACACAAACTTCAGCCAAAACTACTATACCCAGCAAAACTCTCAATTGCCATAGATGGGGAAACCAAGGTATTCCATGACAAAACCAAATTTGCATGCTTTTTTTCCACAATCCCAGCCCTACAAAGGATAATAGGGGGAAAACACCAACACAAGGAGGGAAACTACACCCAGAAGAAGCAAGATAGAAACCTCCTCTCATCAAACCCAAAAGAAGATAAC
Organism: Apodemus agrarius; assembly: GCA_964023405.1. Taxonomy (NCBI): domain Eukaryota; kingdom Metazoa; phylum Chordata; class Mammalia; order Rodentia; family Muridae; genus Apodemus; species Apodemus agrarius. The sequence continues at coordinate 144,221,878 of OZ030010.1, forward strand.
CACTCAAATATAAAAAATAACTTCAAAAATGTCAGGAAGTAATAATTACTATACCTTAATATGTCTTAATATCAATGGACTCAATTCCCCAATAAAAAGATATAGACTAACAGACTGGATACAGAAACTGGACCCTATAAATTGCTTCATACAGGAAACACATCTCAGTGTCAAAGACAAACACTTCCTTACAGTAAAAGGCTGGAAGACAATTTTACAAGCAAATGGTCTCAGGAAACAAGCTGGAGTAGTCACTCTAATATCAGATAAAATTGACTTTCAAACTAAAGTCATCAAAAGATACCCGGAAGGTCACTTCATGCTGGTCAAACAGAAAATCCACCAAGAAGAACTCTCAATACTGAACATCTATGCTCCAAAGGCAAGGGCATCCTCATTTGTAAAAGAAACTTTACTAAAGTTTAAAGCACACATTACACCTAACACAATAATTGTGGGTGACTTCAACACTCCACTCGCCACAATGGACCGATCAGGAAACCAGAAACTAAACAGGGACACAGTGAAACTAATTGAAGCTTTGGACCAATTGGATTTAACCGATATACAGAGAACATTTCATCCTAAAGCAAAAGAATATACATTTTTCTCAGCACCACATGGTACCTTCTCCAAAATCAATCATATAATTGGTCACAAAACAGACGTCAACAAATACAAGAAGATCAAACTACTCCCATGCCTCCTATCAGATCACTATGAAGTAAAAGTGGTCTTCAATAGCAAGAAAAAAACCAGAAAGTCCACTTACACATGGAAACTGAACAATACTCTGCTCAATGACACCTTGGTCAAGGAAGAAATAAAGAAAGAAATCAAAGACTTTTTAGAATTCAATGAAAATGATGGTACAACCTAAGCAAATCTATGGGACACAATGAAAGCAGAGCTAAGATGAAAACTCATAGCCCTGAGTGCCTCCAAAAAGAAACTGGAGAGAGCATACATTAGCAGGGTAATGGCACACCTGAAAGCTCTGGAACAAAAAGAAGCTAATTCACCAAGCAGGAGTAGAAGACAGGAAATCATCAAACTAAGGGCTAAAATCAATCAAGTAGAAACAATTAGAACGATACAAAGAATCACCAAAACCAGGAGCTGGTTCATTGAGAAAATCACCGAGATAGATAAACCCTTAGCCAGACTAACCAATGGGCACAGAGACGGTATTCAAATAAATAAAATTAGAAATGAAAAGGGAGATATAACAACAGAAACTGAGGAAATTCAAAATATCATCAGATCCTACTACAAAAGCCTATACTCAACACAGCTAGAGAATCTGGAGGAAATGGACACTTTCCTAGACAGATACCAAATACCAAAATTAAATTAGGATCAATTAGATCTGCTAAACAGTCCCCTAGAGAAATAGAAGGGTTTATAGAAAGTCTCCCAACCAAAATAAGTACGAGACCAGATGGTTTTAGTGCAGAATTTTATCAGACCTTCAAAGAAGACCTAACACCAATACTCTTCAAACTATTCCACAAAACAGAAACAGAAGGAACACTGCCCAACTCATTCTATGAAGCCACAATTACCCTGATACCAAAATCACACAAAGATCCAACAAAGAAAGAGAACTACAGGCCAATTTCCCTTAAAAATATTGATGCAAAACTACTAAATGAAATTCTTGCCAACCGAATCCAAGAGCACATCAAAAAGATCATTCACCATGATCAAGTAGGCTTCATCCCAGGGATTCAGGAATGGTTCAATATATGGAAATCCATCAATGTAATCCACTACATAAACAAATTAAAATAAATAGAACCACATGGTCATCTCATTAGATGCTGAAAATGCATTTGACAAAATTCAGCATCCTTTCATCCTAAAAGTCCTGGAAAGAACAGGAATTCAAGGCCCATACCTAAACATAGTAAAAGCAATGTACAGCAAACCAGTAGCCAACATCAAAACTAAACGGAGAGAAACTTGAAGCAATCCCACTAACATCAGGGACTAGACAAGGCTATCCTCTCTCTCCATATCTTCTCGGTATAGTACTTGAATTTCTAGGGAGAGCAATTAGACAACATAAGGAAGTCACAGGGATACAAATTGGAAAGGAAGAAGTCAAACTATCATTATTTGCAGATGATATGATAGTATACTTAAGCAATCCAAAAAACTCCACCAGAGAACTCCTACATCTGATAAACAACTTCAGCAAAGTGTCTGGTTATAAAATCAACTCAAGCAAATCAGTAGCCTTCCTGTACTCAAAGGACAAGCAGGCTGAGAAAGAAATTAGGGAAATGACACCCTTCACAATAGCCACAAACCTTATAAAGTATCTTGGTGTGACTCTAACCAAACAAGTAAAAGATCTGTATGACAGGAACTTCAATATATTGAAGATAGAAATCGAAGAAGACCTCAGAAGATGGAAATATATTTCATGCTCTTCGGTTGGCTGTATCAATATAGTAAAAATGGCCATCTTGCCAAAAGCAATCTACAGATTCAATGCAATCCCCATCAAAATCCCAAATCAATTCTTCATAGATCTAGAAAGAGCAATTCTCAAATTCATCTGGAGTAACAAAAACCCCACGATAGCTAAAACTATTCTCCACAACAAAAGGACTTCTCAGGGAAATCAATATCTCTGACCTCAAGCAATACTACAGAGCAATTGTGTTTAAAATCCCATGGTATTGGTACAGCGACAGGCAAGTAGATCAATGGAATAGAATTAAAGACCTGGAAATGAACCCACAGAATTATGGTCACTTGATCTTTGATAAAGGAGCCACAACCATCCAGTGGAAAAAAGACAGCCTCTTCAACAAGTGGTGCTGGTTCAACTGGAGATCAGCATGGAAAAGAATACGAATTGATTCACTCTTATCTCCTTGTACTAAGATCAACTCCAAGTGGATCAAGGACCTCCACATAAAACCAGACACACTGAAACTAACAGAAAAGAAACTGGGGAAGACCCTGGAGGACATGGGCACAGGGGGAATTTTCCTGAACAGAACACTAATAGATTATGCTCTAAGATCAAGAATTGACAGATGGGACCTCATAAAATTACAAAATTTCTGTAAGGCAAAGGACACTGTCAGAAGGACAAAACGACAACCAACTGATTGGGAAAAGATCTTTACCAATCCCAAATCCTACAGCAGGCTAATAGCAAATATATACAAAGAACTCAAGAAGTTAGACCCCAAAGAACCAAATAACCCTATCAAAAATTGGGGTACAGAGCTAAACAAAGAATTTTCACCTGAAGAAATTCAGATGGCTGAGAAGCACCTTAAAAGATGTTCAACATCATTAGTCATCAGGGAAATGCAAATCAAAACAACCCTCACACCAGTCAGAATGGCTAAGATTAAAAACTCAAGAGAGAACAGGTGCTGGCGAGGATGTGGAGAAAGAGGAACACTCTTCCACTGTTGGTGGGATTGCAAGATGGTACAACTGCTCTGGAAATCAGTCTGGTGGTTCCTCAGAAAATTGTGCATGACACTTCCAGAGGACCCTGTCATACCACTCCTGGGCATATACCCAGAGGATTCCCCTGCATGCCATTAAGACACACACTCCACTATGTTCATAGCAGCCTTATTTATAATAGCCAGAAGCTGGAAAGAACCCAGATGTCCCTCAAAGGAGGAATGGATACAGAAAATGTGGTATATTTATACAATGGAATACTACTCAGCAATTAGAAATAATGAATTCATGCAATTTGTAGGCAAATGGTTGGATCTGGAAACTATCATCCTAAGTGAATTAACCCTATCACAAAAGAATACACATGAAATGCAATCAGTGATAAGTGGATATTAATGAGCCCAGAAGCCCTAAATACTCAAGGCACAATTAGCAAATCAAAAGATTCCCAAGAAGAAGGAAGGAGAGGACCCTGGTCCTGACAAGACTGGATCCAGTTTTGTAGGAGAGTACCAGAACAGAGAAATGGTGGAGGAGGTGATTGGGGAATGGGCGAGGGGGGGGGAGGACTTATGGGACATATTATGGTGAGGGGTGAACTGGGAAAAGGGAAAGAAAGCCTTTGGAATGTAAACAAAGAATATAGAATAAATAATAAAAATAAATAAAAGAAAAAATGTGGACAGAAGGATATACTTTGGGACCCCCTGCCACACACTACAGTTTCCACAGTGAGATTTTTTTTTCTTTCAGTGGGGAGGTTGCAAAGGTGCAGAGGGATGAGGGGGTGGAGAGATGAGGGGACCGCGGTGTGTGATGGGAAACTGACAAAGAAGCAACAAAACATTTTAAAAAGTAGATTAAGAAAAAAAGATCATACAACAATTATTAGATTTTCTATACACCAATAGCAAACATGCCAAGGAAGAAATTGGGAAAAACCCCATTTACAATAGCTTTAGAAGCTAAAATTCCTAGAAATAAATGCCTCTAACCAAAGCAAAACAAACAAACAAACAAAAAAAACTGGTATAATTAAAACTTTAGGACACTGAAAGAAGAAATTATGATATTAAAAGTTGGAAAAGCCTCTATGCACATGGACTAACAGAATATATATTGTATGTCTTAGCTTAGGTTATTATTGCTGTGATGAAATACATGATGAAAGCAACGTGAGGAAGTCAAGGCAGGAACTCAAGCAGGGCAGGAGTGGGGAAGCAGGAGCTGATACAGAGGCCATGGAGGGGTGCTGCTTATTGGCTTGCTTCCCATAACTTGTTCAGCCTGCTTTCTCATATAACCCAGAAAAACCATCAGCCCAGGGATGACACCACTCACAATTGGCTGTGCCCTCCCACATCAATCACTAAGAAAATTCCTTACAGGCATGTCCACAACCTAATCTTATAGAAGCGTTTTCTTAAATGTGGTTCCATACTCTCACATGACTTAGTTTATGTCAAACTGCTATAAAACTATCCAGCATGTTGCAAAAATAACTATATTACTAAAAGTGATTAACAGATGCAATGCAATCCCCATCAAAATTCCAATGACAGGGCAACAAGATGATCCAACAGGGAAAGGCATTTGCCACCAAGCCTGGTGACCTGAGTCGCATGCCTAGTACCCACATGGTAGAAAGACCCAACTCCCATGAGTAGTCCTCCAACCTCTACACTCACTCTATGGCATGGTCTCCTCCTTCTGCTACTAACACACACAATAAATGAACATTAACTTCTTTTTTAAATTCCAATGATAATCTTCATAGAGCTGGCAATTAATCTTAAAATACAAAAAAAAAAGACTACAAAGCAAACTTCAGCAGAAAGGACAATGCTGGAGGTATCATGGTACTTGATCTCAAACTATATTCCAGAATCATATCAACAAAAACATCATTATCCTGGTTCAAACAAAGACCGGTAGACCAGCAAAGTAAAAATAAAGATTACAGATATAATCCTACATACCTACAGCCACCTTGGTTAGACAGTCTCAAAAACCTACAATGAAGTAAGAAAACTATATTTCCACACATTGACTAACTGAACTAGATCCATATTGCTTAACACACACACACACACACACACACACACACACACACACACACACACACATACATTCAACATGGATTAGCAATCTCAGTGTAAATCATAAAACATGGAAAGTACTGAATCCTAGCCTCTACAGCACAAGGGAATAATAGTACTGAAACTTTTAAATTGAAAGACTCTGAATGAAAACCAGAAACACATTTTGAAATTCAGACATAGTCAGTAGTTTTTCCTAAGCTGACTCCAATAGCACAGGAAATAATCCTAAGAATTGACAAATAGGATCATATTAATTCCTCATCTATTTATTGTTTCTAGTTTTCTGAGAGGGGATGAAGAGTTGTTAAGGTAGCTGGGAAACAGAGATGATGTAATAAATACATGGCCTAATTGGGAAAGGGCACAGAACCAGCAGGAGAGGACCACAAAAGAGAACAATGTAGAGGGGAAAAGAAGAAAAACGTTTAGTGAGTGACACATGTATGAAGATGTCATGTTGAAACTGATAGCTTTCTATGATGTAACAGAGAAGCCATCACACAAATTCTGGGTCTTCCCCTTTAGGAGAATACATAGAATACCATTGAAATCTCACAAATAATAGGAAGAAGTTAACTTTAACCTTCCTTCTTAGTTTGGCCAAGTCCTTCCTTTGGCTGATGAGATATATGAGGAAGTAGGGAGGAGGCTTCACCACTATAGTCATGATAGCACAAGAAAGGACACAGGGTCCAGCATTATGAGGGATCATTGGGAACAGAATTCTTGTGACCTGACTGAAGCATGCAGCAGGCATGACAAATGGGTTTTTTTGCTAAGTACCTGGGACTGCCAGCATCATCATTTCTCAGTATGTACTTACAATCTTGGTTTTTAATATAAGGTCCATACATTTATTGCTCTTTACATATTAGAGAGAAGCTTTTGTGTGTGCAAATATTTCTTGATTCCTCTATCCATGCAATGGGAAAAAGTTATGTATATAGAAATAAAATACTAGCCTCAACTTGCATGTATATCTAAGATCATGTAAGTCATTACAATGTGTTTTTGAGAGTTGCCACTTCACTGCACTATAAAAAGCTTCCTGGAAAAGTATTAACAGATGGCCTCTTACTCTCTGAGACTGTTAGTAGCACACCAGATGGCAACCCAAATGAGAAGATTCAACTTCAATTCTCTAAACTGAAGGAAATGTGACACTGGATTTTAATAGGTGTGCGGCATTAGAGGTAGCAAAGAAATAATCAGTTAAGATAAAACCTCATCACCATGCCTTATTGCAATATTAATTCCAGGCTTAATTGTCTTAATGCTTGGCAAATATCTCATACCAAATGCTGCAAATGGTTTGCCCAATACAAACAGAAACTTTATTTGAAATGACTGACAGATTTATGAGGTGTAAGTCCAGTCTAAGGAATAAGTGGAGAAGGCAGTGCCCTGGGGACTGTGCTCTGTGCCATGGACACTCCTTTCTCTCCAAGACCACTCATTAGTTTGCAACATTTGCTCTTATTGTTGGAAATATTGAACCTCAGCTCAACTGTCAAACTTTTGACAGGAAAGTACTAAGTGTTCTAAGAACCTTATCATCTTTCCAGATGTCCCACTCACCTACTGGTCAATGAAAGCAAGAGTGCAGTTCCCTTCCCAGACATTGCTGCAGTACAGATTTTTCCATGTGCCCTTGCATTCCAAAACAACCCCATTAAGTCTCAGAAAAGACCACTTCTGTTTTCATATCATGGTAGGAAGGTGTCCTTTTGCCATCTTAGATTACATGAGTGAATAATAACAGTTGGAGTCATGAGATAAGCCTCACATCCCAATGTTTTAAAAAGAGCATGGACCATATGAAGTAGGTAGTTAGCTATTCCACTGTGTAAACCACCTTAAATCTTCAAATATGGACTCAGTAGGGCCTACCAAATACATGGGTTTTGGTAAGTGGCTAGAAACATGGTCTGAAATACAAATACATTTTTTAAAAGCATTTGTATTACTAACTTGGGACAAATGGAGACTTGCAGCCTCCTTGACTATAAGACTTTAACAGGAGTTATACCTGATTTGTCAGCCTTGACTATTTCTCCCACTCTTGTCCACATACAATTCTAGTACAGGGGTAGAAGGGACACAAAACAAACATGACTGCTGCACAATATATCGAATGTGACCGAGGAGACAGTCCCATTGACAAAGGGCTTATCATGCAAGCATGAGGCCCTGAGTTCAGATTCCTCGAACCCATGCAAAGAGCTGGCTGAGTCTCTAGAACGTCCTAGAGAATGCCCCCCTACCCCCTGGAAGTGCATATATCCATTCATTCTCCTGAACCTTTGAGATTCTCTTCTTTCTCTCTATGCCTGTGCTCCCAGGAACCAATGTGGGTAACCTTAGCAGAAATGCCCAACAGTGAAATTATGGAATCTGAAGAGACCACATCCAGTAGCCAGACAGGATACTGACCTATCTACAAAACTTTTGACCCAAAATTAGTCCTGTCTAAAAGAAAAGGACAAAGGGACAATGCATGGACAAAGATGGAGCAGAGACTAAAGGAATGGCTGACGAGCGACTGGCCCATTTTGAGACCCTTCCCATGGGCAGGCCCCAATCCCTCACACTATTAATGAAGCTATGTTGTGCTTGCAGATAGGAGCCTAGAATAGCAGTCCCCTGAGAAGCTCTACACAGCAGCTGACTGAGACAGATACAGACACCCATAGATAAACATTGGACAGAGGTCAGAGACCCCTATGGAAAAATTGAGGGAAAGATTGAAGACCCTGAAGGAGATAGGAACTCCACAGGAAGAACAATAGTTTCATCTAACCTGGACCTCTGGGAGCTCCCAGAGACTGAGATACCAACCAAAGAACATGCATAGGCTGGTCTGAGGTTCCCCGGCACATATATAGCAGAGGATTACCTTGTCTGGCCTCAGAGGGAGAGGATGCATCTAATCCTGTAGAGACTTGATGCCCCAGCCCCAGGGTAAAAGGATACAGAAGAAGAGCTGCCCTCTCAGAGATAAAGGGGAGGGGGAACTGGGGCAGGAATTCTAGGAGGGGGACCAGGAGGGTACAGCATTTGTGATATAAATAAATAAATAAATAAATAAATAAATAAATAAATAAATTAGAAAGAGCTGGGTGTGGCAGCATGAATCTAGAAACCCCAACACTGGAGAAACAGAGAGAAGATAATCCCTGAAACTTACCAGCCAGACAGTCTAGCTGTAAAGAAAAGCACATGCTAATGAGATTGGAAGCTAATCAGCAGAGAATCACTTAAAGATGTCCAAGTCATTATGAATGTCCAGTGCTGTCTAGGGGAAAGAAACATTAGGTCTGGAGCTATGAAAAACAAGACCTTTGCTAAGGGACACAAACAGAAACTAAACTTCCTCTGTACGAACATAAAATATGACCACCCACCTCTTTGAGTGACACTTGGAAATGATGCTATTTCCTGGAACTTGGGATAGTAAGATGTGTACATTTGTATTCTGCTCCTGGAAAGAGGGAAATCCTGCAATAAATTCTTTTACCAATTTTGTCTTATACATCACTGTTTGGTGTTTCTACTAGCTTGAATATAGCCCCTAATTCTGGCATCCTCAGAGAAGTAAACACTAAGAACAAGATCCTACAAACGTAGTTCTTAACATTGGAGACATTTTCCTTTAGGGATAAGGTCTTTATACATTCAGTGAGCTCCCTAAAACTATATGTATAAATTACATACAATATGGCCATGAGCACATGGCACAATAAAGCTAACTGTGGGATCCCTTGGATCCTCCAAATAACAAATGGCTCAAAATCAGTTAAAATTTGTTTCTCAACTTGCTGTTTGTTATATTGCATACATATCCCAGCCCTTGTGAGACTGAGACAGAAATTCTGTCATTAGTTTAAGCCATCCTGAGCCACCAAACAAATATCAGGCAAGCTAAAGCTATTTAATGACAGTTAGCCTCAAAACAGCAATAGTTTTGAAGAATTCATCGCATTATAATGTGGTAGCCTAACCAAACAATGTTCCCGATAAATACTATCTACTACCAGGCATCACCTCTAACTAGTGTGTGGTGACCTTAGCTGACATCATTTCATTTTCCCCCATCTACAACAATGCAATGCCTACTTTGTGTTAACCAGCATCGCTTCTGCTGTCTCTGAAAATGTCAGAAGAGTTTTCCTACTTCCCTCTGTGAAAAGGAAGACGCTATCAAAGTCAGATAAACACCCTTTTGTCAGCTACCAATTCCTCATCCCAGAGATGGCTTTGTGGGTTTTGTAACTAGTAATGTGGTTTTTGTTCAAGTAGTTCCTACTGAAATTATTTCATCATTCAGAAATCAAAGTACTTCTTGTAGAAAGCTAGCTGTGCACGACATGAAAATACTTGCATTTCTTTCTTTGTGTTACCTTAGGAACCAAAAAGAAATTACACACTATCTCATGATAATGAAATTAAAACATGATTGACTATTAAGAACATAGGACAAGTATAAATGTGAAAACCACACCACCATCCCCTCAAAGAAAGCATTTCTGTAAAGGTGAATAGACTGATAAAAATTACATATTTACCATGGTGGTGTTTGCAGGAGCAATCCCACTGAGAAAGCATTCCTGTTGGCTACAGCACTGGCTGCCAGCCAAAATCACAGACTATAAACAATGAAAACTTTTCCATGAAGAAAACTTAGGGATAGAACTCACTTGGGGTCCAGGACCTTCTAAGGAAGTGCTCAAACCATAATTCAAAGTAACATTTTCATCAGCCCAAGGTGGCAGGCAGGATAAACGGCCTGGCCATGAATGCACATGTTGAGAGGGGCTTGAGAGAGAGGCCCTCAGGAAATACTTGTGGAATGCTGACTCCTAACCAGACACTCCTGCACTAAAGAAAAAGGCCTTGGGGAAGGTGTTAGACCACAGTGGGAAGCTAAGCTCCTGGCCAGTGAAACAGTGAAACACTGTTGACTTTCTGTTGAAACAAGCCTCTAGCTTTACCAGCCCCCTAATTCAGGGTATTGCTGCCAGGTTTTTATGATATATAGAGGTAAGAAGATTCAAGATGCCCCTACATTGGGTCTGAACTCTAAAGTCTAATGCTGACCTAGTCCAGGATGACAATGTTCTCTGTGACAACTAACTAGTCTGAGTAGGCAGACATCCATACATTTTTGCACTAATTTTTTCTGAAGTGTTGACATTTTCCAGCTTTTGAAGATGCAAATTTGTGACATGTGAAATGAAATGTGCAGTACCAACCTCTTTGCAAAAATGAAAGAAAAGAATCTACTAAAAAACTCTTTCCCCCTAGGGTCACTGGGTTGAATAGACCTTGTGCTGCTAGTTACTTAACTACACCACTAAGGCTTAATTTCTTAGTATCCGAGTTTAAGGATTAGAGAAGGACAGAGAGGAGAGCTGAGTAGAGACAATGAGAATGGTTAGTAAACAGGACTGCAAACTGGGTCAGCTAGAGTCCATGCCCCCTACAAAGGGGGTGGGAGCATTGTCACTAGTAAGCCATGAAAATAATCTTAAATCAACTATCTGTGAGAATGAAACTTCTTTGTTCTTTTCTCAAGATATGAAATACTACAGATAAAGAAGTGGGAATAGAAGGCAGGGAGACATCTCAGTCAGGAAATGCTTTTGCTATGCAAGCAAAAGGACCTCAGTTAACCCTGCAGTGCCCACATTTTGCAAAATGCCATGCCTGATGCTATAGCCTTTTAAGCCCAACCCTGAGGAGGCAGAGATAGGCAGATTGCCAAGCTTGCTGAAAGCCAGTTTAATACATAAGTAAGCTCCAAGACAGTAAGAGATGTTATCTCAGAAGTCCTATAAGCAACTGAAGAACCCCAACATTCTCTTCTGGCCTCCAAACACACATGCACATACAAATGCACACACATGTGTAAAAAAATTAGATGGAAAAGAGGGTACCTTCTTGTGCCCTGTGGATCATGGCAATGGCCTGAACAAGAGCTATTTTCAGGAATCTAGTATCTGAGACCAAAGGAGAGTTGGAGGTGATGATTTTTAAAAAATGAGGCTCAAAATATCTGCAATGGTCAAAGAAATATCATTGAGATAATTCAGAGGCACTTTGGGAATTTCAATTTGAGACTGTCTATAAGCAACTGAGAGTATAAGAGACCTGAATCATTTAGACTTGCCAGTGTTCAGTAGTGACACTCCTCACCACACACCAACGGCCCAGTGTGTCCACTGAAATCACCTATTAAATAAACAGATATGCAAACCCAAAGGGCTCTTAAAAAGTTCAAGTGAGTCCATCAGTAAAGGGTACATATTCACACATGAAAAACACTGCTATTGGCTCATAGTTGTCGTACAGTGTGACCAAGTTCTACCATTGGACTCAGCTCTCTGGGAGAAAATACCAATACTGTTTAGTGTCATTCATTGTACTCAGAACAATTCTTAAACAATAACACTAATCAAAGCAATGTTCAATGAGTGTTTTTCAACACATTCCATGAATAACAGAATGAATGAGTATAAGCGAAAATAAAATGCATGCAAAAGATAAAGTACTGTTTTTCGTGCTTTACATTGAAGCAAAACTAATTATTTAACTTCCTAAACATTTTTCCTCTAATTTTTCCTATTACCACTGCAACCATCTTGTCATCAAGTCTACCCTGGACCCTTGAAATTTTTCCAACTTGGTCTCTTGTCCACTCATCTCAATCTCTTCCCTATTTTATATTCTATTCTGTAAACAAATTTTGGTTTATATTTTATATATAATTTTATAAATTTTATATTTTATATTTTATATTCCATTCTTTAAACAAATAGAATCTATTAAAAATCCAAATGTGATGCAGATTTGTACAGGATCAGGCCAGGCAGTATTCCAGCACAGAATGAGGAAGGGCTCATGAGCTCTCACCCCTCTCTGAGGAGCCATTGACAATTGATGACCTCTGAAGAAGGGAGAATCATTTTCTTTAAATGTGTGGTTCTAGGTAGATTTACCATGCTCTAGTGAATGTCCCCACTCCCATAAAAATGGGGCTTGGTGGATTATTTTTTAAAGGACACAAACTTGAAAGGAGGATGGAACTGGGATGTAGGGAAAGTTGGAAGAGGAAGTGATCTAGAGATGGGCAGAGGAGCTGGGAACAGCTTGCAGAAGAGTGGGAGTGAATGTGATCAAACCTATTTCATGCATTATTAAACTCTCAAATAATGAATTAAAATATTTTATTTATAAAAGCTCATATGTGATCATAATATGGTCCTACTTATTAAAACACTATAGATACATATAAATGCACTTGGAATAAAAACAAAGGTCTTTACCATAGTTAGGCAGATAATGCACAAATATGAACTTTTGTTAACACCTACTTTCCAACCAACAGGTAGAATCTTCATGCCATGTCATTGAGTCTAGGCTAACCTGAAATAATAGAATATTGCAGAAGTGAAACACTTGTGCTTACAAATCTAAGTTCCCTTCTACCTGGATTGCATAGAAATATCACTCAGTGCACTACCAGTTTTTATATAAAAATTTATCATCCTGTACAAAGCTCAAGTCCAAGTGGCTCAGGGACCTCAACATAAAACCAGATACACTGGTTTTAATAGAAGAGAAAGTGTGAAGTTACTTCAAACTCATTTGAACAGAGGGAATTTTCCTGAGCAGAACACCAATGGCTCAGGCTCTAAGATCAACAATTGATAAATGGGACCTCTTGAAATTTCAAAGCTTCTGTAAAGCAAAGGACACTATCAATAGGTCAAAACACCAAACTACAGATTGGGAAAAGATCTTTACTAACCCTTCATCCAATAGAGGGATAATATGCAAAATATATTAAGAACTCAATAAGTTAGAGTATACCTGTCCTCCAAAAAAAATTTAAAAAATGGAGTGCAGTGCTAAACACAGAATTCTCAACAGAGGAATCTTGAATGGCCAAGAAGAACTTAAAGAAATGTTCTTTTGTGATTGGGCTACCTCACTCAGGATGATATTTTCTAATTCCACGCATTTGCCTAAGAATTTCATGAATTCATTGTTTTTAATAGCTGAGTAGTAGTCCATTGTGTAAATATACCACATTTTCTGTATCCATTCTTCTGTTGAGGGACATCTGGGTTCTTTCCAGCTTCTGTCTATTATAAATAAGGCAACTATGAACATAGTAAAGCATGTGTCCTTATTACATGCTGAGGAATCTCCTAGGCCCAGGAGTGGTATAATGAGGTCTGCCAGTAGTATCATGCCCAGTTTTCTGAGGAACCACCAGACTGATTTCCAGAGTGGTTGTACCAACTTGTAATCCCACCAGCAGTGGAGGAGTGTTCCTCTTTCTCCACATCCTTGCCAGCACCTGCTGTCTCCTGAGTTTTTATCTTAGCCATTCTGACTGGTATAAGGTAGAATCTCAGGGTTGATTTTATTTGCATTTCCCTGATGACTAAGGATGTTGAACATTTCTTTAGGTGCTTCTCAGACATTCAGTATTCCTCAATTGAGACTTCTTTGTTTAGCTCTATCTGGTATGTACTCACTGATAAGTAGATATTAGCCCAGAAGCTTAGAATGCCCAAGATATAATTCACAGACCACATGAAGCTCAAGAAGAAGGAAGACTCAAGTATGGATACTCTGGTTCTTTTTAGAAGGGGGGACAAAATACCCATGGGAGGAGATACAAAGACAAAGTGTGGAGCAGAGACTGAAGGAAAGGTAATCCAGAGACTGCCCTGCCTGGGAATCCATCCTATATACAGTTACAAAACCCAGACACTATCGTTGATGCCAACAAGTGCTTGCTGACAAGACTTTGATATAGCTGTTTCCTGAGAGGCTCTGCCAGTGCTTGACAAATACAGAGGTGGATGCTCTCAGCCAACTACTAAACTGAGCACAGGGTCCCCAATGAAGGAGTTAGAGAAAGAACCCAAGGAGCTGAATGGGTTTGCAGTGCCATAGGAAGAACAACAATTTGAACCACCCACTACCCCCAGAGCTCCCAGGGACTAAACCACCAACCAAAGAGTACACATGGAGGGACCCATGGCTCCAGCCGCATATGTAGTAGAGGATGGCCTTGTTGGACATCGATGAGAGGAGAGGCCTTTGGTCCTGTGAAGGCTTGATGCCCCAGTGTAGGGGAATTCCAGGACAGGGAAGTGGAAGTGGGTGGGTTAGTAAGCAGGGGGATAGGGGATGGGATTGGGGGTTTTGGAGGGAAATCATGGAAAGGGGATAACACTTGAAATGTAAATAAAGAAAATATCTAATAAAAAATAAAGAAAAATATTCAATATCCTTAGTTATCAGGGAAATGCAAATCAAAATGACCCTGAGATTCCATCTTACACCAACCAGAATGGCTAAGACAAAAAGATCAAGCATGTAATAAGGACACATGTTCTACTATGTTCATAGCAGCCCTATTTATAATAGCCAGAAGCTGGAAAGAACCCAGATATCCCTCAACAGAGGAATGGATAAAGAAAATGTAGTTCTTTTTTTTAAACTAATCATTTTTATTTACATTTCAAATATTGACCCCCCCCTCCAGGAACCCTCCTCAATGAAGCCCCAACCCTTCCCCCTCCCCTTTGCCTCTAAGAAGGTACTCCCCCACCCACCCATCCACTCCCATCTCACCTTGCTAGCATCCCCCTTTTCTGGGCCATTAAGCCTGCACAGGACCAAGTGCACTCCCTCCCACTGAGTACAGACAAGACAGTCCTCTAGTACATATGTAGCAGGGGTCACAGACTGGTCCATGTATGCTCTTTGGTTGGTGGTTTAGTCCCTGGGAGCTAAGGGGTCCAGATTAGTTGATACTGTTGTTCTTCCTATGGGGTTGCAATCCCCTTCAACTCCTTCAGTCCTTCCCCTAACTCCTCCATTGGGTTCCTGGATCAGCCCAATGATTAACTGTATCTGTACCTGTGTACTATTCAGTAAAAACTAAAAACAAGGACATCATGAAATTTTCAGGTAAATAGATGGAACTAGAAAATATTCTGAGTGAGGTAACCCAGACCCAAAAGAACATGCATGGTATATATTCACTTATAAGTAGATATTGGCCATGAAGTACAGGATACCCACATTATACTCCACAGACCCAAAGAAGTTAAACTAGAAGAAAGGCCCAAGGGAGAATGCCTGAATCTCACTTAAAAGGGTGAATAAAATAGTCATAGGAGGTAGAGGGAGGAAATTGGGTGAGAGAGGGGATGGGGAAGAAAATTTTGGGGGTCAGGGTCAGGTATGTGGAGAGACAGGAGAGAGGGCAAGAGGGCAAGAGGGCCAGGAGAATAAATGGAAATTTATAGCTGGGGGGGTAGAAGGGTGGGGGTAATCTCTAGGAAGTCACAGAGACCTGGGATGGGGGAGAGGCTCTCTAGAGTCAATGCAGGTGACCTTAGCTGAGACTAATAACAGTGGGGATATGGAACCTAAAGAGACCATTTCTTGTAGCCAGGCAGAATCACCAGTGGAGAAATAAGGACACCAACTTACCTACAAAACTTTTGACCCAAAATTTGTCCTCTTTACAAGAAATGCAGGGACAAAGATGGAGCAGAAACCTAAGGAATGGCCAACCAATAACCAGCCCAACTTGAGACCCATCCCATGGGCGAGCACCAATCCCTCATATTAATAATGATACTATGTTATGCCTGCAGATAGGAGGCTAGCATAACTGTCCTCCACCAACCACCTGACTGAAATAGATTCAGAGACCCACAACCAAACATTAGACAGAGTCTGTGGGCTCTTATGGAAGAGTTAGGGAAAGGATTGAAGGTCCTGAAGGAAATAGGAACTCCACAGGAAGAGCAACAGAGTCAACTAATCTAGACCCTTAGGATCTCCCAGAAACTGAGCCACCAACCAAAGAGCATACATGGGCTGGATTGAAGCCCCTGACACATAAGTAGCAGATGTGCAGTTCAGTCTTCATGTGGGTCCCCGAACAACTAGAGCAGGGCTATCCCTAAAGCTGTTGCCTGTCTGTGGAATCCTTTCTCCAACAGGGCTGCCTTGTCTGACCTCAATGTGAGAGGATGCACCTAACGATACAGAGACTTGACGCCCCAAGGTTGGGGGATACCTGGGGAGCCCACCCTCTCAGAGGAAAAGGAGGAATGGGGGGAGGGACCCTGTGATGGGAGACCGGGAGAGGGGTACAGTGATTGGGATGTTAATAAATTAATTTTAAAACGGTGAGAAGCCTTTTTTAAAATGAGGTAGAGAGCTAAACAGAATTTCCAACAGAGGATTCTCTAATGGCCGAGAAGTACTTAAATAAATGTTCAACATTCTTAGTCATCAGGGAAATGCAAATCAAAACAACTCTGAGATTTCACCAGAATGGCTAAGATCAAAAACTCAAGTGAGAGCTTGAGGCAAATTTGTGGAGTGAGAAGGACACTCCTTTACTGCTGGTGGAAGTGCAAACTTGTACAACCACTTTAGAGATGAATTTGGCAGTTTCTCAGAAAACTGGGAATGGTTCAACCTCAAGAACCAGCTATACTACTCCTGGCAAAGATGCCCCACTATACCACAGGGACACTGGATCAAGTATGTTCATAGCTGCTTTATTTGTAATAGCCAGGGGCACTTGCTCAACTATGTTTATAGCAGCTTTATTCATAATAGCCAGAAACTAGAAACAACCTAGATGTCCTTCAAATGAAGAATGGATAAAGAAAATGTGGTACTTCTATACAATAGATTACAACTCGACTAATAACAAAAACATCATGAAATTTGCAAGCAAATGGAAGGAACTAAAAAAAATATCCTGAGTGAGGTAACTCAGACCCAGAAAAGTACCCATGGTATACACTCATTTATAAGTGAACATTAGCCATAAAGTACAGGATAACCATACTACAATCTATAGGCCCAAGAAACTAATTAGGAGAGCTCAAGGGAGGATATGTGACCACAGATAGGAAAATAAAAGTCATTGCAGATGGATGGAGGAAGGGAACTGTATGGGAGAGGGTGAAGATGGGAAGGGTGATGGGGATCCAGTGTGGGGAGAGGAGGCAAGGAGAGCTAGGAATGAGAATTGAAATCAGTGGCAGGTATCTCTAGGACTAGCTGGAAACCAGGGATATGGGGAGTCTCTGGAGAATCTATGGGCATAACCCCATCTGAGACTCCTACCATGACCCTGTCTGTAGCCAGGCAGGGCTTCCAGTGTAGAGAGGGGGGACATCAACTCATCCACAAAACCTTCAATCCAAAGTTTGTCCTGCCTACAAGATATGCAAGGACAAAGACGAAGCAGAGACTAAGGGGATCGCCAGCCAATAAGTGGCTCAACTTGAGATCCAATTCATGTAAGAGAGCTAACACCTGACACTATTAATCATCCTCTGCTATGCTTGCAGACAGGAACCTAGCACAACTGTCTCCTGACAGGATTCATCCAGCAGTGGATGGAAACAGATGTAGAGACCCACAGCTAAATGCCAGACAGAGCTAAGGGAGTCTTGTGGAAGAGTGGGAGATATAAAAGAGTGAGCTGGAGGGGTCAAGGACACCACAGGAAGACCTACAGAGTGAACTAAGATGAGAGCATGGGGGCTCACAGAGACTGAACCACCAACCAAAGAGGATGCAGGGGCTGGAACTAGCCTCCCTTCATATTTGTAGCAGATGTGCAGCTTGGTCTGCATGTGAGTCCTCTAACAATTGAAGTAGGGACCTTCTCTGACTCGGTTGCCTACTACTGGATCCCCTTCCCCTACCTGGACTGCCTAGTTGGGCCTCAGTGGGAGAAGGTACATTTAGTCCTGCTGCGAATGGATGTCCCAGTGTAGGATGATACCCAAGGGGGGATTTTCCTTCTCTGAGGAGAAAGGAATGGGGTAGTTGGGGGGGGAGGAATTTATAAGTGTGGGACTTTGAGAAGGGAGGGGTGCTATGATAGGGATATGAAGTGAATACATTAATTAATGTATTTAAAAATGTGTGTACCAGCACGTTTAGCTTATTTCAGAGCCCAGTTATGTAATAATTCATCATGTGTGTCATCTTTGCCAGGTCATAGATTCTTAAGCTTTTGATCAAATACCTGCCTAGATGTTTCATGAAGGTGCATTACAATTTTACGTAACCATTTAAATCATTGTATTTTTGTGTAAAGCAGAGTACCACTCATGATGTGGTTAAGAATCATTCAATGAATTTAAACTCATAAGACAAAAAGACTGTGTTATCTGAAGGATGAGGTCCATTAGACTGAAGCTGCAATAACAACTCTTCTCTGAGCTTCCACCCTAGAGAATCTGAGACTGTCAGCACACCATCGCATTAGCAAAGTCTTAACACAAATGAATCATAATAGACATGTCTGGGATGCGTGTATGCGTGTGTACAAGTGAAATATGTTTCCTATTGCTTCTGTCTCTCTGAAGAATGCTAACTAGTACAACCTCTCAAATAAACTAATTACACCCAAAATTACTTGTTTTCACATGTGACTCCAAGAGAACCCATGTCACAGATAAATACTCTCTAGCAGAAAACAGTGAGGTGACTAGCTACAGTCCTAGTATTATTTATATCTAAGCTCAGACTACTCATTCTCTTTTGACACACATGTTGATTCAATCTTACTGCATTTTCTCATCCAATATATGCAGCTTTCCATCTTCCTCAAACAAAGTATTCCAGCGATCAGAGCTGAAAATGAAGTGTCACTCCAAAGGCCCAGATCTTATGATAGTCCCTCTTTCCCCAGGTTATTCTTAAGCTTCTAAGCCTGTCATGGCTGGACCAAACATAGGTTGTACTCTACATTAACAGATTAAAGGAAAAGCGAGAATGAATACCTCTGGGCAAGATGAAACATCTCAAAATCTCTCATTCAGTTGGCTCTGGGGATAACTAGCAAAAAAATAATAATAATAATAATAATCACAAAACTGATCCTCTTACTCCTGAGACACATGAGCTCATTCAAATATTTGCCAAAGTGCTTACAGATGCTACAGCCTCTCTAGTTACGATCTAATGGAGGCCATTGATTTAGGGAAGTGGATTTACAAGATAAACTTGACTGAGATCGCAAGCTGGTTAATAGCAGCCAAACAAGCTACTGCAGGCCCTCTGGCCAAACTGGACTCCTTCAGAATATCTCCTGGGACAACACTAACAGCACTAGTCTGAGCGCCTCTTAATAGATGGTGCCTTGAACAGGGTCTACCTTTAGTTTTAGCAAATTCAGTCCTATCCCATGCATGTTACAGTCTTGCATGGTAAACAGCTGCAGGCTGGCAAGAGAGGAAGACATGGAAAACTGCCCAGGCAGCAGGCTTAGTGAGAAACAATAAGAGTCCACAAAGCCTTTGTTCTAGTTTTATTTCTGTTGCTGTGGTAAAATAATCTGACAAAAAGCAACTTAGGGCAGAAAGGGTGTGTTTTAGCTCACTGCAGGAAAGCCAAGGTAGAAATCTGAAGCATATACTCATATCACACCCTGGAGCTAAGATAATAAATGCATGCATGTTTTAATATTCAGGCCCCAAATCAGGGAACATGCCACCCACTTTCAGGCAGAGTCTTTCCATATCAATTAAAGTAATCAGGGCAATGATCACAGGCAAACCTGATCCAGACAATTCCCTATTGAAACTTACTTCCCCAATGAGTCCAGGTTGTGTCAAGTTGACAGTTAAAACTAATCACATTTCAACAGAGGAAATATTTGAGCTCCATCATACCTGTCTTCAATCTGCCACCTTATTAGAAGGGCAAAAAAGATGCTTCAAACTAGTACTTCCTTGATTCTTTCTCTGACAAAATCCACGCTGCTCACCAAGCTCACTTTGATAAGGCCATGACTACTAAAGGAAGGAAATACCATCTAGGGATGAGCGAGCTCCTCATCCCAGAGCTTGTTCTCATCCCAGCCTCACTATTCAATTCTGCAGATGACAATGGTGCCATGGTTGAGGACCAGACAAAATCAAAGTGATAGTACAACAGTATAACTGTTCTGGTGTTCAGTGTTGTTACAGTCTAACAGTTCACAGTCTCGTGTATTCTAACAACACCCTGGATTAGGCAGAATTCTTGTACCCTTTACATATGAGGACACTGGCTACAGTTTAGAGAGATCACAGCACTTAACCTAAAGCTGCATTGCTAGCCAGGGATGGAGTCTGAATTCACACTCCAAATTCCAGGTGTTTCCAGGTTTTCTTACAAGGTCACAGACACAGACCCACCAAGGGTCCTAGAATGGTCATGCCAGGGTCAGCCTTGTGCATGATCCTTGTGTATGTATATGCACAAAGTCTCTCAGAGCCAATGAATCATAGCCATTAGTTCAATTTTAACCCTGCCTTTCAGTAGGATTTAGAATAAAGTCACCTGAAGCCAACATACCTGTGTAACATTAAGGCAAGAGCATAACCAAAAAGAAAGAAAAGTGGGGCTAGCAAGATGGTTCAGTGAGCAAAGCTCAAGTCTAACAATCTGAGTTCGATCCCCAGATCCTATAGTGGAAGAAGAAAACAGACTCCCAGACTCCTGCAAGTCATCCTCCACACATGTACCATACACTGACACATTTTACACACGCACATATGCACACACAGACACACACACACACACACAGACACACACAAACACAGAACTTTACATACACACACACATACACATACACACCCAGATGCACACACATGCTCACACATACACACACAGACACACACATACTTACATACACACACACACACACACACACACATCCATCTTGGAACAGAACTCTTTTTTTCCCCATCAATGTTTTTATTCTTTACATCCCACTCACAGCCTCCCTCCTGCTAGTGCCCACTTCACACAATCTCTCTCTCCTCCCCTTCTCCTAAGCCCAACTTCAGCTCTGATGGTCCTGACTCCAAGTTCCCCCATGGAAACTCCCAATAGCCCCCACATTTTTCCTGTGTAAAAAGAACAGGTTTTCTCTCCTCGCTCTCTCTTCGCTCTTACCTCTCTGCACTCTCACCTCTCTGCCCCTCTTGGGCTCTCCTCCCCTCCCCCCTCTCTCCACGTGGTCATGGCCTGCCTCCACTCCTCTCTACTTCTCTTCTCTTCTCTTCTCTTCTCTTCTCTTCTCTTCTCTTCTCTTCTCTTCTCTTCTCTTCTCTTCTCTTCTCTCTCTCTCTCTCTCTCTCTCTCTCTCTCTCTCTCTCTCTCTCTCTCTCTCTGCCTCCACTATACCATTAACTCCCATCTTCTTCCCTGAATAAACCCTATTCTATACAAAAAAAGAACAGGTTTTATCAACAAGAATATATTATAACAAGAAATTCTTGGTTGCTTGTTTAAAATTCATATTAATAAGGTATCTAACAGTCAGGCAAGCTTGTTTCTTTGGTCCACATGATGGCTGGAACTTGCTGCCAATAATGGCTAACAGAGAAGACAGCATAATATCCTGTTTCGCAAAAGTATAAATACTACAGGCTGCAGTATCAACCTTTGTGTCATTTGGGTAGGATGTTTTCACCATAGATAAAACCTATGCCTCTGGGCTGCAAAAAGGACCCAGTCCCAGAGGGGTATAAACCATGTTAGCAGTTAGAAAACAACCCCAGGGGATCCAAGACCTTCGCTTAATCTACCGAATATTTTATTCATGTTAATTCATAACAGTGTCTTTAAAATCCTGGACTAGAATTCAAGAACAGTCAGTGTGTGTGACAATCATTACTCCTTAGAGACACCCTGTGCCACCAGCTGGGCACTCTTCCAGTGTTCTTGGTGCCACAGCGGCCTCCAGTGGTTTCTTTGAGGAACCACATGCTGTCTCTGCTGAGCTGGAGCTAAGCCCAGAAAGCCAAGGCTTAAGGCAGTGGCGCCCCTTGGCTGCTTCTGAACCTGGGTTGTGTCGCAGGTCAGAACCATCAGAGCCAAAAGGCACCAATCCAAGTGTGCACCCTTGGAAACAAAGCACTTCCCTGTTGCTGTGAAGCATAGACCAGACAAGTTTGTATTTCATCTTTCATTCCATCATCTAACATATCTGCTGACCTAATTTTACAGATGTTCTCTTCAAAACGGACTTGGCTTTATGAATATTTTTCCAACTATCAAGCTGTGGCAATAGAAATGTCAAAAAAATTAAGTCCTTTAAGTAGGAAAAGCAACTGCCTGTTCAGTCTAAAATTGATTCTTAACCAACCAGCTGGTTGTACATAAATGAATCTTGGGGGAGGGGGAAATCCACCGAAATTAGTAGCCCTCCCCCATCCCACCCCACCCCAGATCCTCAGCATCGGCTTAGTAACAGTTTCGCTTCATTTCCTATAAAAGGCCATACCTCTGATCCATTATTGAAAACATTCCCGTCCCATAACCTCCTTCATTTTCATATATGTAGCTCAGGGCAAGAGGTTCTCTGCCATGGCTTCCCTTTAATTTGAAAGCAATACAAAGAAAAAAGGAAATGAAAAATCTAGCATAGAAAGGAGAGTGCTTGATCCTTCCGCACATGTGCATGCCCTCCAGTCACATACAAAGGCAATTTTCCAAACGGGTAGTTGCCAGGTTGATTTTTCTGGCAGCTCCACAGCTTTGGACCAACTGCTCTGCACATCATTTTAGCTAAAATCTACCCCTTGGTCATAAAGTATAGGACAAAAACATTGTGAAAGCTGCAGCAGTCCTTACAGGCTTCCATACAGAGGACTTGGAGGTGGGCTTCTAATAGACCTGGCAGACATGGCTCTGACAGCTGCTTCAACCTAGCCAATTATGATCTTGGTCAAGTCACTTACCTTCTCTGGACACTAGCTCCCACTTCAGAATAGGGAGCTGAGTAGAGACATCCTCCAAACTCCCAGTTAGTAATTCTGACTATGCTGTCTTTGGCCTGCCTCAAGCATTTTAAAAATAATTCCTTTCATTCATTAGCAGACATAAATAACTACATGTGTCAGGATCTAGGTTAAAGGCTTAATGTAGGAGAATGAATAAGAAATGCCCCTCTTAGAAACAAATCCCTGCAAAGCAACATATATTGCACTAGAAGAAAGACACAGGAATCAAGGTGTGGGCCCTGCTGAACTGGAATGGGAACTTGGGACACCTATTTGGAGGTCACATTGGCACTGGAGTCCACATTTTTAAATGCATATGTGGTGTTAAAGTTCCAATGGCTTGATGGTTTTTGTTAATATAAAAAGAGATGCTGTTCTGCTGTGGTTGTTATTATTTGGGGCTGTTTGCTTTGCTTTGCTTTATTTTGTTTTTACTGAGCGACTTACAAAATCCCAGGAAAGGCCAAAGTTTTAGACCTCAATATTGGGCAAGAACAAAACAGGTTAGGAAGCTACCAACAACTACCATCAAAGTTACTGACACAGAAAAGTATTTAGCTCATCACTGCTGCTGAACAATGGTGGCCACCATCACTAGAGCCAGATCACCACAGCTTCCTACTGCCACCTCAAGGAGAGCTTAGGTCACAAGTCACATACCTGCCCTCTGATCCCAAAAAAACCTCCCTCACTGGCATGCAGAACCTGTGGTCCATGGGCCACATATACCCCAGGATAACCATGATTGTGGTCTAACACAATATCATAAATTTACTCAAAACAGGCTTTTGTGATATTTAAAAACTTAGACTGCATGGTTCTCTAGCATGAACTTAGGCAGCATAGTCTCATTACAATGTCAAAAGAACATGAGCATTCAACATTTTGTACCTCCACTCTGGCAAGTGGGCTCTGCCTCCTGCCCAGTAGGACAATATCAGAAGTTCCTCAAATACAAGAAAGCATTTACAAGTTTAGTTGCCAAAATACTGACTCATGTCCTCGATACATTCCTTGGACCAGCTAATTACACTCCACAAGTTTCTCCTTTAGAGAAACGTTAACCCACAGGCATGCAAAGATGAACAAATGAAATTCTCCATGTTATCATTTACAATAGAAATGGCACTGGAAATAACCTAAAGAGACAGCAACAGAGGTTTGTGGAAAATAAGGTATCCATTATAATGGTGGACCTGTGAAGTAGAAACTTCTGGTTTACTTTGCAGAGTTAGTTGTGTTAGATGTTATTTTCCTGGGGAAATGGAAAGGAATGTTTGCTGAAGCAGACACAGGTGAAGAGATGTTTCACTAAGGCAGACTCTTGAAAGAACGTTTCACTGAAGAAGACATGGGTGAAAGGATGTTTTGCTAAGTCAAGCTCATAAAAGGATGCATGATAATCTTTGCTAATGACACTCATGTATTTGTCTTATAAGCATTGTTGAGCTCCATTTGTTGGGACTCCATAGAGAAAGGCACACCCACCAAAGAACTTCTGATGATGTGCTGGCAGTTTCTTGCCACTTCCACGAACTCTGGTAAATTGACAGAATAATGTCAGTTAATACAGACTCAAGTGGAGTTTTGCTAAGACAGACTCATGTTCTAAGACAAGAGACATGAGGAGGCAAGCATTTGGAAGGAGTATATATTAGACTTAACAGACTGTGAGGGGCCTTGCTGGTATTTCTTGGTCTCGAGTCTTTGCTGATCTTCACTTAGTTGAGAGAACCACAACAGAGAACTTCTAGTGTCCCTGGTGGTCCTAATTTCTCCCACTGGCTCGGGCTGATTCAACTGAGGCCTGACTATTTCTGCTAGGTCATGCCACCACTGCTGCTATCCCGACACTACCGAACTGGTCTGCTAGGATATTACGAGTGGATTGAGCTGCTGCTGTTGACCTGTGAACTGAACTGCCGATTTCCTGACAACACAGACAGGATTGCTCCAAAGGATAATTTCTAAACAGGTCCACTTTTCCCATATCCTAATAACCTTTCTTTTCCACTACCTCTGGTAGGTAGTGGGCTAAAAGGGAGGTTAACATACCTGTTTAAGAACCTTATTAAAAAGAGGGTTTAAAAAATTAAGATCACAGACCTGGAAGACAATAAATAGTGAACAGAAAGGCTGTGCCCTCATAGCACTGACCAGGGGAACAGATGCAAATGAAGTCATTGAAGAAATGAGTATAAAAGCACAGTGAGCTGAGACCTAAGAAGTGGAATGCAATTGCTGAAAGTTACAGTCCGATTTAGTCAAAGGGAAGAATGCCTTCATAGAAGATAAAGCTGGTGCCCAAATGGAGTAGACTTTAGAATATGTAGCAGGTTAGTACAGGCCAAACAGAGGGTCTGTCCCAAGGCCAGATTAAAGAACTTTCTATTTGTCCACACAGTAATGGCAAGTCACTGACATATCCAGGGATGGCAGGAAGGAAGTACAAGTAGTAGAGAGACAAACATTAGACTTTGCAAAACCTCTCTTGAAAATTGTGAACTGGACAGCACTGCTGCAGGAGTGGGGAACCAGTCAGGACCACTCTGTGGTTGGATTTAGAGACCACTCAATCAGATGGAACCCATGCATAACACTGCCAGGGTGGACAAGAACCTGAGAATGTCATGGGCTTAGGAGAGAAACAAATACCAGCATTGTTCTAAAGGAACCTAGTACAATACATCCTATTGGCATTCCGCTGTTCCTATAAATCAGTGACTCATTCCGTCCTCATCAGAGAAGCTTCTCTTGCAGTAGGTGGCAACTAGCACCGACCCACAGCTGGACAATACACAGTCAGAAACTTTGGGACAGTCAGTCTTAAGTGGGATGTCCTCACAAAGTTCTCCCCTAAGAGCACAGGAATGCATGAGGAAAAAGAGGCATAGAGATTGATTACAAGAGCCAGAGAGGATGGATTACTACAAGGAAACAGTACTTTCCAGACACAAAAGGGATGACGACACACAAACTCACAGGGCCTAAGACAAGATGTGCAAGGGAGGAGAGGAAAGAAAATCATACAAAATAAAGATCATGTTTTAAAATAAGAATATAGGAAATATAAAGGAGGTGGACTATGACTCTACAAGATATAACACAGAAGAAAAGATACTTCAAGTAAACATGGGTGATGGTTTTGTTTTCATTGATTTTCCTGAGGTTTATACTAAGGGCTTCGTGCATAAAAGCCAACATTGTACACTTTGTCTTATCACCAAGTCTACTTTTTACTTTCTCAAAAATTTGAGACAGGGTTTAACTAAATTTCTCAGGCTAGCCTTGAATGCTGCAGACCAGCTAGGTCTTAACCTTCTTGTCCTCTTGCCTCGGCCTCCCAAATCACTGGGGTTGTCTTTGCCCTTGTACATTTTCTTGACTTTTCTCTAACTAAATATTTTTTTATAAGTAAGGAACATATTATTATTTCTTTAAAAGAAATAATCTGATATAACTCATCTTCTATAAGAGAGAAAACCTGGATGGGAGAGAAAAACTACCTAGAAAACTACCACTAGAGAAAAACTGTAATTTTTAATTTGTATTTGAACTATTTTGCTCTCTTTTAAGAATTTTCAAGGCTGGCATTCCCCCACTCCCAGCAGCCACCGCCGACATCTTTGCAGTGGTCCGAACTAAGCAAGAGCTAAACCAGGTACCTGTGATATCCAGAACTGGGGCTCTTTAGGGACTCAAGGCTGCCAGGCAGCGATTCGGGCAGAGCAGCAATTCCTGGGCCCCAACCAGGTGTGGGCCCTGCGCCCTCAGGGGAAAACTGCACTCTACTCAACCATGGCCATCTTAGTAACGGGAGCTAAGATTACGTGGGAAGAACCAGATACCAGAGAAATCACAAGCTGAAGATCTCTGGGGACCCTGGCCGCCAGCCAGTCATCTAAGAACAGGAGCTTGGCAGAGCAGCGGTTCCTATGTTCCAGCAGGGCGTGGGCTCCCTGCCCTCTGGGAGTCCCTGCACTCTGCACTGCCCACTCCCCACGGCCTCCGACTGCATATTTGCTGCTGACTGAACTAAGCAAGCAGATCCAGAGAAGACAAGCAGCAACAGGTCTACAGAGATAACTGAATTTAACATTGCTTGGAGCAAGATACACCAGGGGTCAAACAGCACCCAAGAGGAGAACAACACATCAGCAATCTGTGCCAGGGGAAACCCAGTCATCCAGTGGTGGGGAAATAGCCTTACAAGCCCACAGGAGGTTCAAGCACCAGCTAGTGACTACAGGACCAACTAAAGCCAGAAATAACCAGATGGCAAAAGGCAAACATAGGAATGCTACTAACAGAAATCAAGGCAATATGGCAGCATCTGAACCCAGTTTCCCAACAGCAGTAAGTCCCGGATACCCCAACACACCAGAAAAACAAGATTTATATCTAAAATAACTGGTCAGGATTCTGATAGGGGAACACATAGATAAATATCTTAAAGAAATACAGGAGAAATGGATAAAAAATTAGAAGCCCTTACAAGGCAAACACAAAAATCAAAGAAATTCAGGAGAATATGGATCAAAAAATAGAAGCCAATATGGAGGAAATACAAAAATCACTTAAAGAAATACTGGAGAATGTGGGTCAACAAGTAGAAGTCATGAAAAAGGAAACACAAAAATCTCTTAAAGAAATACATGAAAATATAAACAAGGAAGCGGATGATCTGAGCAAAACCATCCAGGATCTAAAAACAGAGGTAGAAACAACTAAGAAATCGCAAAGGGAGAAAACTATGGAGATAGAAAACCTTAGGAAGAAATCAGGGCCCATAGATGAAAATATCAACAATAGAATACAAGAAATAGAAGAAAGAATCTCAGATGCCAAAGATACAACAGTCAAGGAAAATACAAAATGCAAAAAGCTTGTAACCCAAAACATCCAGGAAATCCAGGACACAATGAGAAGACCAAACCTAAGGATTATAGACATAGATGAGAGTGAAGATTTACAACTTAAAGGGGCAGCGAATATCTTCTACAAAATTATGGAAGAAAACTTCTCCAACCTAAAGAAAGAGATGCCCATGAATATACAAGAAGCCTACAGAACTGAAAACAGACTGGACCAGAACAGAAATACCTCCCGTCACATAATAATGTACTAAACAAAGAAAGAATATTAAAGGCAGTAAGAGAAAAAGGCCAAGTAACATATAAAGGAAGACCTATCAGCAGACTTCTCACCTGAGACCATGAAAGCTAGAAGATCCTGGGCAGATATCATGGAGACTCTAAGAGAACACAAATTTCAGCCAAAACTATTTTACCCAGCAAAACTCTCAATCCTCAATCATGATAGATGGAGAAACCAAGGTATTCCATGCCAAAACCGAATTTGCACATTATCTTTTCACAAACCCAGCCCTACAAAGGATAATAGGGGGAAAACACCAACACAATGAGGAAAACCACACCCCAGAAGAATCAAGATAGAAACACCCTCTCATCAAACCCAAAAGAAGATAACCACTCAAATATGAAAAAAAATTTTTTTTTAATGTCAGGAAGTAATAATTACTATTCCTTAATATCTCTTAATATCAATGGACTCAATTCCCCCAATAAAAAGACACAGAGTAACAGACTGGATACAGAAACAGGACCCTACATTGTGCTGCATACAGGAAACACATCTTAGTGTCAAAGACAAACATTACCTTACAGTAAAAGGCTGAAAGACAATTTTACAAGCAAATGGTCTCAGGAAAGAAGCTGGAGTAGCCATCCTAATATCAGATAAAATTGACTTTCAACCTAAAGTCATCAAAAGAGACACAGAAGGTCACTTCTTGCTGGTCAATGGAAAAATCCCCCAAGAAGAACTCTCGATAATGAACATATATGCTCCAAATGCAAGAGCACCCTCATTCTTAAAAGAAACTCTACTAAGGATAAAGCACACATTACACCTAACACAATAATTGTGGGTAACTTCAACACTCCACTCTCCTCAATGGATTGATCAGGAAACCAGAAACTAAACAGGGACACAGTAAAACTAATTGAAGATTTGAACCAATTGGATTTAACAGATATTTATAGAACATTTCGTCCTAAAGCAAAAGAATATACCTTTTTCTTAGCACCACATGGAACCTTCTCCAAAATCGATCATATAATTGGTCACAAGACAGATGTCAACAAATACAAGAAGATTGAACTAATCCCATGCCTCCTATCAGATCACTGTGGAGTAAAAGTGGTCTTCAATAGCAAGAAAAACAACATAAAGCCCACATATACATGGAAACTGAACAACACTCTACTCAATAACACCTTGGTCAAGGAAGAAATAAAGAAAGATATCAAAGACTTTTTAGAACTCAATGAAAATGAAGGTACAAGCTATCCAAATCTATGGGACACAATGAAAGCAGAGCTAAGAGGAAAACTCATAGCCCCAAGTGCCTCCAAAAAGAAACTGGAGAGAGCATATACTAGCAACTTAACAGCACACCTGAAAGCCCTGGAACAAAAAGAAGCTAATTCACCCAGGAGGAGTAGAAGACAGGATATCATCAAACTCGGGGCTGAAATCAATCAAGTAGAAACAAAGTGAACCATACAAAGAATCAACAAAACCAGGAGCTGGTTCTTTGAGAAAATCAACAAGATAGATAAACCCTTAGCAAGACGAACCAATGGGCACAAAAAACAGTATCCAAATAAACAAAATTAGAAATGAAAAGGGGGATATAACAACGAAATCCGAGGAAATTCAAAAAATCATCAGATTCTACTACAAAAGCCTATACTCAACACAACTGGAGAATCTGGATGAAATGGACAATTTCCTAAACAGATATGAAATACCAAAATTAAATCAGGATCAATTCGATCAGCTAAATGGTCCCCATAACCACTAGAGAAATAGAAGGGGTTATAGAAAGTCTCCCAACCAAAAAAAGTACGGGACCAGATGGTTTTAATGCAGAATTTTATCAGACTTTCAATGAAGACCTAACACCAATACTCTTCAAATTATTCCACAAAATAGAAACAGAAGGAACACTGCCCAACTCGTTCTACAAAGCCACAATTACGCTGATACAAAAACCATACAAAGATCCAACAAAGAAAGAGAACTACAGGCCAATTTCCCTTATGAATATCGATGCAAAATTACTAAATAAAATCTTTGCCAAACAAATCCAAGAGCACATCAAAATGATCATTCACCATGATCAAGTAGGCTTCATGCCAGGGATGCAGGGATGGTGCAATATATGGAAATCTATCATGTAATTCACTACATAAACCAACTAAAAGAAAAAAAACACATGGTCATCTCATTAGATGCTGAAAAAGCATTTGACAAAATTCAGCATCCTTTCATGTTAAAGGTCCTGGAAAGAACAGGAATTCAAGGCCCATACCTAAGCATAATAAAAGCGATATACAGCAAACCAGTAGCCAACATCAAAATAAATGGAGAGAAACTGGAAGCAATACCACTAAAATCAGGGACTAGACAAGGCTGTCCCATCTCTCCATATCTTTTCAATATAGTACTTGAAGTTCTAGCGAGAGCAATTAGACCACATAAGGAAGTCAAAGGGATACAAATTGGAAAGGAAGAAGTCAAAGTATCATTATTTGCAGATGATATGATAATATACTTAAGTGACCCAAAAAACTCCACCAGAGAACTCCTAAAACTGATAAACTACTTCAGCAAAGTGGCTGGTTATAAAATCAACTCAAGCAAATCAGTAGCCTTCCTGTACTCAGAGGACAAGCAGGCTGAAAAAGAAGTTAGGGAAATAACACCCTTCACAATAGCCACAAACAATATAAAGTATCTTGGTGTGACTCTTACCAAACAAGTGAAACATCTGTATGACAGGAACTTCAAGTCCTTGAAGAAAGAAATCGAAGAAGACTTCAGAAGATGGAAAAATATTTCTTGCTCCTGGATTGGCAGGATCAATATAGTAAAAATGGCCATCTGGCCAAAAGCAATCTACAGATTCAATGCAATCCCCATCAAAATCCCAAAACAATTCTTTATAGATTTAGAAAGAGCAATTCTTAAATTCATCTGGAGTAACAAAAAACCCAGGATAGCTAAAAACTATTCTCAACAATAAAAGGACTTCTGGGGGAATCAATATCCCTGACCTCAAGCAGTACTACAGAGCAATTGTGTTAAAAACTGCATGGTATTGGTACAGCAACAGGCAAGGAGATCAATGGAATAGGATTGAAGACACAGAAATGAACCCACAGACTTATGGTCACTTGATCTTTGATAAAGGAGCGACAACCATCCAGTGGAAAAAAGATAGCCTTTTCAACAAATGGTGCTGGTTCAGCTGGAGGTCAATGTGCAGAAGAATGCGAATCGACCCACTCTTATCTCCTTGCACTAAGATCAACTCCAAGTGGATCAAGTACCTCCACATAAAGCCAGACACACTGAAATTAATAGAAAAGAAACTGGGGAAGACCCTAGAGGACATGGGCACAAGGGGAAAGTTCCTGAACGGAACACCAATAGCTTATGCTCTAAGATCAAGAATTGACAAATGGGACCTCATAAAATTACAAAGATTCTGTAAGGCAAAGGACACTGTCAGAAGGACAAAATGGCAACCAACAAAGTGGGAAAAGATCTTCACCAACCCCACATCCGACAGAGGGCTAATATCCAATATATTCAAAGAACTCAAGAAGTTAGACCCCAAGGAACCAAATAACCTTATCAAAAAATGGGGTACAGAGCTAAACAAAGAATTGTCACCAGAAGAATTTCGGATGGCTGAAAAACACCTTAAGAGATGTTCAACATCATTAGTCATCAGGAAAATGCAAATCAAAACAACCCTGAGATTCCACATCACACCAGTCAGAATGGCTAAGATTAAAAATTCAGAAGACAACAGGTGCTGGAGAGGATGTGGAGAAAGAGGAACACTCCTCCACTGTTGGTGGGATTGCAAGATGGTACAACCGCTCTGGAAATCAGTCTGGTGGTTCCTCTGAAAATTGGGCATGTCACTTCTAGAGGACCCTGGCATACCACTCCTGGGCATATACCCAGAGGATTCCCCTGCATACAATAAAGACACATGCTCCACTATGTTCATAGCAGCCTTATTTATAATAGCCAGAAGCTGGAAGGAGCCCAGATGTCCCTCAAAGGAGGAATGGATACAGAAAA
This sequence comes from Apodemus agrarius, assembly GCA_964023405.1. Lineage (NCBI taxonomy): Eukaryota > Metazoa > Chordata > Mammalia > Rodentia > Muridae > Apodemus > Apodemus agrarius. The sequence continues at coordinate 144,254,456 of OZ030010.1, forward strand.
TGTGATTATATATATATATATATATATATATGTATATATATGTATATATATATATATATATACACACACACACATACACACACACACACACACACACACACAATGGAATACTACTCAGCAATTAAAAATAATGAATTTATGCAATTTGTAGGCAAATGGTTAGATCTGGAAAATATCATCCTAAGCGAGTTAACCCAATCACAAAAGAATACACATGAAATGCAATCACTGATAAGTGGATATTAATGAGCCCAGAAGCTCTGAATACTCAAGGCACAATTAGCAAGTGAAAAGATTCCCAAGAAGAAGGAAGGAGAGGACACTGGTACGGAAAATACTGGTTCCAGTTTTGCAGGAGAGTACCAGAACAGAGAAAGGGTTGGGGGGTGATTGGGGAATGGGTGGGGGGGAGAGGACTTATGGGACACATGATGAGGGGGGAACTGGGAAAGGCAAAAGCATTTAGAATGTAAACAAAGAATATAGAAAATAAATAAATAAATAAATAAATAAATAAATAAATAAATTGATAATTTTTGAATGACATTGCAGCTTAATTAATAATCTATTATATGAAAACAACTTAAAATTTCCACAAGGTGACAAAATGTATGGTTCTTTCATATTATTTGGAAATAAACCTTCATTTTCACATTAAAAAACAAAACAAAACAACAAAAAAAGAATTTTCAAGGCTATATGTGAAGCTATCCTCACTTTATATAGTTAAACATATTATTGTAATAATATTCATTATCCAATCAAAATTCTGAAAGACTGAAGTCTCAGTAGTAATTCTCTGTGGAATAACAGTCTAGATTAGAGTGACTTAATGAAGAAAATTATATTTTAATGGGCCAGATAGTCGTATGTTATGGGACTCTGATCAATGCATGATTCTTATAATCCCTGGCCTCTATTTCCTAGGTACTAGCTACAGCAAACAAAGTGTCCACAGACAATACCACTTGCTCTCCTATTTGAATACTAAATCCAAACCTTTAGCTATGAGCATGTGACCTGGAGCAAATGCAGATACCTGAAAGGTAAATGTGGGGCATCACAAAGTAGCTCTACAGAGGGGAAGAGCAGAAGATGGGTGGGCTATGGAGGAATAGGGGTTGGAGGATTTCCTGGCAAGAGTGGAGAGAGGGGAAAAAGGATATCCAGAAAACCCTTAGGGAAAACATATTAACTTTTGTTTACTTACCATTTTTCTTTCTTTTTTGAGTTTATTATTTTTATTTCTTAAGAATTCACAAGAGATGAAGACAACAACACATAAACTCTCAGACTGTGACAGCAGGCACGAGATATGATGGGTTCATATCAGACAACATCACTGCTCTGAGAAGGGAACATGGACACAGACTCCCACCCCTAACCAAGAAGCTATTTGTAATTGATACTACTGGGAAAGAGAAAATCAATTTTCTTCAATGGAGTGTCACCATGTATAGCAGCCATCCCCTCTGCTCAGGAAATGGTTGACCAACACAAATGAAATGTGTGATTTTTACTGGAACTTTTTCTATAGGACTGGTTGTTTTTGTTTTTGTTTTTGTTTTTGTTTTTGTTTTGTCAGTTTTGTGTTTTATGTTTGTTTTCCCTTTTTTTATTTTACTGTCTATATTTTTTCTTAATAGAATATATTTTACTTATTATTTTATATAAACATGCATGTGTGCATAAATTTAACATATACATACATGATCTAAATAAAGTCACATCACTTAGGGTGACAATGCTCCCCCTTCCAAAGCCATAGACTATCTAACAAAAAACCCAGTGTGGGCCATATTAAACCTTTTGAGTTGCTGGTCAGAGGATTCCAAGCAATTCACCAAAAACTAACAAAAAATAACATAAATTGAAGGTAAGACATTATACTATTTAAGACACCACACACTTTGGACACATAACTTGAAGGAATTGAGCTGTAACTTACCTGGAAACCTCCTCCCTGAGGACTGATGAGTTCTCATAGCACTGAAAGGAACTACACAAGCTGCCAATGGATAAAAGCAATCAGCAGTCCTAACCAATTACAACACCAAGGAATCACAATGGAAACCAGAACAGTAAGAGATTCTGAAAGGTACAACTATGGCATCTATATCCCAAGGGTAACCAACAGGCAACAGTTGAATTTACAGCTCACTCAACAGGAGGGAATTCATGGCTAACATAGGAAACTTAGCCCACTGTCTGAGGCTGGTGAGGTCAAGGATCCTAGAGAACCTACCATTGTCACTTTCCTAAACTACTATAATAATTAATAGTACTCTAAAATGTATCTTTATACCCACAGAAAAGTATAGCTCTCACCCCCGATCAAAGAACCATTTTTGCAACAGATGGAAAGCATTCTAGAAAGTCACTGACTTGTTGTCAACGCTACTGATACATAGATAACACAACCCATACACTTAAGGCTCAGGGACCATCACAGAAGGGGGGATGGAAAGTGAACGAGCCAGGATCCTTAGGGCATCTGCTATAAAGTCAGTGTTTTCTATTTATAACAGAGATGGATGCTGCATGCATAAAATCTCCACAGTATGGTTGCCTAAACAAGACTTTAAATTGGTAATTCCAGATGGCATGAATGGAAGATCAATCATAAGACCCAATCCCTAAATGAAGGTCTACAGGCCATTAATGACTGTTAAGAAAGAATGTCTGCTTCTAGAAGAAACCTGAGAGGTGAGCCAATTCCAAGTGGTTAGCTATAAACATTTATACATGTGAGCAACACTAAATGAACTCCACAGCTGTAGTGTGCACATGCATAACAATAATAAAGAATAAGAAGTCATGTATTTAAGGAGTAGAGGTAAACACAAGAGGAATTATAGGAAGGAGAGGAAGGGAAAATTATGCAAATTTAGTAATCACATAGGAAATTCCCTAAAGTAAATTAAGTCTACTTTTAAAAGAAAGAAAAATGTTCCCTCATGTTCAAATGTGGCCCAAAAATGGAGGAGTCCTGTGAGATTTCAGACTGCTTGTGAAAAAATGCCAAGAAACCAAGACAAACAGTATTGTGACCTGGGTTTCTTAAACACGGAATTGTTCTTGGATTATGCTTTTGTGTCTATCCCAGGTGTTGCAGATAGGAGTGAATTTACTTCATATTATTTCTTAGAATAGACCCATGTTATTTGTTTATATAACTATATGGGGAAAACATGCTTTGGACATCTGTAGCTTGTTTGCTACATATGGCTTACCCTTGTGAATAGACACTTTACTCACGTGATTCTTCTTAACCCTCAGAATATACTCTGATTAGCTAGAAGACAAGAAACGATAATAAGGGTAGACAACTATCATGCTTTCTATCATACACAAAATCTAGAACAGAGAGGAAGAGACGGTGGGGGGAGAGGGAGAAAGAGGTGGGAGAAAGAGAAAAAGGAAGGAGAGGGGAGGGGAGGAGGAGAGGAGAAGGGGAGGGGAGGAGAAGAAGGAGGGGAGAGAGGGGAGGGAAGGGGAGCAGGAGAGAAGGGGAGGGGAGGAGAGAGGGAGGGGAAGGGGAAGGAAGGGGGAGGGGAGGGGAATGGGAGGGGACCAGGAGGGGAGGGGAGGGGAGGGGAAGGGGACAGGAGGGGAGCAGGAGGGGAGGGGAAGGGAGTGGAAAGGAGGGGAGGGGAGGGAAGGAGAGGAGAGGAGAGGAGAGGAGAGGAGAGGAGAGGAGAGGAGAGGAGAGGAGAGGAGAGGAGAGGAGAGGAGAGGAGAGGAGAGGAGAGGAGAGGAGAGGAGAAGAGAGGTTTGCTTCTCTGTTGATGTGATAGAGTGATCAAAACAACTTGGGGAAGTGTGGTGGTTTGAACAGGTTTGGCCCCATGCTCTCATGTATTTAGACACTTGGCCCATGAGAGTGGCACTATTAGGAAGTGTGGCCTTGGGGGAATAGCTGTGGGAGTAGGCTTTGAGGTCTCCTATGCATAAGCCCTTCCCAGTGTGGAATCAGAGCCTCCTTCTGGCTGCCTGCAAATCAAGATGCAGCACTCCCTGCTCCGTCTTGAGCACATCTGCTTGCATGCTGCCATGGTGATAATGTACTGAACCTTTGAAACTGCAAGCCAGCCACAACAAAATGGTTTCATTTATAAGATTTGCCTTGGTCATGGTGTCTCTTCATAGCAATAAAACCGTAACTAAGACAGCAAAGACAGAATTCATGTAACTTACAGATTACAGTCCATCATCAAGGGAAGCCAGGGCAAGAGCTCAAGGCAAGAACTAAAGCAGAGACCATGGATAAACACTGCTTACTGGCTTGCTCCCCATGGCTTGCTCCACTATCTTCTTATACAGGCTGACCTGCAGCTCACACTAGGCTGGGCCCTCCCCTATCGGAAACCAAGAAAATGCTTGCACAGACATTTTCACTGGCCAATCTAATGAACGTAATTCCTCAAGTGAGGTTCCCTCTTGGAGAGTATGTCTAAGTCCACAAAAACTATGACAGGGGGTATTTAGCCAGAAGAAGGAGACCAATAAGAGGGTGAAAGACAAAGGAGAAGAATAGGGAAACAAATGTGAGCAAAACCCAATTGCATATAGGTAGAAAATAGCAAACAAACACACCATTTTACACACTAACAAAATTAAGCAACCACAGCAGTAGTCCTGAGGAACACCCACAGTACAGCAGCTTAGCCTCACATAGGTAAGAATGGGTTAGGGACATGGAGAGAACAAACATGGTATTAAGATTTGGTCAGAGGCCGTGCACCAATGCGGCTGGGAGCTGCTTGCCCCGTGGTCCTCCCAAGCCCCTACACCTGCAGTCTCCATCTTGCCACTAGGTCACCAGTAGAGAGGCGCAGGTAGGCAAACTTAATCTGTGACCTACCATCACTCAGGTGGAAACCTGCCAGGCTCTCGCCAGTGGCCAGTGCCGGCAGCTCAACGGGACATCTCCACAGGCCACCTGGCTGTACACCAGCGCGGCTAGGAGCTGCCTGCCCCATGGTCCTCCCAAACACTTGCAGCAGTGGTCTCCATCTTGCCGCCTGGTCATCAGTAGAGAAGCAAAAGGCAGGCCCAGCCTGATGGGAGGTTCAAACACAAGCCAGTGACAACAAGGACAACTAAGGCCAGAGATAACTAGATGGCAAAAGGCAAACTTAGGAACTTTACTAACAGAAATCAAGGCAGCATGGCAGTATCTAAACCCAGTTCGCCAACAACAGGATGTTCTAGATACCCCAACACACCAGAAAAATAAGGTTTGGATCTTAAATAACTAGTCAGGATGCTGACAGAGGAATACATAGAAAAATCTCTTAAAGAAATACAGGAGAAAATGGATCAAAAGTTAGAAGCCCTTACAAGGCAAACATAAAAATCACTTAAAGAAATTCAGGAGAATATGGATCAAAAAATAGAAGCCAATAAGGAGGAAATACAAAAATCACTTAAAGAAATATAAGAGAAGTGGGCCAACAAGTAGAAGTTATGAAAGAGGAATATTCCTTAATATCTCAACATCAATGGACTCAATTCCCCAATAAAAAGACACAGACTAACAGACTGGATACGGAAACAGGACCCTACATTTTGCTGCATACGGGAAACACATCTCAGTGTCAAAGACAAACATTACCTTAGAGTAAAAGGCTGAAAGACAATTTTACAAGCAAATGGTCTCATGAAAGAAGCCAGAGTAGCCATCCTAATATCAGATAAAATTGACTTTCAAGCAAAAGTCATCAAAAGAGACCCGGAAGGTCACTTCTTGCTGGTCAAAGGGAAAATCCACCAAAAAGAACCTCTCAATACTTAACATCTATGCTCCAAATGCAAGGGCACCCTCATTCATAAAAGAAACCTTACTAAAGCTTAAAGCACACATTACACCTAACACAATAATTGTGGGTGACTTCAACACTCCACTCTCCTCAATGGACCGATGAGGAAAACAGAAACTAAACAGGGACACAGTGAAACTAATTGAAGCTTTGGACCAATTGGACTTAACAGTTATATAGAGAACATTTCATCCTAAAGCAAAAGAATATACATTTTTCTCAGCACCACATGGTACCTTCTCCAAAATCGATCATATAATTGGTCACAAGACAGACCTCAACAAATACAAAACTACTCCCATGCCTCCTATCAGATCACTTATGGAGTAAGAGTGGTCTTCAATAGCAACAAAAACGACAGATAGCCTACATACACATGGAAACTGAACAATACTCAACGACACCTTGGTCAAGGAAGAAATAAAGAAAGAAATCAAAGACTTTTTAGAACTCAATGAAAATGAAGGTACAACCTACCCAAATCTATGGGACACAATGAAAGCAGTGCTAAGAGGAAAACTCATAGCCCTGAGTGCCTCCAAAAAGAAACTGGAGAGAGCATACACTAGCAGAGTAATGGCACACCTGAAAGCCCTGGAACAAAAAGAAGCTAATTCACCCAGGAGGAGTAGAAGACGGGATATCATCAAACTAAGGGCTGAAATCAATCAAGTAGAAACAAAGAGAACCATACAAAGAATCACCAAAACCAAGAGCTGGTTCTTTGAGAAAAATCAACAAGATAGATCAATCCTTAGCCAGACTAACCAAAGGGCACAGAGACAGTATCCAAATTAACAAAATTAGGAATGAAAAGGGAGATATAACAACAGAAACTGAGGAAATTTAAAATATCATCAGATTCTACTACAAAAGCCTATACTCAACACAACTGGAGAATCTGGAGCAAATGGACACTTTCCTAGATAGATACCAAATACCAAAATTAAATCAGGATCAATTAGATCATCTAAACAGTCTCATAACCCCTAGAGAAATAGAAGGGTTTACAAAAAGTCTCCCAACCAAAAAAAAGTACGGGACCTGATGGTTTTAGTGCAGAATTTTATCAGACTTTCAAAGAAGATCTAACACCAATACTCTTCAAACTATTCCACAAAATGGAAACAGAAGGAACACTGCCCAACTCATTCTATGAAGCGACAATTACCCTGATACCAAAACCCCACAAAGATCCTACAAAGAAAGAGAACTACAGGCCAATTTCCCTTAAGAATATTGATGCAAAGCCGGGCGTGGTGGCGCACACCTATAATCCCAGCACTTGGGAGGCAGAGGCAGGCGGATTTCTGAGTTCGAGGCCAGCCTGGTCTACAGAGTGAGTTCCAGGACAGCCAGGACTACACAGAGAAACCCTGTCTCGAAAAACCAAAAAAAAAAAAAAAAGAAGAAGAAGAATATCGATGCAAAAATACTAAATAAAATTCTTGCCAACTGAATTCAAGAGCACATCAAAACGATCATTCACCATGATCAATTAGGCTTCATCCCAGGGATTCAGGAATGGTTCAATATATGGAAAATAAAAAAAAAAATGAAAAAAAAAAGATTTGTTCAATAGTGTCATTCTTTTTAAGGAAGCACTGAGAAGCCCTGACTCAAGAACTATATACACAGTAACTGACAAATTCAGCATGATTCATTCATATTAATACGCAGGCTGCTCTTAACACAAGCACAAGGGCATGTTTTTTAATAGTGTGAAAGAGATGAATTCATAAAATCTGTTAAGTAAGCAATGAGATTTGAATAAAAATAACCCACAAAGAATTCCTTCCAAAACATACCACAAAAGGCAATAAATCAGGGCAATAATTTGTAAATGCCAACATAGATCTATCCCAAAGCTTTTACCCACATAAGTCATAATCTCTGGATTTTGGAGAAGAAAAAATGAACAGATTGTCTAATCCCACACTCATCTAAACTCTTCCTTCCTTAGCATGTGATAATACTAGCATTAAGACTCCTAAGTGGTCCCTGCTACAGTGATTCCTGAGGTTAGTCTCAATGATGCCCTATCTATAGCCAACCTTAACTATCTTCATTTCCTCTAAACTGGACTCTTCTCCCATCAGAGGATAAGAAACTTTGCCTATAATCCAGAATCTAAAATAGCAGGTTGCTGAGACAAAAAGGTTGCATGAATTTGAGGTCAGCCTGCGCTACACAGTAAGACACGGTCTCACAAAACTCAAAGTCATCCTTTTCTTGTATTATGAATAAGAGTGGTCTCAGGCAAGATTTGAAGTTACAACTGGGAAACTCTGAACCCTACCCCAAAAAGTCTTGACAGTAGCCTCCTAGCCACATCAGACTGGCATGTATTTTATCAAAAACTAAGCAAATAGAAATCTGCTACATCTAGTGCATGAAGGAACAAGGAAGCTACCTGGAGCTTTCAAGTAGCATGTGGACAAGTGAGACCTGAGAGCCGTGAGAACTCGGACCCTTAGCAGTCATACTGCTGATCGAAAGGTGCCAATTGATGACACTTCTCTCTGTTTCACATATACATATTGAGCAGAGAAAAACTCCTCTGGGAAAAAAAAAAGGGGGGTCCCCACGGATTGCTGAGTAAGTCAACTAAGCTGATAGTTTTCACTACAATAGGCAAGAGGCAAAGGACAGAGGCCTAAGGGTGATCTTGGTCCCAATCTCATCCCAGATCTCAGGCAAGAATTCAGATGACTCTTTCAAAGATTTGGAGCCCAAATGTTGGGCTCCGAGAAGGCAAAGAAGTTGGGAACCCTTTGAGAAATTATATTAGAAGCCCTTCATACAATGAGGTATGGGTGGGTGGCTTGGGAACAATACAAGGGTTGGAAAGTGGGAAAGAGCCACCCACTAACTGCTGTGCAGAAATTTCCTTCTGTGCCACACTCACATACCTTAAATAATGGAAGATAAATGTAGTAGACATCGAAAAAAATCACAATCATGGATTTGAACAAATATTTGTATATTCATGTTGATAGTAGCCCTGTCAGTAATAGTCAAAAGTACAAACAATCCAACAGTGTATCCACGGATGAATGGATAAGCAAAACATGGTGAGTACATACAACTGAATATTATTCTGTCTCAAGAACAAAGATACTTCTATCATACTGGGGTGTGGAGGGATACTGAAGACATTATAAGGACTACAATAATCTTGTCACAAAAGGACCCAACTCTATCTCTACACATATACAGTGCCTAGAATCGTCAATCCATAGAAACATAAGTATCATGGTAGTTGATGGAAGCTGGAAAAGCAGGAGTTACTATATAATGGAATCGAGTTAGTTTTGCAAGAACAAAGTTCTCTGGATGGATAGTAGTGGCTGAAGCACAACAATGTAATCTCACTCTGTGATACAGAAGTACATCATTAAAAACAGTAAAGATAGAATAATTTGGTGGCAAATGCCTTTAATTCCAGTGTTTGGGAGGCAGAAGGAAGATCTCTGTGAGTTCCAGGCCATCCTGGTCTACATAAGCTGTAGGCGGACTACACAGTTAGACTGTCTCAAAAAAAAAGTGGTAAAGAAGGTAAATTTTATGACTTATAGTTTATTAATTTTTAAATGCATAATAAAATTTGAGATTTTTTTGTCAAAAATAGACTGGTGTGGGGAAGGTGGTAGTTGTAACTATTAATCAATACCTGCCAAAGACCATGGAAACAAACTATGCTAAAGCCTGAGGGTAGCATGCTTCTAAAGTAGTTGCTTAGATTGTACTGATTCCCCTGGTTTGATCTCCAGTTCTGGAAAACAAAATATCTTGTTATTTAAGCTGTGACAGCACACATCTCTGAAAATAGGCATATACTGAGCTTGAGGCCAGCCTAGGCAACATAAAAAAGCCCTGTCTACAAAAATATATTACACTAGGATCACAAGTAAGACTGGTAGACTACAGTTACAAAAAAATGTATTTACACTTATGTATGGACACAAAAGAGAGTAGAAATATACAAAGATATCAACATTAGCTATATTCTGAAGGGTATATATCATTTTTAGTGTTGCCACATTGATAAAATACAAACTTGCCTGGGAGATGGACTTCTGGACATGCCTGTAAGGGGTTATCTTCATTACATTAACTGATGTAATGTAATGAGAAAATCCATATGAACTGTGAGCAGGAACACTCTGTCTGAGGATCCTGGAGTGTATATGTATAAAGCAAGCAGAGCCCTAGCCCATATGTATTCATTACTCTCTTCTGACTGTTGCAGAATGCAACCAAGGGTTCTAAGATTCTTGTCTTAGTTTGGTTTTATTGCTGTGAAGAGATGCCACAACCAAAGCAACTCTTATACAGAAAAACATTTCATTTGGGGCTGGCTTACTTCAGAGGTTTGGTCCATTATCATCAAATAGGATGCATGGAAGAACACACAGGCAGGTAGGGGGAGATAGGGTGTTAGGGGGAGTTAGTTGAGAGGTCTATATACCCAGATTAGCAGTCAACAAGAAGAGAATGATACTAGGCTTGGTTTGAGAATCTGAAACCTCAAAGCCCACCCCAGTGACATACTTCCTTTAACAAGGCCACACCTCCTAATAGTGCCACTCCCTTAAGTCTATGGGGCCCTTTTCATTCAAACCACCATATTCCACTCCTTGGCCTGCACAGGCTTATAGCCAATATCATAATGCAGAAATGCATTCAGTCTAACTTCAGAAGTCCCCACAGTCTATCAATCACAACACTGTTCAGAAGTCTAAAGTCATAGTCTCTTTGCAAGCTCTTGACTTACCCCTGTGAAATCAAAATCAAAAGGCAAATCACATACTTTCAACATATACACATAGGATATGTATGACCATTCCAAAAGGGAGAAAAGGGAGCAAAGTGAGGAAATACTGGACCAAAGACTGAAACCCAGTGGGAAAATTCCAAACCCTGCATCTCCATGTGTGATATCAACGTATTCTTCAGATCTCCAACTCCTTTCACCTTTTTGAACGGCAACACATTTCTCTCACCTGGGTGGGCTGGTTCCACACCTTGTTAGCAGCTTTCCTCAGCAGGTATCACACAGCTCTGGCATCCCCAACATTTTGTGGTCCCCAACACCATCCAGACTTGACCTTCACAGCTTCACACAATGCCCTCTCTGTGTCTCCACAAAGGGACACACCTGACACATACCTGGCCTCAGCAGTTTTCCTTAATTTTGGAGGAAAATTCTATGTGACTCTAAAACAAGAACCACTTGATCAAAGCTACAAAGGTCTTCTGCTTGCTGTGGCTGCTCTTAGCCCCCTTGTTAAATTACCTTGCCATCAGCTATTCGTTGTTGATAGTTTCCTTCATGCCTAAGATGGGCTCTACTGAGATCTGATCTGTAGACCAAACTGGCATCAAACTCAGAGATATGCCTGACTCTGGAATGCTCTGATTAAAGGAGTACAGGTCTGGACCTAAACTTCTAATTCCTTTTCACAAGTAGAAAGCTTAGCTGGGTAGGATCTTGCCCTGAGGTTTATCCCATATAATATCAGGCTTTTCTTTAATCTGTTTATCTCCTTTCACACAAGATTTAGCTACATTCCACTTCCTGGTGCCCCCTTTCTCCTCAAATTGTACATTTTGTATTCTTCCTTGCTCATCTTGCTCCTTTTCATTACAAATCTGCATAAGAGTGAACACTAATAAGCATACCACAGAGTCAATGCTAGGATGTTTTGATATTTCTTCTGCCAACTCAATTTTCAATTTAGCCTCAAGCAGACTTTTTGTACAGGGGCAAAAAGCAGCCACCTTCTTAGCCAAAATATTACAAAAAAAGTCTTTAGGCTACATACAAATCACTCTCAGCACCACTGTTTTCCTTGTTCCTACTAGTATGGCCCATTAAGCCCCATTTAAAGTGTTCAGCAGCTTTTCTAATCCAAAGTCTCAAAGCCCACATTCCTCTAAACAAAATCATGGTTAGGCCTATCACAGCAGTAACCCAGTCCCTGGTACAAGCTTCTTAGGATTTTATTGCTGTGATAGATACCATAACCACTCCTATAAAGGCAATCATTTAATTGTGGCTAATTTACATAATCCATTACAGTCGTGGTAGGAAACATAGCAGCACATAGTACTGGAGAGCTCTACATCCTGATACATAGGCAGCAAGAAGAAACGCACTAGGCCTGGCTTCAGCACTCAAAACTTTAAAGATCACCCCCACTAACACAATTCCTCTAACAAGGCCTCCCAATGGTGCCATTCCCTATGAGTCTAAGTGGGCTATTTTCATTCAAAACACCATAATCCTGATACCTTGGCTTGCACCTCAAGATGGACTGGGAACTAAAACAAGCCTTCTTCCCTTTGGTTGTCTATGTATGTTGTCTATGTATGTTGTCACAACTCCAAAAGAAATGAAGAAAACTGGAGAGATGACTCACCAGCTAATAGTAATGACTGTAGTTCTAGAGGAACTAGGTTCAATTCCTAATACCCACATTGCAACTAAATACATCTGTAACGGCAGTTCCAGAAGACTCAACTCTTTGTTATGGCCTCTAACAGCATCGGGCATATACATGGTGTACAGGCATACACAAAGACAAAACACTCATATACATAAAATAAAAATAATTTCAAAAAACAACTAAGATAGTGGGCTTCTTTCTAGCTTCATCATCTTTTTACATTAACATTTCACACAATAAGCATACATTACTCTTATAATTAGGTGGAAAGATATTAACATTCAGAGCCAAAAAAAATTTCAAAGGAAAATGAGTATTTATTCAGGTCCCATATGGAGTTGTTCTATGCTTAGAACAAATATACAGGAAAAACTGTCACACAAGAAAAGAGCAATTTGCTTTATTACATTAAAAGGTAAGATCCATAACATGACCACACAAAATTACACAACTGGAAATGCAACTACCCAAGTATCATACAGAGAGAATAATGGTTTATGTCATTAATCAGTAAAGAATCAGACATCAAAGCAGAATACAACCTTCCTCTAGTATTATAGGACTACAGACTTTCCTTTTTGGCATTATGGTTTTAATATAGGCATTTTGAGTTTCTTTTCTAAGTTTAATATGCCATCATAGCAAGACTGGGGAGAAAACGAACCTGTTTTTGATGACTTGGCACTGAGAAACTAGCCTATGGGAATACTCTGAAATACATAAAAACACTGTATTCACAAAATTAATCACAGTATTATTTGTAATACTGAAAAGTTGGAAATAACCTGAATTTCTAAGAAGTGAAAGAAGGTTGAGAAAATTACAATAAATCTATGTAATAACAGATATTACCATCAATATAAAATATCTGCAAAGATCACTAGTAACCAACCATTCATAATGTTTAGAGAGAAAGTACAAGCAGATATTGTATTATAAACAACATAGATGATCAAGAAATGTAAAACATTCATACCCCCAAAAGAACAAGGTATGGCAATCTTAGTATAAAGCACTCAGACATTTTCTTGCTTTTTAAATGCATTTCTGCTTTCCAATGTTTGTATAATTAACATATCGAACTCATAATGAGGAAAAATACCTTTTAAAAAACTAAGCAAATACCAGATTTTTAAGATGTGTTCCTTTCCCCCCATAACACAGTCTAGAGTGTCTGACAGCCTCAGCCTCTAAGCGGGGGGTAGGGGAGCAGGGCTATGAAGAATGGCTGTGAAGGGGTTGAAGCAAAGAAGGGACAAAGGCTTGAAGGACCAGGGAGGTAAGGATTGGCAAGGAGAGTCAGCCAAGGAAAGGGGTATTGTGGAGCCAGGGAAGACTCTGACTGCTCAGCGGAGGTCTTTCTAGACCCTTAGTAGGCACTGACGGTGTTCGTAAAGGGCAGGGGTCAAGAGGGATTTTAGGAAGACACATGGATTCTTTAAGGAACAGGGGAGGATAAAGGAGGGGAGGTAAATTTCTTGGGGAGGAAAGAAAGAAGGACAGAGGCAATGGTGATGAGAGTGGAAGGAAGAAGCTGATGGCCACAGCAGACTCCCTACTCTATGCCGAACCCACATAGAGTTTGCTCATTGTGGGCAAATTCAGGACAGTAGGAATCTGCCAATGAAGGTGAACACATCTAGCTCAAATCCAGGGCATCTCTGTCCAGTCTGCTATGATGGGAAGGTTCTAAGTGTGAATTATAACATACCAGAAATTTTTTAAAATGTTATTTTGTGTGAATGAATTTAAATTTAAATAGCCACACATTCCTTGTGGCCACCACTGGGCTTATGACTTCATTGGAAGCAAAATTCAGAGCAGTTTAACACTAAAACTGTGCTTTGGGAGATTAAAAAAATGAAATATATATACTATGGTCAAACAGGAACAATAAATAGACGTAAAATAAAAACTTGTGTCAAAATCTGTCCCTCTTACTATGAAGTAGGAAATGAAGCTAAACAAAATGAAAACATGTTGTGAGAAGTTTCTAAACTAAATTGTAAAAATGACACTGAATGGACATCATGAGGGCAATAAAGATCAAAAACAAGGAAAGATGGAAGCAAAGCATCTGAAAAAGGCAGTTTCTAGACAACAGACAAATCTGGGGATCACGAGAGATGAATGGGGACCATCAATCCCAAACCAGCAATACAAACTGCTGGCACCAAGATAGTTACTTAATTGCTCCAGAAACAGAAAGGACTATCAGCTACCACTCTACCATGGGTCAACTGGTACAAACAACAATCTGTCTTTGAAATTTTACAGACTTCAATGTAGTATCTCGACTTTTTGGTTACAATTTAATACATGACAGTAATTTAATCTAATTAGCTATTTGCTATATTTTTTGTTTTAAAAACATTTACCTTGAGACACTGAGCCATTTTTAAGAAAATTATTGAAATTACTCATTTAAATACAAAACCAAATACATAGAATGTTTATTTAGAAAGCTGTCAACTCCTGGTAATTGAACAGTCTTCACCATGTTAGAGAAAGGACTTCTCTTTGGTGACAGTAACGAAACAACCTTATCCTTACTGCATGCCCTTCTAGTTACTTTCGGACTTAGGGAATACAGAATTACATTCTGAAAATTACTTATACCCTATTAATAAAAAGTTCCCATAAGCCTCAAGATAATTTGCATTTAATAAACATGTTTTCTTTAGCAAAAAGTAGAATATCTCCTGCCTCCAGGATACATGAATATCTGCAGTTCTCTAAATAGCAATATGAATACAATTTTGAATGATTCAAATCATGGGAAAAGTTCCATTTCAAATGCTCTTCCTTGTGAATAACAGAGTTTATAACAGATAGCTATTGAGTTCAAGAGTTGTAGTATTTACTAACAAATTATTATTTGGGCTAAAGAGTATTGAAATAGTCAACTGAATTTCCTAACTTTAACTATACTTAGCATTTATTTATTATGTAATGAAGAAACACCGCACTGATCATCACATGGGTATTTTACCTTTGATGTTGAAATCTGTAGTCTTAGAAACAGTAATTTCACATTTGAGAAAAAAATTAATCCCATGTTAACATGCTTGACACACTGGGCTACCTAAGACATATGGTTACTATCTGAAATGCACTAAATTCAACAAGCAAATGATTTCTTGAGTACAGTATTATGTCTGGCTAGGATAGTCTTTAGATATAAAGATATGATTACACCTTAGTTCACTTTGTACTTGGGTAATAATGAAGCTATGGGAGCTTTTAAAATGAAAGGTTCAGCTTAGTCCAAATCCAATGTCAAATTCTATCTTAAGAAGGACTACATGAAAAGATCCACCTGCCACCTCATCCTAGGCCAGACTGCTGATGCATGTTCTGATTGTTTCCCACTCAGGTTATGTCTAATACAATGGGTAGGAGAAGATAACCATGTCTAATGCCTCCTTTCACCAGACAGAGGGGGAAGGGGACACGTATGTGCCTTCTGAGGCTGGCAGAACTCAAGGCTTCAGTGAGCGGGGAAGACCTCCATGTTGGGAGTCATTATATACATTGTGATCCTGCAGTGGGTCAGAATCAACAAAATAGAGCTCCCCAGCATGGATATCAGAAAAGTTAGCCAGAAATTCACTAGGATTGAAGCCAACCCACACAGTATACCTATAGTCTATGGTGCGTATGGAGTATCCCATGACCTTTATATCTTTTAAGCTTGGCTTGTCAGAATTCCACTGAGGGAAATCTGCAGGCCGGGGGTACTGGCTATAGGCAATCGACTCCCGGGGATTACCAAACAAGTATGGATCCTCTTCCAAGTCATGGAGCTGCAAATGCTTTTGTAGATTCTGGCCTTCTCTGCACAGCTCAACATGAAAAGAAGGGACGGGGCACCAAGGAGGAACTGGCAGTCCTGCAAGTCCAGCGAGTGTGGGGAAGAGAGATACAAGTTCTACGAGGTCCTCGGTGTGCCTGCCTGAAAGAGAAGCAGCACAGTTGCATGTAGTGTAGTGTAGAAGCCAGTGAAAGCAGAAGCCTGTCTGAGCACCACCTGTTCCCCATTTCATCTTCATACACAACATCCATTTGTTTGTAAAAGCAGCTTACAAGTTCTACTTCAGAACTTCACTCTTCACTATGACACCCATCTAATGGACTAGCAGGAAGGAAAATTACAGTGTTTCTGGCCAGCTAGAAACACTTTTAAACTACTTAAATTTTAGAGTCAAATACTTGATTCAGAAACATTTAACCAATTAAAGCTCTACCCACTACGTAAGAGTCTGTTGAAGATTACTCATTTCTAGGTGTTTGTATTTGCTCCATATCTTTTTTTAACATGGTAAAATACACAAAACATGAACTTCACAACCTTAACCACATTTTAGTAGCAATACTTGTATTCATATTGGGTCATCATTGTCATCACTTCTACAACTCTGTAGAAGTTGTATAGCTCTGTATAGCTCTGTCCCCACTGCCTCAGATTGTCATCACTAAACCAAACAACTGGCCATTTTTCTACTACCATCAATTGGGAATACTCATTCTACTTTGTAGCACTATGGATTTGACTACTAGAGATAGCTCATGTGAGTGGTCTCAGTATTTGATCCTATGTGCCTCTGTGGCTTATTTGCACTTAACATAATGTCTATTCTATAGCATACATTAGAATTTCCTTCCCTTTTAAGGAAAGATAATATTCTACTGTGTATGTATAACACATTGTGTATATCCTACTGTATGTACATACCACATTGTGTATATCCATCCATGGATTGACAGCAGTAAACAACTGCTGGAGAAGGGGGACACTCTGACCAACCCAGCTGTTCAGAGGCCCCTTTACAGAATTGTCAAGCTCCCTGCAACTGTGCAGAGAACTCTAGGAACCCAGCTTCTATGAGTCATCGCCCATGTTGATGAGGACTTTTCAGCAATGCAGGTGCTTCTGAGTAATCAGTGTACCTGTAAGTAACCCCTCCTAGTCCTGTTAGCAGCTCTGATAAAACTCACTAATTGACTAAGTTGGACTTTGGTGTAATTGTTCCTTTGGTGTGTCATGGGTTCCCTTTTTGGGTGGAGTAGATGTGTGTGCATGTGTGAGTTGCATACCCCTAGTAAAAGTCTCTCACATAAAAAATACCACTATGAAAGCAGAAAGTAGCATATGTATATCATTGAAAAAACTTTTTACACTCAATCTAGTCAAGAAGACTTAAGACTGTAGGACAATGGCACAGAAACACTATTCTGGATACTTGTCAAGAGGAATCAAAGACATGACACCAGGAGGCAACTGGGTCATGTAAGGCCCTGATGTCCACTGTGAAGGCCTTCACTCAGTGTGAGGGAAGCACAGGAAGCTCCTGTGTAGGGCTATCATTTTGAGGTTTTGTATTCTGTTTTGATTTTCATCTGTGCAGTGTTAGAGATAGAAGCCAGGGCTTCAGTACATCCTAGACATGAACTCCACCACTGAGCTATATCCCTACTTCTGCTTTGAGTTTGAAAATGGTTACTTGCAATATTATGAGAAAAGGGCACAAGGAAATTTCAGAGATTTGCTACAGCAGAAAGCTGGTGGCAAAGAAACTGATAGAGAGGACCATGCTTGCTGCTAGATTGTAAAGCACATATGGAATAAAGGAAAGAACATGGGTTGAAAAGACTCTGAACATTCTTTTTTCAGTACCAGGAATTAGACCTAGGCACTGAATGTTCATACTATGTATATACCTAGGAATTGAAATAGCATGCTAGACAAACACTGGACCATTGAGCTATACCCTGAGCATGCATTTTGGGTTTTGTTTGTTTTTGTGGGGGGGAGGTTGGGGATTGGTTTGGGTTTTTTTTTTAGATGAGTTTTCAGTAAACTGCAGAGGCTGGCCTCACTTTGTATCTCAGACATGTTTGGAGCATGTGATTTTCATACCTCAGCCTCTGAGGACCCGTCATTACGAGTCTCTGTCTACAGGTATTTTTTGGTTAGTTGGTTGGTTAGCTGGTTGGTTTTTTTGTTGTTGTTGTCGTTGTTGTTGTTGTTTTGTTTTGTTTTGTTTTTTGGTTTGGGGGCCTATGCGACAATTACCATTTCTACGAAAAAGAGTGTCAACGGTAAGGATGAAGGTGAAGCACTGTACACGCGTCAGGCAGACTAGCCAGTCAGTTTTGTTGTTTATTTCAACAAACTGTTTGAAATACAAATTGGGGTTCAGAGAAAAGACAAACACTAGAGATTATACTTGGAAAACACTGGATACCCTACAATACAGGGATTTCTAATTTGATAAGTGTCTTCCAACAAGTTTCACAAAGGACTCTTACCTCCGAGATTTGTCCCAACAGTAAATAATTAAATATGCCTTGAAAGTGTTTAACTTTTCTCTTGATGTTTGGAAAGAAATATAGAACATGCAATATGTGCAAAAACAGAAAGAAAATAAAAACTCAAAACTCTAGAAAGGCCAGAATGATGATCTAAACCCAAGATCAATTCACAAGGCAGAGAACATAAAGTGACGCAAGTGATAAGACGGAGTCCGGGGCCGGCCAGTCCTGAAAGGGGGCAAGCTGCTATAGCTCAGTCCACAGAAAAGCACGCTACAAAGAACAGCAGATAAAGTCAGGCTCCAACTCTTAAGAACCTCCATTAGCCACCTCACACAAGCAGGACGAGTACCTGTTCTCAAAGCACGTAGAAATTAAAGTAGATGCCCTTCACTGCTGGGGAGTACGGAGCAAATTAAACGAATGTGTTTTAGTAGATCAATGAGCTCCAAAATTGAAAATATCCCCCCAAATTGAAAAGCCGCCCCCTAAAACAGGGGATATAAAACATGCATGTGAAATAGTCAGTTGTGTGTTGAAGAGACTTTGTCTCAGCAGTCTATAGCAACTTCCTCTAAAGTCTGACATGCTGTTGTCACTTCTCAACAGCCCGCCCACCTCTGGAACGTCACATGCTCCTTTGGCTCCCTAGACTTCCCAAGAGCCCCCATGTACAGTGTCCATTTTCATCAGCTCTGATTCGGCCATGTAGTCCCAATCTGGAGCATAGTAAATGCTAAGAAATATATGCATAGGAAACAGTATTGAGAATGAATTCCCATACACCACAGAGATAGTCTGTTGTCTGATAAGGTAGTTCACAAATAAAGCAAAGGCACTCTCATTGCTAGACATTATTACTTCTATCTGTTTATACCTGCATCCTTCAATTCTGAGGCAGGATCAAAAGGGTCCTGGTAAGGAAAAAGCTTCTCGCCTGCTGCAGGAAGTGAGGCTGTCCTTCCAGGAACATAGAACATCAGGGGTACACGGGTAGTGACATCAAAGTTGCTGTATTTGGCCCATTCTCCATGTTCACCTAGAGCCCATCCTGGGTTATAAAAGCACACAATATAAGAAAATGAGTAATTATATTATGCTTTGCCAACTTTAGATACCATTTCATTCCTCAGTGTAAAGACTAGAGGACACTAATCCTCATAACAAAGGAAATCCCTCTAAAATTATAAAACGTGACTCACATAAATGCTGCTTTATTCAAAGACAAACATCTGTTCATAAAGAAGAAACCTTCAAAAGGGACAACCTTAAATTCCTATAGTTTTGAAAAAAAAACTATACTTTTTAAAAGTAATAAGAATTCACACACACTGAGTTTTAGCTGTTTCAAGAGGCTCCCAATAAACATGCTTCCTCCGCTAAGGAGGCTTCAAGCAGACCATATTTCAGTGCCTATTAGGCACATGCCCTACCACTCAGCTGCACTTAGCAACTCTTTCCAGATGACAGGAACCTCAAAGGCAGTCATTTCACTACTGTACCTTCTATTAGGGCTTTAAGGTTCTTTATTGTTTGGGGGATTTTTGTTTGTTTGTTTAAGATTTATTTATTTATTTTATGTATGTGAGTACACTGTAGTGTCCTCAGACACACCAGAAGAGGGCGTCAGATCCCATTACAGATGGTTATGGACCACCACGTGGTTGCTGAGAATTGAACTCAGGATCTCTGGGAGAGCAGTTCTTGCTCTTAACCACTGAGCCATCTCTCCAGTCCCTGGGTTTCAGATTCTTAATACCACAGGGTTGTATGAGCTACATAAAGTGCATATGGTAAGGATATCTTCATATTTTTATTATTTATTTATTTTATGTGTGCTGCTGTTTTCTCTGCATGTGTGTCTGTATAAGGCTGTAAGATCCCCTGGAACTGGAGCTACAGACAGTTATGAAGACAGTCATATGGCTGTTAGGGTTTGAACCTAGGCCCTCTCAAAGAGCAGCCAGGACTCTTAAACACTGAGTCATCTCTTCAGCCCCTATCCTGATCTTTTAAAAGACTTATCATATACATTCATATGTGAAGACAAAAAAGAATAATACAAATTTTCAGCTCCAAGTATGAAAAAGAAATTCTTAGAATTCATTTAAAGTCCTCAATCCAAAAGATAGTGTGAATAGTATAGGTTGAAAATCCTCAATCTGCTTACTTACGAGCATGTAAAGACAAAAGTGTGTGGTAATGATTTTATATGGAGAATTTCATGCTATAAAAATAACGACAAATACCAAAAGTTTGAGTGAACTGAGGGAAGCGCCAGCACACGCCTCGTTATCACAGTCATGTCTGCTGACTTTTGCCAGGAGAGGTTGCAGACACTATGCTGGAGCTACAAACAAGTGTCACAGCCAATAAAAGATTGTGCTCATGATGCTACCCATATAGCTCAGTGGGTAACAGTGCTTGCTGCTCTTCCAAAGGACTGCAGTTCAGTTCCTAGTACCTATGTCAAGTGAATTACAACTGCCTGAAATTCCAGCTGGTCTCCATACACAAAGCAGATATTTATAAGGACACATACACATACATAAATTCAGACAAAATAAATTGGAGCTGGAGAGATAGCTCAGCAGTTCAGAGAATTTCGTGCCTTTCCAGAAGACCAAAGTTGAATTGTAGCACCCATGTCAGACAGTTGACAACTGTCTAGGGCTCCAGCACCAGAGGGTCTAGAGTCCTCTTCTGTCATCTGCAGGCAATGTTCTCCTGTTCACACACCAGTACAGAGATATATACATAATTTAAAAATAATAAAACATTTTTAAAATGTTGAGAGACAAAAAGAAATCCTCTCTCACAAACAATTAGATCAAAGATGCAGTGTCTGCCTCTATTCTCACACATCCAAGATGGAGGTCCACAAACAACTAAGTGGCTTTGAAAAGCACCCTGTGATCCTGGACTCAGAGCACCCCTATGTACATGGGAATTTCTCAAAATGTCCTTTGTAGGAAACTGAGATACTCAATTCACCAGTGCACTGCAAAATGCTTACCATGATCAGATGTGAAAGCAATGATCGTGTTGTGGGCTAGATCAAAATCATCCAAAGCACTCAAAAGATGTCCAACCTGAGTATCCAAATAGGACACAGAAGCAAAGTAGCTCTGGCGGATTTTCCGCTGCAGGGGGAAAAAAAATCACAAGAATGAGAACAATTTTTATTACCTTGGCATACAAAAGGAAAAGCTACATGAACAAGCATTTCTCCCAATTCCAACCTCTCCATTCACTGATTGATACTGTTTTTAGCCTTAACCTTATGTTCCTTTTCCTACTATCTGCAGCCCTTTGCCTGGAGAGGTCAGACTAACAATCTGCAGAACCAAACTGACATGTTTGAAATCTAATCAGCTTTTACTTTAGGATAATGTAAAATGCCAGGATAACAGATCATGGCAAATGAATGCAATTTACTGTCCCTCTCTGTCTATTCTGCACATTCTAGACAGTCCCTAGAAATGAACATCTAAACAGAAAATGATCCCTTAATCCTTGTATACCCAGAGCCACACATTCTCTGATGAGGGGTATGCCAAAGATACCACCTAGCTCAATTCAAGCCACCAGGTGACTTGAAAAACTAGAAGTCCAAAATCAAGGTTTGCGGAATGCCATTTCTGAAGGTTCTAGAGCTATCTGCATCCCTTGGCTTGCAGTAGTCATTGCACTCTGTCTTCATCTGTTTCTGTCAGTATCCTCCCTGACACCTTTCTTATCAGGACAATAGTCATGTTGGATCAGGGACTTCATTAGTACGACTACATCTTAACTTAAAGCAGGCTATATTTTGAGGTTTAAGGAGCTAAACAGTTCAATATATCTTTTGGGGGAGACACAAATTAGCACCAAATAATGACCCTGAGTAGGCCCTTCCTGACCACTTTCTTACCTAGTAAGGAGTGGAAATTGACTAACTTCATGAACCACTGTTAAATTTGCTCAGTGTTAATAAATTCTCCATGGGCAGAAGAACAATGAAGAACAAGAGAGCAGTCGAAGTCCCGAAACTCAAAAGGGACTGTTGGAATGGTAGTTTATACCCATAAGTAAAGGGGCCAAAAGCCCATCCTAGACTAACTCCTCTATTACTGCTGACAAGCTTTAAAGCAAAAGATTATTGTTCCTCTCCTACTAATCCCCAAACAGTAATAAGCAAGATAACCACTTACCAGATCAGCCCCATCTTTTGCCTTCCTCAGGGCTCCTGCCTTATCAGATGGACCTGTCAGCTGCTACTTGTCACTGCTAGGATAAGGACAGTCATAAGACTTGTCCCTTCATCTGATTGTAGTGACAAACATCTATGCTTATAGAAGGATTATGCTGAACCTCTGCCTACATACAGTTTTTAGTAAATAAACGTTTCAGTCTGGAGTCTAGAAAACTTTAGTTCTCTTGGGGATCAAGATACTTCCTGTCTATGTTAGTAATGGAAAGAAAGCAACAAAGAACTAGGCATAACCCTCAGACCTGCTGAGCCACCTAACTAATAAAGCTACAACTATAGGTAACTAAACATACACATTAGCAGGAGGATCAAGGTTGAGGCAGAGAATGAGCCTTCAAGTTAGCTGGTCTAGATAAATGAGGGAAGACCACACAGAGTTCCCATGGCTATCACCCAAGTGTGAGCAAGATGTTCTAAAGCAACAGTTGTTATGCATACAACAAAGTGGAGTTACAGAAGAGCAGGGCACATTCAGAGCTATGTAATGACATAGGATGGCAGAAAAGAAAACAGTGGCTTAGGGCCAGATGATATACACTTGGAAGTTCTTCAAGGGAGGAAAAGTCCCAGGCTAAAGGCTAAGAACATAAAACTAATACAATATAGGCTTTGTACTCAATGATAAGTGGATATTAGCCCAAAAGTGCAGAATACCCAAGATTCAATTCACAGACTATATGAAGCCTAAGAAGGAGGAAAACCAAAATGTGGATGCTTCAGTACTTTTTAGAAGGGGGAACAAAATACTCAGAGGAGGAAATATGAAGACAAAGTGTGGAGCAGAGACTGAAGCAAAGGCCATCCAGAGACTGCCCCACCTGGGGACGCATCCCACATACAGCCACCAAATCTGGACATTATCATGGAATCTGGGAGGTGTTTGCTAATGGAAGCCTGATATGGCTGTCTCCTAAGAGGCCCTGCCAGAGCCTGACAGATACAAAGGTAGAAGCTTGAAGCCAACCATTGGACTGAGCACCGGGGTCCATGATGGAGGAGTTGGAGAAGGGACTGAAGGAGCTGAAGGGCTTTGCAGCCCCATGGAGGGAGCAACAGTCAAAACAGGCCAGACTCCCCAGAGCTCCCAAGACTGGACCACCAACCAAAGAAGATACATGGAGCGACCCATGGAGCTGGCCACATATGTGACAGAGGACAGAGCCTTGTTGGACGTCAGTGGGAAGAGTGGCCCTTGGGCCTGAGGGTGTCTGACTCCACAGTGTAGGGGAATGCCAGTGTGGGAGGATGGGACTGGGTGGGAGGGTGGGGGAGCACCCTCATAGAGGCAGGGGGAGGGGGGATGGGATAGGGGTTTCTGAAGGGAAGACCTGGAAAGGGGAAAGTATTTGAAATGTAAATAAAGAAAATATCCAATAAAAAAATAAAGGCCAGGCAGTGGTGGCGCACGCCTGTAATCCTAGCACTCTGGGAGGCAGAGGCAGGCAGATTTCTGAGTGTGAGGCCAGCCTGGTCTACAGAGTGAGTTCTAGGACAGCCAGGACTACACAGAGAAACCCTGTCTTGAAAAAACCAAATCTAAAAAAAAAAAGAAAAAGAAGAAGGAAGGAGGGAAGGAGGGAAGGAGGGAGGGAAGGAAGGAAGGAAGGAAGGAAGGAAGGAAGGAAGGAAGGATTGATTCAGAATGCTGAGAAAAGGGCTAAAAGGTACACTGTATGTACCTGTAATGCTGGCACTTGGAAAGCTAAGGCAGAAGGATTACCATGCAATGTTGTGTAACTGGGGCTACAGTAAAAACCTGTCTCAAAAAAATAGAAAAATTGAAAAATCAAAATGTACTGCAGTTGTCCAGAGAGATGGGTTAGGAGAACAGGGCAGACCTAAGAGGAATGTGGGGACATCAGTCAGGCGTAGATCCATGACATAGGAAGATGAGAAAGCCAAAGGTGGCAAAAGTTCAGTCAGCAACAAAACCACATGATTTGCTGCCATGTGACAGAAGGGGAGAGTGGAGAAGGAGAAAAGGCAGAGGAGGGGTGAAGGCCTGGCCATGGGGGACAGACAGAACTGGGGTCCCATCATCATCTATCTGGCATGTGTATTTGAGTCAGAAGGAATGCCCAGGCTAGAGGAATAGTTCTTGGATCAATCTAACAACAGGCTAACTAGAGAGAATGGGAAGAGGGGCTGAAATTGACCAGGGAACAATACCTAAGCGGGAAACACAGGAAAGCCCTGTTGTGCATGCTGAACTAGAGGAAGGGCAGAAAGGTTGGCAAGGAAGCCCAGGAGTTGGATGGCTTAGATTATATTAGAGAAAGTAGCAGCAAGCTTCGGTGGTGGGGTAGAGACTTAAAAGATAGGATTTGCCAACAAGGTCAGTGTCTGCCACAGTGAGAACTCTTAGTGATCCAGGGAAGCAGAAGCCCATGCATAAAATGGAAGCTACAAGGAGAAGGGGTTAGAGCCAGGCTTGTGACCAAACAGGTATAGGCCTAAGTATAAAACCAGGAGCTGAAGGAAGGAGAGAGGGGATATTTAGCAAAGTTATCCAAAGCTACAATAGGCCAGGGAGCATAGCTCAGGTCCACAGAGCATGATCATACACAAGATCACCCAACTGACAGTATTAGCCATGCTGTCTGCTGTGTCTAATAGTTAGGAGTGCAAGGAAGGGGCCCAGAACACAAAGGGGTCCTCTCCATGCAGCTGAAACCCTCAAGTCAATGTTCTCACAGAAAACTTACCCATCGTGCTTCTGTGTGATTAAGGAGGTAAGGCACAATGACTTCAGAGGTCATGCCACTGCCATGGGGTAGAAAGTTAACTTAAAACAAAACTTCTAAACAGGTCAAAGCAAGCATGGGAGTTTGAAGTTATGGGTCCGTGGACTGAAGCAGCTCCACCTGGCACCAGCTCCGTGGCCCACCAAGTTGCAGAGCAGTTTCCTCACCTAACAGCACTGAGGTTTTCATCCAGCCAGAACATGCAAATGCTTAGAGCCCTTCCTGGCACCCAGTCTATTATAAAGGGGCATTTTAACTGCCTGTCACTAATAAATAGGTATAGCCCTAAAGCTGCACTTCAAACCATCGTGTTATCAGACAACAAGGCACAACTAGGAAGTAAGCTGGCGACATGGTACATGTCTTGCTTTCCAAACTCTCTCTTTGCCATTTAAAACTCAGGAATCACACAGTTGTGAGGAATTTCTACACCTCACCCTGAGCTCTGGCTGTGCAAACTCGGAGCCAAACAGCTTTGGACAATGAATGAGATACCTTTTTGAGTTAGACTCGCTTCATTTTAAAATCTACTCTCCCTGCAGTGATTCTCAAACGAGTTGAGTGCACCACAACCATCTCATATGCTTTCTCAGGAAATATTTCTTTGGCCTCATCTTCAGCTCTAGGGCTTAGAATGTAGTTCAGTAGTAGGTACTTGCCTAATGTATGTGAGGCCCTAGTCAATCACTACTACTGCAAAAAAACAAAAACAAAAACAAAAAAACAAGAAGAAAATAGGGAGGGAGGAAAGAGGGAGGGAGGGAGGGAGGGAGGGAGGGAGGGAGGGAGGGAGGGAAAGAGGGAGAGGTGTCCATATGTATAGGTGGGCCAGAACTCTGTACGTTTAACAAGCCTGCCTAGCAAATCAGATCCAGGCAGTGCCAGGAGCAGGCTAGAGACTCCTGCCCTCTTTCGCTCACTACCTCCTGCTTCAGCACTTACATCCTAAGACTTCAGAAGTTCTGCATGTCTGTTTTACTCACCGGAGAGAGGCGGAGGGATGAAGAAAGGACTTAACATAACTAAATGACTAACTGGGAGCAAAGAGATACAGCTGACAGCACTGGCCATGATAACCCGCCTACCTCTCTACCAAGGTTCAGCTCACTCCAGTCACCCCAAGAGTGCCAGGTGCCACTTTAGGCTTTCCCTCAGACGATAAGAAAGTACCAGAAAACTAAGGATTCTGGATTTCTACACAACTACAAACATCCCAACTGTGACCAATAGTAATCCCCTGTGGGCTAGGGGGGTTCGCCCAAACTACATCTGATCCCTGTGCCTGCTTATAGCAAGTCTGAATGCTACCTTCTTAGGTACCTTAGGAAGGTACTAGTGATCTGCAGAGCACCACCCATGTCGATAAATACTAACAGAAATCCACTGCCCAGAAAAAATCATAAGGAAGGGTTTTGTTTGTCTTGTCTTTTTGAAACAAGATCTTAACTATTTTTGTTGTTGTTGTTGGTTTTGGTTTTTCGAGACACGGTTTCTCTGTGTAGACCAGGCTGGCCTCAAACTCAGAAATCCGCCTGCCTCTGCCTCCCAAGTGCTGGGATTAAAGGTGTGTGCCACCACCACCTGGCTAAGATCTTACTATTTAGTCTAGACTGGTCTTGAGCTCATTATGTAAACAGGTTGGCCTTGAACTCAAAAGTTGCCTCACCAATGTTATCATACAATCAGTGCCTGACATATTCCCCAAGCATACTAGTAGTACCTGAAAATCCTCAGGAATTGGTCCATAAGGAATACTGATGTTTAAGGCTTGGACATCTTCCCTCTTCCTAATGTCCATCCAGGGGTTGTAGGCTACAGGTGGTAGGCCATCAGGAACATGGGGATCAGGAGCCAGGGTTATGTTTTCCAAGGGATACAACTTCTGAAATTCCTGGGACAAAAACACACAAAGCCACAAGGTTGCTAGTCATTTGGCAAAAGCACAAAATCGTGTTTTCTGAAAGCCTATGATACATCTACTTGGTGCTAATGCTTCCCAGTACTCACCCATCCTCACCTGCTCTGTGCCTTATAGATCTGAACAAAAACAAAATCCTAAAACCTGTTTCTGACAAGGACAGCAACAACTGTTCTCTCCTCCTGCTCCCCACCTTACTCCCAACATACAAAGGCAGGGTTGAAGCACAATGGGGTTCCAAAACCTGTCTCAGCTTCAGTGAGTCAGAAGGAGACCTCATAGGACTTAGCACAAAGTCCCATTCACTAGAGTGAAAACATTTCAAACCCAATTAGAAAAAGAAAAACAAACATGAAGGAAAATCTTGGAGGAAACCAATGACCAGCTTCAGAGTCCTTTCCCAGGATTGTCACATAGGAGGCACATACTGTCCCAGCTAGCTGAAAGACAGTACATGCAAACTGCTGCCAACTAGTAAAGCCCAATCAAACTGCAGCAGCGAGTTTGACATGGGTCTCATCACGTAGGCATGCTGCCTCAACACATAAAATTTCAGGCTTCCCTAAGTAAACCAGTGATTCAGCACCTACGATGGCTGCCAAAACCACTTAGGCACTCCCAAATCAAAGTTCCTAGTTGCCAGACAAGGGCCAACGCTATAAGCAGACTTCTGAAAGGCTTACAAGCTAGGCAGTTTTATGACCTCTTTTCTACATGGAAGCAGAAGAGGCTGGATGTCACAGGCTTTTTCCAATGATGCTTAGAGCCCCTGCTATGAGGGCAAGATCTGCAAGGCTCATCAAAGAAGAAGCTTACAACATCAAGGGGCATACTTTCCACTCTGTACTCTCACTTATAACTAAGACACATTCTTTATAAAGTGAAAATGCTGGGCTACTCAGGCCCAGGAAAAAGCAAGCAGAGAAAACCTGGGAAAATTATTTAAAAGGACTATACATTCTAAATGATAAAAAGAAGCATAGATTTGAAGTGGTCACAAGCAATTCTGTCTCCTGTACCCACAGAGTCTAATGAGACAGCCTTAGGGAGGACTGTCAATTGGGAAAGAGGGCTTCATGTTTCCTGGGATTATCTTCCAAAAGAGCATTCCATTTGGCTCCTGGTGGCTTTGTGTCACCTTTGTAATCATTGTGTAATCCCACCTGCATGATGAGTTCAAACAAAAGAAAGCAAACCTCCAGTGGATATTTCTTATTTCTTACAAGATTCTTTTTGGTTATTTGTTTGTTTGTTGTTTAGTATTTTTCGAGACAGGGTTTCCCTGTGTACCTTGGTTGTGTTAGAACCCTCTATGTAGACCAGGCTGGCCTTCAACTCACAGAAATCTGCCTGACTCCATGTACCACAACCCACCGGCTTCCTCCAAAACTCTTTACATGTTTTAAGAGTACTTCTTGTTTATGAACTATGATTACCATCATTCCAAGTACACTAGTAAGCATCAGGCATCCTGGTAGGTTATGAACACCTTAAATATGCAAATGCCTCTCTGGAGAATAATTAATACAGATATAGTGGCAGCTCTACCTTGGGGTATCTGAAGGGGATGTGTGGTTTGTGATACCCAACCGCCAGGAAGAAAGGACTGACTGATGTTTTCATCTTTTCCAACAATCGAATGGCTTCTTCTGTGCTCTGTTTGTCAGGCAAGGTACCTTCAGGCACATCTGCCACATCCACAGGACAAAGAAGGTTGGCGTGGAGTTTTCCATCTTGTCCCTTACATGTCTTTCAAAACAAAATACGTAACACTCTATTAACTTCAATAAATAGAAATCCTGACAGTTACACTCTCAATGATCAGCACAATCACCAGCCCTCAAGTTGTTAAGCCACTCAGTGAACAGCAATATTGAAGGCAGAACTGAACCAGCAAGGGATTTGGCCCCTGTCCAAATGGGGGCAAAATCCACACAACACTCAGTTTATTGCTTTGAATTGTGTCTCCAGACCATAACTAAAGTATACCTAAATAAAACATCAAAAGGATATAATCCTTAGCACAAAATTTCATCCGGAGTCAGCATCAAAACTCCATTAAGTGAACTGACCACACTACTGCTTAAAGTTAAGGTTTGAATTCATTCCCTGTGTATGTGTATACATGTTTATGTGTGTGCCACTGCACATGTAGGGGTGTACATAAACAGCAGAGTCAACCTCAGTTGTCCCTCAAACGCATCTCAGCTTGTGTTGTTCTGAGACATCAGACTAGGCTGGCTGGGCAGCTTGCTCCAGGCTGCTAGCTGCTTGTGGCTAACACTGCTTTCTTGATGGGGACTAGGGATTGAGCTTGGATCCTCATGCTTCCAGGGTGAGTACTTTCCTCAGTGAGCTGTGACCATGACTCAACATAAGGTTTTAGAATGAGAAATGCCCCCAATCAGCCAGGTGTGGTGGTCTATGCCTCAAATTCCAGCAGAAGGAAGGAAGCTGAGGCAGGAGGATTCCTAGTCTGAGGCAAGCCTGGGCTTCAGAGCAAGTTGCAAACAAGCCTGTCTGAATTTTGTAGTAAAACAAATTCATCACACTAAAAAGTACTCATTGTGCCCATCAAAGCAACCGCTAAAGACCCTAATGCTTGTCTCTATAAGACATCACAACAAGCAATATATTCAATAGTTCAATTGCTAGACAAGTGCTTCCTTGGCCCTTGTACAGACCTACCTTAGTGTTTTCATACTTCTCTGAGGATGGATGATAAGGTGGAAAAGACCAGCTATATGGATAATCATCACTGTGATTGGAAGATATACCTTAAATGGGGAAAGAAAATTATTGAATAAAATATGAAAGGTCTTTCAATACCCTACTGCCAAATTAAAATTGAACAACTATACAAGTAGGTCTTCCCTCTTTGAGACTCAGTTTCCTCACCTATAAAATCAGAACCTCAAGATAGATAATGTTTCCATTAAGACCAACTACCCATGGTTTTAGTAATGAGCATCTAACCTCCCAATTACTAAGCCTTGGAACAATCTGTAAGAAACAGACAACCTTATCCCTAAATCTATTCTTCAGGAAAGAGATCAAGGAACAGCAGACAGGCCATGTTTGGATTCACTTCCCAAAGTATAATCTCTTCCTAGAAAATACTCATTTCCCTACAGCTATCCTAAGGCAAGCCATGCTATACCAACTGGGAAGTTCAACTGACAATCAGCTTTTGGCCGCACAATATGATTTCTGATAGATTATTTTCAAGACTGGGCCTGCTTTTGAAAAACTGACTACTATTTTCAACCCGGACTGCCAACTAGGTTCCAGAAGAAAGCTCCCGAGCCTGTTAGTTATAATAATGTACAAAGAGCTCTTGGAGACACTCAAGCTGTCTCCTTTGGTGAGAATGCCACCATGGCCACAGCTCTAGCATTTGAACACACTGACACTCATGGATGCCCCCACTAGCAAGCTCCCTTAGTTGGGCATCAAGAAAACTACAGCCCCTGCATTCCAGATAAGGAATGTGAGACTCAAAGAAGATAAACTATTGGCCAAAGTCAGCCACACGGCTAAGAAGTGGCAGCACTTAGACCATGCCTAGGTGCCCACATCCCAGGGAAGTCAAGTCTGCTTCCAAAGATGTTCACATCAGTGAAAAGCCAGAGCCTGATGTTATGACAGACTACTATGCTATTATTAAAAATGAATTTTTGAGGGGTGTAATATAATGGTAAATATTTACTCTCATTCATAGTGTAAAATTATAAAAATAACATAACCACAAATCAGAAAAATACTATGTCCAAAAACAAGGATTTTTTTTTTGTTTGCCACATCAAACACAGCTTTCCCCAGGGTGGTGCTTCATTTAGGAAGTAAATATCTACTTTATCAAGTAGTAGTCAAAGTCAGAATTGGACACCAGCTGACTTTCTCTTTCTGACATTTACTCAGAGAGAAAGCAGTAGCTTTCACCAAGCTGCAGCCCATACTTGGACATCAAGTACACACAGTACCTCTGGACAGCTGAGTGCTCAGATGAAGCTGCCCCATGCCTAAACTCTACAGACAAGCATCCTGGAAGGCCCAGAGCTGTAAGGACCACCGTGTGGTCAGGTCCAGAGCTAAACTGACACCAAACCTGCCTCTCCAATAGCAGCTACATGATTCTGATGACATTACCTCCAACTTCTAAAAGGAAACCAGTTTCTTTCTATTCTTTTTTTCCGTTTAGAATGTGAACATGTAACTAGGTTAAAGAAATACTTTGTTTTGTTGTTTTCCATGGAATGGCATCAATGAACAGCAAGTTAGCTAAGCCTGTCAGGGGAAAGACCACTACAAGGATCTTCCCAACCTACTACTGAGGCACAGAAACAGAGAACCGAGGTTTTGGTAATTGAACAGTACCAGGGTGAAAGACTTTTCCAACGGACATGGTCACGTAGCCATTCTCCTTGAAGTATTGGGGGATGGTGGAAAAATTTCCAGAGTGTACCCTCCAGTAGGAATTGAAGTCATACAGGCGGGTGGTGTCAGGCCTCCTACTGGTGAGGAAGGACACTCGACTTGGTGCGCACACTGCTTGCTGTTAGAGAGCAGAAGCAAATGTCAACAACGTCACAGCCAAATGTGTCTGCAGTCTTCAAGGTAACTAAGCAACCTGTCTAGATCCTCAGCAACAGCCTGGCAGCTGAGTCATGGAGATGTCAAAGCCAACCAGTGGGATCTAGGCCTCTCGCAGGTACTAGAGACTGCTGTCTTCCCAGCAAAGGAAGACAGCAATCAGGCTCTCCAAACAGCAATTGTGTTTTCGTATGCAGAGGCACCCCTAGGCACCCAGAAAGGATGATGCTCTTGGAGAGTAGCCCGGTAAAGGGGATTCAGGGAGGACAACTGCCATGGACAGACGACTGACTCAACCACCCATGACTCAGTTGGCAGACCTACAGGTTGGAGTTTTCAGCTCCCACCAATTCCTGTTTCTAGCTGAAAGTTAGCCAAGCCTGTCTTAAACATGTTAGGGCCAGGACACTGTCTCTGCCCAAGGAGAAGGGCAAATCCTGCAAATACAAGCTTCGTCCTTAGTAGAAAACAGGTATGCCTAGGCCTTCATTTTCTAAGCTCTGCTTTCCCCTTGCAAGGAGGTCTCTAGAGCAGCAACATGCATCTCCCTACTTTAAATACACAAAGAAGCATATACCCACATCTAAAGATCCTTGGACATACCTGAGCAAAGGCATTCCGAAAGAGAATGCTGTGTGATGCCAGCTGGTCAATGTTTGGGGACCTTACTAGCTTATCTCCATAACAGCCCAGGGAGGGGCGGAGGTCATCCACGAGGATCAGAAGGACATTCAGAGCATCTGCACAGGAGGGAGGGGCTTTGGTTATATCACATGCACTGACATGGACATCCCCCTCCCTAGGGTCATGGGAGAATCAAGGCTAGCCCCTGCTCCTTAACAATCCATCCAGAAAAGGGGCAAGCAGGGCTCTGCTCCAGCAAGGGTGGGGTTGGAGTACACAAAAGCCCTAATCCAAAGTGAGGAAGGATCTTATGTTTCAGTCATGTCCCCACAGCTAGGTGTAGAAGAGACAAAGACAGAGACAAAGATGGAGGGGGGAATCAAAGACTGAAGAGAAAGAAGAAATAGAAGACAGATGAAAAGATGGAAAGATGGTAAAGTGAAGGAAGGGTGGATAGAAGACAGGAAGCATAAAGGAAAGGAGGAGTGGAAGGAGAAAGAAAGGAAAATGGACAGATGGAGAGGAAAGAATTGTTGAGATGAAATCTGTGCCAGTGGATGGCTCCACACCCATGTGTATATGGGCAGCACAAACTAGACTCTGGGTTATGAAATCAAAAGAGAGGGGCATGAAGTTGGGAATAGGGTGTACCTGGGTGAAATTAGGAGAGCAGTGGGGATGTTACAAAATGCATTTATGAAATCCTCAAAATTAATGAAAAACGATAGAGAAAAAACATGAAGGGATGGAAAGGAAGGGGAGGGGTAGGAAGGAAGAATGGATAGATGAAAGATGAACGCGGGCTGAATCGATGGAAGGAAGGAAAGATGGATACAGAGTAGGGAAAAGTGAAAACGTGAGGGAAAAAGAAGAAGGAAGAATGAAAAAATAAGACAGGATGGATGGAAGAAGAAACATTAGCAGGGACAGAGAAAAGGTTGGATAAGGCAGGGAACAAGGTATTGGCACCTGTGGCGGAGTGGCCTTGCGCTGCGGGCTCCAGGGCGAAGCAGAAGGAGCCTAGCAACAAGCTGAAGCTAAGCTGGAGCCAGGTAGGCGGCGGCGGCGGCGGCGACATTTCTGCCTCAGCGCAGCCTTGCGAGAAGGTGGCGTGAGGCTACAGCGGGACCTTTAGGTAGCCGTAGCTGCCGCCACCGCCGCCGCCGCCGCCGCCGCCACCACCAAAGTCTCAATCAGAGAAGACTGCGCGACACTGCCGCCCCGGGCCCAAAGGCCTGGGCGCTGGCTCCCAAGCACGAATGCGCTTGCGCAACTCTTCTGCCCCTCCCTCTAGGGGCGGAACCTGATGACACCAAATGTCTGTGCAAGATCAGACACGGTGGGCGGAACCTTAACCGGAAATCCTGCTGCGGCAGCTTTCCCAGCATACATTTTACAATAGACAGTGGTAACTAACTAGTGGCTTCATGTTCCAAAGGTTTTGCTATTGAAATAGCTTCTTGCCTCTTTGCCCTTGCTAATTCTGTGTCTTTTACCTGGAACTCCTGCCCTGCCCTTACATCTCTCTATCTATACATGTTAATTTTCTTTCCAGCCCATTCTCCAAAGAAGCCCTTTGCAAACTTCCATTTTATACCTAAAAGGATCTCTTTTCCTCTTTACTGGCTGAACAAATCCTTATTAAGCACGGCACGCACACACACACACACACACACACACACACACACACACATTCGTGAGTGCTCTCTCAACACATACGTGTATACAGGGCATTGTTGGCAGTGCTGGAGTTCTCACTTCCTGTTCTGATTGACCTTAAAAAAAAACAGGAGAATGTGCCTGCACAAAATAAAGCTGAGGAGGAGGGTCTTATTATTTTCATTGGTAAGTGGTAGTTGAACAAATATTAAAAGGAAAGAAGCAATCCAACTGATGTCTGTAAAGAGAGGGAACAGCAATTATACAGCAGAGAGTAGACAGTGCTGGTGGCTGAAGCCAAACTGAAAGAGGATTCTGGAGAGAAGAGAAGAAATGGGCACAGTGAGTGGGAGTCAGACTCCTGTGGCAACAATTATCCACTGCTCATTTCTGAGTGAAGAACAAGAAGGATACACTATGGTTTCTTTCTACCAAATGGAGCTCAAACTAGACCCTCTATTGATGAGTCAGTCACACCCCACCCATATGTCAAGCATACCGATCAATTTTTTGTATTTGTTATCACAAAAATATTGATATTGTGACATCTTCTAGGCAATATGTTAAACTAAAGGCAAGTTTCTTCTTAAATCAACACTGTGCTATATGCTACTAATATCCTCATTACTGTTCAAAACTGAAAATTATGAAAGCCTAAATTTCTTGAACAAAGGCATTAATCCAGGAAATGTGGGGCAGTGTGGCTATCCATGAGGGGCATGCCTCTTCAGGAGGTAACCATATGACATGCAGCCTAAATAACTGCATAGTCAAGAAGTATTTAAGGCAAAAGTCGCATGTGGTTCCTACTTTTAAAAGTGTTTGTAGTTCTTTGGCAGACTCTTCAAGTTCATAAACAAAGTTCTAAGCACCCTCACATCCAGGCTTATGGTAGGAAGAAACATAGGGAATAAGACCATGGAAAACACCCCCAGTGTTTTCCATGATTATGGCCATGGTTCAAATGAAAACAGAAACATAGCTGAGGCTCATCTTGCATTACAACTAGAGAGACTTGGAGGCCAAAGCACAGAAATGGATGGCAATAGTGACCACAAAAGGAATGAACCCCAAATGTAAGGGACAGTACATAGTCCACTTTAAGGAAAACAAAGTGGCCCTCTTGGCTGTAGACTCTCTAGCCTTGAATGTTTACTACTATTAAAAAGTCAAAGCTGATATTTTCTAAGTGCAACAGAGAAAAATAAGAAATGTCCTCCATGATCTTCACCCATATTTTATTTCATTGAACATTTTAAAGGAAATCATGTAACTTCACTAAGATCTAAAATCTTTAACTGAAACCATCATAAAATCAGGCCTCTGTCAGCTAGAGAGATGGCTCAGTGGTTGAAAGCTCTTCTTGCTCCTGAAGAAGACTGAAACAGACTCTTATGAGTCACATCCATACATAACTCCTGTTCCAGGGAATCTGAAACCCTCTTCTGACTTCTGCAACAACTCTAAAATAAAAAAGGTAGATACTTCTCTGTGGTTCCGTGCCAATATGGCATACAATAGAAACATCCAAAGAAAATGGGCCATTTCTTTCTATATAAATTTATTCAAATATATTAAACAAATTTCTAGAGTGTTAAACAATTTGTGACACACTCATTTCTCAAAACCTAACAAGGTCATCAATCGTACCTGCAACCCTAACACTGAGGACTGTGGAGAGGGCAGGGATCCTAAAATCACTGCGGCTTGCTAGCGGCCAGCCTAGCTGAAAAAAATAAAAAATAAAATCCAGGAACTTCATAAGCAGTGACAGACTTTGTATTAAAGAAACAAGGCAGAGGGTAATAGAAAGAGACACCCAAGACCTCTGGCCTCTGAGCATAGGCCACACATGCATCATGCTCACAAAAAGGAAACTGACTCTAAAGTTAAAGATGCAGGATATTTGCTGTGGAGTTCCTTCAAAAAACATCCGTGGAAAGAAAGGAGAACAGCAAGAGTAGATATCAGGATCATCTGAGCCATGATGTGTGTGTGTGTGTGTGTGTGTGTGTGTGTGTGAGAGAGAGAGAGAGAAAGAGAGAGAGAGAGAGAGAGAGAGAGACTTTCATCATTTTCCATAATCAAAGGTTTAAAATATGCACATAGAGGAAGAGATAAATGAACTATAATTTCATTTATCATGACAGCTGTCAGGAGCCATAATGGGACAAGCTAATATACTAGCAAGTGATCATCCTGAAACGGCCTGCTTCGGATTATTTATACAACTACAACAGGTGCGTCCTCATTAAGTAAAGCTGTGAGAGACTCGTTTTAGGAAAGATTCCAGCTATTAATATGCTTTTCCTGTTATTATTAAACATATATAATAATCACTAAGTAGTAGCACACCCCTTTGTAGCAGATCTCGGCAGAGCCACGAAGATGTTCTGTCTTATAGTGATGCTATGTAGACAAAGAGACGACTAAAGTTTTAATGATGATCCTATAAGAATTCCTAAAATTATATCTGTGATTATTAAGTTCTTTTAAACTGGGACTGTTATTAGGTCCTTTTCTGATCGTCCAAACTGCAATGAGAACTCTGCCAGTCTCCCAAGTGTCACAAGTTAATTGCTCTTAGATGCTAACCAGACTTTCTCCTACTCAAAGAACATTCTAAGAGGTTGTAAAACAATTAACCAAAGGTCATAAAAAGGGAACTAGGATTTATTATAGGTGCTAGGACAGAAGATAAAACATTGACTGGGTTTATCTATACAAAGCTTCACTAATAACTTAGTTATGGTTTTAAACCTTCAGTGAACATGTAGAGCTGAGACAAGTGATAGATGTTTAGCTCAATAGCTATTCCTAATGGATAAGCATGTAAACATTCTCTGTTGTAAACTTCTATTTCAATTTATGATTTGAATTTTTGTGTGAACTTGTGATGACCTTTGTAACATGTGATCATGTATTCTGAAAGATGTTTAAGGGCTGAGGACAAAGACAAGAGTCAGAACAGAGTAACTTAGGTGAGAGGAACAGAGGTGAGAAGAACTGAACTGAGGGAAAGTTTTTAGTCAGAAGAGAACAAGATTAGAAAGAGAATGCAGAGTGGAATAACTTAGAAACAGTAGGTAACAAAAACTAAGAGATCAATGAGCAGAATGTAGAGGGAAAGAGGAAAAACGAAGTTGCAGAGAGCAGAAGGAGAAGGCAGGCTTAGTCTTATTAAAAGGAACAAAGGTGTTTTTTCTTACAAACATGGTTTTAATTCATTTAGTATTGAAAGGGTGGAAGCTTTTTCTTTCTCTGTGCAATAAAGGCTGGAGCTCATTTTTCATCCAGAATGAGTGAGCTCTTTCTGCACCAGTGCTTGGTCATTTCCTCCATATGCATATGTAAGTATGGATGTGTGTGTAAGTATGTAATTGTGAGAATGTATGCATGTGTGTTTGTGTAAGTATGTAATTGTGAGAATGCATGAAGCTGGGGACAGCTGAATTTGGATGGAATTGTATAAATGAGAACTCAGCATGTTTGAACCTGTGTATGAGGTTATGTGTATTTGCTTATGTAAAACTTTTTCTTTCTGCGAGTGTTATTCTCTTCTCCTAGTTCAATAGAAGTTTATTCCTCCAAACTTCCCCCTAGCAGGACAAACAAGAGGCATCTGGACAAAATGGAAAAGGCTCTAGCAACTCATCCTTTACTTAATCTCCTGCTGTTTTAGGAAGAGGTGCTAAGTGCAGTCTCCAGCCTCAGAAAAACAGAGAGGCAGTTCAGCTACAATAGCATAGTAACTTAGATAAGAAAACTTTTTATTATACAGCAACCCTGAGTATCTCATAAGACAGTCTTACCCCAGAATTTTGTAAGACAACTGCCTCAAGAACCAACAAGGAAAAAGATCAACCACTTCCACACCCCGCCACCAGGGCTGGCTCCTGGCACTCTCCCCCACTTTCCTCTCTCTTCCTTTCTGGGCCCTGACTTTTCCCTCAAGCCATTGATTGGTACCCCAGCTCTGCTCCTGATGGACAGAAGACAGTAAGTAGTATCTGTTTGGAGCACACAAAACCAGAAATTCTAAAAGTATCCACCAGGGGACGCCAACGCGCAGGTATTCAAGTACTCACACTGAAAGATTTCCTCACTTAAAACATAAGCTAAAAACCAAACATTTAAACCACAAATGCCTAATCAGATCTTCAGAAGTGTGTCACACCTTCAGTAGGCGGACAGGACCCCTCTGTCAACATTGCACTAACTGTTTTCTCTGAATGAACGGGGCTTTTCTGGTCACCTCCCTTGACTCTCTAACACTGACCCAGGAAGGGCTTCTGAGTTTTCAGCCTGACCTATCCTTATGTTATAAAGCCGCTCGGGGAAGGGCAGGAGGGAAGAAGGCTCTGGTGAAAGCTGTCCTCCAGGCGTAACATTGTTGTTAACCATCTTTACCACTGCAGCTCCGCTGGGTTGACTACACCACACCATCCAAAGGCTGGGCTTATTGGCATTCATTCACAGGAGTCAGGGCTGGGGTCATCTGGTCCTCACCTCACACTATAGACACTCCCCCTTGTCACACTCCGGAGAGCAGCATGCTCAGGAGGTACTGGAGCACGGGGGCGGGGGAGGAGACTCCATCTTTTAAGCTTTGGAGAAGTGGCCATCCTAGCTGGGGTGGGACTTTTAGTGGCGCAGCTGAGTAGAGTCACTCATATGCCTGTAAGGAGATCTAGTAAAGGCACTGCTACCTAGCGAAGTCTCCGGATAGCAACCACTAGTGTGCCAGCGTCTAATCTTCCAGAACGCCTATGCCCAGGTACATGGAGAGAAGTCTGTCTCCACTAGCAGATGAGAATGGAGGTGGTCCAGCTAATGCTTGGCGGCACTCACTGCCCTGGACACCTCCTTGAAAGAGGGAAGCATAATATGCAGGAACCCATAGCTTGAGAAAGCCCCTTGTCCAGTCATAAGAAAGTTGCACCTAGAACTGAAGAGAGGGCACAAGAGCTGAGTGCTTCCTGCTCTTGGAGAGGCCCTGGGTTCGGTTCCCAGCACCCACATCAGACAGCTCCCAGCTCCCAGCTCCCAGCACGCACAGCCCTCGGCTTCAGGGAATCGCCCACCATCATGCGGACTCCGAGGGCACCAGTACACACGTGCCACACACTCACAAAACCACGGACATGCACCCACGCACACACAAGTAAAATACACATCAAAGGAAAAAGACAGCTTGTGTCTGTGAGTTTTCCTCTCTTCCTCAGGGGAGGCTGTGGCCTGGCCCTGGCATGCTCATGATGGGCCTGTTCGGGTTTCTCTCAGAAACAGGAACTGCCTTGAGCTTCAGATGCCACCTGCGGGTTTTCTGACTGACCTGGGGATGGGCAGAGTGAGTCAGCTGGCCGAGGAGGCCTGCCCCGCTGCTCAGTCCAGCTCGGGGTAGTCTCTCCAGACCCTCTGAGGGCACCTTGGATAGATGGCCTCTCTTAGCAGGGTTCAGCGCGTGCTGGGGGGGGGGTGATTTCTGCTTCCCTTTGCAATATCCAGCATGCGGGGGGAGGCCCATAGCCCTCCATTTGGCTGTAATATCCCCGTGGCCCTGCTGCCCGGCTGTTGCTGAGGACCTGTGAAGGTTGCTTGGTTGCATTTGCGCCTACAGCTGTGTTTATCCTCTGTGACAGTCACCTCTGCTACTCTTCCCTAGCAACAGGGCCTGTGTACACTAGCCAGGTAGCCCTCCTGGCCCGGAGGCCGCCTGACACCACCTGCCTGCTCTTAAGTCGGCTTCTCCTGGAGCTGCGTGCTGGAAACAATGTTTCAGCAACCTCTTCCAGCCAGCTGGAAGGCTTCCTTTAGCTGATGCCTTCCTACCAACAATAAAACACAACAAAACACAGCACGCACCCTCAAATGAAAACCCAAGCCCAAACCCAGAGCCCTCCACTTTTTAACATGACTTTGTGTTTGCACGGGTTGGGGGGCTATTTCCTTTAGAAGCTGCTGGTGGTTTTGGACTCCTTGGTGGGAGGGGAGGGGACTAGCTGTGGTTGAGCAAAGCTGTATGAAGTTAAGTTCGAGGGTCTGACTCTTTGGCACACTGATGCTCTCTCTAGAAAGTATGGGCGGAGTGGACACATCGGAGGACCTGAGGAGCAGACTGGAACCAGAGATGTTCGCTGAAAGGGCTGTCTGGGGTCTACTGTCTGCCCTGTAACTAAGATCAGAAATTGGAGTGTGTGTGTGTGTGTGTGTGTGTGTGTGTGTGTGTGTTTTACATGCACACACTCAGGTAGTCACAAAGAGAGGCACACAGTGTTCACCCTTGAACAATTGCCTGCCGTGGCTCTAAC
The DNA here is from genome assembly GCA_964023405.1 of Apodemus agrarius. NCBI lineage: Eukaryota > Metazoa > Chordata > Mammalia > Rodentia > Muridae > Apodemus > Apodemus agrarius. The sequence continues at coordinate 144,295,146 of OZ030010.1, forward strand.
TTCCTATTCTCTACCTTATCTGTCCTCTGCCTTCCTGGGCTGCGTGGCCATTAGACTGTGTCTCTGGGGCAGGAGCTGGCAAATTAGGAGCTCCCTGCCAAGGACTTCCAGCTTTCAGCCCTCCTCCTCCGAAGACAAACCCTTTAGGATCTCAGAAACCTGGGATCATGCTCACGTATTTGTCCCCAGCTCCAGCAGCCCACACTGAACAGTGGTGACTGTGTTTCTGCAGCCAGGAGTTAGGAACAGCAGCTAGACACTAACTGTTATGTGCCAGCATTTATGTTGTGCCCAGATTTGGCTTTGCATGGTCCCAGACAGCCCACCAGGACTGGCCCAGTTGTGCAGGCTCAAAGTGGTGCAGGGAACTTGACTGATGTCCTCTATGGGCCAGTACATGCACTTCACTCACGCAAGCCAGTATGGCCTCCTGTGGGCCCCACGGCTGGATTCTCCCATGTTCCTGTACCCTGGGTTTCCCTACCCACAGCCTCCTAGCCTCCTGCCACATGGGGGCCAAATGAAGCATGTGCTGATGCCCTGGGGGAGCACACGCAATGCTCCCCCACTTTTCAATGCTGCCTTGTTCTCCTGCACGAGGATATAGATGCGGGGCTGCCCCTCAGTCCGTCTGCTAGACTGATCTTTACAAACTGCCTCACTCCCCACCCTTTCCAAACACAGTTCACACGAACCCTCAGATATCCGCAATGTCCTGAACTCTGCTCTGATCACTGAGTGTTCGGAAGGTCACTTCAGTTTGGGGTCTTCAGAGGAGAGCTGTGTCAACCATGATCAGGTTCTGGTCCTGTTTGAGGCCATCACACTGTGTCCCCTTACCCATCCATATGATGTCAGGTTTACCAGACAGCTGGTATCTATCTCACCGAGTGCTAATGAGAACACTCCTCCAGGATGTTGTATCCGGCCACATGGGAGAGGGCAGGAACGAGGCATCACTCACCTTCCCGGGCCAGAAGACAACAGTGATGTCCTGCTCAGAATCCCACTGTCCATCCTCGATGAGAAATCCCAGCAAGTTTCCCTGGAGACCAAGGAGGACAGATGAACATGTAGACTCTCCATTCACTCAGGGAGTAGTGCCTCTCATCTTCCCTCTCATGGAGTGTTGTCACGGGATTCCAGCTACAACACAGTTTAAGTAAGATTCTGAGGCAAACAATAAGAGCATATAGAGTTCAACAAAAACGTCACTTACTACCCAAGGAACTGAGTGTCTACACTGCAGATGCTCATTTCAATCACCTGTCAATTAACCTTCCCAAAACTACTTCCCTGAGCAATAAAAAAGCCTCCCTTTAAAGAAGCCGAAACTTGTGGTCAGACAGATGGCTCTGTGGTTAACAGTACTCACTGCTCTTCCAAAGGACTCAGTTTTGCTTCCCAACAGCCACCAGGCAGCTCACAACAGTCTGTAAGTCGTCCAGTTGCAAGGAATCTGACACTTTCTTCTTGCCTCTGTGGGCACTGCATGCATGTACTGAATCTACATACATGCAGGCAAAACATTCATGCACATACACATAAGTAAATCAGTTAATAGAAAAATGAACTAAAATTGCAAAGTCTCAGGAAGTAATAGAACAGAAAAAGGACCCAGTGGAAATCTCAAACTCAAAGGTCTGATCTCTGAAGCACAAAGAAATCAGCGAGGTCATCCACAGCAGAGATTAGAGAGCAGAACAGAGAAGCAGAGAAACTAAATGGTGAGAACAAGGAGCAGTTTGAAAAATGTTTGGCAGTGCCTTAAGAAGCAAAGGTTTGCGTAATAACACTAGTCATTCCGCACAGTGGGGTTTACCCTAAAAAAATGAGATTGCTCGCTCACCAAAGGTCCTGAGTTCAATTCCCAGCAACCACAAGATAGCTCACAACCACCTGCAATAAGATCTGATGCCCTCTTCTGGAGCGTCTGAAGACAGCTACAGTGTACTCACATACATAAAATAAATTAATCTTTAAAAAAATCAAAGGTTTGTCTAATAACACTAGTCATTCCACACAGTGGGATTTACCCTAAAAAATGACACACACAACATAAAACAGAACAGCACCTCAGAGGCCTGAGAGGTTAAAGAGAAAATTCCAATCTCTCTGGCATGGTGTTTCCAGACCTGAGGGCAGAAGCATTAAATTCACTACAAGGAGCAAGAGGGGGAAAAGAACTAGTTTTGTCAAAAGACACAAGCTGACACATTTCAGAATCGGAAGATTAAATCCAAACAGATCTACAGCCAAACCACATCAAAGGTCTGAGAACAAAGGAAGAATACCTTAGAAGCAGCCAAAGAGAACGATCCTATATCGATATGCCTAAAACAATTAGAAAGATGAAGGGGGGGGGGGCTTCTCACCAGAGATGTTGGAGCCAAGAGGGAAGAACCGGAGGGAAAGGGGAAGAAATGTCTCACAAGTTATCGGCCCAGAAGGGAAAACATCCTCACCTCCACTCCTGCTCCCTCAGCATGACAGAACTCCCACCAGGGAAGGTGCTCACTGCCCCTGCTTCTGATCACCCTTCATCTTTAGTTCCCAGTGAAGTTGGAGGAATGGGCCAGCAGATGGCACTGTGAGGAAATGTACTGCTAAAGACCATGGCAAGACACTGCCTAGTGGCATTTCATCCTGCAGGAGGGCCTTTCTCCTAGAGCTTTCTGGAAGCATCATTTGCAGACATTCAAGACCACCCTCCCTCATCACCTGAAATCCACCACCACCCCGTCCTTCTGCTCCCTCTGTTCACGTTTCATCATTGAAAGATCAAGAGGACAACACACCCAGCAGCCCTGTCAGCGAAGCATGCACCTGCAGGGAGCACCTCCCAGGGCAGGGCCCAGTCTGCTGATCTCATGCTGAGGTGTGTCTTCATGCTGGAAGACAAGCTCTGCTGCAGCAGGCCGTGCTCGCACCGCTGCTAACAGATCTCTGGATGCCCTCAAAGTAGTTGTCAAGGATGTACTGACCGTCCAGACAGGTGACTAATGCACAGGGGCCTGGAGGAAGCATCTTCCTAGGAAGTGCTCTGTGGGGAAAGGGATTCCACAGGGTTAAAGATGAATCTGCTGTGTGAAGAAAGCTACTGGGGCATCCTAGTGCTTCTCAGCTGACACTCACTTTCTGCTTTTCAAAGCACCCGTCATTCATACATTCAGTCATTCGGTCAGTCAGTCTGTCCTTGTGGCCCCCATGGCCCACTGTGTTTCATGTGCTAGAAGGGTGTGACATGGCCATCGAGGCTCAACAGAGTACAAACGTCAGAGCAAGCTTTCCTCTCCATCTGCCTGACTCACTGGTCAAGACTGTCAGGTTGTGCCCCACTCTTCCAACCCTGTTTCCTTCCTCCTATATCCTGGTGAGGGGGATCTAATAAGATCCTTTGCTCTACTAACTTCTGTGTCGTCTTCCATGACCCAAGATGATACAGTTGCTTCTGTATGCTCTAGGAAAGGTCAGGGTCAACTGAGGCCTGGTACAGCATTACATTAGTTGAAGCAAGCAGAATAGGCTCACATGCAGCCAGCAACAGGCACAAGCTGGCTGTCTGGTTGCTACACCTCCCACATTAGAGATTTGTTGGAATGTCTGTCCTATGGAGAGGTAGGCAATTTGTTCTTGAGAACATGAAGAAACCTTGGGCAGTTGGAAATGCTTCCTGTACAGTGTCAATTTAACACTGTAGCATCCTGGGTATAGTCCCCTCCTCCTCCCACTTTAATTCTCAAAGCAGCAATAGCAGCAGCAGCAGCAGCAGCAGCAGCAGCAGCAGCAGCAGCAGCAGCAGCAGCAAAGGACTGGTCAGAGGCAACAAAGAACAACATTGAGCAGCTAGAATCACATGTTCGGAGTACACCTAGCTGACCGAAGAGACAACAACATGGCCTCATCATGGGTACACAGAACGTAAGACAACACTCATCTGCAGAATGGCCACCGACTGGCATGAACAGAGTAAGGGCTGCTACCCTAACAAACCACCCCACTTTCTGCTTTGTTTCAGCCCCTACCTTAGTTTTTAGACCCATATCTATGACTAAAGTGGTATTCAGGTCCCCAGGAGAGATAATACTAAAGCACTAAAGCATCAGATCTTGGAGATGCTTTAATTTGATACAAACCTCATCTCAAAATGACATATAGTTGTGTTCTGATCCATGAAACACCAGGAAAATGGGAATAACTCAAAAGAGGTATTGCATGCACTGTCCTATGTGAGGTTTATACTTGGCATCTCAATGAAGTCCATCTGAAAGGTAATCTCAGTAGGACCTCCTTACATATATTCTGAACAAATGATACTATTAGATTCAAAATGAGAAAGTCCATTTCCTGTGAATTTGCTTGTTGGCCTTTAGTGAGTAAAAACTGCTAATCAACATACTTCATAACAGACTGCAGATCTAGTAAGAATGATGGGTTAATTTTTTAAACATCCCTTTGAAATATAGGCCAGTAGCACAACAGAAAATACTAAACAAAATAATTAGATAGCATCAACTTAATGCAATGAAGAAAATATGCAGAAAAATGAACAGGAGAATTATGACTAAACCCAAAACACTTTTGCTTCTTTGAAATATTCACATTCAAGTCCCTTGTCTGCCTTCTACCTTTTCATGTTTTGAGAGTTGCCAGAGCAAACTTGCAAGTATACATGTGGAAGAAAGTGTCTTCTACAGGGAGCACACTAGTACAATTCTTGTTCTCCAGAGCCAGTCCACCAAAGACACCCCTGGGTCATATAACCAAAGATCACCACCACTGGTCACATGCCAACTGACCAGTGGTCATAACACATGAATAATATTCTCATGATTGAATATTAGAAGAAGAGATTGGAGCCTTGAAGAAAAGGCAATGAATTCATCAAAATTAACGCTGATATAACAGCTTGGGGACAAGTATTAATTATTTTCATGTGGTCACAATAAAATGCCATGGCCAAAAGAAACTAAAAGCAAAAAGACTTTATTCTAGCATATGATTCCAGAGGAATAGAATTTTCCTGGTGAGGAAGGCAGAGCATGGTGGCAGGAACAAGAAGCTGGCTGATATACACATAGGAAGCAGAGAAAATGAACCAGAAGTGTAATGAAGCTATAAGCCATCAAAGTTCACCCCAAGTGATTTGCTTCCTCCAGCAAGACTTGATATCCATAACCTCCCTAACCTGTACCACCAACTGACAGCCAACTGTTCAAATAGATGAGCATATGTAGAACATTTCTCTTCCAACCACTACAAGCCAGGTCAAAGAAACTCAGAAAGTCCAAATTCTGCTTCCACGACATATCCCCTGCACCAAACCTCTCCAGTGAATGAAAGTAGCCTGCCAGGCCTGCAAGCTCACTGGGCTGCCACTTCTTCCCATCCACATAGAGAATGTGATGAAAAGAAAACCTACCAGATAGACTAAGTAGTCTATCCATGTCTAGGGTTCCTGAGGCACAGCTTCTTGTCCATATGAAATGTCAAACCCAACAATAAACAGACACTCATGCCAGAAGTATCTTGTGCATGCAGACTTCAAAAGTAGCCCTTGTCATTCCATTCACACAAGACATAGAAGGTAAAATATGCCAAAAGTGTTCCCCAGAGGAGGAAATTGGACGGAGTAAGGGATGTTTGAAAGGATGACACAAATTTGGGTCAAGGGAACAAAAAGACTTCTGAAACCTAGGACTCAGGATAAACTGAACCCTCGCCAGTGGAGGCATCGTTATCCTGTATTTCTGAGTCAAAGAAGCAAGGGAGGGGTAGCAGCAGCAGTTTTTGAGGTGCACAAGGAGTTGAGACAAAAGAGTTATGGGCTACAACAGCAGTTCTCAATGTATACGTTGAAACCCCTTTCAAAGTCACATATCATGTATCAGATATTTACATTATGAATCATAATAGTAGCAAAATTACAGTTATGAGGTAGCAATGAAAATAATTCTTTGCTTATGGCTCACCACAACATGAGGAACTGTTTTAAAGGGTCACAGCATTAGGAAGGTTGAGAACTGCTGCGCTAGGAGCATAGAAGTTGTTATAGAAAACACAGTGCTTACTGAGCAACATCTCTAAAACAACCATGGAAGAGATACATGACATTAGGTGGGGGAAGGAATGAAGAGATGATCCAAGAGATCCAAGATCTGAGAGTACTGGAGAGCATCCACAAGGACTATGAGAGCAATAGTCAGGAACTCAGTCTATAAAGAGGATGTGATCTGAGGGGAGGTGTCAGAAAGCACATCATTCCAGGATTGATAGTAAGTTGTCACTTCAAATAAAAATCAAGATAGAAAATTTTTTTCTGGTATCCAGGGAAAATAACGTTAGACCCTTCCTGGAACCCAGTGAGGTGATTCTTCTTAGACCTATGTGATACTGCAATAGAAAACTAACATTGTACTTTCATTCCAGGGAATAGATTGGGCTTTGACAGCTCAATATGGTCCCCCAGGAAGTGGTGTTACAACGTGTACCTCATTCAACAGACTCACTAAAACATATTCTCAGGGCAGTAGAGAGTTAGGGTAGGAAGCCTTCTATAGTTCCCCACTAGAAGACTTCAAGGACGTGGTTCCTTGGTCAAGTTCCAGCTCTTTGGCATAGCAGAGTACAGGGAAAGGAGCAGTCTACATTCGGGGCATCCTTGCTCATGATATGAAATTAATCCAAGCATGTATTCAGGGATCTGGAGGTAGCCAATAGCCACCTAAGAAGAGGCTAGCACAGAAGAGAATCTGGGCCACCAGTGGTCTTTAAGGCCCCAAAACACTGTATTAGATTCTTCCCCCCCCCTTACCTTAGAGAACAGAGAACTCAGAACCCATCCCCCAACTCCAAGAGAACAGCATTTGATTTTTAGGTGGATTCCATGATACTAACGCAAGAAGCAAGGAGATCATTGCAAAATGCTACCAAAGCTGGGAGACAAAAGTGCCTAAATCCTAGGTAGTACATAGTAATGTTAAGCCCACCATCGGACATCAACATACACAGTCCTACCCACTACTACTAACTCAGAAAGCAGTGCCCTACCCACCACTCCTACATCATCACAAATGGCCAGACGTCTCCTTTCTCACGTCATGCATCCACAGCAGTGCACCCCACCTGTACAGCATGCACAACCCACACTCCTATGTCAGCATACACAGCCATGTCCTAGTCCTTCAGTGGCCTTCTCTCACATTATATCAGGATTTAAAGCTCAGACACGCTGTCACACTCAAAATCCACAGTCCTGGCCAGCACTTTAGAGACCCAAGTGGACACTAACAGCCCAGTCCACAACCTACCATCTGGCCCTCATATCTCAAATGGCCCTGTGCTCTTTCAGAGTTTCTGGGCTTTTATTATGTCACTATCCAAAGCTCTGTTCCTACTTCATATGTCACCAATCACTGAAGCACGTTCAACCTCTACCTCAGCATACATAGCCCTGCCCATTACTTCTTTTTGTTTTTATTGGATATATTCTTTATTTACATTTCAAAGGTTATCCCCCTTCCCAGTTTCCTAACCCATCCACCCTCCCCCTGCTTCTATGAGGGTGTTCCTCCACCCACCCGACTCCCACCTCCCCGCCCTCGTTTCCACTACATTGCGGCATCTATCAAGGCTTCATAGGACCAAATACCTCTCTTCCCATTGATGCTGCCCATCATTTCTAATTTGGCTGGCATGCACAGTCACGCTTCCCCCCCCTCGCCCCCCGCCTCCCCCCCCTCCGCATAAGCCCTCCAGCGAGTAATGCCAGGATCCAAAGCTCAGCTTTGTCAACAAAATCTCATCACACACAGCCCTGGCTGGCACTTTTGAGGCCCTGACCACCTTGCTGAGTACTGACAGTTTGGCCCGCCACTTCAGCCTGCACAACCCTTCCTTCTTAAGCAGATCTGCACTAAGTTAAGTTGGGATCCAAAGCTCCGCCCTAGTATCCCAGTAGCTCCACCCACGCAGATCAGCACTCACACCCTGCCCAGATTCCAAGCACCCGCAATTCTGATCTGTTCCCAAGGATTCTTCAAAACACAAACTCCCATTCCCAACCTCTGCCAGGTGCTCACAGTCCCACTCCACCCCAATGCTTAACTTCCGGACTCACACAGCTTGCGCCGGGACCAATTTCAGGCCCCTCCTCAACAAGCCTCTTCCCTCACAGCGCTTCCCTCCCCGCCCCTCCTGCTGCAGTGCACCCTACTTCGTTCCGTGGGTTTTTGCAGACTCCTCCGACTAAATCCCTCATTCCTTTTCTCACTTCTTTCCCTTCCCAGACGCCTATTACTGACCCTGAAACAGCTTTATTTGCAAGATTGCTTTAAGAAACCGGTGTCTCCTAGCATTTGATGTAGCTTGCTGCTCAATTATGCAAGTCCCCACCTTCCTATCTCGCTTGCAGAGTGCCTGTAGTTCTAATTGGCTGAGAATGTTCAGACGTGTGAATGGGCGTGGTGTGCGTGCTTACGTAAATTTTGTGCGTTCAGGCGTGGAATCGTCTCTGTATTTGGGTCTCATCTTAAAGCAGTCAGAGTTAAAGTCCCAGAACACCAGTTACTGCTAAGGCGGTAGCCAAATGCTTTCTTTTCTTTAGAGCTGACGTTATCCTCCACCCACGCTTAGGAGCCTTTGGTACTGGCGGCCTCCCGGGAACACTGGAAGACAGGACTGGGTGTAAACTGGAGTCTGCCGAGTGATAAGTGGTAAAGCTGAGAGACCCAAAGGACACAGGTAACTGTTGAGTCGGAGCCTGCGAGCTTACCCCCATCCCCTACCCCACTGAGAGCACCCTCCACCAGCTTCCCCGACTGCTGGGCCAGCCAAAGGCCGGTCTTTGCATGCCCCATCTTGCCAGTATTTCACTGTCTCCTAAGTGATGCATTGTGGATGCAGACGGATAGAAACCATATGAGCTGCTCTAGGCCACTGCTTCTTCCTTACTTTTAGGCTACGAATTCACTGAAACTCCAGACTATGAGGCATTTGGTATTTTGCCCAGTCTAATCTACCAGATGACATTGAAGGCACTGGGATTTGCTAGACCTGAGCTTTTCCATGCAATCACATTCTGTGTGGCACCATTTTTCTCCTGTTAAATTGCATGTTTGGCTTAATAATGGGAACCAGTTGCAGAATTAACTTTCTACATCAGGCGGTTCTTGTCCCAGACAGAAAATGACCTTCCCACTGGCATGATAGCGGAACAAAGCTGAGTGAGATGCACATATGTAAGACCAGCCCTAACTCTTGTTGACCTCTCAAGCTTGCTGAGTACAAGTCTTTCCTGTTGCCATTAGCCAACATAACTTTTACTTGATGTTTTCTCCTTTATTTACCTTCTGCTTATGCAAGTGGAGAAGCAGAAACAAGCCAAAAAGGGCAGCTTCTTCATCCACAGGACAGGTTTATCTGCAGGACCATGAAGAAGGGCATCAGGTGTTTTGGCTACAGAACAGTGAATGAAATGGAAAAGAGGCAGGTATTTACTGTGGGCAGCCAGATTACAAGGAATCCTGAGAATTCTTGTGAGATGGATGGATTCTGGGCTGGTTGGAACATGAGCCCTTAGCAGGAATAATCTAGATAGTCTTCCAGACATACTCACAGAACAATCTGATCTGGAAAGAAAGGTTTATGTTAGTTTACAGGTTACAGTCTGTCATTGGGGGAAGTCAGGCAGGAATTCAGTTTCTGAGAGCCCCAGGGGTCCAGGTTAGTTGACTCTGTTGGTCTTCCTATGGAGTTCCTATCTCCTTAAGGGCCCACAATCCTTCCCCCAACTCTTCCATAAGAGTCCCCAAGTTCCAACCACTGTTTGGCTGTGGGTCTCTGTATCTCTGAGTCAACTGCTGGGTGGAGCCTCTCAGAGGACAACATGCTTCTGTCTGCAAGCAGAACAGAGTATCATTAACAGTATCACAAATTGGTGCTTCCTCTTGGAATGGGTCTCAAATTGGGCTGGTTATGGGCCACCGGCCCAAATGGGCAGAGACTGTCATTCCCTCAGTCTCTGCTCCATCCCCATCCCTGCATTTCTTGTAGACAGGATAACTTTGGGGTCAAAAGTTTTGTGGGTGGGTTGGTGTCTCTATTGCTCTACTGGGGCTCCTGCCTGGTAACAGGAAGTGGCCTCTTCAGGTTCCATATCCCCAGTGCTGTGAGTCTCAGCTAAGGTCACCCCCATTGATTCTTGGGTGCCTTCCATAGCCCAGATCTCTGTCTAGTCCTGGAGATGCCCCACCACACCTCCACGCCCCTGTCAGTTACAGATTTTCATTCATTCTTGAGGACATGTGGTCATCTTTCCTCCCGACACCTGATCCTGAATGTTCAGAGGTTCAGAGGTTAAGAGCAGGACATTATTAATCTGTGACAGGAAACACATTGAGTTCAGTAGAGTTTCAGGGCACATGGGAATCATCTGGGGAAGGCAAGATCCAATGGATGTGAGCCTGAAGAGCTGACCTGTGATGTGTTTCTATTTTTAGGCCCAGAGACTCTAAGGAAAATGAAGTTTCCTTGCCTATCCTTCCGGCAGCCCTACGCTGGTTTAATCTTAAATGGAGTCAAGACTCTTGAGACACGTTGGCGTCCCCTGTTGAGCAGCCTTCCGAAATGTACCATTGCTATCCACATTGCTCATAAGGACTGGGAAGATGATGCATGGCAGGAAGTGCTGGTGGAGAAGTTGGGGATGACATGGATACAGATTCAGGGCTTACTACAGGCAGGAGAAAAATATGGCAGAGGGGTGATAGCTGGTAAGTGAGGCTGTACCAAATATGATGTAGACAATTCCAACAGGATCCCACTTGATAGATTGGTAGTACTGTTTTGCTGTTAGCTAGAGGGCATGTTCTAAAGTTTCCAAGAAGCCTCTCTAAGGGCTGCCAAAGTCACTTGAATGGGGTGAATAGGTCTGGGTTCCACAGACTCAGTTACCTCTTAACTCTAGGCCTCATGTAGCATTGGACTGTGTGTGCATGAATATGTGCAAAAGGCATGGTCTATGACAGCATAGACATCGAAAAAGTAGAGTGTCAAGCCAGGTGGTGGTGGCACACGCCTGTAATCCCAGCACTCTGGGAGGCAGAGGCAGGTGGATTTCTGAGTTCAAGGCCAGCCTGGTGTACAGAGTGAGTTCCAGGACAGCCAGGACTACACAGAGAGACCCTGTCAAAAAAAATCCAAAAAGAAAGAAAGAAAGAAAAAGTGGACTGTTGTCTAGAGTAAAGCTGTCTGCCTGGCTTCTAATGCCTATCACAAGGACCTTAGGTAAGACACCAATCAACATCTAATCCAGTCACCTGCTGACCTAATTGGTCATCTTATTGACTGTAGGCTTCCTGGATGGGGCTGGCTCTCTTTCAGGGGGTAAATACGAGCCTTAGTAGTATGCTAGAACTTGACTGTCCCTCAATGCAGGACTCACTGAACATAAGCCACCCTCTTCTTTTTCTCAAGGCCTGTCTGTCTCACCCAGTATTCCCTAGTTCAGTTGGTCATGTTCCCAGTGTTCAGTGAAAAAAAAAACAATTTCCTATCATTTGATTATATCCTATTAGTTTACCCTACAGTCATAAAGATAACCTTGTTGTATAGAAGAGACTACATCTGTATATTTCTATCTTTGTGCCCAGGACTTATTGATATTGGAGAGACTTTTCAGTGTCCAGAAACCTTAGCTGCTGATGAGGTTGTGGAACTGGAAACTCAAGCCCTGCTAACCAACCTGCAGCTGAAGTACCTGACTCAAATTTCAAACCCCAGGTGGTTACTGGAGCCCATACCTAGGAAAGGGGGGAAGGATATATTCCAGGTAGACATCCCAGAGCACCTGATCCCACAGGAGAAAGAATGGAGCAGTGACTACTCTGGAAAACAACTGAATAATGGCTCTGCCAGTAGACCATCATAGTGTCCATCTCCAAATCTCAATCAGGGTGAGTCGAATCCACTGCCACAGAGCACAGCTCACCCGGTGCTGTTCCCAGACTGCTCTGACCCCATGAAGGAGGTGGCAGTGACGACATCCATCATGCTGTGGCTCTGCCAGCAAAGCTCCAGAGCCTTGAGAACTTTGGTCTTTGGGGAAAAGGAAACCTTCCAGAAAATGATATTTTGCTGAAGTTCACTTTAGTCTTGCTATTTTCTGGATTGCACAAATAAATCTATTAATGGTTACGTGTTTAGTGTCTCAGCTCCCTTTCTCCTTTCCCATGTCTTTATTGCTGTCAAATCTCATACAGTGTATGAACAGCATCCAGGGGGCCATGTGACACATCTGGGACCAATCACTGAGTTGACCCCAATGCACTAAGTCTGTGATGAAGAGGGAATCAAATGGAGAAAACAAACAGCGGCCCATCCTTGCTCTTATTCTGTGGAGACAGTCCCTCAAGCAAACAAAAAATGGGTGTCACCCAACTACTTTTTACCTAGAGAATTCTAAATATTACTCAGGTAGCTTGAAGTTTAAGTATTAGATATTAGTGTTTATCTTGTAGCAAAATTTTAAACTTTTATTCTCACATGTATCTTGACCTCAGCTTCCCCTCTCTGCACTCCTGTTACCGACCACACTCTCTCATGGTTGGGGCTAGGATTCTTTCGCAAAGCAGGAAAGCATGGGTTCCAGGCGAAATGGCAAACAGAACACCATGACACAGAGATAGGTTGAAATTTCAGTGTATTTGGTGTCTGAGTGCAACTTGCTGCAGTCAGCCAGGGGATTTTAAACATGAGATCTTTACATATCAAAGGATGTATCCAGTACAGCAGGCACAAAAGACAATCAGGAAAGACCATTTGCCAAGAGGAAATGTAGAATCAGCCAGGTAGAAAATGTTTCTGTGTGACATCCTTAAAGGGAATTAGCGCCTGTCTCTTTAAGAAAACTGTTTTGATTTAGCCAAGCCCACAGCCACGTGGCTCTTGGCTTTATTCTTGCCTTCTCAAGAATTGTGGCCGGCAAAAGGCTGTATGTTTGTGTGAACTCGCCAAGATATCTTTTTGGCCAGAAACCCCTGTCCTGTTTTAATTAAATAGTCGGATCTTTTTGATCCACATTAGCCAGTTTTAAATTGACTGTCGGCCATTGTGCGCTTTCGCGCGCCTTTGTTAACATTGTTGTCCTTACTGTTACTGTCTCTTTAAGAGGTCAAAACCCAATGTACTCGCCGCTTGACTTTTTGTGCATAGCCAGCAGCGCAGAGTGGGAGTCATTGGCAAACTATTAAGTTGGAACATTAAGCATATATATTATAATATAAATTAGAAATATGAGTATCATTTATTTGTAATAATTAATTAAGTCCTCTAGAATTAATACCATTATGTGGTAGGGATAAGAATCGAGGACATTTAAGAATAAATCTTTATAATTTGATGAGCATAAAAAACATATAATTATTTTTAAGCCATTATATTTTGATATAAAAATTATATAGTCTGTGATATAAACTTTATGTGCCTTGTCTTAAGAGGTCTTTGTTTAGGCACCTTTTTAAAGATTAACTATATTAAATATCTAGAAGATAGTTTTTTAAATAACATACTTTTCTAACTTGAATTATATCTGTATATGCAATTGCAAAAATTAAGAATTAGAATAATTTTTAGCAATTGTAAACCATGAGCCACATATATATCTATATTTGTTATTAATATATAAATAAAAGCTTGATTTAATATTTTAAAAGTAGCCACTAGAGCACTTAAGTTATTTGTGCTGAAGTAGGGAGAACTTCATGGAATAAACACGTGATCTAATTATATAAATTTTATTCTCATAGTTCCCATAATCTATATGGGACATATGTATAGAAATATATCAAAGTAACTTGTAACAAATTATTTTTGATAGCAATTATTAATTTTGTCTAAAAAGGCCTGTCATGCAATAGATTAACAATTAATAATAATCTGATTATAGTTTGAAGCAAGGAAAAATGCCCTCATTAGGCTCTTAAAACATTTCTCTAAAACACCTTCATAACATTTTATTAACACATTAACATCTCAATTGAAAGATGTAAAACTTTATTTGGAGAGGAAAAAAGGTGATTTTATATTAACGTTTTCTTTGCCAATGAATGGCAATGAACTATTATTTTTTTAATTAACATAGAAACAGATGCTTTTATAATTATTAAAATGTAAAGCAAAGAATAACTTTTTAAATTTACAAATAAACCTTTACTTAGACTGCAAACTGTAGTCAATGGCACATTAGCAATTTTTTTTAATTAATGGTAAATGTATTATTTTTATAGCATTAAGATCTGTTTGCCAGTTTTTATGTTTACATGTATGACAGTAAAATTAATTGAAGAGACAAAAATATCTTACTATTTATAAGTCTAATTTTTAAGTTAAGATTTATATATATACCATGTGTTTAAGATGGCCATAATTTTGAGCCATCAGTTTTAAATTTGTCTCTTATTGTCAATTTTATATCATTTAAGTCATGTATAATAATTTATAAGCCAAGACTCTATAGTCAAAACATGTAAAACATATTTATATTTTTAAGACCAATTATAAAAGGGCGAAAAAAGCCTGTGTTTGTATTAGGCCATGTGTCACTGGTAAAATTAACCCTTTTTTAATAACATTATATTAATTAAATCATGTCTAATGACTTATAAGCCAATACTCTATATAGTCAAGACATGTAAAATATACTTATACCTTTAATATCAATTATAAACAAGAATAAAATGATTAAATGAATCTTAAAACTTAAACCAAACAAATTTTTCCTTTTTTAGCTCTAATGTGAAACTAAAAAAGCATTTTTGAACTAAAAACCAAAATTGTAGAGATTTTCCTATAAAAGAAACAACTATTAATCCACTTAATTTGAGGCTGTTGGCCTCCTTTTAAAACAACCTTTTTCTTAACTATGTTTGACTCTAGCTGAGTGTGGGACATCTCAAATCAGCTCTTGCCATGTAAATTATAGCTAGATTAAGAGATAGATGGGCTATAGATGAAATTTTTATTACTTTTTCTTTAACATGGAACAATTAGACAGTCATTCGCACAACGTCATGGACAAAACATACATACATGTAGACATTTGGTGCACCAATAATAGACATTGACATATAGACAGAGTAGCATGCTTGTAATATAGTTAAATCCATTTTCCTTTTCTCTTTTTTCTTATGTTTCTAGAACTCTTTTTTGTGTTTGTTTTTGTTTTTTACTCTTTTTATTTTGTTTTGTGGCTGAAAGACTGTCCCTGGCTTAATTTTTTAGTTTTTCCCTTATTTATTTATTTTTTATATGAAAGGTGTTCTATCTTTGTGGAACCTGAATCTATATTCATTATCTTAATGCTTGCCTTATTGACATAGAGGGTATGCTCTTGGGGGAGCACCTCTTTTACTGGGGTCCCCCTTACTGCTTTCTGGACATTGTCTTTGCATATGTCCTTTATTTCCACACTTATAAGTGAGGCTGGAGGAGTCTCTTTCTCCTCCATGTATTTGCTTAATACTGGCGCTGAATTCCCATCCTTTCCTAGCTACAGCATAGGCCATATTTTGTTCTACGACTGGTGAGACATCCCTGCAGGAATCATAGCCCTGCATGGTCTCTGTCTTTCTGACTGAAAGAAACATTTGTTCCTGTTTTGACTCTGTTTGCCCCATCATACCACAAGATTACTTGCACTTAACCAGTTTAATCTCTACTGGCAGAATCCGGAATTCCTCTCTTGGGAAAAGAGAGAGAAAGAAAGAGAAAGAAAAGGATTACCTGCTTCAGGTCCCTGTTCCAGGTGCCAGCTGCTATGGACCACACTCTCTCACGGTTGGGGCTAGGATTCTTTCGCGAACCAGGAAGGCATGGATTCCAGGCAAAATGGCAAACAGAACACCAAATACACGGAGATTCCGACCTATCTTTGTCATGGTGTTCTGTTTGCCATTTCACCTGGAACCCGTGCTTTCCTGCTTCGCGAAAGAATCCTAGCCCCAACCATGAGAGAGTGTGGTCCGTAACACACTCCTCCCAATCCCCCAAGCACACACTTCTCTCCCGGATCTACCGATCCTCTCTTTCTATTCAGAAAAGAGCAGGCTTCTTAGGTATATCAAGCAAACATGGCATAACAAGATACAATAAGACTAGGTACCTTCCCTCCTATCAAGGCTAGATGATGCAACCCAGTAGGAGGAAGAATCCCAAGACCAGGCAAATGAGTCAGAGAAAGCCACCTTTTCACTTAGGAGTTCCACAAACACACCAAGCTAAACAACCACATATGGATGCAGAGGACCTGGGTCAGACCCATGCAGGCTGCATGGTTACCAATTCTGTTTCTATGAACCCCACTTACTTGATTCAGTGGGCCATTTGAGGCAATATTTTTAAGCATATGCCCTATTTATTATTTAGACTATGTATCGATGACTTTAGAGATATATTACATAGTCATCTTGTGGGAAACTGAAGCCAGAGCATTAGATGGATACCAAAAAACTCATATTTATATTGACTGGGATTGGGGATCCAGGAGAATACACATGTGCCTGCTGTAACACTGCAGCTGTTTCCAATGGGAAGCCAAGGTGAACTCAAGGGAACAGAAGACAAGGACACAGGAACAATACACATAGCACACAAATTCCAGGCTCAAGATTGCTATTTTACATCCATAGGATCTGTTTTTATGTAATTAGAACTAAAATTGGTCCATTCCTAGGGAAAAAAAAATTGTCTCAGGCTATAGTGGCCCCTGAGGTCATGAACACATTTTTGTTTTTGAATAGTACACAGATTATATACTTGTTTTCTGAGTATTGATCTTCCTCCTCCTCCTCCTCCTCCTCCTCCTCCTCCTCCTCCTCCTCCTCCTCCTCCTCCTGCTCTTCCTCTGCAGTGTTCTCCATATTGGATGAGATCTGGCTGAGGGGGCAGCTTTCAGGACAGCTCTGCTTACCTTATACACAGACATCATGGAGCCATATCTGAGGTTCCGTGAGGGGCTGCAGGGCACATTCCCAGGCACTTCCTTCTCAACAGTAGCTGATGGACAATCTGTATCATTATTTGAAGAGCCGTCTTTAAATGGGCTACTTGTCTCCTGAGATGGAGAGGCGTCTGCGGCACTTACAGGGATGTTGCTCTTTCTAAATGTACAAGAAGGACCCTTCAAAGGGCTGCCTGCAGTTGTCTCTTTGTTACTAAGTGCCTGCTGGGCTTTCATGCCATCTTCCTTGGCCTTATGTAAGTAACTGTGGGGAATGTCTGGTAGGTAAACCCTTCATCTCCATTGGCCTGGGCCCTGGCTCCTCAGCACTTGTGAGGTGAGACTGTGCCGCACACGCCTGAGCCCTGTTTCCCCATTCGCTCCTCTTAATATTCTCCAGGACCTCTGGCTTGTCCCTCTGGAAGTTGTAGTTATAATAGACCTGAAATGAAATGGACTATGTTAGCCAGTTTGAAATGTAGCTAAACTGACGCCACCACATTCTACTGGTCTTTCCTGGGATGGAGAAAATGACTGAGGTGGCTGGAGAGAGGTGATATGTGCTGCAGCAGGAGCCCCATAAAGAGTAATGACTCCGGTAAAGATGGTGAAGCATGTGTATGACATTAACTGCCTTCTCAGAGCCTGCCTGCCTGCCTGCAGATATCCAAAGACAGCCTGGAATTTAATGTCAAAGTCTGTTACTTTTACCTTTTGGTAAACAGCATCCCCTGCCATATGAGGAGATTGAAACACATCATTTTTGGGTGTGCAGATAGGAATCCATTCTCATCACAAAACAGGGGAGACAAAGAACTGTGTACTTTACCATTGTTTTCATGTTGTCTCCAGAGCACAGTGCAGAATCCTCTGGGCAAATCTTTCTGGACCCATGCAGGTTGAGCTGCAACAAATTTCTTTCTCCTGGGGTGGTTCCACTCCCTATTAGCAGATATCCTCAGTAGATAGCCCGTGGCTTTGGCATCTTTAACTTCTTGGGGTCTCCAAGGCAACTTCAATGTTACAACATGTTTCAATTTCTGGGAACCACAAATGATCTTCTGGGCTCCACCAAAGGCCTGACATTACTTCTCCAGCTCTGCCCTCTGTAGCAATCTAAGCTCAGGTTGATCCACTCCACTGGTGCTACTACTGTTAGTGGTCATCCAATGATACTGCCATATCTAAGACACTGGGGTCTTCTGCTCCAACTAGCCTTCCGCCATTATCCTCTCATAGTCTCTCTTCATGGAATCAAGCCTCAACTCCTTTGCATGACCCCTTCAGTCCTGGGCCATCAACTGCAACTAAGGCTGCACCTTCACCAATGGCCTTCCATGGCCGCTCAGTGTTGAGCCTCAACTGCTCTCCATGACCCCATCATGCTTCAAAACAAGTACCACCTAGGTGACTCTTACACATTATGAAGTACAGCTGCAGCATGTGGTAAAACCTTGGTCATTTCTGGAACACAGCTTCCATGTGCTCTCATAAAACACTTCCCAGAAGATTCCCCCCCCCCCGCCAAGACGTTGGTCTTTTCTTAATCACCACTAATTTCTTAGCTCCAGCTAAACAGCATCAGTTGTCCCAGTAGCCTCCTCTTAACAATAAATCCAGAGCCACATGGCTGAAGCTGCTGAGTTCTGCTGATTGCAGGAGTTGGAACATGGCCCCCTTGTTCTATTACACTATTACTAGCTTCCTCTTCTCCAACTCCTTCACTGTCTAAGCTTGGCTGTCTTGGATCTTGCATTGTAGATTGACCATGACTCAGAGATCTACCTGACTGTCTCTTGGCATTAAAGGTGTATGCCACTATGCCTGGATCTCAGCTTTTCTTCACCTAGAACTTGCTCTGTCTCAGTCTGGTCTTGAACTCAGAGATCTTCTTGGCTTTATCTCCTGGGATTAAAGGTGTGTACCACCATGCCTGGAAATAAATTTAGCTGGGTAAGATCTTGCCCCACAGTCCCACTTCCTTAATTTGTTATCTCCTTGAACACAGGGTTCAGTTCCATTTCATTTCCTGATGCTCCTTTAATATTCGAAACATATGTTTTATATTTTCCCTTTCTCAGCTTGCAATGCTTGTTTAAAATACTCTTCATGAGACTTAACCAGAGAACTAAGTCTCTAGTGGGTATTTTCTGTGACTTTTCTGAGTCTCTTGACCTTAGCCTCAGGCAGACTCTCCAGACAAGGGCAAAAAGTAGCCACATTCTTCACCAAAATAGCACAAAAACAGTCTCTATGCCACATACTGAAATTCTCCACAGAAAACTCCTGGGCCAGGTCTGCACAATTCAAATCACTCTCAGTAAAAAAGTCTTCAAAATTCCTACTAGGATGTCCCATCAAGCCCCACTTAAAGCATTCCACTGCTTTCCAAATCCAAAGTCCGAAAATCCACATTTTTCCAAACAAAAGCATAGTCAGGCCTATCACATCAATACCCAGTCCCTGGTACCAACTTCATGGTGTCTGTTCACAGCAGTGAAACCCCAACTAAGAATTTGGTACCAGGGAGTGGGGTATTGCTGTGATAGGTATGATCATGCTTTTGTTTGGAAGAATGTGGATTTGGGGACTTTGGATTTGGAAAGCCATGGAATGCTTTAAGTGGGACTTAATAGGCCAGCCTAGTGGGAATATGGAAGACAGTGGTGCTGAGGGTCATTTGAACTGTGTAGGCCTGATGGCCCAAGAGGTTTCAGTGGAGAAGAACCTTAGTATGTGGCTGAGAGACTGTTTTTGTGAGTGGTGACCTTAGGGCAAGATTCCACCCAGCTAAATTTAGGTCCAGGCTTGGTAGTACAAGCCTTTAATCCTAGGAGGCAAGATAAGCAGATCTCTGAGTTCAAGGCCAGCCTAAAACAGAACAAATTCTAGGTGAAGAAAAACTTAAATCCAGGCTTGGTGGACCACACCTTTAATCCCAGTGCTTAGGAGACAGGCATGCAGATCTCTTGAGTTCAAAGTCAGTCTATGGAGCAAGATTCAGTACAGCCAACTTAGGCAGTGATGGAGCTGGGAAAAAGGAAGCTAGTGATAATGTAATAGAACAAGGGGGCCGATGTTCCAGCTTCTGAAAGCAGCAGAATTAAGCGGCTTCAGCCATGTGTCTCTGGCGTTATATTCAAGAGAAAAAGGACTGGGACAATTGATGCTGGTTAGCTGGAGCTAAGAAATTAGTGGTGCTTAAGAAAAGACCAGCATCACTGAGGTGAAATCCTCTAGGAAGTGTTTTCTGAGAGCACAAGAAGCTCTGTTCCAGACAGAGCCAAGGTTGTACCTCATGCTGCAGCTGTACTTGGTAACATGTAAGAATCATCCCAGTGGTACAGGTTTTGAAGGCATGAAGGCATCATGAAGAACAGCTGAGGTTTGGTACTGTGAGAGGCCATGAAAGGCCATTGGTGAAAGTGTACCCTCAGTTGTAATTGACAGCCCAGGACTGAAGGGGTCATGCAAAGGAGTTGAGGCTTGGTACCAGGAAGAGAGGCTATGAGAGGCTTTGGTGAAGCATAGTTGCAGTGGAAGACCCTAGTATATTGGAGATGCCAGTACCATGGGATGACCACCAAGAACAGCAGTGGCAATGAGTGGATCAACCTGAACTTAGAGTGCTACAGAGGGCAGAACAGGAGAAGTGACACCAGCTCCTTGGAGATGCACAGAAGATCATGTGTGGATCTCAGACACTGGAACAACAAGCTGTGAAGCTGAAATTGACGTGGGGTACCCAAGATGTTAAAGATGCCAGAGCCACTGCCTGCCTGCCAAGGAAAGCTGCTAACAGGGAGTGGAACAAGCCCAGGAGAAAGAACCTTGTTGAAGTCAACAAAGATGAAAAAGGAGTTGAACATCTGAAGACTGCTTTGCTATCAGACACAGAGATGCAGTTTGGATTTTTCCCAGATGGTTTCCTGTCTTGCTTGGGGGATTAAGTATGGCCCCCATAGACTTATGTTTGAACAAGCATATGGGAGCCAGGGAGTGGAATGTGATGGTTTGTATATGATTGGCCCAGGAAGTGACCCTATTAGGAGGTGTGGCCTTGTTGGAGTAGGTGTGTCACTGTGGGTGTGGGCTTAAGACCCTCACTCTAGTTGCCTGGAAGTCAGTCTTCCACCAGCAGCACTCAGATGAAGATGTAGAACTCTCAGCTCCTCCTGCGCCTTATCTACCTGGATGCTGCCATGTTTCTGCCTTGATGACAATGGACTGAACCTCTGAGCCTTTAAGCCAGCCCCAATTAAATGTCTTTTATAAAACTTGCATTGGTCATGGTGTCTGTTCACAGCAGTGAAACACCAACTAAGACACCTCCTGTGGGTATTTGGTTCCCCCTTCTAAGAAAGACCAGAGTATCCATACTTTGTTCTTTCTTCTTCTTGTTCCCCAATGGCCCTAGGCCTATGTGTGAGTGCATGTAGGCCTGTGCCCCCACTGCTACACTAGAGGACTTCACTTCATAGCACAGTAGCCACGTTATTCTATCTCTCCCTGTAAAAGTGAATGTTCAGTAAGCCCCGGGAATCCCAACGTATACAACTGATGTGTCCCCAGTGTCCTTGTTCTAGAGGCCAATGCTGGGCACACACCCTAGGAGCCCCTACTCACCATCCAAGGGTTTAAATGGCCTTTGTTTTACCCTCTTCAAATGAACAGCCTCTCTGAAGCTCCTTCCTTAGGGTCTGTTCTCCCAATCATACAGCTAAGGGTGGGGAAATGGAGTCCGGAAGGCAAGAAACAAGCAGAATCCATAAGTTAATACTGTAGGTTGGATGTCCTACCAAGTTTCATGTGTTAAAGCCCTGCTCCATAGATAGAGTAGTACTACTAGGAGGTGGGAAATGGTGAGATCTCTTTAAGCCTCCTGGAATGCCTTGGAAAGCAATTGGGGGTTCAGCCCACCATATCCCTTTGTTCTACTTCCTGGCTTGAGTATCAGCAGGTCTCTCTACCACACATTCATATGCCTATGTGGTTCTGCTCCCCAGACACTTGAAGAGGTGTGGCAACTAAACATTTCCTTTTAAGTGTTATTAAGACATTTTATTGAAGTAAAATGTAGCTGGCTTTTACTGCTAATAAAGGTTATAATAAAATGTAATTCAAAATCTTAAGAATTTACCTTAGAGAAATTGAATTATTCTGTAAGAGAAGGAGAAAAGGTGCATGAAAAATCTACAAGTCACTTTCAGAGACCCCACCCCTACCCCCATGGCCTCTTCCTCATTCCTTAAGCACTGAGTGGAGAGGATTAAGAAGAAACAGGCTCCTGGATGAAGGCTTGGTAAACACACTTAATATCATCACAACAATGTCTGTCTGTGTAGCTTCAGGCCTTGTCAGCCATTGAGCCAGCTTTTCCAGACTTAATACCTTGAGGGCACTTCCCTGGCTTTCCTTCCTGATGAGACTGTGATCCAAAAACCTCAATCAAGTAAGTCCTATGCCTCAGTTGCCTTTCTTCAGTGCTTTCTCAGTCACAGAAGAGCAACGTGAAGGCAAGGCTGAGCTTAGGGAGATGAGTGGAGGGAGTGCTGAGTCCCGGCCAGGACCCCACAGTGGAAGGAAGGAAGAAGATCCTGGGGAGAAGGGGATTTGGACCTCAAAAAGCAAGGTCATTGACACAAAGGCTGTAGAGTGCTTTAAGATAAATATGAAGGCAGAGAGAGTATTCCGGTCTTCCGTTCAAGGGCACACAATGCCACTATCTGGAGACTGCACGATTGTGTAATGACTCCTGAATCAATGATCCACAACTACAGGGGAGGATTGAGATTTTACTTCCTGATCAGATGACCAGTGGTGCTCAAGTGGTAGGCAGAAGGAAGGAGCAATCAAAGGAAGGAGTCTTGCATGAAACTGGCAGAGGTGGAAAGAGTAACCAGTGATCTTGAAAGCCATGGCAACATCCAAGAATTCTCCCATGAGGAAAGGATTCTCTGCTCCTCCTCTCCCTTCCCCTCCCCTCTCCTCCACTCCATCTGTAAGTCTTGTTTTCTGGAGCATTTTGGACAGCAGACTAGCGCATCTCACTGGAGAGGAGAGAACAGCCCCTTGTTGGCACAGCCTTTATGAAGTCTTCTTCCAATTCGGCCCAGCAATTCTACAAGACACTTTGAGTCTATCTACCAGTGCCCAGGCCTGCAACTTTGGCTACCGCCCTACCTATAAAACAACATACATGGCCAAGCCACAAACCAATTTCAGGCAAATAGTCCACATCTGTTGCTCTGTCTGCAGCCCCACTCCAAACACCTTATCTCAGGAGCCACAGCTCTGCCCCGCACTTCTTCCTATTCTACCACTACCGCCTTTGCCCTTGTACATCTGGAAGCCCAGAAAACTCCTTACAGCTCCTTCCTTGGAGCTCACAGGCCTACCCAGCTCCTGCAGGACACACTTCGACTCTACTCAGAGTTCTCCTTGTATCAGGATTCAAGGAAAATTTCCCTCAAACTCTCTAGGTCCCTTCCTGCCAATGCATAGCTCTTGTGTACTAGGTCATTATTCCTGGAAGGTCTTCAACCCCTACCGCACACTCCAGCTACAACCTCTCTTTGGCACTCTATATGTCGGCCTCCCTGGGTCAGGATTCACAGTGGTGCCTCTCCTTCCTACCTCAGGACTCACAGCCCAGCTGTCTTCCTTCCTCGGCCCTTCCAGGTCTACATCATTAATCTCAGCCCCACTCACACCCTAGGGTTGCTACTCCCATATCCCTGTCCAGCATTGTCAGCAGATAGTGACCTGCCCGGACTCCCATGTCACCACTCAGAGCCTCACCCCTCCATTGCCTCAGCACTCCAGCCAGGGCGAGTTCTCCTGTTCCAAGCGCTCATTGGCCTGTCTTGCTCCTACCATAGCCTCCCAACTCAGTCCTTCAGGCCCACAGCACTCCTCTGCACCTTTCCCAGACCTTTCAGCAAGGCCTCATCACTCTCAGCACTGCCCTTGCATTGGCTTCTTCCTGACTCTTCAAACCTGCTGCTGCTTTCTCTCAATTCTCTTTCCTCCCTGGCTCTGTACTACATGCAGACTTTACCCCAGGACTGAAAGATCAGAGCTTGCCAGAGACTGTCATGTCCAATGTAGTCACACTACTGCATGCACAAATAAATGGCGTTCCAGTCCTTGATGCAGAAGGGGTGGCTATGGGTCTGCTTGGCTAAGTATGTTTTGGTTTCACACATTGGGGCCTTCGGTATATACTTATGTGTAGGTCCAGGTCCAAGTGTTGCTATTTGTCATTTTATTCCTCTTGGATAAGACCTGTCAAGAGTTTGGATCAAAGCATCAGAGCTTAGGCCTGGGAACTGGGGGTGAGGTGGGCCCAGGAATCCACATCAGCAGTCATACCACATGAGCCTGGACTTGGCCATGTGTGCTCATCCATGGCTCTGGACATTCCTTCACCTGAGTAAAGTGCCATGCATCCTTTACTGGAAGTCTGGCTGGGAGACTTGGAGGTGGAAGGCTGTAAAGCAGCTGCCTAGGCCTGGGGGTGTGTGTTGCTCTCTCCCCTGTATTCCCCTAGGGAATGGTCACTTCTGTCATCACTGACCACACATTGTCCCCTCAGTACTTTACGAGTGTCATCCTGTCCTGCTAGGGCCCCCAGGACTCCAGCCCTTCCTTTGCATCGATCCTGTCACCACACAGGTAGACAGGTACACACAGTTGTGTTGGTGAGTCCCTACCATGACTGTCCTGTCAGCATCCCCAACGCTCATAGATGTCTGCCCTGTGAAACAGGGTAGTGGACAGTGACGTGTAAGGAGATTCTGGCCTCCTGCTGGCCAGGGTGCAGATTTGACAGAGCAGTGACAGATGCTCCCAGCAAGGGGGAGTGACCCGCTCCTGTCAGCTTAGGAAGGAGTCCTTAGGATCTCCTTTGGTGTGAGCTGCAGAATGTGTCTTCAAACTTCCTGAAACAGCAGTCCTAAGTCCCACCAGAGGAGCTGGGCTGGGGTGCATAGGCCGGGAGTTCCTAAGAACGGAGTAATTACTGCTCCATTCTGGGCCTCAGCTCCTCTTTGTGTTCCTAAAAGTAACATCAGGAAAGAGTCTGCTCATGGCATTGTATTGTATGTACATGAGTGTATTCACACTGTAATTCCTCTGACAGGCAGCAAGGACACTGAGTTACTCTAGTGGCTTTTAGAGCCTGTTCCCTTGGCGAGGAGGGTGTGACCACTGTGGACATGGAGGAGGGGGCAGGTATGGTGCGAATGCAGCAGCTAAATAAAAGCTGTGTCCACTCAGCATTGCAGTGCAGACTCTAAAGCCAAAGCAACGTGGAGCCACTTTGGCCTTGCAGAATGCGACCTGCTGTGTGTTTTCCCACACCCATCCACACAAATATGTTCTCATGAAGGAGCTGAAGATAATGAATTCCCTCCTGTTTTGCCCCTCTTTCCTTGGGGCTGCAGACACAAATATCTTGGCATTTACAGAAGTGGAAAACAACCAGGAAGTAGCTTGTGTGTCCAAGCTTACTTTGACCCTACTGTTGTCTGGGTTGTAGAGATATACATATTCAGTTGCTTGTCTGGACCTCCCTCCCCACAGATATACACCATGCACACTTTGCTGTGCTGATATTTCAGTCAGGGGTCAGGTCCTGAGCAGATATCAATACCCTGGCAAATCTTTGCTCAAGTGAAGAACACATGGAGAAGCCCAACCATGTGCAGTCCTTTTGCAAAGCCAGAGTTCTGTGTAGAGGTTTGCCCAGGCTAGGAGGAGTAAGTCCCGCCCCCCCAGTTATTTATTTCATCTTAAAAAACCTAAATACAACTCTGGTTCCTTGTGGTGCGTTAAGAAGCTTGGGGGATAGATATTATGTAGTAACATTTTGCAGGTTCTTTGCAATGTTTCTAAAGTCTGTCTTCCTCATGCATCAGGCAATTTCCCACCCCCAAGAGGAAGGACCTATAGCTTAGGGGCCAGGGTATAGTGCTCTTCATCCCTCAGCAGAGAGGCACCTAATCTGAAGTGTGCTTATGCAGTGCTAATGGATGCTTGGGAGGGACCCTCAGCTGCTGACCCGAAACTTCCTGTCAATATCTGCTGGTGATGGGGCCACAGAAGAATGGAATCTTCTGCTCTGAGACACTTCAGTAGTGTGAGGTGACACTACCAGGTCAGTAGTCTCACCCTTCTGCACCCTGATGCTGGGGGCATAAGCATGCTGCTGCTGTCTATGAAAGAGCTAGGCTGACCCAAGTGTGTGGCAGGCTAGGCTTGGGAACAGTGTCCAGGGTTAGAAAGCATCGCACAAAGACTCTAGACTCAAGTTTAAGATGTTAATTCACAACCACAAGGTTTATTTGTTGAAGGAAGAATTAACCATTTTCTTTGACAGAGAAAATGGTCGTTATTCTCAGGCAGTAGTACTCCCTGAGCTCAAGAACATATTAATGAATCTGAGTATCGCACAGATTACACAGTTGTTCTCGGAGTTTTGATCTTCATCCTCTTCGTTCTCCTCATACTCCTCATATTCCTCATACTCCTCTTCTTCTTCCTCCATTGTATCTTCCTCTTCTTCTTCCTCTTCATCCATATCCTCCTCATCATCATAATCCTCGTCCTCGTCGGTATCCTCCTCGTCCTCCTCCATATCCTCTTCATACTCCTCCTCCTCGTTGTCCTCTTCCTCCTGCTCCTCTTCCTTTTCCTTCCCAGTGTTCTCCCTTAAAGATATGGCTGAGAGGGCCGCTTTCAGGACAGCTCTGCATACCTTGTAGAGAGACATCATGGATCCATTTCTAAGGGAACATGATGAAGTGGTGGGCTCATGCCCAGGTACGTCCATATCAGCAGTAGCTGACTGCGAATCTGAATCATCTGAAGAGCCACCTTTACACGGGCTACTTGTCTCTGCCATTGGACTTTTGCCTGGAGCACTTGCAGGTACGTTGTTCCCTTTATATGTTCTTAAAGGCCCCATGGAGTGGTTACCTGAAGTAGTTGCTTGGTTGGTGAGTGACTGCTCAGCTACAACGTCATCTTCCTTGTCCATCAGGTGTATTCTGGACTCTGCAACACTAGACATTCTTCAAGATAGTCCAGACTGCCTATCTTTCAGGCCACTTGTCCCACAAATAGCGGTCACTGAACTAGCATCAGTGGTGGGGCAACCTTCTGATGAAGTCATCATCCTCTTTGTTTGTCACGTGATGTCACAAGGCAGCTCAAAGCCAGTCTGCAGGGGTAGCCACATCTTAGTGTAGGGGAGTTGTCAAAAAGTGAATAAAATTGAGCACATTTCCAGAAGTGTCCCCTGTCTTCTGACAGACATATGTAGCCTAACTTGCAGGAAGTGACAAACAAAAAGTACTACTTTTCCCACTTCTCAAGGGATGGAGGGACAACAAGGGGTGGTCTGTTCCTTCTGCTCCTGCTTTGCTCACAGGCCAGCCTGGTGTAAGTCAACTTCAACTATACCAAGACTGCTCAGCTAACATAGGCTGCTAGAGGAATCTACCTTCAAAGCAGCAGTTTGGTCTAGCCTTGCTTTCACCAACTACCTGTCCCACCACACACCCCCTTTCTTGGTCTGGCATTGGTCTCTTCCAACTGCTCCTGCTGGCTGCTTGTGTCTGTTCACATAGGTCCTAATAAGGAATGTGCATCACTACAAGATGGACATGATGTCTCC
This sequence comes from Apodemus agrarius, assembly GCA_964023405.1. Lineage (NCBI taxonomy): Eukaryota > Metazoa > Chordata > Mammalia > Rodentia > Muridae > Apodemus > Apodemus agrarius. The sequence goes on from OZ030010.1 coordinate 144,322,823, forward strand.
AGAGGAGTGCTATGCCCAAGTAGGACAAACTGAGTGTATATGTTATTCTTAACATTTATGTGATTAAAGGGCCACACGTCCTTTGAGTTTCCATGTGCATCTCTGCTTGCCACCAAATCTTGTTCTGGGGACCATAATATAATTGGCACTAGCTTCCTTCTATTCTCCACAGATGACATTTTCCTGTTCCATGACACACTTGATTTTGGGGCCAGACTTAACCACTTTCGATGATCCTGAGGAAAGTTCCCACTGGCTTAGCTAAAAGGAACTATGGGCATTCAAATGTGAAAGGTGCTGAAGTGCTTCAGATGGTCACCTGAGTGTTTGAGTATGTGTGAGGTAGTGTTGGAGGCCCAAAGGAAAGTCTCCCTCCAACACTGGTGAGTGACCCAGAAGGAACTCATCTCCTCTTTAGTATCAATGTATGTAGGGAGAGACAGGCCTATATAGGAAAGCCACAAGCCAGACCTAAAGGATATCTTCTTTTTATTATCTGGTCCACTTCGGCCTCTAAGTGGCAGCCCTTTATTTCAAGCTTGTGTGTTGTGGGGTAATGGAGTAGTGCAAAGAAGGATTTTCTCCCCATTATCTAAAAGAAGGAAATGAGGGTCTGAAGAAGATCCTGTGCTGGTGGCTTTCAGTCCAAATCTCTCTAGACAGTAGGCCCAGCCCAGGTCTAGATTCAGGTGGCTGCACTGGATGGGACTTTTCCATCCTTCTTAAGCCTGAGTTCAACAACTGTGAATCTGGGGCTGGTGAGATTCCTCAGCATGTACAGTCAAGCTTCACACAGCCGTGTGCTCTAGACTGAACCAACATGGCGGTGGGAGGACTATATCCATGCGTTTCCTATTAAAAAACTGCACTTAAGAGGCAAGAAATGAAACACAGCCCACTGGAATGTTCCTGGTGATGGCTTAGAGTTCTTACATTTCCCTAATGCAAATTTTGTCCCTCACTAACACAACAATATCCTCCCTCCTCCTTTTTTTTTTTTTTTTTTTACAGATTTACTTTCTTTTTCTTTTAAAAATGTTTTCTATTAGAGAAGAATTACATCACTTCTCTCCTCCCTGTGTTCCTTCCCAGTTACGCTCCCTCCTGGCCCTCATTTATCCCCTCTGCCGACCTTCGCAGTTACTTTCCCTCGAAACAGTTCCATCTTCACCACTATCAAGTTGATAACAACATTTGTGTTTTTTGTTTTTTTTTTTAGTTATTTTTATTTTCTATATTCTATATTTACATTTCAAAGGCTTTCCCCTTTCCCAGTTCCCACCCACCATAGTTCCCATAGTTCTTCTCCCCCCCAACTATTCCCCAATCATTCCCCCTCCCCCCTCGGTTTCTTTACTAAACTGGATGCAATCTTTACATGCCCAGGGTCCTCTCCTTTCTTCTTCTTGGGAATCATTTGACTTGCTATTTGTGTCTTGAGTATTTAGTGCTTCTGGGCTCATTAATATCCACTTATCAGTGATTGCATTTCATGTGCATTCATTTGTGATTGGGTTAGCTCACTCAGGATGATATTTTCCAGGTCTAACCATTTACCTACAAATTGCATGAATTCATTATTTTTAATTGCTGAGTAGTATTCCATTGTATAAATATACCACATTTTCTGTATCCATTCCTCCTTTGAGGGATATTTGGGCTCCTTCCAATTTCTGGCTATTATAAACAAGGCTGCTATAAACATAGTGGAGCATGTGTCTTTATTGCATGTAGGGGAATCCTCTGGGTATATGCCCAGGAGTGGTATGGCAGGGTCCTCTGGAAGTGACATGCCCAATTTTCTGAGGAACCGCCAAACTGATTTCCAGAGTGGTTTTACCATTTTGCAATCCCACCAACAGTGGAGGAGTGTTCCTCTTTCTCCACATCCTCGCCAGCACTTGTTGTCTCTTGAGTTTTTAATCTTAGCCATTCTGACTGGTGTGAGGTGGAATCTCAGGGTTGTTTTGATTTGCATTTCCCTGATGACTAATGATGTTGAACATCTCTTAAGGTGTTTCTCGGCCATCCGAATTTCTTCTGGTGAAAATTCTTTGTTTAGCTCTGTGCCCCATTTTTTGATAGGGTTATTTGTTTCTTTGCGGTCTAACTTCTTGAGTTCTTTGTATATATTGGATATTAGCCCTCTGTCGGATGTGGGGTTGGTAAAGATCTTGTCCCACTTTGTTGGTTGCCGTTTTGTCCTTCGGACAGTGTCCTTTGCTTTGCAGAAACTTTGTAATTTTATGAGGTCCCATTTGTCGATTCTTGATCTTAGTGCGTACGCTATTGGTGTTCTGTTCAGGAACTTTTCCCCTGTGCCCAAGTCCTCCAGGGTCTTCCCAAGTTTCTTTTCTAATAGTTTCAGTGTGTCTGGTTTTATGTGGAGGTCCTTGATCCACTTGGAGTTGATCTTAGAGCAAAGAGATAAGAGTGGGTCAATTCGCATTCTTCTGCATGTTGACCTCCAGTTGAACCAGCACCATTTGTTGAAAAGGCTATCTTTATTCCATCGGATGGTTGTGGCTCCTTTATCAAAGATCAAGTGACCATAAGTCTGTGGGTTAATTTCAGGGTCTTCAATCCTGTTCCATTGATCTGTTTGCCTGTTGCTATACCAATACCATGCAGTTTTTAACACAATTGCTCTGTAGTACTGCTTGAAGTCAGGGATATTGATTCCCCCAGAAGTCCTTTTATTGTTGAGAATAGTTTTAGCTATCCTGGGTTTTTTGTTGCTCCAGATGAATTTGAGAATTGCTCTTTCTAGATCTATGAAGAATTGAGTTGGGATTTTGATGGGGATTGCATTGAATCTGTATATTGCTTTTGGCAAGATGGCCATTTTTACTATATTGATCCTGCCAATCCAGGAGCAAGAAATATTTTTCCATCTTCTGAGGTCTTCTTCGATTTCTTTCTTCAGGGACTTGAAGTTCCTGTTGTACAGATCTTTCGCTTGTTTGGTTAGAGTTACGCCAAGATACTTTATGTTGTTTGTGGCTATTGTGAAGGGTGTTATTTCCCTAATTTCTTTCTCTGCCTGCTTGTCCTTTGAGTACAAGAAGGCCACTGACTTGCTTGAGTTAATTTTATAACCTGCCACTTTGCTGAAGTTGTTTATCAGCTGTAGAAGTTCTCTGGTGGAGTTTTTTGGGTCGCTTAGGTAAACTATCATATCGTCTGCAAATAATGATAGTTTCACTTCTTCCTTTCCAATTTGTATCCCTTTGACTTCCTTATGTTGTCTAATTGCTCTTGCTAGAACTTCAAGTACTATATTGAAAAGATATGGAGAGAGAGGGCAGCCTTGTCTAGTCCCTGATTTTAGTGGGAATGCTTCAAGTTTCTCTCCATTTATTTTGATGTTGGCTACTGGTTTGCTGTAGATTGCTTTTACTGTGTTTAGGTATGGGCCTTGAATTCCTGCTCTTTCCAAGACTTTTAGCATGAAAGGATGCTGAATTTTGTCGAATGCTTTTTCAGCATCTAATGAGATGACCATGTGGTTTTTTTCTTTCAGTTTGTTTATGTAGTGGATTACATTGATGGATTTCCGTATATTGAACCATCCCTGCATCCCTGGGATGAAGCCTACTTGATCATGGTGGATGATCGTTTTGATGTGCTCTTGGATTCGGTTAGCAAGAATTTTATTTAGTATTTTTGCATCTATATTCATCAGAGAAATTGGCCTGAAGTTCTCTTTCTTTGTTGGATCTTTTTGTGGTTTAGGTATTAGCGTAATTGTGGCTTCGAAGAATGAGTTGGGCAGTGTCCCTTCTGTCTCTATTTTGTGGAATAGTTTGGAGAGTATTGGTGTTAAGTCTTCTTTGAAGGTCTGGTAGAATTCTGCACTAAAACCATCTGGTCCCGTACTTTTTTTGGTTGGGAGGCTTTCTATAACCCCTTCTATTTCTTTAGGGGTTATGGGACTATTTAGCTGGTCTACTTGATGCTGATTTAATTTTGGTATTTGATATCTGTCTAGGAAATCGTCCATTTCCTCCAGATTCTCCAGTTGTTTTGAGTATAGACCTTTGTAGTAGGATCTGATGATCTTTTGAATTTCCTCAGTTTCTGTTGTTATGTCTCCCTTTTCATTTCTAATTTTGTTAATTTGTATACTGTCTCTGTGTCCTTTGGTTAGTCTGGCTAAGGGTTTATCTATCTTGTTGATTTTCTCAAAGAACCAGCTCCTGGTCTTGTTGATTCTTTGTATGGTTCTCTTTGTTTCTATTTGATTGATTTCAGCCCTGAGTTTGATGATTTCTTGTCTTCTACTCCTCCTGGGTGAATTAACTTGTTTTTCTTCCAGGGCTTTAAGGTGTGCCATTAAGCTGCTAGTGTATGCTCTCTCCAGTTTCTTTTTGGACGCACTTAGAGCTATGAGTTTTCCTCTTAGCACTGCTTTCATTGTGTCCCATAGATTTGGGTAGGTTGTACCTTCATTTTCATTGAATTCTAAAAAGTCTTTGATTTCTTTTTTTATTTCTTCCTTGACCAAGGTGTCATTGAGTAGAGTATTGTTCAGTTTCCATGTGTATGTGGGCTTTCTGTTGTTTTTGTTGCTATTGAAGACCACTCTTACTCCATGGTGATCTGATAAGAGGCATGGGATTAGCTCGATCTTCTTGTATTTGTTGACATCTGTCTTGTGACCGATTATATGGTCTATTTTGGAGAAGGTACCATGCGGTGCTGAGAAAAAGGTATATTCTTTAGCTTTAGGATGAAATGTTCTATATATATCTGTTAAATCCAATTGGTCCAGAGTTTCAATTAGTTTCACTGTGTCCCTGTTTAGTTTCTGCTTTCCTGATCGGTCCATTGAGGAGAGTGGGGTGTTGAAGTCACCCACAATTATTGTGTTAGGTGTAATGTGTGCTTTAAGCTTTAGTAAGGTTTCTTTTACGAAGGAGGGTGCCCTTGCATTTGGAGCATAGATGTTCAGTATTGAGAGCTCTTCCTGGTGGATTTTCCCTTTGGCCAGCAAGAAGTGACCTTCTGAGTCTCTTTGGATGATTTTAGGTTGAAAGTCAATTTTATCTGATATTAGAATGGCTACTCCAGCTTGTTTCCTGAGACCATTTGCTTGTAAAATTGTCCTCCAGCCTTTTACTCTAAGGTAGTGTTTGTCTTTAACACTGAGATGTGTTTCCTGTATGCAGCAAAATGTAGGGTCCTGTTTCCGTATCCAGTCTGTTAATCTATGTCTTTTTATTGGGGAATTGAGTCCATTGACGTTAAGAGATATTAAGGAATAGTAATTATTACCTCCAGACATTTTTGAAATTATATTTATTTATCTTATTTATTTTTTATATTCGAGAGGTTATCTTCTTTTGGGTTTGATGAGAGGAGGTTTCTATCTTGCTTCTTCCCGGGTGTAGTTTCCGTCCTTGTCTTGGTGTTTTCCCCCTATTATCCTTTGTAGGGCTGGATTTGTGGAGAGATATCTTGCAAATTTGGTTTTGTCATGGAATACCTTGATGTCTCCATCAATGGCAATTGAGAGTTTTGCTGGGTAAAGTAGTTTTGGCTGAAGTTTGTGTTCTCTTAGAGTTTGCATGATATCTGCCCAGGATCTTCTAGCTTTCATGGTCTCAGGTGAGAAGTCTGGTGTTATTCTGATAGGTTTTCCTTTATATGTTACTTGGCCTTTTTCTCTTGCTGCCTTTAGTATTCTTTCTTTGTTTATTACATTTGGAGTTTTGATTATTATGTGACGGGATGTATTTCTGTTCTGGTCCAGTCTGTTTGGGGTTCTATAGGCTTCTTGTATATTCATGGGCATCTCTCTCTTTAGGTTGGGGAAGTTTTCTTCCATAATTTTATAGAAGATATTAGCTGGCCCTTTAACTTGTAAATCTTCACTCTCGTCTATACCTATAATCCTTAGGTTTGGTCTTCTCATAGTGTCTTGGATTTCCTGGATGTTTTGGGTTACCACCTTTTTGCATTTAGTATTTTCTTTGACTGTTGAATCAATGGTTCCTATGTTATCTTCGGCTTCTGAGATTCTGTCTTCTATCTCTTGTATTCTATTGTTGATACTTGCGTCTATGGCCCCTGATTTCTTCCCCAGGTTTTCTATCTCCAATGTTGTCTCCCTCTGTGATTTCTTAGTTGTTTCTACTTCTGTTTTTAGTATCTGGATGGATGTGCTCAGATCTTTCGCTTGCTTGATTGTGTTTTCATGTATTTCTTTAATAGATTTTTGTGCTTCCTCTTTCATAGCTTCTACTTGTTGGCCCACGTTCTTCTGTAGTTCTTTAAGTGACTTTTGTCTTTCTTCCTTATTGTCTTCTTCTCTTTGATCCATCTTCTCCTGCATTTCTTGAAGTGATTTTTGTATTTGCCTCGTAAAGGCTTCTAACTTTTGATCCATTTTCTCCTCTATTTCTTTACGAGATTTTTCTATGTGTTCAGCTACCAGCATCCTGACCAGTGATTTTATATCCAAGTCTTGTTTTTCTGGTGTTTTAGGGTATCCAGGGATTCCTGTTGTTGGAGAACTGGGTTCAGATGCTGTCATGTTGCCTTGATTTTTGTTAGTAATGTTCCTTCGTTTTCCTTTTGCCATCTGGTTATTTCTGGTTTTAGTTGGCCTTGTTGTCAGTGGCTGGTGTTTGAATCTCCTGTGAGGCTGGGCTCACCTGTTGTTTCTCTGGGCCTTTCCAGCTGTGTCCTGGTTGCAATATGGAGGCCCGCCGCTACACCGCTGGTCCAGGGGCCGGCGAGCTGGTTGCAGAACGCAGCCTATGTGCTCACCAGAGGGCGGGGATGTCCCACAGAGCCTGGGCCTTTCCAGCTGTGTCCTGGTTGCAATATGGAGGCCCGCCGCTACACCGCTGGTCCAGGGGCCGGCGAGCTGGTTGCAGAAGCAGCCTTGGTGCTCACCAGAGGGCTCGGGGATGTCCCACAGAGCCTAGGCGGGACTCCGCCTGCTTGGCTCGGAGACCCTAGCAGATACCCCCGTGAGTGTAGCCCTGGAAGGGGTGTTTACCTGGGCCTTTCCAGCTGTGTCCTGGTTGCAATATGGAGGCCCGCCGCTACACCGCTGGTCTAGGGGCCGGCGAGCTGGTTGCAGAACGCAGCTTAGGTGCTCACCCGAGGGCGGGGATGTCCCACAGATCCTGGGCCTTTCCAGCTGTGTCCTGGTTGCAATATGGAGGCCCGCCGCTACACCGCTGGTCCAGGGGCCGGCGAGCTGGTTGCAGAAGCAGCCTTGGTGCTCACCAGAGGGCTCGGGGATGTCCCACGATAACAACATTTGTTTAATGATGATTCCTATGCCCATTCTTCCCTCTGCAACCCAGGGCTACCAAGCCAGAAGCTCTACCCACAATGCACGGGCCCTCCACCACCAGTCACTAATTAAGCACTTGCTCTACATGCATTGCCTGTAGCAGGGTCTTATAGTGGCATTTTCTAATTTGATGTTCCCTCCTCTAAGACAACTATAGCCTTTGCCCAGTTGAGATGAAACTATTCAGAACACTGCTCTAGTTCTCTCTGCGGAACTCTTGGCAATTACTGGTTCCTGGTTATGGTTACTCATTGCTTTTAGTTTTGTATAAAATAGTGAACCCTTCTGGTGTGTGCCTACACAGCCTGTACCTGTGTAAACAAGTTATTACTCAGTTGAAGGACCATTCTAATCATAGCCCAGGACTTGTCATAGGTAGTAAGTATATACTTCTTGTGCTGTCCTAGGACTGCCTTTCCCATCCTTCCCCTGTCACACTTGGTGATCTACTTCAGACTACCCTTTCAGCAGCACCTGTTCTATGATGGTCCCTAGCCTTGGAGTCCCTGGGCTCCGGGCTCTGTCCCCAAAACTGTTGTGTGAACGTCTATGTCCATGATGGTCCCATACTTTTCTCACACTGAGGAATTCCCCATCTACCCTGATCCTACTCAGCTTGTGAGTGCAATTGTCACCTTCAGGGAACCCGAGAGGATCCTTTCCCAGAGTCTTTTCCAGCACATTTGGGAAATCAGAAGGACCTGTAAGACCAGGCCTGGGACTGGTAGATGTGCTGAGAGCTGGTGGGTTGGTGTTGCATTGGGTGGATGATGAAGTCTGGGCTCCCCACAGTCCCATAACATGTCAGATGGGGAAATCCTCATGCTGGGAACCTCAGTGCTTTTCACCCAGGAAGAGGGTCTGATAGTCTACCCATGAGGACTGCTTGTACATGTGTCAGATATATCAAGGCTCTGGTGCAGTACTTCATGTGAGAGGAACCACAGCAAAAGGTGGGAGGCTCTTATTTCCATTACAGTATTCTTGGAGCCTCTTGGCCCTGGGGTTGTGGTACTATTACAGTTCTCCTGGGCATCCCAAAGGATGTGTAGTGTGTCAGGACACAGGATATCTAACTGGTCACAGTGGAATTTTAGAAGTAAATGTCATTAAATCCCTCAGCTTGTTGGACACCTGTTGCAATCTGGAGCCCACATCCTTCTGTTGACTTTGTGCTTTGACACATGCTGGCAAGGATCAGAGCATGGGGAACACTTTGCCATTGCGGATGGGAATGGACATTTCTACAACCACTCTGAAAACCAATTTTGCAGTTTCTTAGAACAGCAGGAGTAGATCCTCCTAAAAACCCATGTATACAACTCCACAATTGGCTGGAGACCTCTCTGGAGCTCCTGAGAAGAGCAAGAGAACCTTTAGAGATGAGAACACCCTATTGGAGTCATGTGACCTTCTGGTGCTTGGCATAGTGTGGACTATTGCTGTTCTTTCTTTTTTTCCAGCAACAGGTGGCAAACCAAAGTGTCGGGCAAGAATCCACTAGAAATTTAGGATTATTAGTCTGAGAATTAGTTTTATTTTTTTAAGTGAGTAAGTGGGTAGTGCTGAGATGAGTCATGTTGACTCAAGTGTGTGTGGTGGGGGGAGGGGGGATCTAAACAAAGAAAGCATGCTCTGAGATCCCCTGCTGTGGGGATTACAGGCTGCTCTGAGTCAGGATAAGAATGGAAGTTGCCTATTTCTTAGGGTAGATAGAGATGGTTTGAACTGTGAATTTATAAAATTGGGATTATTTGCTTTTAGGAAAGATTTATATACAGATTTTGTCCAAATCACGTGGGGATTTTTCACCTGTGGTCCTGAACTAGGATTGGGAAAATTAGTCACTGTCTACAAGTAGAGAGGACAGTAGTAATTACCTGCTATAAGAGGTATTAATAAATGTTTGTAGCTCCAGGCAGAAAGCCGAAGAGATAGATGGTATAACAAGATGGCTGTTCTAGACAGAGACCTTAACAAGTAAAACAACGAGCAGGCTGGCCCCAAACTCAAAAATCCACCTGCCTCTGCCTCCCAAGTGCTGGGATGTTTTAAAAATCTTATAAAGACATATTGCTCTAATGTACCCGACCAGCAGGTCCAGTTATTCCAGGGTCCCCGTAGAGGCGCTACCTAGGGATCATGGGGGGCGGGAGGGGGAGAAAGACCGGGACCCTGTGTTCAACAAGCTTTAGTCAGAGTCCATTTAATATTTGGAAAGCAATGGCTTATAAGCAGTAAGAAGGGGAAGTGAGACAAAGGCAGTAAATCTTGAAACAGCCAAATGGGATGTCTTGGCATGAGGGATAAAGACACTTTGAAGGCCAGTTTGTCAATTAACTGGTTCCTGTAAGGAGGTCTGGTATCTAAGTAATCAGTTTATTGCTCCAGCCAGTTCCTGGTATGGCAGATCAAAGAAGGTGAGATAGCAGCACTGTGAGATGCTTGCACTCCAGTAGTTAATTAAGGCATTCAGGCAGTGAGAGGAGAGGCAGGAAGGCAGGATGATGCCAGACCAAAAGGCTCAGGGCTTGGTGATTATCCAGGGATGCCCCTTATCTTTTATGGCTAGTCAGTTCCTGGAGTCTTCTGTGCCATGAATTTGTGGGAAAGGCTTTTGTTTAACAATCTCACAACCCTGCAACAGCCATCTCAGGGCTGAGCATTTGTGGCCATGTAGATTAGAATGGCTCCTTACACTCTAATAAGCCTCACAGGATATTCAAATTCTGTCTAATGTGGGCTCTACGGGAATCTTGGGTTATTATCTTGCTTGGCAAAATAGAAAAGGCCTAAGAATAGGTTTATACAGTATTTTAGTTTACTTCATTTGTTTTGGATTACTTTAACTTTCAAAATGGGTGTGATTTTGAGTTTTATGGTAATATTATTCCTCTGGGAGAGAGGGCAATATGAAGGTTTTTCTGGTTACTGGCTCAAGGATGTGATGTTTTGGGAGAAAGGTTTTGTCTTTATGGTTTTTTTTAAGGTAATTAGTGTCTATACATCTTCCAGAGTAATATGAATCAGATTTGATAAAGGGAGACCCCCTGAAGAACTATGTTCCAGAGAATCAAACAAAAACGTTATCTTTTTTTGGTTGTTGTTGTTGTTTGTTGTTGTTGTTGTTGTTGTTGTTGTTGTTGAGATAGGGTTTCTCTGTGTAGCTCTGGCTGTCCTGGAACTCACTTTGTAGACCAGGCTGGCCTCGAACTCATAAATCGGCCTCCCTCTCCCTCCCAAGTGCTGGGATTGAAGGTGTGCACCACCACCACCCAGCACCAAAAAAGTTATCTTGATAATAAAATTTTGTTTTGAGATTTGTATAATACAGAATATACAGTCCTGGTGAGTCTTCTTGTCAGACATGCTAAACTGACCTGTTTGAACTCCTGATGTCTTGGACTTTCAGCCAGATCCAGTCAGGACACAGACATCAGAGAGTAAAATAATCATTGGTGTACCCTTCTCTCCTTCAAAGATATCTCAACGCCCATTTTCAGCTTGAAGAAGTTATGAAGAGTGGTCGTCACAGTTCCGTGGGCTTTGGGGCTGGAGGTGGTTGTTCTAGGGAATTTAGAAATGGTCATAATTGGAACAGGGAGGAAATAGCTGGAATTGATTATATAGCCATAATCTCATTTTGTAGAAATCTTTATAATTGTTACTAAGTTGAAATCATAATTTCTTATTTTGGCACAGAATTTATTTTGATACAAAAATCAAGGTTCCCATTGGTATAAATTTCTTCGTTTGATACAAAATTTTATAAGTACAAGGCATGGACCCAGTACTTCTATAAGTGCCATTACAAACTGATCTGAGATGTTTAAGACTGTGAGTTAAGGGCCAAATGGCAAATTCATAGCTCTGAGTTTGTTAGTAAAATACTTCAGATATTTTACTTAGAAATATCTGAGGATAATTAACAGACAACAGTCCAGATTACTTTACATAGATAGTTGGTTTTCAAAAACGTCAGAAATCCACAGAATGTGACATTTAATGTAGTTTATTCCCTTGTTGTTGAGACAAATCTGCTCCCAACAGCTTCCTATTCATGCATTCAAAGAAGCAGCTGAGCATCTCTACCTCCAGGTGAGGCTGTGCATCGTGGCTAGGTGGCCACTGGGCAGAAAACTGCCAATCTCTCCTGCAGACCTGTGCTGTCCTTGAAAGAACACAATTTACAGGTTAGGACAGCTTAGTTCTGTTGAGACAGAATAGGCTAGTCCTTAACTATTCCTGTTTTTCAATGTTCTGTCAGATTATCCTGGGTCAGAATGGTGAAGACTGATGCTCCAACATCCTGACTTCCTGGGGCTGTTTAGGTAGACCGCTGTCTCTACAACTTGTCTCAGTTCTGGAAGCTGTCTGTGTTAGGCTTCCTATATTTTCAGATGTTGGTAGTTCTCAGATTTCTGACAGGTTGGAAAAACTACTTATAGTCTCATAGCCAACCCAGGCCATTTAGCATTGAGACAACATTTGAGAGGATGGTAATAGTTGTACTCAATTTATATTTGAGAGAAAAGTTATTTTTTTATTTTTTTATTTGAACAGAAATGGTGATATGTAGCAGGATTTTCCCTGTCCGATTAATTTAAATATGAATACAACAGAAGCCTGTGATTGGACAGGGAAGAGGGAGGAAAAGTTCCTAAGAGTTGCAGGAACAGTGAGTGAGACAAGAGAAGAGGAAGTGGAAAATGTACGATGAAGAGGACGATTCAGATCTGTGCGCCTTTAAACAGCCACAGGTGGCTCTAATACAATATAGGGATAGAATAATTGGGGAAACTTGTCTAATCTGGGTGAGCAGCTTGTATCATTATCAACTGTCTCTGAAATTATTGTGTGGGCATCTTGTGAATTGAGAATTTATATATAAATCTGACTGATTAATTATAAGCTTCTAGAGTTTTGATTTTACTGGATTACTGGGAATTTTGACAGCTAAACTCAAGGTGGGCAGTCATGGCAGTGACCCACCAAGGGACCTTATCAAGTCAGGTGGAGATGTCTCAGGAGCCCCGGGCTACAGAGCCGAGATGAGAACATCCTGCTGGAACCCTGTGGCCCACCGGTGCTCAGAGTAGTGCGGGATACTGCCATTCTTTTTCATTTTTCCCGATACATGCAACTCCAGGGTATATACACAAAAGATGGTCCACCATCCTACAAGGACACTGGCTCTACTTTGTTCATAGCATCCTTATTAGTAATACCTAGAAACTGGAAACAACCCAGATGTCCCTCAACTGAAAAATGGCTAAAGGAAATGTGGTCCATTTACACAATGGAATATACTATTCAGCCATTAAAAATCAAGATATTATGAATTTTGCAGGCAAGTGGATGGAACTAGAAAATATCATCCTGAGTGAAGTAACTCAGATCCTAAAGGACATGCATGGTATGTATTCACTAATAAGTGGATATGAGCCATAAAATACAGGACACCCACGCTACACTCCACAGAACCAAAGAAGTCAAATAACAAAGACTGTACCAAGGATGATGGTGGAATTTTCCTAACAAGAGGAAATGAAATAGTTATTGGGCATGGAAAGAGGGAGGGAACTAGGTGGGAGAGGGCATGGAAACGAGAGAGGGGTGGGACAGATGCAGTGAGAGCAAGGAAGAGAGAATCTAAATTGGTCTTATGGGGACAATTGTTGGATGTGACAAAGACTTGGCATGGAGGGAGGACCCTGGGATCTTTAGGAGCAACTCACACTGAGTCTCCTGTCACTAGCCAATATAGATTCTGAAGTGACCACATCCTGGATTCAGGAAGAAGTCACAGTGGAAAGATAAGGATAGTCTCTTTATACAACTGTGGGTGTCTTGGAACTTGACGTGTAGAGCAGACTGGCCTAGAAATCACAGAGATCCACCTGTCTCTGCCTCCTGAGTACTGGGATTAAAGGCATGTGCCACCACACCTGGCCCAGCTTGCTTTTTGTTAAGTGGACAAAGTCCTGGGGTCTGAATCAATTCTCTAGTTGGTAGCACTTAGGGTTGGACTTTTGGGAACTTAGGGCAGGTCAATTTTGGACACTGACACCTTTGTGTCACCTCTCTGAAGAATGTGTCAATCTCTCCCCTGGGTACAGGTTGACTATCTTCAATAGATCCAAGAATACATGCCTGCTGTCACTTTTCACACTGAATTAATTCCATACCCTTTCCACTTTGTTAATAAAGCCCAGGGAAGAAGTCCTGGTTGCATGGTGATCTGGACTGTAAACAACCATTTCCTTCCCCTGCTCTAGATCTCCTAATTTAAGTGTCATAATGCACTATGATTCTCTCCTCTGGGTCTCTGCTCTCCAGAAGTCTGTCATGGAGACCAATCTGAATACAAGTGGAGCTCAGGGCTGGGTCTCTAGCACATTTGAGGCAGTCAAGGAAATTCCCTCTTGAAGACTGAATACTGAACTTTGAGATACCAATTATTTTGGTATATTCAGTATTTTTTATAGCAACTTGGCTTGTCAGAGTAAAAGAACATAATAATGGTATATTTTTGTCATGGTATTCAGAATAAGAATTCCCACATGCTTTTGTCATCCCCTAGAGGGAACTGCTAAAATTGCAAGTGTGGGCCCGGCACATAGAAAAAGTGTCTCACTTACAGGAATACCCAAGAATTCACCAAAAGTAGCATTTGGATTCTGAGCAACTTGCCTGGCTACTCTCCATGGAGCTTTTAAGAGAACCACATTACATGTTATTCACGTTTGAGCTGACAAGCTTGCTGTCTTCTTGATGTCTGCTTGGGGGGAAACCTCCAGGAAATAAAATGGTACTGGCTACTCTGTCCAGTGGCAGTTAACTTTTGTTATCAGTGTAACCTCTAGTTTGCTAGAATGTTAAGTTGCATCTTTGTTCTTCAGCCTTCACTAGCTAGGTCCCACAGTGCACATTATGCAAGCTTCTCTGTGCTTTAGCTCTTCTGTATGTGACTATCCACTGGGAGAGTCCTCAGGGTGAGACATTAGGCATCATCTGGAGGATGGTCAGAGAAGGTGGATCAACATTTCTGAGAGAGGGTCATGGTACTTCAGTAGCTGTATGCTTTAAACCAGCTCATATAATAATATCTATTTCTCAGTGGGTGTTAGGGAACATAATTACCACTTGTGAAATGTTTTCAAGTTTCCAAAAGAAAGATGATACGTCACAGCAAAGTATGATTCTCCCAATTGTGATCTTTTTAAGCTCCCCCTGCGGCTTACTAACATAAAATTGCATGAAACTGCTATTGTAACAAACTATGATTATTACCCATAATGATTCCAGATTAATGTTTAAGGTATTGCTGTGTTCATGAAAACAACAACTCAAACTGGCTGGAATTGAATATGCTTAACTTAGTCCTCTGCTATGAGGTTGCACCACTCTTAGATTTGAAGAAAAAATAGAATTCTTAGAGCATTCTTTAAGGATTTATGGGTTTGGCACTAACATGCAGTAGGCTGTGCATTGTGCATGGTCTCTCTGAACTTTCCAAACCAGGTGGAAAAGTAGATTTTTTAAATTTCTATTTTATAGAGGAGAAAATCTGAGCCTCGAAGATGTTAACTTGCCTAATGAAACAAACCTGGCAGTTCTAAATAGTATGACTGTGAGTGGATGAAGCCAGATCTGAAACGACCACCAAGTCTAGGCAGGAGTCACGGAGACTCTAAACTCGATTAGGATCCTTAAGAATGAGTTCCATATCTCCAGTTTGGGCATTCTGATGGTCAGACCTGCTGACAGTGGAAGCCCAAGATGAGAGAGTAGATGACTGGTGTAGGGTGTGTGAGGATTGGAAGGTCAGCAAAATCTGGGTAGCTTGGGGCGTGGGAAGGAAGCTGATATGCAACTCTAGTAGGTGTAGCACAAGGTTCAGTTAATTTGTGGGAAACCTCCAAATCCTGGTACTGGTCTGGGTAACAGGTGGCTAGGGTGACAGGTGTCTGCGATGATCTCACTGTGGTACTCCAGTTTGTCTTTCTCCCTAATTATGACTTCCACCCAGTCATCGTTCCCCTCCCCCGAAGTTCCCCCTCTTCTTTTTGTAGAGGTTCTGTCCCATGGGCAGGCAGGTCGGTACCTGGGAGCAAAAAGAACCACTGTCAGTGCGTAACCTCCCGCTTCTGGCTAGCTGGGGGGGGGGGGCGGGGGGGATTGGAGTGGGTGGGGCGGAGGGCGTCCTCAGTGCGCATGCGCACCCTAGCTACGGAAGCCGGAAGGAGTGTCAGAGACAGTTGGTTGCTCTGGTTTCTCCTGGCGGTGGCGGTGGCGGTGGCGACTAGGCTGCCTCTGGCAGCATGAACCCGCTGTGAGGCGCAGGCTTCGCGCGGGGGGCGGGAGGAAGAGGAGGACGCCTCGGCGAAGTTCTCCGCCATGAACCTGAGGGGCCTCTTTCAGGACTTCAACCCGAGGTGAGGCGGTTACGCCTGCGACGCCAGGCGAGGGCTTGGGTTCGGGTAGCGGCCGGGAGAGGCGCGGCGGCCCCGGCACTGCGGTCTGAGCACCCAGGCACCAGCCCGAGGCTCCTTATGGCTGCCAGCTGCTCTCGGGAAAGCTGTGCTGGCCTCAGAGTTGGTCCATCCCCTTCTTCCTCCGCAACTGGTACCAGCCGGCCGTGGCCCAAGTTGCCCAGCTTGGAGACGTGTCCTTCCGGAGGGAAGCCCATTGATCTCCAGTCGTCCTTTTTCATTGGTATTCCCATTTCTCTGTCTTGATTTCTGTTTTTTCTTTTCACCGCTCTGCTTGTCCCCATTTTCTGTGCCAGGGCCATCTCACTTGACCCTGACACCCCCAGCCACCTTCCCACATGTTTCTTCTAGTTTCAGTTCTTGGGGCTTTCCTTGGATTTATGTCTGTCCGCCGTTCTTCTTTGCTTATTTGTCAAACTGATGTCTGAGATACTGAATTTTTAGAGTCGTTGCCAGGGTATGGTAAATCTTACATAATGCCTTTGGGGGTGAACCTGATCGTTTCCAACGCATTTTCTTAGTTTTCTCTATAAGTTTATTCGCAGGACGTAGATATTGCCCTGCTTATTTTCCAGACTTGAAATACCTAGTGGACAGTGTGGAGAAAACACTGGCTAAAGTATATAAATCTCTGTCCTTGCACTTGCCAAACTGTTGTAAAAGTGTTCCCTCTGCGGGCTGTGAGCTCCCAAAGCAGAAACCACTTCCTGGTTGTTTCCTTCCACATCACCTTCCACCTATTCGTATAGTAGACACTTATAAAACGTCTTTGGAACTGAATTGAGTCAAGACCTAGACTGGAGACCAGGCCATGGACAATCAAGTAATTCTTTACTCTTCTTTAGTAAGCTGGGAGATGAGTTCATTTCACTGATTTTTTTAAAGTACATTGCTATTTAAAAGTATTTGCTCATTTATTTCTAAGTAGGAAGACATGCACTCAAGTAAGCTAGTCTTCCTCTGTATGCTATGTCCTGTGCTAGACACTTAATGATGGTTGGCAGTCCCAGCCTGGAAGTAATGGGAATATAAATAGATAATTTGCTGTATTATGCATTCCTGAGAATGCCACTTTCTTGGCTTTTTGTTGGAGACAAAAGGAACTGGAGAGACATGGAGGGGACTATTTGGAGTGCAGTCTCCTTGAGAATGGTAACATTTTAAATTTTAAAGCCACCCTACTGGCCTGGGTGCTCTTATTGTCTTTGTGTTTATATTCTGGCCTTGATCTGTGCTCATCATTGATGGCCTTGTAGCTTCTCTGCAGAGAGGAGTTCATTTAGAGTAAATACCAGAGAACTAACCATAGTTTTTCTTCTACTGCTCCTAGGATTATGGCTTGTCTGTAGGACTACAGTGTTGGTACTGAAACTGGACAGGTCTTGTGTATTTTCGTTGTTTGGAGAGAGTGATAAGAAACAGAAATAAAGGCTGAATTGTTTTGTGTCCTTGGGCAATTCACTTATCTGTTTCATCTGTAGAATAGCATAATTGCTCACAAGGCTATTGAACCTGAATTAATGACTGATTGCACAATGTGTTATAAATAGAAATTTCCAGGACTTGTTTATTATGGGACAGATAGTCCAGAAGCTACAAGGTGATCTCCTAGGTTATCTTAAGAGTTGTGAAAGCAAAATAGTGGTCCTCTGATAACACCCTTAGCCTGTTTTTCCTTTACTTTTTTTCCTTCCAAATAGTAAAGTCTAAAATTTATAATGAAATACTTCAAAGAGATTTATAATGACCATCAACACATTTACTTGTGCCTGAATTCTAAGTGGAATAAAATGTGTCTTTCCCTGAAAAAATTAAAGGTCTCTTATACCCCATCAGTGGGAAAGAACAGTGTTGTTACCTTATAGCTGTTCCAGGGATACAATGGCCAGATGATAGTAAGTAGATTTTTGGCCAGATGATATTAACTAGATTTTTCTTACCTGGTGATGTTTCATAGACTGTGGACGATCTCATTTATTAGCATTGCCTCATGCTGACAAAAGCCTTTCAGACATCTGGAGAGCAAACTGGGGCGGGGGAGGGGTTTGACAGGAAAGCACCCTGTGCTGAGACTGCAGATCTGTGCTTCTGCTGTATTCTGTCTCTAATTCCGAACCAGTTCACACATGGCCCTCTTACTTCAGGACTTCATCACGCTCTGCTCGTTTAATAGGACAGTTACTTCTCTCCTTGACTCAGTTCCCATTTATCATTGAAACCTCTGTTCATTTGGTAGTTGCTGAAAGTAAGTTGTCCTGGCTTCCTCAACCTGGTCCATGTACAATCTCTGTAGAATATCATAGTCTTCCTTTAGAGGCCTTATCTGTGGCCTTGCATGTGTCTTTGTTTATTTAATTAATATTTCTATCCTACTGAAATTCAAGCCATGTGAGCCCAAACCCATGGCTTTTATTGTTGTAATTTATATCCATGAGATAATAGCTGGCTCAGTAAGTATTAGTGAAAAGAATAACTCACCAGAGCCTGTAAGAACAGTCTAGAGCTCCTTCTCAGTGACTGCTTTCTTGCTGGTGTATGAACTATTCATTTTCCCTCTGTCTTCCTGTGTCCCTTCAGAGTGTAACTGTTCTATTGACCAGATGGGAAAGACCTTAACTGTACAGGAGAATGTACTTTCTTAATTTTGGAGATTATCACAGAAATAGCCACTGTTATTATTTGGTGGTTCCCAAAGCCTGGACTGTGGCTCCAGGCCTCCTCTAATACCTTGCAAATCTTGGTCACTGAGAATTCACTGCAGTTTGTCAGTTTTCTAGAAATAGTAGTGATACAAAATGATTGAAAATTATTTAGTACCCAGCTGGGAAGGGCTGATAGCTGACCCTATACCTATTTACATCTGCCACAGAACTGGTTGATCATGAACTTCTTTTTAGAATTGCCTTTTAAAGTTAAACTTGTTACAACATACTGTGTCTACCAAGAATCCTCCTCGACTGCCTGAAGCCTCTTAACAGCTTTATTGACTAAACAGACTATTAGAAGGGTACAGAATTGGAAAACTGATTCCAGAATGTTCCTAGGAGGTGGAGATCTAGAAGTATATGGCTTTAATAGGCAACCTGACCACTTCACAAGGCCTTGGAGTTGTCTACTATTTTGGTAAAGTTATTATTTGTTAGAGAAGGCCCTTCAACCGTGGCAGCCACACTGCATTGGAAGGCTGTGAGACTCTGTTTAGGCTACTGGCTCATTTGTATTGGACTCCTGATGACAGTGTGATATAGCCCTTGGGTATTCTAGACTGGAACAATGAGTAAGAAATGCTTTATTGGGATTGTTTATGTGGACATGTAATACTAATGAAGCAAATTATGTTTACAAAGTTCTTGTATGCTCCATCATCTTAAGCCATTCTTTAGTCTTTGTAAGCTGTTTTTTATTTTAATGTTTGGGGAAAAATGAATGTGATTGCTGGTAACCATTCACTAAAGGCCTCTGCATGCACCAGGTACATACATGGTATAAAGACATGCATACTGGCAAAGTACCCATTCACATGAAATAAAGTAAAAATTCCTGAAAATATTTATTTAAAAAGAAGAATCAGTGTGTAGTGCAGAAAATGTATGTACTGTTTTAAATATGAATGATGTTGAACATAGGGTATAGTTCAGTGGTACGGCACTTGAACAGGGCATTAGGTTTGAGTCTCCATCAGAGTAAAAATTACACAGTGTTGATTACTCCAAGAACTGCTTACAGATTGTATTTTCAGAAGCAGGCCACTGTCACTATGAGTGTAGTGTCAGTATTGATAATGAATTACTGTGTGGTTTATTGCACATCTGTTGTTGGGGAATATAGAGCTACTGGTAGTCAGAATATTTTCTTGACCTTCACTGATTAATTGTTGTTAATAATGGCTATGGCTTATTTGCATCCACCATGTGGATGTTTATTGGCAGTTTATTTTTCAGTATCCTTACTCTTAACAATAGCCCTGCAAATCAGATTGTAGCCACATTTTATTTTCTAATTTTAATACATTTTTAATTTATTGTGGGCAGTGAGCGAGTGTACACATGGCACAGTGTGCTTATGGAGGTCAGAGAACAGCTTTCAGGAGTCAGTTCTCTTCTTCTTGCATGTGGGTCCTATGGATTAAACTCAAGTCATCTGTCAAGCCAGTGGCAAGTGCCTCTATCTACTGACCCATCTCTCTGGCCCCAAACAGTTTCATTTTAGAGAGTCTTGGACTTCTCTAAAGCCATACAGGCCGTTATGGAGGAATTCAGGATTCTAATCCAGGTCAGGTTCTTTTTGAAGTTTTTTGCTTCATACTTTATGCCCCATCCTCCTGTGACAGAGTAAGTTCAATATACTGAGGAGCCATTCTAGCTAGTGTTTGGTCAGATTGACATCAGATAGTCATTTGGGAAGAAGGAATCTCAGCTGAGAAAATGCCCCACCAGATTGGCTATGGGCAAGCTGGTGGGACATTTTCTTGATAAACAATTCATGTAACAGGGCTCAGCTCACTATGTGCCACTTCTTGCCCTGCCCTGCCCTGCCCTGGCAATGACTTTCTGATTGTTTTGCTGATGGTTCATAAGTGTACAAGGTGAGTAAAATTTCAGATAAAAGTACTGAATTCTAGGTGTAGGTGCCGTATAACTGATAATATAGTGAGTTATGATCCAGTAGTGAGAAAAGTGACCACCAAGTAAGATTTTTATGTCTCTCTTTAATAATCCTACAGAAATAATAGATAGAACTTAGTATTTCTACCATGTTTCCACTTATCTTTATCTTAATGAATCAGTATAAGAAATCAGATGAGATATATGCTATAAGGATGATTGAGTGTCCATCTTTTTACTGGCCTGGTATTGTTTAACAATGATTTTTTTTCCCTCTGCATTTTGTGCTTTTGTATATATTTATTAGTCAGATGTTCTTAAACATTTTTTGTCTTAGTAAAACAAGTTAAAATTTCTACTAAAATATTTTCCATATTGTAATAAAGTTTTACTTAGTCTAAGAGGTAAAGTCCTTTTAATAATTTGTGAAAATATCCATAGTTTGTCAGTTGGAACTAGTCTTTCAAGTCATAAACAAAAATTTTTCACCTAAAGTATATGTGTAGGGGGTTAGCTTACTTGCATTCATATAACCTATAATCTATTCTCTAGGCAATAGATTTTTTTTAAAGATTATCATGGAAAATTTTATATAGATATAATAATGGTAGGCAAAAAATATTTCCAAGTGGATTTATAAACATTTTCTGATAAACTTGAAGATTTACATGGAAAATATTTCTGATAATATTGAAGAAATATATAGAAAAACATGTTAAAATCGAAGATTATCTTGGAAATCATACAGATAAAATGATAGGCATAAAAATAGTTCTAAGTTGATTGAAAGTGGAATTATAAACTTTTTCAGGTAAAATAGAAGATTTACATGGAAAATATTTCTGATAAAATTCATGAAATATATAGACAAACACATTAAAATTGACTATTTCATGGAAAATTTTACAGATAAAATGGTAGATATAAAAAACCTTTCTAAGTTAATTGAAGGTAGAATTAAAAACATTTTGTGGTAAAATCAGAGATTTACATTGTAAACATTTCTGATAAAATAGAAGAAATATATAGAAAAACATATTAAAATTGAAGATAATGCAGATAAAATGGTAGACATAAACATTACTAAATTGATTGAAAGAGGAATTACAAACATTTTCTGATAAAATGAAGATTTACATGAAAAATATTTGTTAGTCTATGTCTTTTTATTGGGGAATTGAGTCCATTGATGTTAAGAGATATTAAGGAATAGTGATTGTTGCTTCCTATTATTTTTGATGTTATATTTATGTTTATGTGGGTATCTTCTTTTGAGTTTGTTGGAAGAAGATTACTTTCTTGCTTTTTCTAGGGTGTAGTTTCCCTCCTTGTATTGATATTTTCCATCTATTATCCTCTGTAGGGCTGGATTTATGGATATATATTGTGTAAATTTGGTTTTATCATGGAATATCTTGGTTTCTCCATCTTTGGTGATTGAGAGTTTTGCTGGGTATAGTAGCCTGGGCTGGCATTTGTGTTCTCTTAGGGTCTGTATGAGATCTGGCCAGGATCTTCTAGCTTTCATAGTCTCTGGTGAGAAGTCTGGTGTGATTCTGATAGGTCTGCCTTTATATGTTACTTGACCTTTTCCCCTTACTGCTTTTAATATTCTCTTTGTTTAGTGCATTTGGTGTTTTGATTATTATGTGCCAGGAGGACTTTCTGTTCTTGTCCAGTCTGTTTGCAGTTCTGAAGGCTTCTTGTATGTTCATGGGCATCTCTTTCTTTAGATTAGGGAAGTTTTCTTCTATAATTTTGTTGAAGATATTTACTGGCCCTTTAAGTTGTAAATCTTCACTCTCTTCTATACCTATAAACCAAATTAAGTTTGGTCTTTTCATTGTGTCCTGGATTTCCTGGATGTTTTGGGTTACAAGCTTTTTGCATTTTGCATGTTTTTTGACTGTTGAGTCAATGTTTTCTATGGAATCTTCAGCACCGGAGATTCTTTCTTCTCTCTTGTATTCTGTTGTTGATGCTTGCATCTATGACTCCTGTATTCTTTCCAAGGTTTTCTATCTCCAAAGTTGTCTCACTTTGTGATTTCTTTATTGTTTCTACTTCCACTTTTAGATCCTGGATGGTTTTGTTCAGTTCCTTCACTTGTTTGTTTGTGTTTTTCTGTAATTCTTTAAGGGATTTTTGCGTTTCTTCTTTAAGGGCTTTTGCCTGTTGACCCATGATCTCCTGTGTTTCTTTAAGGGATTTTTGTGTTCCCTCTTTAAGGGCTTTTACCTGTTGACCCATGTTCTCCTGTATTTCTTTAAGGGAGTTATTTAAGTCCTTCTTGAAGCCCTCCATTAGCATCATGAGATGTGATTTTAAATCCAACTCTTGCTTTTCCGGTGTGTTGGTGTATCTGGGACTTGATGTGGTGAGAGAACTGGGTTCTGATGTTGCCAAGTGGCCTTGGTTTCTGTTGGTAGGGTTCTTGTGCTTGCCTTTTACCATCTGGTTATTTCTGGTGCTCGATGGTCTTGCTGTCTCTGGCTGGAGCTTGTCCTTCCTGTGGGCCTGTAAGCCTGTGTCCTTCCTCCTGGGAAAACAACTCTCTTCTGGCAGGATCTGTGCACAGAAGGCTGTGGAGTTGCCTGGCTCCCTGGTCCAAATGGCAGTGGGAGGATTTCTGTCTCGGCTGCTCTGCTGACCTTATGCCCTGTGTGCTCCTAGCTACTCCCCTCCAGAGAGAAGATGGAGATCTCACCTGGGCCCTCAGAAGTGAAAGTGCTGCAGGGAAATCACTCTCTTCTCCTGAGCTGTGCACAGAAGGATGTGGAGTGGATTCTCCTGTCTCCCTGGTCCAAATGGCCCTGAGTACAATTCTTTTTTTTTTTTAATTTGGTTTTTTCAAGACAGGGTTTCTCTGTATAGCCCTGTCTGTCCTGGAACTCACTCTGTAGATCAGACCAGCCTCGAACTCAGAAATCCGCCTGCCTCTGCCTCCCAGAGTGCTGGGATTACAGGCATGTGCCACCACCGCCTGGCTCCTGAGTATAATCCTTAAGACCCACGTGGTAGGAGAGAACTAAAGACTGCAAGTTGTCCTCTGACCTCTGTACATGTATCATGGCACATGTAGGTAGACATGGTGCTCGAGGAGCTGAGAGCTCAGCATCTTGAATCAAAAGCAGCCAGGAGAGACTCTCTTCCAGGCAGCTAGAAGGAAGGTCTCCTAGGCAATAGATGTTACTGGAGAAACCCAATGGCTCTAAAAAGAGTCTGGCTGTATTCATTTAATTTATAACTTTTATATAATTTATACATAGTTTTAAAGCATAATTTAGAACAATCTTTAGAACTTTTATATTTAGAGTCTTCTCTTTGGTGACTACACATGAGCCTGAGTAGTAAGCTCATAAGCTTTCTATATTTCAGAAAGGACAGTAGCTTTTATAGGCTGGCCTGTGGCACACTGCTCAGTGGCAGTGCACTTATGCTGTGAAGTCAGATGTGGATGATGTACCTCCATGTTAAAGATACATCTATGGTTTGAATGTAGAATCAAACTTTTTGTGTTTTGGAAACATAATTCTCAAATTAGTATTTTTAGAAAAGTTACTATTAATGTTGTATGAATGCTTTGCCTGCATGTATGTCTATGTACCACATGCATGCAGTACACACAGATGAGAGAAGAGGCCATAGGGTGCCCTGGAACCAGAGTCATAGAAGGCTGTCAGCTGCCATGTGAGTGCTGGGAATTTAACCTGAGGCCTCTGCAAGAACAAAAGGTATTCTTCACTACTGAGCCATCTTTCCAGCCCTTTAAACTAAAATCCTAATGGCATTAGAGGCAACTTGAGAGATTATCAGGATACCACATACTTGAATTTTAAAATGTCAGCTTCAGAAGCAGGAAAAAACACAATTTCATAAATCTTGGGTACAAAATTAATTTAATACTCTATGTGATGAAGTGGGAAGAATAGCCAGTCTACAGCATATTGGTAAAGCAGTGGTTAAGGGGCAGAAAAAGCACTGCTGTGCCCAATTGTCATGTGATTGGAAGAATTTAGAACAACTAACAGATGAGACTGATTGTTTTCGGGTCTTTATTTTTCCAATACCTCTGGAACCAGTCCCATGGTCGCCACTTCTCTTCCTCCTACTGCCTCAGTCAGATCCCATACTTTGTTTTCCTAGCTCCCATCTCACTTTGTCCATACTACCATTTATACAAATGTTATAACACATTGTAACTGTGGCTTTCTGTGTAAATGTCTATCAGAAACCCCTTAGAAACAGAAAACGTAATCACTCACTTTTGTTTTCTCAACCCCAATACAATATGTGTTCTTCATGGAACTTTTAAATACATTGATATGGAATTTGTGGCCTTAAAATGTATTTTACCGTTTTTTTATGTGTATGAGTGTTTTGCCATCGTGCATGTCTATGCACACGGTCTGTACAGGGTCCCTGGAGTCCAGAAGAAGAGGTTGTATCCTCTGGAACTGAAGCTATAGTCAGTCATTAACTGCCTTTTAGGTACTGGAAACTGAACCCATGTCCTCTAGAAAAGCAGCTAGTGATTTTAACTGTTGACTCATCTCTGCAGCCCAGAATTAATGACTTTTTTTATGAGCTAAAATGTTTCTGTTATTTCTCCTCATTTTATTATATTTGTTTAAAATGAACTTTTTCACATTTTGCTTTCCTTCTAGTAAATTTCTCATCTATGCCTGTCTGCTGCTGTTCTCTGTGCTACTGGCCCTTCGTTTGGATGGCATCATTCAGTGGAGCTATTGGGCTGTCTTTGCTCCAATATGGTTGTGGAAGTTAATGGTTATTGTTGGCGCATCAGTTGGAACTGGAGTTTGGGCACGAAATCCTCAGTATCGGTAATACTGCTTTATAAAACCCACTGATCTATATCTTGAGAGAACAAAATCTTGATGATTCTCACTAGAGATAACAAAGACAATTTCTTTCTATTTGAAGTTTTATGAGAACTGCAGTCCAACAAATATTCCTCATCAAGATTTTGAAAACATAGACACTTGTTATGTATTTTCTTACAGAAGATTGATAATTTGGAAGATGGTTTAATGCCTAGAAAGGCAACCAGCATAATGCCAGACACCCTAAATATAGAAATGTTTTGCCATAGCAGACTAAAAAGCACAGAAACACTCTGTATTTCCATGTCTACTAGGGATCTGACTTATGTAGTTCACTTTTAGAACTAGGCTTCCCTTTCTCCTACTCCTCTAATCCTGTTATGCCAGGGAGTGAACTTGGGCCAAAGGCTATGCATCCCTCAGATAGGAACTGGGCAGTGAGGTAAACTGAGAACCAGATGTTAAAAAAGAAGATAGAGCTTTGGGGGTCACAGAAGTTGTGGCACCCTGGTGTGGTTGGATTCTGTGGGAGTCACTACATTTCCTTTCTCAAAGATAAGGGAGGAGAGAGAGGAAGTGGAGAGAGTGAGGACCATTAGAAATCCACAGCAGGAAGATGAGTACAGGCATTCCTGATAGGACAGTGAGGTCCAAACAGCTGTTCATGTGAAGACGGGGCCACTTTAGCTTTAAACATTCTTGTTTATCAACTTTTAAAAGAAGTTATAGTTTATAGACTGTGTAAAATGCATATCTTATAGGCATGTAGGACTTTCAAAAGGCTCTACATACCAAATCTTAGCAAATGAAGGATATTAATGTGTGAATATCTCCTTTCTTGTCCCCCCTGAGATTATAATATGCCAGGCAGTGGTGGCATAGACCTTTAATCCCAACACTTCAGAGGCAGAAGCAGATACATCTCTAAGTTCAAGGCCAGCCCAGATTATAGAGCCAGTTCCAGGATGGCCAGAGCTACACATGAAACACTGTCTCTAAAAACAAAGAGAGGGTGGAATGAATAAAAGAATAAATATAATATTTCAAGACTTATTGTTATTCACATGAATGTATATCTTATATATGAGGATACCTATGGAGGCCAGAAAAGGGTGATGAATCCCTGGGGCTGAGTTATAGGTGCTGTGCACCACCCCATTATGGGTGTTGAGCACTAAATTCAAGTGTTTTGGAAGAATAGCAAGCTGTCTTAACCCCTGCACCATCTCTCTAGCCCTTATCTGTGGTTTTATATCTCTTGTTATCTCTTTTTTCTTCTTTTTTTCCCCACCTCCTCCTCCCTCCTCCTCCTCCTCCTCCTCCTCCTCCTCCTCCTCCTCCTCCTCCTCCTCCTCCTTCTCCTTCTTCTTTTTTGTTTATCAAGCCAAGATTTCTCTGTGTACTAGGCTCTGCTGTCCTGGAACTCACTTTGTAGACCAGGCTGGCCTTGAATGCACAAAGACCTACCTGCCTCTATCTCCCAAGTGCTTGGATTCAAGGTGAGCGCCACTGTGCCTAGCTTGTATATCTCCTATTGTTATGGAAAAAATTCAGACATCTATTTCTTGTTTCTTAAAACAAATCACCAATTGATACTTAAAAGTTATATGTATTTTTCCTCTGTTTTGATATTTATCATGTAAAGAAAAACAGTTGTGCTTGTGGCTGGCTGGATGTATGGTATGCACAGGCAGAGTTATTCTCTTGTCACCATTATTCAGCAGTATGCTAGTGAGGTCTACAGGAGTTACCTGGGACCTTCTTTTCTCTTTGTTCTAGTCTCTAGAATATTTATCACCCATAGGGCAAGTGTGTCACAAATCTTTATCTGTATTTTGAATGAACATTATATGTCTTTCCAATGCATTATAAACATTTTAATTTTAGTTTATAAATAATTTATGTTTATATTTATACAGGTAATTATTATTTTTGAGCCAAACTTTAACTTTCTTTTTAATTTACAGGTTTTAATTTATTATCATACTAAAATAAAGATTAATAAAAGAGTTATTACTTTTTATTTGCATTTTAAAGTAGCACCGAAGAAGATTGCCATATCTTATTGAATGTAACCTATACCTGCAGATGAAGCTAAAATTATATTTATAGAATTGCATGAAATATGATTTGTCTAGTTTTTAATTCAGTGAGAAGTGAGGATCATGAGATGTGGCAGAAGTAATTAATGGAATAATCTTGGAAGTAACTCTGATAGTTGAATTTATGTTAGAAACCTAAGTGTTCCTAGATATTTGCAAGATTGTCTGTTAAAGATAGGTTGAATTTAGCTTTTTACTTCCGTCTTTTGTTTTGCATATTTACAGTTGAAATTCAGAATGGGAATTGACTTGGTATTTGCTGTGCTCTACTGTGGACACTTGTACTGAGAATTCTGAATGTGTTTTTTTTTTCTTTTTCTTCTTCCCATCCCCTTTTAGAGCAGAAGGAGAAACATGTGTGGAGTTTAAAGCAATGTTAATTGCTGTGGGCATCCATTTGCTCCTGCTGATGTTTGAGGTTCTGGTCTGTGACAGGATTGAGAGAGGAAGCCATTTCTGGCTTCTGGTCTTCATGCCATTGTTCTTTGTCTCCCCAGTGTCTGTTGCAGCATGTGTCTGGGGCTTTCGGCATGACAGGTCACTAGAGGTGAGGTTTGTGTAGTAATCATGTTTTTAAAACATTTACTATAATGTCAGTAACATACTAATCCTTAACTCTAGATTGTGCTTTACAAGAGAGCAAAGACCTTCAGCTTTCTCCTAGTGTCCTAGTGTCCTGTCTTATAAGCCACATGTGTCCGTCTTATGAAACAACCAATAGGATAGATAGAAATAGCTACAAAGAGAGAGACTTGAAGGAATGGCTCCATAGTTGTGAAGCTGGCAGCCTATATCCATAGAACAGGCAGGCAGGCTGCAGGTTCGGCAGGAGTTGACACTCTAGGTTGCCTGAATTTCCTCCTTTTCAGGATAACCCCCAACTGTTTGGATAAGGGTTACTTACCCTACAGTACTGAGAATAATCTCCTTTAAAAACTTGATGGTGTCACAGTAACACATATCCTAGTATTTAATTAGATATCTTGGTAAAATAGTCCACCTGAATTGATATATAAAATTAATTGTCTTACTACCTCATACCCTATGCTGTCAGTCTCTAGCTGCCCGCCCTCTAGTCGCCTTGTCCTGATATACCCATGTATTTATTTTTTAATCAAGTATCTATATATGTCAGCCCTTTAGGTCCAAGAAGAGGACATACAGAACTAAATTAAAATGCTAAGACTAGAAATAGTAATAAAGAAAACAATTGTGGATAATATTCATAGTATCCCTAATCTGTGCCAAACATTTGGATGATCACTTCACAAATAGCAGCAACTTAGTAAATATTTACAACAACCTGTGAGAGAGGTGCAATTGTTTTTCTAGGAAGGATAATTATTCATGGCCACACATTAAGGAGGAAGGCCAGAATTCCATTTCAGTCAGGCAAAATCCAAAGCCAGAGCAATTAACTAGAAAGGAACTGAGGACACAAAGCAATATACTAGTAGATTTAGAGGTGAATGGGAAGCAGTAGAAGGACAGCATTCAGGAGAGAGTGAGCTCACTTGGGGGTCAGTTTAATGCCAGGTTGGTGCTTCTAGAAGAGCCTTGTAGAAACTGCACACTGGACCTCTTATACAGAAGTATGGCTAGCTTGCAGGCACATTTCAGAACTAATCACTAGGCAGTATGGTAATCTACAGTGTTGCTGAAACTTTCCCTCCACCCCAGGTGGTGTGAATGAGTGCATGTGTGTGATTCAGTGAAAGGGATGTCTGTTTGGAATGCTAGAAGTATAGCCATTTAGGGAATGGATAGGGAGCCCAAGAAGTTTCTCTGAGTGCTCACAGCATGCAAGACTATACAATATGATTCTTGAAACTCAGTAGTACAAGAAAGGATTAGTCAACCTTAAAATGCTCTTGAAATAGCCCAGTAAGATGCAGCTATAAATCTTCTGCTGCCTATTAATACTGAGAGCCTTTGTAAATAGGAGTTGTCAGTAACTTACAATGGAACCATTCTTTTTTTTTATTGGATATATTCTATATTTACATTTCATTTCCCTTTTTCTGGTTCCCTGCCCCCCAAAGGTCCCACATGTCCTTTTCCCTCCCCCTGCTCCCTCATTCACCCCTTCCCACTTCCATGTTCTGGTATTCCCCTACACTGATGCTTTGATCCTTTCCAGCACCAGTGTCCACTCCATTCTTCTTGTCAGACATCATTTGGTATGTGGATTGTGTCTTTGGTGTCCCAAGCTGGAATGTACCCAAAAAGTGGGTGTCTTAGTCAGGGTTTCTATTCCTGCACAAACATCATGACCAAGAAGCAAGTTGGGGAGGAAAGGGTTTATTGAGCTTACACTTCCACATTGCTGTTCATCACCAAAGGAAGTCAGGACTGGAACTCAAGCAGGTCAGAAGCAGGAGCTGATGCAGAGGCCATGGGGAGATGTTCCTTACTGGCTTGCTTCCCCTGGCTTGCTCAGCCTGCTCTCTTATAGAACCCAAGAATACCAGCCCAAAGATGGTACCACCCACAAGTGGCTCTCCCCGACTTGATCACTAATTGAGAAAATGCCCCACAGCTGGATCTCATGGAGGCACTTCCCCAACTGAAGCTCCTTTTCCTATGATAACTCCAGCCTGTGTCAAGTTGACACACAAAACTAGCCAGTACAGTGGGTTAGGCCAGGAGTGCTGAATCACAGAAGACGTGAACTTACTTGTATTTGGACATTTTTGCTTTATTGGGAAATTGACAATTAGTTCCTTATTGGGAAAGGTCAGTAGCACAGTCAGAATTAATGATGCAACACCAAATGTATAATTGTTGGCTTAAGGTGACGTCCTCAGAAGTGGAAAAGAAGGCATGGGATTTATGGCAGAGTCCTGGTTACAAGTAGAAGCAAAATTTAGGGTACCTATAAATCAGCTATATACTGATTATTAGCAGAGGCATAAAGGAGGCTTGGAGGAAATCTATTGTAGATTGCCTCTTTTGTCTTTCCTCTTTTAAAAGAAGGTCGCTATCAAGCCAATGTTCAGATCTTAAACAACAAAATGGCCAACGCACCAACTAACCTTAAGAATGAGACAAAAGGCATGTGCTCAGTTCCCCTCAGCATGATCCATTGTTCATTTCTGTTGCCAGAATAATCAGAAGCTTCCAGCATAATATAATTAAAGTTTTATAGCATTAAAATTTTCCTTACCTATGAGTGTTTTAAACAAATAACCACTGTGTTCAATGCAACTTATTTAACTGGTTCTTTTCTTCATCTTTAGCTAGAAATCCTGTGTTCGGTCAACATTCTTCAGTTTATATTCATTGCCTTAAGACTGGACAAGATTATCCACTGGCCCTGGCTTGTACGTAGCCTTTTTAAATTTTTAAACATTTTATTTTAAAAGTAATAAATATTTATTTCAAAAAATTTGGAAAAAAGACAAACAAGCATGAGCACCACTGGGAGCTAACATAGTGCACAGATAGTTGAGACTCATTTGTACCAAGCTTTTTTGTTTTAATATAGCTTAAGCATTTGTTCTTAAGAAATATCATTGTGAAGATAACATGTAAGGCTTCATTGACTCATTAGTAGCATTTTTTAAACATGTCTGAATGTTTCACTTGCTGCTCATATTTGAGATTTCAAATGTGTCTATTTGTATATCTATTTTGAAGTTTTCTAAATTTTTAAATATACCCTACTTATATATGTTTATGAAGAACAGTAGAACCTTTCATTTTGTGTTTTTAATATGTAACTGTCAAATCAGTTTAATTACCATATTACCTCTGACATTTATCATTTATTTATGCAAGGAATGTTCAAAATGCTATTCTCTTAGAGCTATTTTGAACCACTTAATTATTATCAATCATAATTCTGATGTTCTAAAAACATTACAATTTTTTTATCTTAAACATCTGGTGTATTTTTGCATATTAAAAAGTCCTTGTTTATTATTTTAATGTTTTCTTAGAAAGTATTCTAGAAAAGGTATCACTGAGTTATAGATAATTTTTAAGTTCTTGAGATTTTATTTTTATGTGTATGAGCGTTTTCCTGAATGCATGCCGTTGAAGCCTGCAAATCAGTGAAACATTCTTTATACATGGCACCAATAATATGAGCCATAAGATAAAATTATAAAGTTTTACTTCATAAAATAAAGGAAAAGACAGGTCACTGACTGAGGAAAACGTTTTGCAAATATGTATCAAAACTTTGACTTCTGGCCAATATATACCACAGAGTCAATTAAAAAAATAAGGACTTATTCATGTGTACACACCTACCCAGACAAATACATAGACATAGGTGATTGAGGGAGTCAGTGACTAGAATTGAATAACTCCAAGTGAGAATAAACATGCAGAGGTGATGCTTGAGTAAGTGAGTAAACAGATATGTGAGCGACTGAGTGAGAGGGAGGAGGGAATCTGCAAGGGAATGCGGGAATAGGGCTGTGGGGGGAGGGGGAAGCTGACAGAATGACAGGGTAGCAGCAAGGAGGCATTCTTACATGAGTTGCTAGACAGAGCAAGCATAAGGGACTATTGGAGTGAAGGAGTATGTGAATGAGTGCTATGAAGAGGTGAGAATGGACGTGAGAGTAAGTGTGAAGAACTGAGTGTATGAGAGCAAGGAGTGAGGAAGATGCAGGGGAGGAAGAAGGGATTCCATTGCTCTGGGTTACGTGCCTGCATGCGTGGGTGGTGCATGAGGGAGACTCAGTGTGGCTAGGAGAGAGGATTACGTGAGCGATCATGAGTGAGGAAATGAGCGGGGTGACTGGGTCTGTGAGGGACACTGAGGACATAAGATTGAGCAGGTAAGGACGTGTGTGCTAGAGTGAACATGCCAGCCACTGAGTTAGGGGAGTAGAAGGAACTGAGAATGGAGTGTGGGAATGACTGAGAGGCAGGGAGCATGGAAATGAGTGGATGACAAAATGGGGAACTTGAGACTGAGGGAGGGCCAGATGGCAGGTTGTTACCTGAATAGAAGAGGGCCTGATGACATTATTTCCTAGATGGCAGTTCTCTGGTGAATGTGGTGTTCCCCATGCTATCTCCATGACAGTCCTAGACAGTAGGACTGTCTGTAGTCGTGCCTCCCCAGCAAAATGATAAAGGCAGCTGCCAGAGCTGCAGGGAAGCTCTCAAGACATACTGTCTACTTCTCTCCAGGTTGTGTGCGTCCCTCTGTGGATTCTCATGTCCTTCTTGTGCCTGGTGGTCCTCTATTACATCGTTTGGTCTGTTCTGTTTCTGCGCTCTATGGACGTGATTGCAGAACAACGCAGAACACATATAACCATGGCACTGAGCTGGATGACCATTGTCGTGCCTCTTCTTACCTTTGAGGTAAGGTTTCTACAGGAAATCTCTTCTGCTCCCACATTCTACCTTTATCTGGGACAGCATCTACCGGAGCTAGATAGGTATACTGCTATCCTTGTGGGAGACAGTCCAAAGGGATCTTGCAACAATGAGGAATGTGCTTGCAGGACTCAAAGAGAACTTTTTACCCACAAGGCATTTGGCCACATCCAGCTTCTACTCTAAAAGGGTGTTGGACGACCTAGTTTTGTATTGAAGTTCAGTAGAGAATACTAGACTAGATACTATTGACTCCTTTGAACAAACTCTGGGAAGTATTTCTCATAAAACTCCTGGCAGAGGGGATCTTTCAGCAGTAGACTTTAGTTTGGCCCTGGGGAAGGATGCAAAATTTCCCATGGTCGTTTTTTCCTGTGGATGGATGCTGCCATTATCTATGGTAGCCTTCCCTCTTCTCAGATATGACAGGGAAGGATTACAATGGGGACAGTTACAGATTTGGTCCATTTTATGGTGATGCATCAATAACTAACTTTGTCTTTCTCTAGATCCTGCTGGTTCACAAACTGGATGGCCACAATGCTTTCTCCTGTATTCCAATATTTGTTCCCCTGTGGCTCTCATTGATCACACTGATGGCAACAACATTTGGACAGAAAGGAGGAAACCACTGTATGTTCACAGACTAAGAAATTCTCTCTCTCTCTCTCTCTCTCTCTCTCTCTCTCTCTCTCTCTCTCTGTGTGTGTGTGTGTGGGGGGGGTCTGCACATGTGCTGTTCTTTTCAAAATGCTAAGACTCAGGACCTCAGTTTAGAAGTTATGTATATTTTAAAGATGAGGAAGGGGAGCGGTGCTCCATAAGAAGAGCATGCGATCTCATTTGCTTTGGGATGCTTGTCTGCATTCCTCCTCATTCCTCTACACACTATAAGTGGACAAGTGGAAATAGGGACAGACATGGCAGGTTAGCTCTTTGAGTTCCTATTCCCTGCCCCTTAAAAATCAGCTCAAGAGGGCTCACTTCTTTTACCCTGCGTGGTGAGACTGTGACCCCCAGAGCTCTGGAAATTAAAATTCCTCTTGCAAATTGAAAAAAAAAATCAGCTCAAGATGCTTTCTGAATTCAGGAAAAAATCCACATATCCCACCAGAATGCCAGGAGCATTTAGGACCCTTTCTGTCCCTCTTTCCTCAATAGAATGGGATCTTTTCAGTTTTGTGGAGCTAGACTACTCTGTCTTGACTAATAGTCTATGGCATGTGCTTTGGAGATGGTCTTTGAGGAAGATACCATTCTCATAAGACTGCGAGCTCCACTTCATGTAACCCAGAGAACTGCCCACCTTACATCCTTGGAAGAGGGGAGTATACAATGTAGTGCAGGCTGAGCTATAATTTTTCTCTTGGGAGAGCCAGCACTAAGCTGATGGTCCCTTATTGAAGCAGCACAACTCAGTGACCTAGTTTAAGGGCTTCCCATGAGGTCATACTCAACTTTGGCCATTTCCTTCTGTGTCTACTCAGATTTCAGATGGTTACAGGAGTCCTTTGCTTAAATACCACTCTATCAGAGTTAGTTTAACCTGGGTGTAGAGAATGGGAAGATGGTATGGTCTAGGTTCTGCCAGTGTTTGGGAATCACTTTCATAGTTAGTGGCTCTGCAGCTCCAGCTTCCCTTCCATCTGAATCGATGGCTAGCCAGGGAAAAGTGCACTCACTCTCTAGCCTGCCTCACCATTTTTCAACCAGGAGCTCTGATGACAGGCTGGAGAATCACCACCCCTCAAATAAGGATCTGGAGATACTGCCATTACTAGCCTGGGGTCTCATTCTGAGAACTTTGGAGCTGGAGGTCTCCTTTCCTCTGCCTATGGGGCAGTTAGATCCTGGCCAGGTTTTCCTTCTGAGGAACCTGGGTGAAGTGATATATAGTGCCAGTAGAACTCCTTGTTTAGGAAAGATGTGTGACATGAAAGCCTAGAGTTTGAAAGGGAAAATTCTTGTTTTTCAGGGTGGTTTGGTATTCGCAAAGACTTCTGCCAGTTTCTGCTTGAAATATTCCCATTTTTGAGAGAGTATGGAAACATTTCATATGATCTCCACCATGAAGATAATGAGGAAACAGAAGAAACCCCAGTTCCAGAACCTCCTAAAATTGCACCTATGTTTCGCAAGAAGGCCAGGGTGGTCATCACCCAGAGCCCGGGCAAGTATGTCCTTCCTCCACCCAAACTTAATATTGAAATGCCAGACTAAAGGACGCCACCAGGGCCG
Source organism: Apodemus agrarius (assembly GCA_964023405.1). Taxonomy (NCBI): domain Eukaryota; kingdom Metazoa; phylum Chordata; class Mammalia; order Rodentia; family Muridae; genus Apodemus; species Apodemus agrarius. The sequence continues at coordinate 144,357,761 of OZ030010.1, forward strand.
GAGTGTGTGCGCACTGATACACACACTCCTACTTCCCTTGCCCCCCCACCCCCCGACCTAGACCTGGAACCTCGGACCTCCATCTGAAGCCTCGTTTGCATCCAGTGTCAACCAGCCACTCCTAACAGAACACAGGTGGCAGGACTAAGTATATCTATCAATATGGATGCCAGTGACACATGAGCAAAGAACCCATTTCTTTCTGTATGGGTACCTGAAATGTGTTCTCATTTCTGTGGTACCTACCCAGGGATGATTGCTACCTAGGCCCACAGGAAACACATCTGTGGTCTGGGCAGATTTTCCAGTGCTAAAATTCCTATTAAAGTATTGAACATTGTGGTTCTTATGGGACCACTTCCATTTGTGGCTCAGCTGCGCTGCTTATAGGTAGCCAGTGGGGACTATTGGTAGGCCTGTGCACACCTGTTGTGTTCAGCCTTGCCTTGCTTTCCTTGTCCCTGCTACCCAGAAATTTCGCTTTAGGCAGGATGACAGCAGGTTTGCAGGGCTTCGTCAGTGAGCCCTTCCCAATGGCATGATTCCATGCCTGTATAGTATTTATACAGCTATTTTAGCACTGTAATATACAGTGTCAAATCCTACTTCTGTACAGCATATTCTCTGTTAAAGTATTTTTTTACAAGCTTGTGCTAGAGATGGATGGGTTAAGCCACGGGAGAAGCAGATAGCTCAACTGCTGTGTCTCAGACAAATGCCCCACCTTCACTTCCCATGACCACTGACACTCTGGAATTCCTGCCAGTATAGCTACTACAATCGAGGAAAGCTCTGTGCTTTCCAACGTGGGGAGTGGGAGAAGTGGCTTAAAAGCCCAAGAAATGCCCCTTGAGACCAGAACACTAGAGAAGGTTACTAACCAAGGCAGGCCAGAAACATCCAGAAACTCCTATCAAAGTCCAGAGTATTCTGCCTACCTGCAAGAAGAACACTGCATACTAGGCACGCAGGTACCATCACCTGTTAGCAGTTTCTCCAGGCTCTGCTGGTATAGTCAACCCAGAACCCATCAGACCAGAAAATAACCTTCAGTCTAAATCAAATGATTCATTTCCCAATCAAAGTAAAGGGAGCCTTGATCTTCCTGATCAGGAGTTGCAATGTGTTTTTGTGGCCTCCTGATCAGTGGCTTCAGTTGCACATGATTGAAGTCTACTATGACTCTAATCCTACCCTTGCCACAGGCTTCCATTAAGCCTGTTCTGTATCAGGAGAAAGGGGAAACAGTGTAGCATTTTTTGTTTGGTCTCTTAAAAATGTGGTTAAATCCACTATTTTTTGCTCCTGTAGTTCAATAAAGTGGTTCATTTTACATGTGTACTGTGTGTATTTCACTCTATAGAAAAACTGGAATTATTCTCACCTTATGACAAGACATCCTCTGGCCACCATAGGCAAGTAAAGCGTGCAGGTGGGGCGAGCGCCCTCTGCTGCTTCTCCGAGCAGCAGGCGAGGGCAGAGACTCTTGCCATCTGTCCCTAGTGATGTTTGATGGCCTTCTGCCATTGCGAAAGCTTTGGGGGCCTTCTAGGCTGTTTCTGAGGTTCTAGAACATGCCTGCAATTGCACTATACAGTTTTATCTAGCTCTCAACTGTTTCTGCAGCTTAGGGGGAACTGGGAGGTCTTTCAGGTTATGGTTGGCAGCATCTGGCAGGAAGATCAGTCCTGAGGCTGTTGATGAGAACTACCCTGCATGTAGCCAGAGATCAGGCATAAATTCTTGCTTGAGCTCCTTGGATTTCAAAAAATGCTTTGTTAAGTCAAAACAGTAGTTGATACTAAACTGCCAGGTGCTTTTCTCCTGTTTGAAGTACCACTGGTTCTCAATCTTGGCACTTGGATGCCACTACTCTTCTCCATTTGAGGAAATGAAGATGGCTTTGCCACTACTGCTCCCAAAGGCCCAGAACCTTGGGGTCACTATGTCTCCAGTTTGGAGATTTTGTTTTTTTATAGAAATGGGAAGTGGAAAGAAGAAGTCCCATGTAGGAAGGCAATGGGATGCCAGAGCTGCTTTTGAGTAGGATGGCTGTCCTCATCTCTGAGTACCATACCCCAGATGAATGATTGCATAGAACATATATGCAGGTACAAAATCCAACCCACATCTCTATTTCTATGTTTCCGGGTCAAGTTAATTGAAATAATCTGTAAAAGCCAACTGCCAGATTGCTTGTCCTTTACTTAACTGCAAAGACCCAGTAGGAGTCTATTTTGCAAGAGCATATATGAAGGCTAAAGAGATACTGGAAGCAGGCTGTCATCTACTTTTCTATGTGCTATGACACTAATAGGTAGCTGACTGGTAGCTCTGATAGGCGGGTCTTTAGATTTCATGCTATCCCTTATTTGTGTCAGAAGAAGCACATAGTTGTAGCTCCATCATTGCGAGTCATCCTTGATTTAACTATGTTTTGATAAGAATCAAGGTTGTACAAGTACATGTAGTCTATGGGTTCTGACCAGGAGCCTTATGTTGCTTAGCTACTACATCCTGTGACACTGCCAGTCCTGAAGAGACTGGCAGACAAGGATGCATCATATGGCTTGTGCTAAAAGTTTGATGCATGACCTTAAACAGAAAAGGACAATGATGTTGTTGCTTTTATAGAGCAGAAAATTGACACATCACTTGTCTGGCTAGGAAATTTAAGAGATGACCAACTGGGTGTGTAGTGATGCTTCTCTATCAGGGGACCTGAGTCATGTATGATGCCTTTGGCAGCATCCTGATCAAAGGGTGCTCTTGCCCACAGTGTATTCTCATGTCTACATCACTAAGTATAGCTAGACATGAGGAAGGTGACCTGAGAGGCTAGGGACTCATTTTAGGTTTGGAAACGTACCATTTCCTCTAGACATAAGGGATCCCTGGATGAACATAGAAATACTGCCCCAGAGGAGACAGACCCTCTCTCCAGCAAGGCCTTCACTGTGCTTCAGAATAACTCATGTCTTTGCTGCATAGACTGTTGCAGAAGGACCTATATGAAATAGCACTCCACATGATCCCTTCGTGAATTTCTGTCTGTATTGAGTTTACATTGCTGAAAATAGGGCATTAAAGGCCTGTATTAGCAGGGCCGGAGACATGACTTGGCAACTAATAATGAATCCTGCTCTTGCAGAGTAACTCAGCTTGGTTTCCAGCACCCACATGGTGGTTCATAAACTTATGCAACTCTAGTTTTAGGAGATTTAATGTCCTTTTTTAGCCTTCTTGGGCTTTTGTACATGAAGTCATTCAAACACACACACACACACACACACACACACACACACACACACACACGTACACGTCCTCCACTGATATGACATTAGAGCTGGTCTTGTTAAGCCTATCCAACATTGGGTGTTCCTGTGTTTAGATGAGCGGGTGGAGGCTCCCCTGTGATCTCAATTTCTCACCTTCACTGCCCAGGACCTTGGCTCTTCTCTTGGGCAATGCTCTTTGTAGGAAAATCCCTAAGCTCTCTCAGACCTGAATATGGAAATCAGCGATCACTTGCATGTCACCTCTGCACAGTGGATGACTGGGTTTAGAGTAGGGATATTACTGGATCCTATCCAGCATCCTCTCAGTCCAAACGTAGTGGGAAGGTTAGGATGCTTTAGAAAGCTTAGGATGGGAGTATGTTGCCTGAGAAATCTCCCTTGTATAGGCCTGACAAAGAAGGAAAGGCTGGATTACTTGGGATCTTCTAGAGTGGGACTTCCTCAGTCTGTACTCAGGATATTATCATTTCTACTAAGTGAGCCAGAGCTGTTGCTATTCAGATTCTAAGACAAGGCATCCCTCCCAGAGTCCTTTGAAGAAGTGAGCTGAGTACCTTCCTACAAGTCTGTCTCCCTTGTGAGCATGGCTGTACTATTAGGGGTAACTCTTTCTGGAATGAGGCTTAAACCTAACCTCAATTCATGACTATGTTCCCCCACAAATTGATATTCTCTTCCTCCCTCCTTCCCTCCTTCCCTCCCTCCCTCCCTCCCTGCTCTCCATGATCCTCAGAAAAAGGCAGCTGTGATAATTCCTTTCTGACTGAGATGCAAAGGAAGTTTACCCCATTTTCATAAGGTTCTAATAACAAACCATAGCATGAGTCCACCATAGTTCACCCTGGGGATCCAATGTACTTATGAAGCATGGGCAGAGTCTGGGAACTGGGGTGGGGAGGGCCAGGCAGGTATATGGAAAGTATGTAGGTAGCATGGAGCCTCTGCATTTTTCTACCTCTAATATACTTGGTGGAGCTGACCCATTCTCCCCCACCTAAGGCCAAAGGGAAACTGGGCTCCATTCTCATTTGCTGCTTAGGCAGATTCCCTGGTACAAGAGATTGGTACAAGGTTAGCACTCTGGCTCTAGTTGCATCTGTTGCTTCTCCATTCACCATGCTGGGAGGGAGATACCTTGACTTTTCAAACCATCTCCAAATCCTAGCATAATTTTTTTTTCTTGCCACAGGGAACTAACTATACCCTACATAGTCTAAAGGAGGCTAGTGACTCACTCAGGTCAGTCACCTATATTTTTTACTTGGATACTTTCAACTAATACTTTTCAGACTTTAAAGTCTTCCAGAAGCTCATTAGCATAGAATTTGGCTTTCTGTCAGTTTTTTCCTTGGGCAGGTAGACTCCACATAAATCTTGTACATTTTGTCTTTAAGTAACCCAGACAGACCTCCTTTTCTGCTTTGCCTTTTACTTTTTTAAAAAAAATTATTTAAATTCCAAATGTTACTCCCCTTTTTGGTCCCCCTGCTAGAGTTCTTCACCCCATCCCCCCTTCCCTTTGCCTCTGAGAGGGTGCTCTACCACCCACCCATCCACATGCACCCTTCACCTCCCCACCCACCCTCACCTCACATTCACCCCCCCCCCAGCATCCCCTTCCTGGAGCATCAAGTCTCTACAGGATGACACACATCTTCTCCCACTGAAGCCAGACAAGGCAGTCCTCTGCTCCATATGTGCTAGGGGGCCATGGACCAGACCATGTATGCTCTTTGGTTGGTGGCTTAAGTCTCTGGGAGCTCTGTGGGGTCTGTTGTTGATACTGTTGTTCTTCCTATGGGGTTCCAATCCCCTTCAGCTCCTTCAGACCTTCCCCTAACTCTTCCATAGGGATCCCTGACCTCAGTCCAGTGGTTGGCTGTAAGTATCTACATCTGTCTCAATCAGCTCCTGGTAGAACCTCTCAGAGGACAGCCATGCTAGGCTCTTGACTGTAAGCACAATATGGCATCAATAATAGTGTCAGGGTTTGGTGTCTGAGCATGGGATGGATCCCAAGTTGAGTCGATCATTGGATGGCCTTTCCTTCAGTCTCTGCTCCATTTTTGTCCCTGCATTTCCTTTAGACAGGAACAATTCTGGGTTGGTGAACCCATTCCTCTGCTGGGGGCCTGTCTATCTACTAGACACCTCCAGTTCCATCTCCATACTGTTAGGCATTCCAGGTGAGCTAATCTCCATTGTGTCCTGGGAGCCTCTCACAACCCAGGTATCTGCAACTTTCTAGATGTTCTCCCAACCCCACTCCACGCTGCTGCATATTTGCACTCATTCTCCTGGCTCTCTGGGCTTTCTCCTGTCTCCCCCATACCTGATCCTGCCCTTTTCTTCCCCCACCTAGGTCCTTCCCTCCCTCTGCCGTCATTGATTATTTTGTTCCCCCTTTTAAGTGGGATTGAAGTCCCTTCACTTGGGCCTTCCTTCTTGTTCAATTCCATAGGGTCTATGAGTTCTGTTATGAGTGTTCTGTACTTTTGGGGCTAATACCCACTTCTCAGTGAGGACATACCATGCAAGTCGTTTTGGGTCTGAGTTACCTCACCCAGGATGATATTTTCTAGTTACATCCATTTGCCTAAGAATTTCATGAATTCATTGTTTTTAAATAGCTGAGTAGTACTCCATTGTGTAAATGTACCACATTTTCTGTATCCATTCTTCCATTGAGGGAGGGACATCTGGGTTCTTTCCAGCTTCTGGCTATTATAAATAAGGCTGCTATGAACATAGTGGAGCATGTGTTTTATTTACATGTGGGAAAATCCTCTTGAGTATATGCCCAGGAGTGGTATAGCTAGGTCTTCAGGTAGAACTATTTCCAGTTTTCTGAGAAATTACTAGATTGATTTCCAGAGTGGTTGTACCAGCTTGAAATCCCACCAGAAATGGAGAAGTGTTCCTCTTTCTCCACATCCTCACCAGCATCTGCTGTCCCCTGAGTTTTTGATTGTAGCCATTCTGATGGGTGAAAGGTGGAGTCTCAGGGTCATTTCCATTTGCATTTCCCTGATGACTAAGGATGTCGAACATTTCTTTAAGTGCTTCTCAGCCATTCCATATTCCTCAGTTGAGAATTCCCTATTTAGCTCTGTATCCCATTTTTAAATTGGGTAATTTGGGTTTTTGAAATTTAACTTCTTGAGTTCTTTGCTTTGCCTTTTTCTAATCTCCTCTAGGTTAGTCTACTTCATAGACAGAATCTTTACATTTGTGTAAGTCACTTAGATCTGCCAACACTTCTCCAATTCTCTCCAGATCCTGTCCCACCAAAGGGCTCAGCAAAGGCATGAAAGCGCCATACCAATGTCGAGGTCCCTGCTGAATTAACTTGTCTTTAGCTCTGTTGAAAGAGTTCTATTAGTCCTAGTGAACTTGGCACCATCCCTTGCTGTTCTTATTCCCAGTTCCCTCAGTAGTGCCCCTCCTCCCTTCATTGTCCTCCAACCCCTGATATCCATGGGAACTTCTACCAATGATAAGCACCTATCTCTAATGTCTGATATGAACCACTCCACTAGGGTGTTTCCCTCATTCCACTCATACTGCCTCAAGTTTTGAAATGTGGGTCTCAAGGAAAGATACATTGCTTAATTCCTCTGCTACAGCATTCAACCTGACCCCATCTGTTCCCATGTCCCACAAACTTGCAAGGCAGGCAGTAAGAGGCTCCTTTGCTACTTGTTTAAAGTATTTCCCTAATTTCAGCATCCTACTGCTAAATAATCTTTGATTTCCATAGTATCTGCATTGACCCATTGTTAAAAGCACTATATAGCTGACTGTCCTAGAACTAGCTCTGTAGACTAGTCTGATCTCAAACTCACAAAGATCTGCCTGCTTCTGCTTCCAGAGTGCTCTGATTGAAAGTGTGTGCTCCTCTGTGGGGAGTTTCCCCCCCTCATTCTGGGAGCAATAGTGTCAACCAACCAGATGCCCTCAGAGTTCCCATGGACTGGACCACCAACCAAAGAGTACACGTGGCTCCTGCTGCATTTGTGGTAGAGGATGGCCTTATCAGGCATCAATGTGAGGAGCGGCCCTTGGGCTTGAGGGTGTTGGGTGACCTAGTGTAGGGGAATGCCAGAGCAGGAAGACAGGAGTGGTTGGGTGGGTGAGGGAGCACCCTCATAGAGGCAGGGGGAGGGAGGATGGGATAGGGGGTTTCTGAAGGGGAGATCTAGAAAGGGGAAAGCATTTGAAATGTAAATAAAATATCCAATTAATGTTTTTAAAAAAAGGTGTGTGCTCCTATGCCTGACTGGTTTTCCCTTTCTATCAAATTGTTGAAGCTGTGGTGATTCTCTGTAACTTCTATTTCTCTTCCTCTTCTCTACCTGATGCCTGCCATAGCTTCCATTGATTTAGAATTTGGGGGAGGGCTGATTAATACAAATCCAACTTGGGTTCCCTTTACCATTTCCTGTCTTTCCCCACTGCCATGAGAAGTGGCAAGCCAACTTCTCTATCTCATCTTCTCATTTACCAGTATTCTTGAAAATTCAGAGGCTAACATAATGGATGTCCCTATATGCAATTTTTCTGTTACAGTTCATCTCTTGGGGAAGCCATCTTGGCCTCAGATATATTTCTTACTACATGCATCAGAAATTAGGATGCCTCTGTACTCCACTGCCAAGACATTCTTCCTCTCAAGGTACTAACCACTCTTAGGGATTTGAATGTCTGCCCTAGACCTTAGAGGTTGACAAAAAGAATATAAGAGCCAAGTTGGAGGAAAGAGTTTTGTAGAGTACTATCCTCTGACTAAAACAGACTACCCTCATCAGCTCAGCTGTGCCGGCTTGCAAGTGTCAACTGCTGAGCCTATGAACTGAATAGAGTGAAGGGGCGGGGAGTGTCATTGGGTCCTTACCTGAGGATGCAGCCATTTGTATCCAAACCATTCTTATTGAGTGTAGCGTGTGGGCCTGGAGGAGGTGCTAGAGTACACAGGCTGGAAAAGACTAGGACAAGGAGGCCCTATCTATGTGTCAAAGGGGAACCAATCATCTATGCAGACTCCAGACCTCCCAGTAAGGCTGCTTTAGGGGCACCCACTTTCCTGTCTGCACAGAATCCCTAACCCATATTCTGTAACTAAGCCTAATGAGGTCACTGGCTCACCAAAGGAAACTATAGTGGAATGATACTTTGGTTTGCCATTAGCACCTTAGAAGGGCATAGGTCTTCTCACCACAAAAACTTTAAGATTCAGAGCATCCTGAGGTAGGTGGAGAAAGTACTCTGCCAACAAGTTTGCCCATATTTGGTATAGGTCTGACAATAATAATAGATTGTTTACATTCTCTCTATTTGGGGTAGTTCTACCTAAGTCAGCCTCAGCTTTTATCCTTTTCAAAGCCCAGTACATCTCTGTTCTACAGATCTGCTCCAGAGACCATAGAATAAGTTTTCATTTCACTCTGATTAATTGGACATAACTCGATGGTTGTCATATCCAGAACCATGTCTGGGGTTCCCCCAGTGCTGGCAGCAAGGACAGAATGAACTTATCTGGAAAACCCTGAGCTCTCTCTCAGAATCTTCTCCTTGGTTTATTTCTTCCATGAACCCCTGTCTATTCTCCCTAGAACTCCAGAGTCTGCTGATATGGCACAAATGTGAGGGAAGTAGTCAGGATGACAGTGCTGGGAGAGCCTTTCAAGGTGAAAAGAGGAACTGGTGTGCAGTGTCCATGATAGTTTTTGAGAAGCTGAAGAAAATTTTTGGCAATTCTTTTATTTTAAAATTATCCAACATTTTATAGTTTAGTGATGTGCATTTGTAATATATACATACAATTTATTTGTCTATATTTGTATACATGTAGTTTATATATCTGTATATAGTTATTTTATTAGACTTAACATATGAAGCAATATCTGTTCTATGCTACTCATAATTGCTATTCTGTTCTAGTGCCTCCTTATCTTCTGTAACACCATAACTGTAATGAATATCCACAAGGATAGCTACAGATGTTTATTGGCATAGACTGGAGCAAATGCATTAGAACATTTTCTCCTGTTCTTTACCATGTCTTTCCTCTTTGTTAAACAAGGTCTTAAAAGGACAGACATATTATATTTTGATGTAATGAATATATTCATAATTACTCATTAATTGATTATGGTTTTTACCCTGTTTAAGAAACTGTCTCTATGGAAGAAGATTTGTGTACCTAAAAAGTTTATTTATTAAAGCCTTAAATGCTAATGGGGCTAGAGGTTGGGAATGGGGCCTCTATAGACATAATTAAGGTTAAATGAGATTATAAATCTAGGGCCTTGAACCTATTATAGTAGTGTGTTTTATAAGAAGTATCACTAAAGAGTTTGTTATGCATGTGTACTGAAAAAGGTCATTGGACTACTTAATAGCAACCAGATGATCGCTATAAGCCATGAAAAGAGCCCTTACAACACACAATTACAAGGAACTTCTAACACCCAGAATTGGAAGACAAAAAAAGTAAATTTCTGGTATTTTAAATATTCAATGTGTAAGTCAGACAGAGTTAAACCACCTAATTACATTGCCCCATGGATAGAAAGAAAGGTTTATTTGGGAAGCAAATTGCTGGGCTGCCTTAGGCAGTGGCCACCAGGCAAAGTCTTGAAGATAAGGTGAGGACTGGAACAGCTTGGGGATTAGCATGGGGTCTTTGATCTGTTTTGTATGCTGTTTGGATTAACTGGGAACTAGATGTTGTAGGTGGTTGGCTGTTGAGGAGGAGGATGGAAGTGGTGGCTTTCCTGGTAAACAGAAACTCACAAGAGATTCCTGAGGAATGCTGACTTTAGTTTTCTGTTTACTCAGTAACAACTCTTCTGTTTACTCAGTCACAGACCTGCCTGGGTTAAGTCCCAAGGTGGCATCATAGAACATTGTTGGCAGCAATGCCATGGGGGGCATACTTTGGACCTAATTCAGTGTATAGTATTTTGTTATAGAAATCTAATATAAGACAGATTTTGGTACGAGGAGTGTGGTGCTGATATAGATATACATGTGTGTTTCTCTCTCTCTCTCTCTCTCTCTCTCTCTCTCTCTCTCTCACACACACACACACACACACACACACACTGTGAGATTTGCTTTGGAACTGGATGATGAGAAGAAACTAGAAGAGTTATAAGGTATATGCTAAAAAAGATTAGTTTCTTAAAGTAATTGATAGAAATTTTTAAATTATTCTGGTTTAAAATTGAAAGGAGGAATCTATTGAAATCTTATCTAAGAAAATACACATTATATCATGAATGAAATGCTGAAAATGTTAACATTTCTTCTAGGCTCTGCGCCAAGTTACCTCCCAATAGCCAGGTGTGCTTGATTCACTATCAAAGGTGCTGCTTGCCCCTCCTCTCTCTCTTGCTGTCTTTCCCTCTTCCCCCTCTGTCTCTTCTCTCTCCATTCCCCTCCCTCCTCTCTCTCTCCAAGTGCTCATGGCCTGCCTCTACTCCTCTTCTCTCTCTCTCTCTCTCTCTCTCTCTCTCTCTCTCTCTCTCTCCCTCCCTCCCTCCCTCCCTCCCTCCCCCTTTCCCTCCCCCTCCCTCTGTATCTACTATACTCCAACTCCCTTCCCCATGCCCTAAATAAACCATGCTGTGGCTGGTAGCTCAGGGGAGAGACGCTTTGGCCCACTCCCACCATAAGTGCCTCTGTCAAACATAGCCCTGGCTTCTTTTTCTTTTTTATAAAACACAGCAGAAAGCCATTCTGGTAAAGTCTCAGATGGAAATAGAGAACACATTTTTGGGAAATGGACTATTCTGTTATAAATGGACAAGAAATTGATAATTTGTATCCTATGGTTTTTGTGGAAGATTGACTTAGTGAATGACAAATATGGTATTATGCTGGGGATTTTTCTAAGCAAATGGTGAAAATATGGTTTTGACTTCTTTTTCTTTGTTTGTTTTTATTTTTTTGTTTTGAGACAGGGTCCCCACTATGTAGACTTGGCTGATCTGGAACTCATAATACACATACACATAATACATATATACTTACATACATACACACATGTATACACTCATATGGCTGGCTTCAAATTCAAAGAGATATCTCTTTGCCTCTGCTTCCAGACTGCTAGGATTAAACTTACCTTTGCCTCATCTTATTGGGACTGAAGGCTTATTTTACCACACTTGGCCCTCTTCTGATTTCTTAAAAGAAAATGCCATCAAAGAGAGCTTAATTGAATAATGGATTAAAAGCCAAAGAAAAGCAGATCTAACTATTCCATTCATAGCTCCAAGAGTTAGTAATGTTTCTGGTGTCACTTTTATAGGTACATTAATTCTCATGAAAGTTCTTCTTTCAAAGTCAAATCACTTCTAAAAGATCCTCCATTTTAGTAGCATTATGAACACCTTGGTCAGCCTGGACCATAGGTCTAGGCAGGTACCGGGTATCCTTCTAGCCTTGTCACTTACTAGACAGGGATCTGGGAAATTCCCAATGCTGGGAGCTTCAGGGCTCTTCACCTGGGAAATGGGTGTGATAGCTTGTCCATTTGGATTGCTATAACATGTCTTGCATGTCAAAACCCTGCTACCATGCCTTGAGTGAGGGGGACTGTAGTGAAAGGTAGATAGCTGGTACCCGCTTCCACCCTGGGGTGGTGTCTTATGCCAACAGTTTCAGAGAGTCAGTTTATTGTCATATTATCAGGTAGCATGACAGTAGGCATGGCAGACATGGTGATGAAGAAGTGGTTGAGAGCTATATCCTGATCCATAGGTAGAGAGATGGAGATAGACAAAGGCAAGACAGGCAGGTAGGCAGGCAGGCACTGGGCCTGGTTTGGGCTTTTGAAACCTTAAAGGTCACCCCAGTGATACACTTCCTCCAACAAAGCCACATTCCCCTAAATCTTCTAATCACATCAAAAAGAGTTCCACTCCCTAGTGATTAAGCATTCCAATATATGAGGCTATGGGAGCCATTCTTACTCAGACCAGTACAGGTGGTGCTGCTCTCACTCCTCTAGGACCTATCCGAAAATATGTGGCCCAGCAGGACACAGAATAGCTACCAGGCCACAAAGAAATTTCAGGAATAAAATTAACCAAGTCTCTCTTTTCTTGGAACCACTTAAAATGCTGGGTGCAGATTACTCTATTCTGCAGAAAAACTCCTAGAATGAGTTAAGGACCAGGCCCTCCACTCCCTCCCTCCATTCCTCTCTCCCTCCCTCCATCCCTCCATTCCTCTCAGCTGTTTGTCCACCCAAATAACTTCAATTTCTCACACACTCCCTAAACAAAACGCTTCCTTACAGTTGGCCAAATTTCACTGTAGATAACTGAACTAAAATTGTATTGCTGAGGGAATACCAATTCAAATGCTATGGTTGGTTGTGACAGGTTAAAATGGAATGAAAATCATCTTAGCTTGTTTTTATGAGATAGTAGACTCTCTTAGCATAATAAACACTGATAGATTTAACACTAATGTAATCTGCAACTTAAAAATCTCCAGCTAATAAGCCTTGTAGTAAAACCAGCAACATTTTGTAATAAAAAGAAACCCCAAGTCACCCGCTCAGAACTGGAAGAATGGAGTGATTCAACTCTCCTATCGGCTCTCAAATGAGCTCTAAGTACTGTACTTAAACCAAACACTCTGCCTGACCTGATGTTGGATGGGAACTGCAAGTGCACTAGAATGTATGCTGGACAGAGCATAGTACCATCTGCTGTGTGAACCTGGACTAGGTCCTCTCTGTCTCATCTCTCAAAGCCTCTGCATATCTGAAGGGATTGGATCTGGGATGCTGCCTAACTATGCTGTCCTAAAACATCCAGACTTTCATCTTGGTGCTTTCCACATGGGCCCTTGGGCCCCACAGGAACTCATGGCTAGGAGGGAGGCTACCAGGCACCAGCCTGTATTCCAGCTACCCTTCCTGCACAAAATGCTCAGTGATGAGTCTCCTGGGCTCCCCATATATGGAATGATCCATCCCAGCATACAGCCACATATTATTCAATATATTCCATAGCACCTGCTCACTTACACTGTTGATGGTGCACGGGCTGATGATTACCACACCTCTCTTGGGAATGCCCGGAACACCATGCTGCATCCCATCATAGGTGATCCCCAGTGCAGAGACAGGACCATAGCAATGGACAAGGGGGTTCACTGCCATAACCTCAATGATAAAAATTAGTCACATGCAATCAGAGGACTTAGTAAATATCACATGGTAGAACAACTCATAAGCTCCTGTGATCCTATCCAGCATTTCTGGCTGGGGGAGCAGGGTCCTCATACTCAATGAGCCAGAAATGCACAAAATCAAATACATTTCTATTTAGCGCTTCAGACTGGGAGCTTGAAGGGTCTTCAAGTTCTTGCACCTGGTTGCCAAAGGCCTCACCAAATGGTTTTCTGCAGTGTAGTCACAGCACGGGGGCAGGGAAGGCAAGGCGGCTTAGGGCCATGCAGGAGGAATGACAAATGGCTTTAAAACTCATTGGAATGCTTGCCAAAGGTGACCACAGCAACATGAGTGGGCCTTGGCATGACACTGCCCTAGAACTGTGTGTCCTGAAGATTTCATGCTGTCATGGAGTTCTGCTGTGCTTGCTGATCTCACATCTCTCTTAATCTAAGAGTTATAGGAAAACTTTAAGGGAGTTTTAAATCCTTTACTGGACAGTATCTCTGGCACTCACTCTACTAAGTTCTTTCAGGCATTGCCCCTGGAACAGAATAATCATTGAATCTCCCAACCTAGAGAAGAACTTAGAGGTGTAGATTGTCAGCAATGACCACCACCCTTAGAAAGGATTTGGAAGATCCACGGCCATCTTGGTGGTGGGTGCTTAGACTGAGCGGGCAGAAACAGATACCCGAGATACCCCAAGTTTAAGATCTCGGGGGACCCAGGCTGCCAGCCAGTCATCTAAGAACAGGAGCTTGGCAGAGCAGCGGTCCTGTGTGCCAGCAGGACGTGGGCTCCCTGCCTTGCAAGAGACTCGGCAAGCCTTACTCCCCACATCCAGCGGCCACCGCCAGCATCCTTGCAGCAGTCCGGACTAAGGAGAGCTGAGCCAGGTACCCGTGATACCCAGAACTTGGGATCTTTGGGGGCGCAAGACCGCCTGGCAGTGAACCAGGCAGAGCAGGGTTCCTGGGCCCCAACCAGGCGTGGGCTCTGCGCTCTGAGGGGAACCCTGCACTCTGCTCATCCATGGCCATCTTGGTGGCGGGTGCTTAGACTGAGCAGACAGGACCAGATACCTGAGATATCTCAAGCCTAAGATCTCGGGGGACCTGGGTCGCCAGTCAGTCATCTAAGAACTGAAGCTTGGCAGAGCAGCAGTTCTTGTGTTCCAGCAGGGCATGGGTTCCCGGCCCTCTGGGAGTACCTGCACTCCGCACTCTGCACTCTGCACTCCCCACTCCCCGAGGCCTCAGACAGCATCCTTGCTGCGGACTAAACTAAGCAAACAGATCCAGAGAAGACAAGCAGCATCAGGTCCACAGTGATAACCGAATATAACATTGCTTAGACCAAGATAACACCTGGGGTCCAACAGCACCCAAGAGGAGAACAACACATCAGCAATCTGTGCCAGGGGAAACCCAGTCATCCAGTGGTGGGGAAATAGCCTTTGGAGCCCACAGGAGGTTCAAGCACCAGCTAGTGACTACAGGACAAACTAAGGCCAGAGATAACCAGATGGCAAAAGGCAAACATAGGAACATTACTAGCAGAAATCAAGGCAATATGGCAGCATCCGAACCCAGCACCCCGACAGCAGTAAGTCCCGGATACCCCACCACACCAGAAATACAAGATTTGGATCTAGAATCACTGGTCAGGATGCTGATAGCAGAACAAATAGATAATTCTCTTCAAGAAATACAGGAGAAAATGGATCTAAAATATGAAGCCCTTTTAAGGCAAACACAAAAATCACTTAAGGAAATTCAGGAGAATATGGATCAAAAATTAGGAGTCAATAAGGAGGAAGTACAAAAATCACTTAAAGGAATAAAGGAGAACAAGAGCCAACAAGTAGAAGTCATGAAAGAAGAAACACAAAAAACTCTTAAAGAAATACATGAAAATACAAACAAGCAAGTGGAAGATCTGAGCAAAACCATCCAGGATCTAAAAACAGACGTAGAAACAACTATGAAATCTCAAAGGGAGACAACTTTGGAGATAGAAAACCTTGGGAAGAAATCAGGGGCCATAGATGCAAATATCAACAATAGAATACAAGAGATAAAAAAAAGAATCTCAAATGCCGAAGATACCATAGGAACCATTGATTCAACAGTCCAAGAAAAAACAAAATGCAAAAAGCTTGTAACCCAAAACATCCAGGAAATACAAGACCTAAGGATTATAGGTATAGATGAGAGTGAAGATTTACAACTTAAAGGGCCAGTACATATCTTCTACAAAATTTTGGAAGAAAACTTCCCCAACCTAAAGAGAGAGATGCCCATGAATATACAAGAAGCCTACAGAACTCCAAACAGGCTGGACTAGAACAGAAATACATCCCATCACATAATAATCAAAACCCCAAATGTACTAAACAAAGAAAAAATATTAAGGGCAGCAAGAGAAAAAGGCCAAGTAACATATAAAGGAAGACCTATCAGGATTAAACCAGACTTCTCACCTGAGACCATGAAAGCTAGAAGATCCTGGGCAGATATCATGCAGACTCTAAGAGAACACAAACTTCAGCCAAAACTACTATACCCAGCAAAAGTCTCAATCGCCATAGATGGAGAAACCAAGGTATTCTATGACAAAGACAAATTTGCACATTATCTTTCCACAAATCCAGCCCTACAAAGGATAATAGGGGGAAAACACCAACACCAGGGAAACCACACCCCAGAAGAATCAAGATAGAAACCTCCTCCCATCAAACCCAAAAGAAGATAACCTCTCAAATATAAAAAAAAATAATTTCAAAAATGTCGGGAGGTAATAATTACTATTCCTTAATATCTCTTAACATCAATGGACTCAATTCCCCAATAAAAAGATATAGACTAACAGACTGGATACTGAAACAGGACCCTACATTTTGCTGCATACAGGAAACACATCTCAGTGTTAAAGACAAACACTGTCTTAAAGTAAAAGGCTGGAAGACAATTTTACAAGCAAATGGTCTCAGGAAACAAGCTGGAGTAGCCATTCTAATATCAGATAAAATTGGCTTTCAACCTAAAGTCATCAAAAGAGACTTGGAAGGTCACTTCTTGCTGGTCAAAGGGAAAATCCATCAAGAAGAGCTCTCAATACTGATCATCTATGCTCCAAATGCAAGGGCACCCTCATTCGTAAAAGAAACCTTACTAAAGCTTAAAGCACACATTGCACATAACACAATAATTGTGGGTGACTTCAACACTCCACTCTCCTCAATGGACTGATCAGGAAAGCAGAAACTAAACAGGGACACAGTGAAACTAATTGAAACTTTGGACCAATTGGATTTAACAGATATATATAACATTTCATCCTAAAGTAAAAGAATATTCCTTTTTCTCAGCACCGCATGGTACCTTCTCCAAAATTGATCATATAATTGGTCACAAGACAGATGTCAACAAATACAAGAAGATCGAGCTAATCCCATGCCTCCTATCAGATCACCATGGAGTAAGAGTAGTCTTCAATAGCAACAAAAACAACAGAAATCCCACATACACATGGAAACTGAACAATACTCTACTCAATGACACCTTGGTCAAGGAAGAAATAAAAAAAGAAATCAAAGACTTTTTAGAATTCAATGAAAATGAAGGTACAACCTACCCAAATCTATGGGACACAATGAAAGCAGTGCTTAGAGGAAAATTCATAGCTCTAAGTTCATCCAAAAAGAACCTGGAGAGAGCATACACTAGCAGCTTAACGGCACACCTTAAAGCCCTAGAAGAAAAAGAAGTTAATTCACCCAGGAGGAGAAGACAGGAAATCATCAAACTCAGGGCTGAAATCAATCAAGTAGAAACAAAGCAAACCATACAAGGAATCAACAAAACCAGGAGCTGGTTCTTTGAGAAAATCATCAAGATAGATAAACCCTTAGCCAGACTAACCAAAGGACAGAGGGACAGTATCCAAATTAACAAAATTAGAAATGAAAAGGGGGACATAACAACAGAAACTGAGGAAATTCAAAAGATCATCAGATCCTACTACAAAGGTCTATACTCAGCACAACTGGAGAATCTGGAGAAAATGGACAATTTCCTAGACAGATACCAAATACCAAAATTAAATCATGATCTATTAGATCAGCTAAAAGTCCCATAACCCCTAAAGAAATAGAAAGGGTTATAGAAAGCCTCCCAACCAAAAAAATTATGAGACCAGATGGTTTTAGTGCAGAATTCTACCAGACATTCAAAGAAGACTTAACACCAATACTCTTCAAACTATTCCACAAAATAGAAACAGAATGAACACTGCCCAACTCATTCTTCAAAGCCACAATTATGCTGATACCAAAACCACACAAAAATCCAACAAAGGAAGAGAACTACAGGCCAATTTCCCTTATGTTTATCAATGCAAAAATACTAAATAAAATTCTTGCCAACCGAATCCATAAGCACATCAAAAGGATCATTCACCATGATCAAGTAGGCTTCATCCCAGGGATGCAGGATGGTTCAATATACGGAAACCCATCAATGTAATCCACTACATAAACAAACTAAAAGAAAAAAAAACACATGGTCATCTCATTAGATGGTGAAACAGCATTCGACAAAATTCAGCAACTGTTCATGCTAAAAGTCTTGGAAAGAGCAGGAATTCAAGACCCATACCTAAACAGAGTAAAAGCAATCTACAGCAAACCAGTAGCCAACATCAAAATAAATGGAGAGAAACTTGAAGCAATCCCACTAAAATCAGGGACTAGACAAGGCTGCCCTCTCTATATATATCTTTTCAATATAGTACTTGAAGTTCTAGTGAGAGTAATTAAACAACATAAGGAAGTCAAAGGGATAGAAGTTGGAAAGGAGAGAGTCAATCTATCATTGTTTGCAGATGATATGATAGTTTACTTAAGCGACCCAAAAAAACTCCACCAGAGAACTCCTACAGCTGATAAACAACTTCAGCAAAGTGGCTGGTTATTAAATCAACTCAAGCAAATCAGTAGCCTTCCTGTACTCAAAGGACAAGCAGGCTGAGAAAGAAGTTAGGGAAATAACACCCTTCACAATAGCCACAAACAACATAAAGTACCTTGGCGTAACTCTAACCAAACAAGGGAAAGATCTGTATGACAGGAACTTCAAGTCCTTGAAGAAAGAAATCGAAGAAGACCTCAGAAGATGGAAAAATATTTCTTGCTCTTGGATTGGCAGGATCAATATAGTAAAAATGGCCATCTTGCCAAAAGCAATCTACAGATTCAATGCGATCCCCATCAAAATCCCAACTCAATTCTTCATAGATCTAGAAAGAGCAATTCTCAAATTTATCTGGAGCAACAAAAAACCCAGGATAGCTAAAACTATTCTCAACAATAAAAGAATTTCTGGGGGAATCAATATCCCTGACCTCAAGCAGTACTACAGACCAATTGTGTTAAAAACTGCATGGTATTGGTACAGCAAAAGGCAAGTAGATCAATGGAATAGGCTTGAAGACCCAGAAATGAACTCACAGACTTATGGTCACTTGATCTTTGATAAAGGAGCCACAACCATCCAGTGGGGAAAAGATAGCCTTTTCACAAATGGTGCTGGTTCAACTGGAGGTCAACATGCAGAAGAATGCGAATCGACCCACTCTTATCTCCTTTTACTAAGATCAACTCCAAGTGGATCAAGGACCTCCACATAAAACCAGACACACAAGCCGGGCATGGTGGTGCATGCCTGCAATCCCAGCACTTGGGAGGCAGAGGCAGGCGGATTTCTGAGTTCGAGGCCAGCTTGGTCTACAGAGTGAGTTCCAGGACAGCCAGGACTACACAGAGAAACCCTGTCCCGAAAAAAACCAACCAACCAACCAACCAAACAAACAAACAAAAAACCAACCAACCAACCAACCAAACAAACAAACAAAAAAACCAGACACACTGAAACTATTAGAAAAGAAACTTGGTTTGCATTTCCCTGATGACTAATGATGTTGAACATCTCTTAAGGTGTTTCTCGGCCATCCAATTTCTTCTGGTGAAAATTCTTTGTTTAGCTCTGTACCCCATTTTTTGATAGGGTTATTTGGTTCTCTGAGTTCTAACTTCTTGAGTTCTCTGTATATATTGGATATTAACCCTCTGTCGGATGTGGGGTTGGTGAAGATCTTTTCCCACTTTGTTGGTTGCCGTTTTGTCCTTCTGACAGTGTCCTTTGCCTTGCAGAAACTTTGTAATTTTATGAGGTCCCATTTGTGAATTCTTGATCTTAGAGCATAAGCTATTGGTGTTCTGTTCTGGAACTTTCCCCCTGTGCCCATGTCCTCCAGGGTCTTCCCAAGTTTCTTTTCTAATAGTTTCAGTGTGTCTGGTTTTATGTGGAGGTTCCACCTCACACCAGTCAGAATAGCTAAGATTAAAAACTCAAGAGACAACAAGTGCTGGTGAGGATGTGGAGAAAGAGGAACACTCCTCCACTGTTGGTAGGATTGCAAAATGGTAAAACTGCTCTGGAAATCAGTTTGGCAGTTCCTCAGAAAATTGGGCATGTCACTTCCAGAGGTCCCTGGCATACCACTCCTAGGCATATAACCAGAGGATTCCCCTGCATACAATAAAGACACATGCTCCATTATGTTTATAGCAGCCTTGTTTATAATAGCCAGAAGTTGGAAGGAGCCCAAATATCCCTCAAAGGAGGAATGGATACAGAAAATGTATATTTATACAATGGAGTACTACTCAGCAATTAAAAATAATGAATTCATGCAATTGCTAAATGGTTAGATCTGGAAACTATCATCCTAAGTGAGCTAACCCAATCACAAAAGAATACACATGAAATGCAATCACTGATAAGTGGATATTAATGAGCCCAGAAGCCCTAAATACTCAAGACACAATTAGCAAGTCAAATGATTCCCAAGAAGAAGAAAGGAGAGGACCCTGGGCCTGTAAAGATTGGATCCAGTTTTGTAGACCCAGAACAGAGAAATAGTAGGGGGCAGGGAATGATTGGGGAATAGCAGGGGGGGAGAGGAATTATGGGACGTATGGTGGGGGGGAACTGGGAAAGGGGAAAGCCTTTGGAATGTAAACATAGAATATAGAAAATAAAAATTTAAAAAAAGATAGAAGGAGAAAAAAATCTAAAGCAAAAAAAAAAAAGAATATAGAAAATAAAATTGAAAAAAAAGAAAGCATTTGGAAAAAATAAAATTGTTAGTGAAGGTAGGCTGAGATGTTTTGCTGGGTGTTTGTGTGGCATGCCTTTAATCCCAGCGCTTGGGAGGCAGAGGCAGGCGGATTTCTGAGTTTGAGGCCAGCCTGGTCTCCAGGACAGCCAGGGCGACACAGAGAAACCCTGTCTTGGGAAAAAAAATAAATAAGTAAAACGGCATGAGATGTTTTTGCCACTGGCTCTGATATAGAAAATCTTAGGGAATACTCTGAAGTTGAGAAAGGCGCGCTCTCATTAGTTAGGCTGGGGACCCTTTATGGTCAGGGAACAAGAACAAGGGCTGCTGTGGCTCTCACTGAGGCTGGGCTGGTGATGACCGATTTCTTATGCTCATGTTTTACCTCAGCTTCCTGATAAGATTTATTGGGAATTTCTGATGAGTAGATATGCATTCTGAGGATTTAAGGTAGATATGACTGACTTTTATATAAGAGTTTAAATTTGTGATACTTTTAAGATTCTTACAAGATTGCTTTTAAGGATAAATAATAAAATAATTACTCCTTTTCCTGTACATGAAAATTACTGCCTGCCAGTAAGAGAAACTGTCAGAAAAATCTACCTTGCTTGCTTACATTTTGTTGATCTATAATATGTTGCTTAGTTACAAATGTATGTATTTTCTTGGGAATAATTTAATTTTTGTTTTTGATTTTTTGTTTTCTTTTATTTTTTATTTTTTCACCGGTACTACTTAATGTTATTTTTTGAAAAAGTATCAGGGAACATACTGGTTTTTCATAATTATTTAGTAGAAGAAAACTAAAATGTAATCACATTATAATTTTATACTGCTTGAAAGATTTTGCTGAGATGTATAAGCTATGTAAGAAAAAACAAAGTGTGGGGTTAGAACATTGTTTCTGGTATATATACATATATGTGTGTGTGTGTGTGTGTGTGTAGGATTTGTGTGAGTAGGGGTTGGAACACTGTTCTTTCCACCCATTAACTATGTGTATGTACACATATATGTAAAGCTCTGAGTGTGTGTGGGAGCTTGCTCCATCCACCAACTGTTGTATGTATGTATGTATGTATGTATGTGTATGTATGTTTGTATGCATGTATGTGTATGTGAAATTCCTGGAGCCTGATTGCTGGACCTTTGCTCTAATCATTTTATGTGTAAATGTGTATATGTCTGTCTGTAGGTCTGTATGCATGTATACATGCATGTACGTATGTTTGTATGTATGCATATATTTGTGTGTGGACACTGCTTTTTGTTTGTCCCACTTTGTGTGTGTGTGTGAATTTTCTCTTTCCTTCTCTTTTGTCACCTGCCTCAAAGAATTAAAAGAGTGCAGTGTTTTTCCCCTGGCCACGGGAGCGCCTGCCCTAATGAATTAAGCTTTGTACCCTTAGAGAAAAGGCTTCTGGGTAACTTCTCTAACTGCTGACTGCCATAGGCAGCAGCCCCAGTAGGCATGTGGATCTACCCTGTCACCTGCTCTAAGCACTGACCCACAAAGGTTGCCTGCCTCGGTTTACCCTGCTGGTGAAAACTGGTCTTTGACAGCCTCAATTAATGTACATATGGATTGTATTTTACATACTGAGTCAGTATGCATAACATAATAACATAAGCATCACTTATGTTACCGTCTTGGAGAGGAGGCTTATATTCAGTATTAGCAACCTACTTTGTATGAACTTAGATAAACAGCTAGTTGAAAATATTCCTTCCAAAAATTAATTGAAATCTTAATTCCAAATTTCAACACTTGTGAAAGCAACCTCATTTGACAATAGGGACTTTGTAGTTAATGAGATCATTAGAATGGGTTGTTAAACCAATATGACTATGTTCTTATGAGAAAAGGAAAATCTAGACACATGCACAAAGGGAAATCATCTATGTAGCTCTTGGGGGCACATAATTATGGTTTCAAGGCCTCACAGAAGCCCCCAGGAAACCTGTCTTCCTGTGGTAGCCTTGAAGGAAGGAGGCTCTTTCCTGCTCCTGCTTGCACAAGTTAGTCCCCTGGATGACACAGGTCTACCCAGGAATCTGGTAAGAGCACCAGATGCTGAAAATGTACCCCCGATTAAGTGGAAACATAGGGTTCTTAGTAAAGTCAGTTGGATTGTGTTGCCCTGGGGGCAAACACACGAAGGAATGTTTCCTTAAAATGGCCACAGGTAAAAGACTAAGGGAAACTCGTGAAAGAACTTTTAGGTGGAACAGACACAAGAGAGAGGATGTTCTGCTAAAACAATCACATGAAAGGACACGTGATGAAGGATACTTTAGTAACCACACACATATATTGGTCTGCCTTACATTACACAGTTGAGTTGCATTTGTCTGAACCCAACAGAGAGAAATGCACCAAAAACCTGGTGGTCTGCTGCAGTTTCTTGCAGCTTCTAAAGACTTGGGTTGATTGGCAGAGTGATGTCAGCTGAGATAGATGCATATTCCGAGGCAAGACCTATGAAAGACACCTGATGTGTAGAGGGTATAATTAGGACTCAAAGGACAAAGATGGAGACTGAGTTTGGCTTACTTAAAGAGCTAGCTGTGCAAAGCTTGTGGGTCTCACTTCTTCTTTGATCTTTGCTTCTCTGAGAGACACACAGCCTAGAACGTTTCCTGGCATCCCTCCTGGTCCCTCCTGTTGACTTGTGCAAAGGCTGTGGCCTGGCTATCTCTCCTAGGTAGTGCCACCACTGCTGATTCATGTTTGGTATCAGGACTCTACCGAACTAGACTGCTGGTGTATTCACGAAATGTTTGTGAGTGGATCGAGCTGCCTGCTAACCTGTGTACTGAACTCCTGATCTCCAGACAACACAACTGGTTGTTGCTACAAAAAATGTCCTTTCTAAACAAGTCCACTTCCCCTGTATCCTTTCTTTTTACACTACTGCTGGTGGGTGATGGCCTACAAGGGCAGGTTAAAACACTTAAGAACTATCATTAAAAGTAGGTTTTGAAAAAAAAACACATAGCATTATACCCCAAAATAAAGTAGGGCACAATGGGCGTGTCCTGCCTGTTCCAGCTCTGCCATCCTTTGCCTACTTATCCATATTTTCTGCACTTGTCCTCTATGAGTTGTGATATATTTGTTTCTACCAAGGTCCTTGCTTCCAACGTGGAGTATCATATAGGGAGCTGCCCTGATTTTTGTATGATCACTTCATTTATTCTTCCCCCATGGCTCCAGTTCACCTCTGACCTCACATTCCCTTTCCCAACAAAACACAGAAAATGTTTTTCACATGATTAAAAGACATGTATTCGGCAGGGCGGTGGTGGCGCATGCCTTTAATCCCATCACTTGGGAGGCAGAGGCAGGCAGATTTCTGAGTTCGAGGCCAGCCTGGTCTACAGAGTGAGTTCCAGGACAGCCAGGGCTACACAGAGAAACCCTCTCTCAAAAAAACAAAAACAAAAACAAAAACAAAAACAAAAACAAAACAAAACAAAAGACATGTCATCACGTATATCAATGTGCTGCTCTGAAGCAAACTCTATATCAAAAGTCTTATTGCTACTAGTATGTACCATAGCGAACCCTACCTGCACCAAAGTAATTATGAATGTCAAGGGGATTGCAGGTAATTCTGGATCTTTTACTGGGGGTACAGTGAACCAGACTCTTCTCACCTTCTTTATCTCTTCAGGTTGTCTTACAGTGCACTAGATTTAGAATGGATCACTTAATTTAATGAGAGGCAGTGAGTGGACAGTGCTTGAAATAGAATTAAATTAAGAGACAGAGGTCTGCCCTGGGCAGGCAAGAATGGGAACATCATAGCATTCATAAATGCACACAGGAATCTAGTCCTGAGTTTGCCATTTACTGGGCAGGAATCCTGGGAATTTTCTAAAATCCCTGTGACTCAGTTGCTTTTTCACCTGTAAATTCATCTTGTGGGCATTTTTATCTGGATAGAAGGTATAAATGCATTAGAACACCTGACATAGTAAGTGATATACTGGATAGTTAGAGATAGTTGGGTGTTTCTAGTAGTTTCTCCATCCATGGAAAGTTACTGTGTGTTTCTCAGGACATCTCAGGAAAGTCTCAGTTCACTTAGGGAAGCTGAATAGAGAATTAGTAACAGTTGCCTCCAAAATATTGGTGAATTTTCCCTTGCCGAGTGCAGCATCTTTATCTGATCTGTCCTTCCCAACAGGCTCACATTATACCAATACTCCTCTTCCCAACTATGTCCCATCTTCCCACCTGAATTAGCTTAAGTAAGGTTGTCATTCAGCTTCCCTGAGGGCTGGTCCCAGGACACAGCCAGACAGCACAGTCCCTTCTTTCTGGCTGCAGAAGCGTGCAGTCATCATAAGAGGTCCATGTCTGGGATCTGGCTCATCTGGGACTCCCCCATTTACTTGACATCTAAAGTCCTTACTACCAAGGTCTTCATGTCCCTCAGACCTCCTGTCCCCAGACCTGAGACAGAAAGGAAATGCAGCCGCAACGACCACCCTTCCAGGGCATCCCAGGCAGTAGAACAAGGGCGGAAGGGCTCTATGTGGTTCCTTGTTGAGAGGTGCTAGGCCCCTCTATGCATTCCCTTCTTCCCATGCTAGGCCACCTGGATTGCTAGCAGATACTCGACACCTTGTGTGGTAGCAGTAATTGCTTCCCCTGTGTAACTTTAATTTTTTCAAGTTCTATTTTAATGATGGTTCTTAAATGTTTTAACCTCCCTTGTAGCCCACCACCCACCAAAGGTAGTGGAAAAGTAGGGATACAGGGGAAGTGGACCTGTTTAGAAAGGTGCTTTGGAGCAACTCCTGTCTGTGTTGTCTGGAAATCAGCACTTCAGTTCACAGGATAGCAGGCAGTGGCAGCTCAGTCCACTCACAAACACCTCAAGGCTACACCAGCAGTCCAGTTTGGTAGTCAGTCGGGTGAGCAACAGAAGTGACAAGACCTAGCAGAGACAGGCAGGCCTCAGCCTAGGCTCGAGCTAGCAGGGGGACCAAGAGGAATTCAGGAGAAATTTTTGGCTGTGCCTCTCTCAGGGAAGTGAAAATCAGAGATGTGAGACCCACAAGTATTGCACAGCTAGCTGTATCAGCAAGCCAACCTCTGTCTCCATACTTCATGGAGTCCTATGTATACCTTTGACACATCATGTGCCCTCCACAAGCCTTACCTCAGCACAGCTCTCGCCTCAGTAAGTGTCTTGCATCAGTGCGTGCATCCAATCAGCCCAAGTCTTTGGAAGCAGCAACAAACTACAGTCCACCTCCAGAAGTTTTCTCGTGTGTTTCTTACTATGGCATCCTGACAAATGCTGTTCATTGTAAAGCAGACCAATACATGCATGTCTTTAGCAAAGAATCCTTCATCATGTGCCCTTTCACATGCTTGCTTTAGCAGAACATCCTCTCTCCTGTGTCTGCTTCAGCAAATCATTCCTTCACATATTTGCCCCAGCAAAATACCATCAAACCGACTTTGCAAAGAACCCTTGAGTTTCCATTTCACCATTGGGATCTGCAGAGCACATTTCACACTGCAACTCATCTTCCTGAAAGAACAAAATAAGGATGAAGCACACCTGGACACAACTTGTGAAGTATCTCAAAATTGGCAGAGGGAGCAGGGATCCACATTTGTCTTGGGGATTCTGAAGAGCACTGTATTAACTCCTCTCAAGGCACCTCATGATTCCCACCTGTCCCCTTGAACAGGAAGTCAGAGGTGACAGCTTTGGGGCACAGACTTCCCCAGAACTAGGAGTGACAGCAAAAATAGCTTTCAGGTCTTAGATCAGAGGTCTCCTTGCTTCTCTTTGAGGGCTTTGGCCCCATACCTCTACAGATCTTAAGTCTTACTCCCGAGGAAATGCCACGTCCTCCCTGACACACTACAGGAAGATAGAAAGTTGCAGTGAGTCTGATTATCCTCCACAAAGGTCTGACAGGACGGCAGAGGCCCTAATGTGATCTCAAGTCCAAGACTGTGATTCCTAGGTGGGCCCCATTCAGTACTAGGGTGCATTCATTCATTGGGAACCCTTGAGAAAGAATCGGTAGTCCAACTTCAGAAAGGGGCATGCATGACTATCTCCCTCTGGGAACTTTAACCACTGTCTTTCTGTACCCAATCCCTCACATTTGGATGTGGAAGAGTGGGGAGGGACTGATTGTCACAAAATAGGGGCACTCTTTTGCTGGAGAACAATCAATAGGAGCATTTGGGGAATAATCTTCATATATGTCATATGACACATTCCAAGATCTCACCTTACCTCACAAAGAGGCCTAGTCTTCTCTTTGAGAAGCTCAAAATGGCTCCCATGCACTGACAAGGCAGTGCGAGGCTTTCCCACACTAGGACTGTCATAAACAGGGATGGAATGGTTTCCACTGGAATGTGTCAGCTGACTCAATTTGCTTCCTTAGTAACTCTGTCTCCTATGAACCTAGATATCTGTGTTTCCTGTACTAGTTTATAAATCTTACAGTGGCTTCTGCTTACATTATTGGAGGTTCAGTGTCAAAGACCTCATTAATTGAGGATTTGACACTTGAAATACAATCTCATTAAACTGTCCTGAGTCTCTGGCTCTTTCTTTCAACTTTGCTCTTCTCATTGTCGACTGAGTTGTATGAATCACAACTCAGTGAGTTCTTCTGGGTTAAGGCAATCTATAGCAGAGAGACTCTGGGCTTCCCTGATTAGATGGTATGAGTCACCTGGAGTAGAGGTGAGGCCTTCCTGTGGTCTGCAGATAGTCTGATCCACACAGAGACTGAAATCAATATAGCTACTCCCCTGAGGTAAGCCTGAAGGAAGTTGTGACCCTTAGGCATGCATGAGTCACCAGCCATATTGAATATCCCAGGATTCTGCACACAGGTGGAGATTCTCTGGATAGCCTGGTCTGTTTCAAGGACAAGATGGGAGCAGAAGGTGAATTATGGAAGCCCCAGCACAGATAGACAGACCTTGCGTAATCCAGCAGCAGCCATGCAGATGTTCCTGCACCTACAGGGGGCTGACTTCTCAGAATGAGCCCTATGTAGATGTTTCTTTCCCCAAACTCATCCATAATGGGGGGGCATTTTGTGAGGTGCCTGGAGCTGGGAGAATGCTTCCCTGCTAAAGCCAGACTAGAGCCTCTTCCTCCAAATATCAGCATTCACACCCAAGTTTCTGGAAACTAAGGACCATTTTGTGAGGTTTCTGGAAGGAATGCAGATTGCTGGGAGCCTCCCAGCCCAGTGAAGGTAGTGACAGGGGGCACAGGATAGAACTCTGGTGATGGCTTTAAAGTCTGAGGGTCTTGGGATATTCTAGTTCTCTAACTGTACTGAAATGCTTAAGATAACTTCTAAAACGTCACAGAAAGAAAAAGGGACACTTAGAAAATGATTATAGAATTTATTACTAAGTTGTAAAAAGTTTCCTATGAAAGTTATGTAAGGGGAAAAGTGGAAAGATCCTAAGCAGGGAAAGGGATAATTTATTTTAAGTGGGGAAAGGGAAGTTTTTCCACTCTAAGTGGGGAAAGGCAAAAAATTCTTCTCTATCTGCTTCTCATCTCTTTGTCTTCAGCACGTAAACATCTTTCAGAATACATGATTACATGTTGC
The DNA here is from genome assembly GCA_964023405.1 of Apodemus agrarius. Classification (NCBI taxonomy): domain Eukaryota; kingdom Metazoa; phylum Chordata; class Mammalia; order Rodentia; family Muridae; genus Apodemus; species Apodemus agrarius. The sequence goes on from OZ030010.1 coordinate 144,386,066, forward strand.
AAAGTTCATCAGAAGTTCACACAAAGAATCAAATCATAAATTGAAATAGAATTTTACAACAGAGAATGTTTACATGCTTATCCATTAGGAGTAATTAGCTGAGAGCTGGGTACGAGCAGCTCAGCCAAGGCCACGCAGTGCTTTCAGCAGGGGCAGCCATCTTGCCCCAGACCCCCGCACGCAAACAGCGGGCACACTGGATGCAGTGAGCGGCTGGAATCAGGTGCGTGGCCAGAGTTATAGCTTAGCTTAGCTCTGCAGGAGATCCGGGCACAGAAAGCTCAGCTGCGGGTGCAGACTACCGGCCGGGACCAGCTCTCTGAGTGGACTAGCAGCGAGGGGCCACCGGGCCGCCTCGGGGCACAGCTCAGAACTCTAGCAGCTGGAGTCAGGGACCTGGACTCAGAGCGAGCATAGTCCAGCTCAGACAAGCTGCCAGAAAGGATCTGTCTCCTGGGGACAGGCGTGCTGTGCTTTCAGCAGGGCGCCATCTACAATAAGACCAACTAACTCCAGAGATAAAGAGATGGCAAAAGGCAAACGTAGGAACATTATTAACAGAAATCAAGGCAATATGGCACCATCTGAACCCAATTCGCCAACCACAGCAAGTCCAGGATACCCCAGCACACCAGAAAAACAAGAGTTAGATATAAAAGCACAGGTCATGATGCTCCTAGAGGAACACAAAAAAGACATAAACAAATCTCTTAAAGAAATGCAGGGGACCATCAATAGAGTAGAAGCTCTTACAATCCAAACACAAAAAACACTTAAAGAACTCCAGGAGAATATGGGCCATCAGACAGAAACCAATAAAGAGGAAGTGAGAAAGTCAGTTAAAGAAATGCAGCAGAACTTGAAACAACAGGCAGAAGTCATGAAAGAGGGAGCACAAAAATATATTAAAGAATTACATGAAAACACAAACAAACAAATGATGGAACTGAGCAAAACCATCCAAGATCTGAACACAGAGGTAGAAACAACTAAGAAATCACAAAAGGAGGCAACCTTGGAGATAGAAAACCTTGGGAAGAAAACAGGGGTCGTAGATGCAAACATAAACAACAGAATACAAGAGATAGAAATAAGAATCTCCGATGCTGAAGATAACATAGTAACCATTGACTCCACAGTCAAAGAAAACGCAAAATCCAAAAGGCTTGTAACTCAAAACATCCAGGAAATCCAGGACACAATGAGAAGACCAAACCTAAGGATTATAGGGATAGATGAGAGTGAAGATCTACAACTTAAAGGGCCAGCAAATATCTTTAACAAAATTATGGAAGAAAACTTTCCTAACTTAAAGAGAGAGATGCCCATGAATGTACAAGAAGCCTACAGAACTCCAAACAGACTGGACCAGAACAGAAACACCTCCCGTCACATAATAATCAAAACCCCAAATGTACTAAACAAAGAAAGAATATTAAAGGCAGTAAGAGAAAAGGGCCAAGTAACATATAAAGGAAGACCTATCAGAATCACACCAGACTTCTCTCCAGAAACCATGAAAGCTAGAAGATCCTGGGCAGACCTCATGCAGACCCTAAGAGAAAACAAATGTCAGCCAAGACTACTATACCCAGCAAAACTCTCAATCAACATAGATGGAGAAATCAAAATATTCCATGACAGGACCAAATTTACACAATATCTTTCCACTAACCCAGCTCTACAAAGGATAATAGGAGGAAAACTCCAACACAAGGAAGGAAATGGCACCCAAGAAAAAGCAAGACAGTAAACTTCTTCCATCAAACTCAAAGGAAGATAACTAGTCAAAAACAAAAATAACATCAAAAATGTCAGGAAGTAATAATCTCTATTCCTTAATATCTCTTAACATCAATGGACTCAACTCCCCAATAAAAAGACATAGACTAACAGACTGGATACGGAAACAGGACCCTACATTTTGCTGCTTACAGGAAACACACCTCAGAGTCAAAGACAAACACTACCTTAGAGTAAAAGGATGGAAGACAATTTTGCAAGCAAATGGTCACAGGAAGCAAGCTGGAGTAGCCATTTTAATATCAGATAAAATTGACTTTCAACCCAAAGTCATCAAAAGAAACACAGAAGGTCACTTCCTGCTAGTCAAAGGAAGAATCCACCAAGAGGAACTCACAATTCTAAACATCTATGCTCCAAATGTAAGGGCACCCTCATTTGTAAAAGAAACCTTACTAAAGCTCAAAGCACACATTGCACCTAACACAATGATTGTGGGGGACCTCAATACTCCACTATCTACAGTGGACCGACCAGGAAAACAGAAACTAAACAGAGACACGGAGAAACTCATCGAAACTTTGGAGCAATTGGATTTAACAGATATATATAGAACATTTCACCCTAAAGCAAAAGACTATACCTTTTTCTCAGCCCCTCATGGTACCTTCTCCAAAATTGACCATATAATTGGACACAAGACAGATCTCAACAAATATAAAAAGATCGAACTAATCCCATGCCTCTTATCAGATCACCATGGAGTAAGAGTGTTCTTCAATAGCAACAAAAACAACCGAAAATCCCCATACGCTTGGAGGCTGAACAATATTCTACTCAATGACACCTTAGTCCAGGAAGAAATAAAGAAATCAAAGAATTCTTAGAACTTAATGAAAATGAAGGCACAACATACCCAAATCTATGGGACACAATGAAAGCAGTGCTTAGAGGAAAACTCATAGCCCTGAGTGTCTCCAAAAAGAAACAGGAGAGAGCATATACTAGCAACTTAATGGCGCACTTGAAAGCTCTGGAACAAAAAGAAGCAATTTCACCCAGGAGGAGTAGAAGACAGGAAATCATCAAACTCAGGGCTGAAATCAATCAAGTTGAAACAAAGCGAACCATACAAAGAATCAACAAAACCGGGAGCTGGTTCTTTGAGAAGATCAACAAGATAGATAAACCCCTAGCCAGACTTACTAAAGGGCACAGAGACAGTATTCAAATTAACAAAATTAGAAATGAAAAGGGAGATATAACAACAGAAACTGAGGAAATTCAAAAAATCATCAGATCCTACTACAAAAACCTATACTCAACACAACTGGAGAATCTCGAGAAAATGGACAATTTCCTCGACAGTTACCAAATACCAAAATTAAACCAGGATCAAATAGATCGTCTAAACAGACCCATAACCCCCAAAGAAATAGAAGGGGTCATAGACAGTCTTCCAACTAAAAAGAGCACAGGACCAGACGGTTTTAGTGCAGAATTCTATCAGACCTTCAAAGAAGTCCTGATACTGATACTCTTCAAATTATTCCACAAAATAGAAACAGAAGGAACACTACCCAACTCATTCTATGAAGCCACAATTACCCTGATACCAAAACCACACAAAGATCCAACTAAGAAAGAGAACTACAGGCCAATTTCTCTTATGAATATCGATGCAAAAATACTAAACAAAATACTTGCCAACCGAATCCAAGAACACATCAAAACGATCATTCACCATGATCAAGTTGGCTTCATCCCAGGGATGCAGGGATGGTTCAATATACGGAAATCCATCAACGTAATCTACTACATAAACAAACTCAAAGAAAAAAACCACATGGTCATCTCATTGGATGCTGTAAAAGCATTTGACAAAATTCAGCATCCTTTCATGCTAAAGGTCCTAGAAAGAACAGGAATTCAAGGCCCATATCTAAACATAGTAAAAGCAATATACATCAGACCAGTAGCCAACATCAAGGTAAACGGAGAAAAACTCGAAGCAATCCCTCTAAAATCAGGGACTAGACAAGGCTGTCCCCTCTCACCATATCTCTTCAATATAGTACTTGAGGTACTAGCTAGAGCAATTCGACAACAGAGGGAAGTCAAAGGGATACAAATCGGAAAGGAAGAAGTCAAACTATCACTATTTGCAGATGATATGATAGTTTACTTAAGTGACCCAAAAACCTCCACCAGAGAACTCCTGCAACTGATAAACAACTTCAGCAAAGTGGCTGGCTATAAAATCAACTCAAGTAAATCAGTAGCCTTCCTATACGCGAAGGATAAGCAGGCCGAGAAAGAAATTAGGGAAATGACACCCTTCACAATAGCCACAAATGATATAAAGTATCTTGGAGTGACGCTAACCAAACATGTGAAAGATTTATACGACAAAAACTTCAGGTCTCTGAAGAGGGAAATTGAAGAAGACATCAGAAAATGGGAAAATCTTCCATGCTCATGGGTTGGCAGGACTAGTATAGTCAAAATGGCAATCTTGCCCAAAGCAATATACAGATTCAATGCAATTCCCATCAAAATCCCAACTCAGTTCTTCATAGAGCTAGAAAGAGCAATTCTCAAATTCATCTGGAATAACAAAAAACCCAGGATAGCTAAAACTATCATCAACAGCAAAATAACTTCTGGGGGAATCAATATCCCGGACCTCAAGCAATATTACAGAGCAGTGGTACTAAAAACTGCATGGTATTGGTTCAGTGACAGGGAGGCAGATCAATGGAATAGGATCGAAGACCCAGAATTGAACCCACACATCTATGGCCAATTGATCTTCGACAAAGGAGCTGAAAACATCCAGTGGAAAAAAGATAGCCTTTTCAACAGATGGTGCTGGCTCAACTGGAGGTCAACATGCAGAAGAATGAGAATTGATCCACTCTTATCTCCTTGCACTAAGCTCAACTCCAAGTGGATCAAAGACCTCCACATAAAACCAGACACACTAAAACTAATAGAAAAGAAACTGGGGAAGACCCTTGAGGACATTGGCTCAGGGGAAAAATTCCTGAACAGAACACCAATCGCTTATGCTCTAAGAGCAAGAATAGACAAATGGGACCTCATAAAACTACAAAGTTTCTGTAAGGCAAAAGACACTGTCAAAAGGATAAATCGGCAACCAACAAATTGGGAAAAAATCTTCACCAACCCCACATCTGACAGAGGGCTAATCTCCAATGTATACAAAGAACTCAAGAGGTTAGACCCCAGAAAACCAAATAACCCTATCCAAAAATGGGGTACAGAGCTAAACAGAGTCTTTTCACCTGAAGAAATTCGGATGGCTGAGAAACACCTTAAAAAATGTTCAACATCACTAGTCATTAGGGAAATGCAAATTAAAACAACCCTGAGATTTCACCTCACACCAGTCAGAATGGCTAAGATTAAAAACTCAGAAGACATCAGGTGTTGGCGAGGATGTGGAGAAAGAGGAACACTCCTCCACTGCTGGTGGGAATGCAAGCTGGTACAACCACTCTGGAAATCAGTATGGCGGTTCCTCAGAAAACTGGGCGTGATACTTCCGGAGGACCCAGCCATACCACTCCTGGGAATATACCCAGAAGATTCACCAGCATGCAATAAGGATACATGCTCCACTATGTTCATAGCAGCTTTATATATAATAGCCAGAAGCTGGAAAGAACCCAGATGTCCCTCAACAGAGGAATGGATACAAAAAATGTGGTATATATACACAATGGAGTACTATACAGCCATTAGAAACAATGAATTCATGAAATTCTTAGAGAAATGGATGGAGCTGGAGAATGTCATACTAAGTGAGGTGACCCAGTCTCAAAAGAATACCCATGGTATACAGTCACTGATAAGTGGATATTAGCCTAGAAGCTTGGAACACCAAAGACACAAATCACATATCAAGTGATGTCTCACAAGAAGAAAGGAGTGGACACTGGTGCTAGAATGGACCAAAACATCATTGTGGGAGAGTACAAGAACAGTAAAGTGAGAGGGGGTGGATGCGGGAGCAGGGGGAGGAAAAAGGACATGTGGGACCTTTGGGGGTGGGGAACCAGAAAAAGGGAAATGAATTGTAAATATAGAATATATGCAATAAAAAAATAAAATAAAAGGAGTAATTAGCTGGCTAAATATTCATCACCTGTCTCAGCTCCACAGATTCACTGAAGGTTTAAAACCATTACTAAGTTGTTAGTGAAGTTTTGTATAGATAAACCCAGCCAATATTTTATCTTCTGTCCTAGCACCTATAATAAATCCTTGTTCCCTTTGTATGGCCTTTGGTTAATTGTTTTACAATCTTTTGGAATGTGCTCTGAGTAGGAGAAAGTCTGGTTGCCATCTAAGAGCAATTAACTGGTAACACATGGGAGACTGGCAGAGTTCTCATTGCAGTTCTGACTATCAGAAAATAGCAGTCCCACTATAAAAGAGCTTAATAATCACTGATATAACTTTGGGAATTCTTATAGGATCACCATTAAGACTTAAGTCATCTATTTGTAGCATCACTACAAGACAGTACATCTTCATGAGTCTGCAGAGATCTGCTCCAAAAGTGTGTGCTATTATTTAGTGGTTGTTATATATCCTTAATAATAACAGGAAAAACATATTAATAGCAGGAATCTTTCCTAAAATGAATGCCCTACTGCCTTGCTTAATAAGGGCTCACCTGTTGCAGATTATATAATAAACCAAAGCAGGCCATTTCAAGACGATCACCTGCTAGTTATTAGCTTGTCCCATTATGGCTCCTGACAGCAGATGGCCTTGCCATGCTTCCTGAGTGGAGCTGAGAGCTTAAGGAGGAAAGAAATGGGCCTTTCAGGAGAGGTGATGCAGTAATGAAGCAACAGGTGTCTGTGGTCAGTGTAGAAACTAGTGGGGTCTACATGGATAAACAAGAACCTTATACTTCCCTCTCTTCTTAGGCTTTCCCTAAGGGAAGGAGGGCTGCCTATATAGGAGGAAGAAAGTAGGTCCTGAGATCTCAGAAGGTCTGCAGTGTTAGAGGGACCCCAAGAATATATACTTCAGTCCATGTGTGGTGTGCTTCCACAAATGAGGTCGTCTTGTGGAAATGAGCCCCTTCCCCTCCACCTAGTCCATGAAGCCTTTTTTAGAGGTTCCCAGAGAAAAGGGGACAAATTACTTTCTTGGTCAATATGCAAATTGGGGCCTCAGATCCCAAGCACACAGGCCTAAAGAGTCAGCTAGTTTGTATATTATTGAGGGACCTAGAGCACAGTTGAGTGTGATTGTACCAGTAAGGCCCCTTGAGCCTTTGTTTTACTATCTACATTAGCATCCACATCAACAAAAGCATCCTGGAACTTGGGGCCTTGGAGCTATTTTGTAAAGTACCTGAAAGGAAACAGTCTGCTCTTCCTGCATCTGGGAAAGTGGGGAACTCAGAGCCATTTTGTGACATAAATGTTTCTGCATCCTGGGACTTGGGCAGGTGGTTTGAAGCCATTTTGTGGCATCAGGGAGAATGCTATGGAGTGCTTTCTGAGCCAAGGTGAGTGTTTTTAGGGTTGCCAAAGGCCTTTTGGGATAGAATGTTTAAAAATAGTTCAGTGCTGGTACTGGTTAGAGTGTCCCTAAGAGGGACCTGATAGTTAATACCTTGCTGGGTTGGGGGAAAGATTTCAGAGAGAAGGTTTTGTCTGCAACTAGGGGTAGAACAAAGCACCAAACAAAGCCCATTTGCAAGAATCAGCCTTTTGGCTAACCAGTTACTATAGAGACAAAGAAAAATGGTTTTTAGAAGTGAGGTTATCCCTGACAGTGGCTTTGTATTTATGGTGTAAGTGGAACCCAAGAGGTCAACAAAATTTCCATTACAGTGATGTTGGTAGGAAAGTCCTATTCTATATCCTCAGATTGGACTCAGGCATGCAAACAATTTTGGGTTTTAGAGACTAGGGGGCCCCAATCCATATCCTGGAAAGATAGAAAGGCTGGAAAAATAAACCCAAATTGTATTGTTTTGGCCATCAAAGAAACAAACCTAGTATGACTGGAGGTATTACCCCTCTTGGGGTTTCTATATCACTCTCCTAGGACTTGACACTGTTAGAGCCAAAGTTTTAGGTTCCTGTTACTTGCAGGATGCCTAAGTAAGTGCCTACGTGGTGAGATGAGCCCCTTCTCCACCCTTCTAAATGCGAAAGAAGTTCCTGGAGGGGAAGGCCAGTATATCAGAGGCAAGGTAACAACACAAACTTGACTTAAGTGACAATTTCTAGATAGTGCATTCTGAATTAATACAGTCTGGCCCCTAGTATGGTCCAAGTTTTTTTTTAAACGGTATCCTTGCCATTCAGAGCACAGGTGGGCCTCGACATACCTGTGTATCTTATGAAGATACCTTGAGGAGGTCAAACTGTTTAACTGTGACTTTGATTCAGACTGTGGTGTGTGAATGAGTGGGGAGATATATTTTGAGAGTCAGGCCTCAGACATATAACAGTATAGAACTAGGACCACCCAGGACAAACATAAGACCTCTGATAAAAGAGATACAAAAGCTGCCTGCTCTGTAGCACAGAATGTGAGCGGGAATGTCCACTGTACACCAAAGTTGTCATCTCTGACTTGTGGATTAGGTGGTAAGGTGAAGTTCAGAAGTGGAATTGGCCTGAATGATGGAACTGCGATTCAGGCAGGGCTTTGTGGGGAATGAGGAGGAAGATAATCTTGAGAATCTGGAAGAGAATATAGGCCTCTGACTCTTTTGCCAGTCTTTAGAAGTCCATGACCAGGCATATCCAGAGGTGATTCTTCCTGCTTCTGTCTCTTCTCTCAAGAAGTTGTGCTTGTCCAGTTTGGGGTACCACCAGAGCCCAGAATATGACAATGATCTGTGCCTGAGTTGGTATCCATTTTCACCAGGAATCCAAGGTATCATGGTCAACAATGAACACATGAAGAGGAACCAGTCCCCAAACAGAAGACTGAATAAAGCATATATGCCCTTGTTCTGATGACTGGGGACCAATGAGTGGGGGACTGCTATGCCATGCATGCAAAGCAGGGATCTCAAGAAGGAGAGCTAAATGCACTTCAGGCAGAATTTTGGAAAAGCTGTTTCAGCAGAGATGAGCCCAAGAAAGGTAGTCATAACTTCCTTGTCATAACTATCAGTGAGGAGGAGTTGTGGTGCATATTGAACAACCTGGGAGGAGTCATGTCATATATGCATAGGACAGAAGCCTCATTAGTGAACATTTTGTACAAGAAGGATACCTGGAATGCAAGCAGGTGCTAGACAGAGATCACCCTAGCCATGAGTTTCTGTGGGGCCCCAGGGCACATGCAGAAACCACCAAGTTGAAAATATTGTGGGTTTTTTTTTGCCGGACTTGTTAAGCAGGATTCTAAATCCTACCCCACTAGGTACGGAGATGCTTTGAGTGATGACTTACAGAGAGCCTAGATCAGGATGGCCCAACAGATGGTACTATGCTTTGACCAGCACCCATTCTAGTGCACTGGAAGTTCCCATCCAACATCAGGTCAGGCAGAGTGTTTGATCTAAGTACTGTGTCCTCATTTGAGAGCTGGTTGGAGGAGAATGAACCATTCCATTCTTTCTCTACTGACTGCGTGACTTGGGGTTTCCTGTTATTACATAATGTTGCTATTTTTACTACAAGGCTCATTAGCTGGAGAATTGTAAGTTTATGAATGGTATTAGCAACATACCTCCTATTGTTGCTTCATTTTAGGACAATCTTAGTGCTTTATAAACAAATGAGAATGAAATGTCTAATTTATCATGTGTCTCAATATACCAAGGTATTGTAATAGGAACTACACAGGAATTGGGGGAGAACTTGTCATTTACCTGAAAAACAGAATAAAAGTATATATTTTGGCTAAATGGTTTTAGTCCCCTGTTCTGGTTACCTAATTAAAATGGAGGTAATGGAAGGGGAATGCAGCCTCTTTCCCGACCTTCACTGAGCACCAGCTGCTCTGTGAGTGGTTCTGTGTTAGCGTGGAACTTGAAAAAAGACTTTATTCTTTTCTTTAAGAAGGTGAAGTTCAACTGCAACATTCCTGTCAGGAAGGAAAGTTAGAATTCCATTTTTCACAATATAAGTTCAGAAAGGCTTCAGAGGAGTCCCCTGAAGCAGGTAGTCCCTTGTCAGTGGTGTAAACCAAGGCAGTCATAGGTCTCGGAAATATTGACCAAGTAAAGGCCTTAGGGAGCTGTGACTGACTCGGGGCTGAGAGAAAGGAAAACTGCTCTGAGCTGTCACTGGTGGTGACATGGAGGACCCAACCAGGGGTGTCACTGGGATAACACATACAGGCAGGAAGGGTGTATCCCCATCACCTAGAAGCAGGAAACCGAAATGTGCAGAGAGGAATCCTGTCCTGGTGCTAGAGTTACAGTTACATCTGCAAGGGCATGGTTTCCCCCGCCCTCTGCAAGGGTCGGATCACAGGAATGTGAAGCCTAGGACTACCTCCCTGATGCTTGTCTGCCTCCCTGGTAAAGCGAGCCACACCGGACTAGTAAGATCACTGTGTGTAGTGTGTGTTTCCTGCATGTGAAGTGCACCACACGTGACCCACGTGTCCCCAGAGAACAGAAGAGGGTGCCAGATTTCATGGAGCCAGAGTTACAGATAGATGGTTGAAAGTGTCCATGTGCGTGCCTGAGATTGAACCTGTCAACTCTGCAAGAGCAGGGAGTGCTTAGACAAAGGTCTAGCCCCAGACCAATGGAAGTCTGAAAAGAAATCATTTGTGTATGTATGCATGAGTGTGAGGGTGGATTCCTACATGTTGTTTGGGATGACAGGGCATATATTTCCAGGCGGTTCTTCCCTCCACCTTGTGATGAAAAATCTTCACTTGTTTATGCTGCTGCAGGCTGAAGTCCAGGCTGGCCGGCCTGCCAGATGCTGGCCCATTCTCCTGTTCTCCCATGCTGCCAAGGGATACTAGGATTGCAGGCATACACTGCTGCATCCCACTATTTATTTGGGAAGTAAATCAGATCCTCAGGCATGAAGAGCTATCAATTTTGTCCTGAGATCGAGCTCCCCAACAATAGAATAGCTTTTTAGCTCAGTTACCTCTAGTCAAGTTTTGACACAGTCAACAGAGTGGGAGGATTTAGTGAAGTTTCTTTGTGAACTTCCATTCTGGCTTCTGAGCTTTCCCCAGACCTATCTTTCTTTATAGCTCTTCTCACTCAAGGAACCAGGGCTTTCACATGCAGCAAACATACTCCAGCCATCCCTGTCGTAGTCCCACATCCCAGGGGAAGAACCTTTAGGCTCCTCACCTTGGGAATGCCTCTGATTCCTGCCTAACAAATGATAAACCAATGATGCTGAGAGGGAGACCAGGACCCTGTATGTGCCTGTAACCCTGGAATTTCTTACCCATACCAGACCAAGGCTGTCCCTCTGACAAACACAGGGCTCTTCCTAGCTCTTTGCAATATCTTAGCAGACCAAAAGTAGAAGGACTTTCCAGGAGGCCTATGTTAGCTACTGAGAACAGTCATGCACACTAAAGGTGACTGCATGAGTCAAGTATATTTAGAGATTGTCACTGAGTGTGTCCAGCCGAGTGTCCCAGTTTGGGACTTTCTGTTCATTCCCAGCACATTCCAGTGCCCCTTAAACTGACCGTGCCCCCATGTGTGGGCAGTTCCATCCCTGCATCTTTGCCCATCTTTTATGATGTCCTGATGCCTCCTCTGTGGGCTACAAAGGAGATCCTGCCCTCACCCGTGACTGTCTTTCACACTGACCAATGTACCTGTTGAGGTGTTTGGTGAGAGTGGTCATGTGTGGCAGGCACAGCAGAGACTCAATCAAAGCTTCACTAGTAGGTCTAAAGGGAAGAGAAGATACTCAGCCTCCCAAGGGAATGACAATGAACTTGTAGTGAGTCTGGGGGTTCAAGGATGCCTCAGTACTAATTTTGGAAATGAACTGCTGTCCACCATTCTACCTGCAACTCCACATACAGTGATCTGGGGTGGAGTTTACACTGAAAGACATTTTGTGAGGTTTCTGAAACAGAGAAGGCCACTCTTAGCCTTCTGAATTAAGGTAGGCCCTTGGAGTTGATGTTAAATGGTCCCTTTAAGACTTGGGGTCCCAAGGTCATTGCAGCCTGTTCTCCTGAGTTTTTAGAGTGCCTATTCTCTTCCCACTACTATGGACATAAATGAAAGGACATTGTCACTTGTGGCCTCTGGAAATCAATTAAGAAAAGTCCCTGACCAAGATTTACCCTGCAGGACAACCTAACATGATAGATAATATATTTGTCGCAGTTCCTGCTTATCACATACAAGACGAAGCAGGAGCCAACTAGGGCAGAAATGTTGAATGGGATCAAAGATACTATGAGGATTACTGTCCTGTGATCATAAGTAAGGACTCGAAGTCCATGAGGCAGGCCTTTGGCTTCCACATGATACAAGAGGACCCAATTGTCCATCCTTACTGTCTTGTATCTACCATAGGGATCTCCAATGATGGGATGTTTCCTGGAGTTCCTGGCATACCCAAGCTGGGCCTGCTCATAATGGTCCTTTCCATCATGTTCACAAAGGGCACCTGCATCAGTGAAGAGATAGTCTGGCGTGTGATGAGTACTATGGGGCTATATTTCCAGTCCTCCACTTGCATGTGGAGGACTCAGGGGTCTCACCACTAGACATTTTGTGTGGGAAGGGTACCTGGAATACTGGCAAGCACCTGACAGTAATTCCCCTACCCACAACTTTCTGTGGGTACCAAGGGCTCATGCTGAAATGAAAATCTTGAACATTTTTTGTCAGCATAACTGGGAGTAATCCTAGAGCCTTCCCCTTCAGGTATACAGAGTCTTTGAGAGAAGAGGCAGAAAGGACCTAATCCAGGCTCGCTCAGCAGATGGCACTTCTGCTCTGACTGGCACCCATTCTAGTGCAATGGAAGTTCCCATCCAACATCAGGTCAGACAGCCATCGGTCTCACTATTGTCCCCTCATTGGAGAGCTGGTGGGAGGAGACTGTGAACCTTTCCATTCTTCTTCTACTGACTGGGTGACTTGGGATTTCCTGGTTTTCCAAAATGTTGCTTCTTTGACTACAAAGTCCATTACCTGGATATGTTTTACATTTATTAATGGAATTAATAAGGCATGAAAATTCCTTTTCTTGGTTTGTAGGACATTATCAGTTTGAGAAGAGATAAGAAAAGAGTCCAAGTTGTAGCATGTTGCAGAATACCAGGTCATTTGAGCACATTTTTCTTGAGTAGTGGGAAAGAACTTGTCATTTACATGAAGAAGACATTAATATTGCTAGTTTTTTCTGCCTTATGAGCTTTACCATCTCCCATTCTCATTAACTAAATGAGTCTAAACATAAGTATGGAGTTGGAATCTTTGTCCTTTTTTAAAAACTACAATGAGTACATGCTCTGCAACAAGTACATCAAGCCAAGCACAATGTTTTGATTTGATTTGTTTTGTTTTGTTTTTCTTCTTTGAAGTCACTTTTTTAATCAATTAATTTATTCACTCATTTTACATCCCAATATCATCTCTTCTTGCAGTATCCCCTCACACGGATCTTTTCCCCCATTCCTCCACCTTCATCTACACATACACTCCCCCGTTCCCCTGGTACCACAAGTCACTACAATACAAGGTGCATTCTCTCTTGCTGAGGCCAGACAAGGTGGCCTATTTGGGGTAGGGGATCCATAAGGAGGCATGCAATATATTCAAGGAACAGCCCATGCTCTATTGTAGGGGATCTGCATGAGGGTGAAGCTGCACATCTATTGTATATGTGCACGGGGCCTAGGTCCAGCCTATGCACACTCTGGTTGGTGGCTCATAAGAATTCATTTTGCAGTTAAATTTTTATTTTCAAAAGTGCAGGAAATATACTCTCAAGAAATAATAACATTCTCAATTGGGGTAAAATTACTCTGTATGAAATACAAATAGCTATGTCATTAAGTCATTAAAATACTAACTTACATCTTACATTTTAAGATAATTCTATCTGTATTTATAAAATTAAAACACAAAGTTATTGTTTATGTAGCAGTGAATTCCTCTTCAAAATACTAGTTTTTCAAGGTTCATATCAATCCTAATTTAAAGTAAAAAATCATTTTAAAGCCCTAAAGTCTCATCAAAAATAGGTTAAGGGAATGGGGATGTGGCAGGGGCTCAGGGTCATTTCCTGTGGTGTCCAGAAGTGGGAAGACCACATGTGGTCCTTGCATCTGTGACTTCCGGTATTTGAAACCATTTTATGAGGCTCCTGGAATGGAGACCTTCAGAAACGGGGTTCCAGGCACTTGAGAGATTCAGAGACATTTTCAGTGGTGCCTGGAAGGGCGTCTTTAAAAGTGATTCAGGTATGTGAGAATTGGGAATGGAACTCGGAGTCATTTTCTGAAGTGTTGGAAGTGTGGAGGCTGCACTCAGCTTCTTGAATAGGGGACATGGGCATGGGGGCGCCGGGCATTGAGACCATTTTGTGAAAGTCCTGGAACAGAGACCTTCACAAATGGAGTTCCAAGTTCTTGAAGGGTTCAGAGTCATTTTCTGTGGTCCCTCGAAGGGCTTCAGTAGTAACTCAGTGCTTCAGGCGTTCGGGGATTTGTGAAGGACACTTGGAGCCATTTATTGAAGTACCTGGAATTATGAATATGAAGGCCTACTAATCTTGCATGTGGATCCTTATGGGATTGAAGCCATTTTGTGAGGTTCCTTAAGGGAGACCTTCAAGAAAGGACTGCATTCTCTATTCAGGCACTCAAGGGGATTAGAGCCACTTTTAGAAGCGCCTGGAAGCCTGGAAGGATGTCATTTGTGCTGTGCTTCAGGTAGTCCTTAACTGGGGAAGAGGAGAAGCTCAGAGCTACTTTTGACACTACTGGAAGTTCCTGAAATGAAGACCTTCACCCACAGGATTCTATACCCAGGCGTTGGTGGTGGCAACTCAGAGTAATTTTCTGTGGTGCCTGGAAGGGAGTGGATAATGCTACTCTTTAGACATTAGGCAAAGGAGGGAAATGGTCATTTTCTGACATACCTGCAACAGTGGAGGTCATACTGTGTTTCTTGCATAAGAGGACTTGTGGGGTTTGAAGATATTTGTAATATTCCTGGAAGAAAGACAGTTACACATGGCATTCTACATCCAGGCACTTAGTGGGCCCATTGCCATTTTCTGATGAGTCAGGGAGTAGGTCACATTGGCTACTCACATAGGTGGATGGGTGCCATTTTGTGAACTGGCTGCAGTGACAACCACACCATGCTTTCTTAGAGTATGTGACTAGTTTCCTGGTCTGAAAAGGCCCCTTTGAGAATAGAAAGTTTTCAAATAGACCCTTGTTGACACTTTGGTTAGCATGTCCCCAAGGGGGACAGACAGAACTGCTAGCTGTCTTGAGCAATTTGTAGAGATACAATCAAGCTACATCGTATTCTTTTTGGTAGTCAAAGAAACAAACCTAGGGTGACTGAAGGTATTACCACTACTAGGGCTTCCATATCTCTCTCTCCTAGGAATTGACAGTACTAAAGCCAGGGTTTTATGTTCTTGTTGCTTACAGAATGCCCAAATACCCACTTGCTGCAATGAGCCACTTCCCCACTATTTTAGATACAAAAGAAGTTCCTGCAGGGTCTTCCCCAGTTTCTTCTCTATTAGTTTCAGTGTGTCTGGTTTTATGGGGAGGTCCTTGATCCACATGGAGTTGATCTTAGTGCAAGGAGATAAG
Source organism: Apodemus agrarius (assembly GCA_964023405.1). Taxonomy (NCBI): domain Eukaryota; kingdom Metazoa; phylum Chordata; class Mammalia; order Rodentia; family Muridae; genus Apodemus; species Apodemus agrarius. The sequence goes on from OZ030010.1 coordinate 144,401,618, forward strand.
AGTGGGCCAATTCGCATTCTTCTGCATGTTGACCTCCAGTTGAACCAGCACCATTTGTGTAAAAGGCTATCTTTTTTTCCACTGGATAGTTGTAGCTCCTTTATCAAAGATCAAGTGACCATAACTCTGTGGGTTCATTTCTGGATCTTCAATTCTATTCCATTGATCTACTTGCCTGTCACTGTACCAATACCATGCAGTTTTAAACACAATTGCTTGAGGTCAGGGATTATTGATTCCCCCAGAAGTCCTTTTATTGTTGAGAATAGTTTTAGCTATCCTGGGTTTTTTGTTACTCCAAATGAATTTGAGAATTGCTCTTTCTAGATCTATGAAGAATTGAGTTGGGATTTTCATGGGGATTGCATTGAATCCGTAGATTGCTTTTGGCAAGATGGCCATTTTTACTATATTGATCCTGCCAATTCAAGAGCATGAAATATTTTTCCATTTCCTGAGGTCTTCTTCAATGTCTTTCTTCAAGGACTTGAAGTTCCTGTCATACAGATCTTTCACTTGTTTGGTTAGAGTCACACCAAGATACTTTATATTGTTTGTGGCTATTGTGAAGGGTGTTATTTCCCTAACTTCTTTCTCAGCCTGCTTGTCCTTTGAGTACAGGAAGGCTACTGATTTGCTTGAGTTGATTTTATAACCAGCCATTTTGCTGAAGTTGTTTATCAGCTGTAGGAGTTCTCTGGTGGAGATTTTTTGGGTCACTTACATATACTATCATATCATCTGCAAATAATGATAGTTTGACTTCTTCCTTTCCAATTTGTATATACCTTTGACTTCCTTATGTTGTCTAATTGCTCTCACTAGACCTTCAAGTACTACATTGAAAAGATATGGAGAGAGAGGGCATCCTTGTCTAGTCCCTGATTTTAGTGGGATTGCTTCAAGTTTCCATTTATTTTGATGTTGGCTACTGGTTTGTTATATATTGCTTTTACTATGTTTAGGTATGGGCCTTGAATTCCTGTTCTTTCCAGGACTTTTAACATGAAAGGATACTGAATTTTGTCAAATGCTTTTTCTGCATCTAATGAGATGACCATAGAAAAGAAACTGGGGAAGACGCTGGAGGACATGGGCACAGGGGGAAAGTTCCTGAACAGAACACCAATAGCTTATGCTCTAAGATCAAGAATTCACAAATGGCACTCTTAAAATTACAAAGTTTCTGTAAGGCAAAAGACACTGTCAGAAGGACAAAACAGCAACCAACAAATTGGGAAAAGATCTTCACCAACCCCACATCTGACAGAGGGCTAATATCCAATATATACAAATAACTCAAGAAGTTAGACCACAAAGAACCAAGTAACCCTATTAAAAAATGGGGTACAGAGCTAAACAAGGAATTTTCACCAGAAGAAATTTGGATGGCTGAGAAGCACCATAAGAGATGTTCAACATCATTAGTCATCAGGGAAATGCAAATCAAAACAACCCTGAGATTCCACCTCACACCAGTCAGAATGGCTAAGATTAAAAACTCAAGAGACAACAGGTGCTGGTGAGGATGTGGAGAAAGAGGATTACTCCTCCATTGTTGGTGGGATTGCAAGATGGTACAACCACTCTGGAAATCAGTCTGGCAGTTCCTCAGAACATTGGGCATGATACTTCCAGAGGACCCTGGCATACCACTCTTGGGCATATACCCAGAGGATTCCCCTGCATGCAATAAAGACACATGCTTCATTATGTCCATAGCAGCCTTATTTATAATAGCCAGAAGCTGAAAAGAACCCAGATGTCGCTCAACGGAGGAATGGATACAGAAAATGTGGTTTATTTATCAATGGATTACTACTCAGCAATTAAAAATAATGAATTCATGCAATTTGTAGGCAAATGGTTAGATCTGGAAAATATCATCCTAAGTGAGTCAACCCAATCACAAAGGAATTCACATGAATTGCAATCACTGATTAGTGTATATTGATGAGCCCAGAAGCTCTGAATATTCAATACACAATTAGCTAAGCAAAAGATTCCCAAGAAAAGGGATGGAGAGGACCCTGGTACGGAAAAGATTAAATCCTGTTTTGTAGGAGAGTACCAGATCAGTGAAATGGTGGGGAGGGGGGGTGATTGGGGAATGGGGGGGAAGAGGACTTATGGGACATATGGTGAGGGGGGGAACTGGAAAGGGGAAAGCCTTTGGAATGTAAACAAAGAATATAGAAAATAATAAGTAAATATATATATTTATTATATATAAATATTATATATCAGCAAATAAATTTTAATTAATATAATTAATAATTATAATTAATAATTAATTATAATTATAATTATATATTAATATATTATAAATATTAATATGGACATTACATAATAATATATAATATATAATATTATATGTAATAATATATTATATTATATATTATATATTATATGTTATTATTTATATAATAATATTATTATATTGTTGTTATTATATATTTATTATTATTATATTATTAAGAATATATTATATATAATATATAATAATTTTATATATATACATATATATATGAAGTTCTTGGATGGGAAGGACACTCTATCAGAAGCAAAGAGACAGCATAAGCTTGCCCTAAGAGAAAATTTCTAGATATAAGTTCTGAATTAATGCAGCTGGGCATCAAGTTTGGTCCAAGTAAAAAAAATAATGACATCCTTGCTATTCAGAGCACAGTTGGGTCACTACACACCCTTGTATTCTGGGAGGCCTTGAGGATGCCAAAATGTTTCACTGTGCCTTTGCTTCAGACTGTGGAGTGAGAATGAGCAGGGACATTTTTCCTGAGAGTAAGGCCTCAGATATGTAAGGGTGAGGAACCAGGATGAGCATAAGACCCAGATAAAGGACATGAAAGTCTGCCTGACCTACTGCCCAGAATGTCAGTGGAGGGCCACTGAATACCCAAGATGTCATCTCTCACTTACGGATTAGTTGCAAAGATGGTGTTCAGAGGAGGCTTGGCTATGAAAGATGGAAGTGGGAAGTCAGGAAGTGCTTTGTGGGAAATGAGGAAGAAGAAAATCTTCATAATATGAAAGAAAATATAGAACCCTGCCCACGTTGCCAGTTCTGACAAGCCCCTGCCCAGGAATATCCAGAAGTGATATATCTTGACTTCTGTCTCCTCTTTCAGGAAGGTGTGTCTGTTAAGTCTGGGGTACCAACAGAGCCCACAGGGTGCCAGGCATCTGTGCTAAAGTAGGTATCCATTTTGACCAGGAATCCAGGTATGTAGTCATGCTCAAAAATGAACATGTGAAGAGGGCCACACCCCCTAAACAAAAGACTGCACACATCATGTTTGACCCTGTGGCAATGACTGGGAACCCTTATTAGGGGGCTGTCATTGCTTTCCATGGAAAGTAGGGATCTCAAGAGAGTGAGCTAAGATTCTCTGTGGATGGATTTTGGGAACTCCTATCTCCTAAAAAATGAGCCCAGGACAGTTAGCCATTACAGTATATCCCACACAGGAGTCCCAGTTCTCTGGAGATGATTCCAGGATATTCAAGTGAGGAACTTCACCGGAGTGGGAGCCCTCCCTTGAGCACAGCTTTTGGTTAAGTAGACACATGGGAAGTTCAGGGAAAGGAACACAGGGGATGAGCAAAGGCGTCTCCACTCCAGACCACAGACAGTGGCCACACAAGAGACTTCCCTGAGGCACCGTCACACAAAGAGTCCTGAGCAGGTCTTCCCGTCTGAATCCGCTCCCCTTGATGTGGACAGGAGAGTAAAGGAGCTGAAGGGCCTGCTGAGAGCACCTTGACCTGGGTCATCAGAGGGAAGATCAAGTCTGTGAGGACACAGGGTGAGAGTTGAGAGTCTCTTTCTCATACACAGTCCTCACTACCTACCTGCCTGCCTGAGTGGATTCCTTTCCTTCTCCTGTCCTGCCTTTCTCACAGATTAACATCTTGCCTTAAGAAGTTGGGCAGCAGGATCATCTAGAACAGGTTAGACATAGGCATTCTTCAAGGTGAGAATCAGGGTACTGAACTGTTTTAGCACAAATAAACCACACTGCATTTGGGTTCTCTCTTTCAGTAACTCTTGACAAGGTATCAGGATATGGGAGGTGCCCTTATTGCCTTCCATCCCACTTCAGAGACACAGAAAGTTGTTCTAAGAATTTATCTTAGGCAAGAAGAGGCATGCACAGTGAAGCCTTGTATATTCTTCCTTTAGGCCATGATGTATGCAATACCAGCATACTTTGACCACAGAGCATTCCCCAAGAAAAATCATGTAACAGGGGGATTTGAGAGCTGCTCAAGGGACAGCTGTCAGAGTCTATTCACCTTCTTGCTTTCTCCCTCAGTCCTGTGAGTCTTTATCCCTGTGACCTCCAAGTATCCTGTCTGTGATCTCAAGAAAACTCAGCATGGATCAATCCTAAGAACAGCCACAACTTCAGTGTTCTGGACAGCACTCAGTTCCAAAGCAAGGCATGGGACCTGGAGGGTACCCAGGTCTCCATAGTAGAGGCAGGAGAGGTGGAGACCATTGCAGCTACCTCAGGGTGTGTGTCTGTGGGAGGAATGCTGGGTTCATCCCAGAGTTCTCAGAGGTCCTCCTCTCCTCCTACTGCCATGGGCTTCATTGTAGGGGTACCATCTCTTAAGGGTTCTCATAACCGATCCAGGGAAGTGACCAGTTTAGTATTCCCTACACAGGAAGCAAGAAATAGACAGTCTGGTGCACTTCCTGCTTTTCAAGTATCGAAGTAACCAAATAGTAACTAAGGCAGAAATGCTGGCTAAGATCACAAGGGCTTATGACTTGTCCCACCATGCAGTATTTACTAAGGCCTCTGATTGCATGTGGCTATTGTTTAGAATTGATGTTGCAGAAGTATATCCCCTTCTCCACTCCTACTCTTTTGTCCCTGCACTGGGGATCACCTATGGTAGGATTCAGCACAGCACAATGTTCCTGGGAATCATCATACTATGCACCATCTTCTTGCTCGGCAACTATGTCAGTGAGGAGGAGTTGTTGCACATGTTGAATAGGGTAGTGCTGTATGCTGGGACAGATCATTCCAGGAATGGGGAGCCCAGGAGACTCATCACTGAGCATTTTGTGCAGGAAAGGTAGTTGGAATGCAGGCTGGTGCCTGGTAGCCTCCTTCCTAGCCATGAGTTCCTGTGGGGCCCAAGGGTCCATGCGGAAACCAAGATGATAGTCTGGATGTTTTATGACAGCATAGTTAGGCAGCATCCCAGATCCAATTCCTTCAGATATGCAGAAGCTTTGATGGAAGAGCTCTTGGGGCCCAACTCCAGAAGTACCTTGCAAATGGTACCTCTGCTCTGACCATCACCCATTCTAGTGCACTGGTAGTTCCCATCCAATATCAGATCAGGCAGAGTGTTTGGTCTCAGAATTATACCATCATTTCAGAGCTGGTGGGAGGAGTTCCATTCTATTTCTCCTTTTCTGACTGGGTGTCTTGGGGTTTCTTGCAGTACCAAAATGTTGGTGTTTATGTGATAGTTCATATATGATTGGCCCAGGGAGTGACCCTATTAGGAGGTGTGGCCTTGTTGGAGTAGGTGTGTCACTGTGGGTGTGGGCTTAAGACCCTCACCCTAGTTGCCTGGAAGTCAGTCTTCTACTAGCAGCCTTCAGATGAAGATGTAGAACTCTCAGCTCCTCCTGCACCATATCTGCCTTGATGCTGCCATGTTTCTGCCTTGATGACAATGGACTGAACCTCTGAGCCTGTAAGTCAGACACAATTAAATGTTGTCTTTTATAAAACTTGCATTGGTCTTGGTGTCTATTCACAGCAGTGAAACCCTACTTGGAGTGGGGTATTGCTGTGATAGGTATGACCATGCTTTTGTTTGGAAGAATGTGGATTTTGGGACTTTGGATTTGGAAAGCCATGAAATGCTTTAAGTGGGGTTTAATGGGCCAGCCTAGTAAAAATATGGAAGACAGTGGTGCTGAGGGTCATTTGAACTGTGTAGGCCTAGTGGCCCAAGAGGTTTCAGTGGAGAAGAACTTTAATATGTGGCTGAGAGTAGTACATCTTCATCTGAAGGCTGCTAGTAGAAGACTGACTTCCAGGCAACTAGGGTGAGGGTCTTAAGCCCACACTCACTGTGACACACGTACTCCAACAAGGCCACACCTCCTAATAGGGTCACTCCCTGGGCCAATCATATACGAACTATCACAACTTATATTAGAAGGTTCCTTAGCTGTAGATGCTTCACATTTATGAATGCAAATACTAAAGCATGTATTCTTGATTCAGACTAGGAGAGTCTTATTATTTTGAAAAAAAAAAAAAAAGAAGAAGAACATTGCCGCCTTCTGTCTAGTACAATGTCACTGGATTTCATGGCTTTGGAAATGGAAATTTCTTGACAATGCAAAGAACTTCACATTATTTTGAACAACAAAATAAATTTCTTCTTGATTTCCTCATCGTGTTTATTCTCTCTCTGTTCAACTGCTTACTACAAAAACTAAAAATAAATGGACTTGCTGGCCAAATCTTCAGTGAGCAAATGGTCTCTCTAAGGCTCTGTGCTAGTGGGACATGGGAGAAGTCAGATCTGTCACTACTCACAGGATGTGTGAGTGCAGAAGAAACAGATTTGCAAGGAAGCCATTGAGAAATGCTTTAGACCAGAAGTTCAAGCACAGAAAGGGTGCCATGTAATCTCCCAGCAAGAACAGCTGTATGCCAGCGCCATAAAGAAGGCAGTTGTAAGTGGAAAATGAGAAAGAAGCTGTCTCCAGGACTTTCAGTGATGATGAACTTAGGGCAGAAGGAAGGGGAAACTGCTCTGAGCAGTCCTGGCTCTTTAGGAACTTGGCAGGGAGGCGTCAGACTGGAGTGTCCTTCAGGGATTAAACATCAACACAACATGTGCAAAACCCTGGGCTGAAACAAACAATCAAACAAACAAAATAGAGAATTCTGTCCTCGTGCAGGATCTGAAATTACAGCTAAACACACCACATGCACTGCAGGGCTGACCCCCAACCTATGGAACAGGCTTGTGAGTCATGGTGGAATTATGGGAAAGTGGGTCTTAGCACTCCTTCTCCTCTGTCTCCTTGGTTAGGAGAGGCAGAGCTGACTATTAAGATGACTTGATTGTTTTTCACTTGGGTGACTGCTTTACCTGCACACATGACTGTGCACTACATGTGACCCTGGTGTCTCCAGAGGTCAGGAGAGGGTGACAGATTTCATGGAACTGGAGTTTGAGAGGTTGTTATCCTTCATTTGAGTTTTGGAGGATAAAACCTGGTCCTCTGCCAGAGCAGTAAGTGCTATTAACCACTGAGCAAACCCTCTAGCCCCGGATACATTTAAATTGAACAAGCATTTGTGTGTGTTGTTAAGTGTGAGGGCATATGTCTTGCAGGACTTGGTGGAAGTGTGGATATAAGAGAACAGCTTTCCAAACGATTCTCCACTTGCTCAGGGTCAAGGCAGCATCTCTGCTGGTTTTAATTCCTCTCCTCCAGGCAGGATCACTGCTAGTTTTACTGCTGTCCTCAATAATCCAGGCTGGCTGGCCTGATAGATGGTGGCTCATTCCCCTGCCTGTCTCCCTAACCCTTCACCAAGGATGTGAATGAATTGCAGATGCCCACTGATGATGCCCACTGATGATGCCCACTACATTTTCTGGTTCCAGGGAGCTAAAGCAGATCCAGTCTTTAGCAGCTTGTATCTCCATGTTCAGATTCATGACCTTGTTCCTAAGATAACATTTGACCTCCTTATCTCCATTGTAATTTGGGGAACTCTAAGGAGATAATGGCTTTGGAAGTTTGGTGAATAGCAGTGGATAGTGGTTTGGCTGGAAAGGTAGCTTTAGGGTAGGTTGGAGCTGGTCTGTGAGAGCAAGCTAGGAGTTTCCCTGTGAGGGAAATAGCAAGATTTCAACATGTGTCTGACAAGGGGGAGGACTTAGTGAAGTTTCTCCATGAGATTTCATTTGGGCTCATTAGCCATCTCACTCCCAACCTTTCACTATAGCTCTCCTCACCACAGGCTTTTGCCCAGGTGTTTTTTTACATGTAACACAGAAACTCCAGCTTCCTGATGGACAGGCTTTATCACACCCATTTTCCAGGTGATGAGCTCAGAGGTACATAGCATTGGAAATCTCCCTGATTCCTGCCACAGATCACCATGCATGCACCCATGGCTCAGACAGTTCTAACTCTTCTGGCACCATGGCTGACCCTCCTGCTCATAAGGACAGGGTGCTTCTTGGCTCTTCATAATGTCTTATCATGCCTCAAACAAAAGGACCCTCCAGGAGGCCAGTGCCACTTACTGAAAACAGCTTCTAATGAAAGGTAGCAGTGCATGAGTCACAAGGGATTGGGGAATTTTCCCTGAGTGCATCCTGGATAGCTGAGTGTCCCAGTATGGAAATCTCTGGTCTTTGCCAGGACTCTCCAGTGATCATACCCCATGTGCTTGCTTATCCATTTTCTGTGCTCTTGACGAATCCTCTGTAGTGAAGAAAGGAGCCTCAGCCCTCTCCTGTGACTGTCTTTCACAGTGTCCAAGGTACCTGTTGAGTAGTTTGTTGAGTGGTCTGGTGTGTCACAACTGAGACTCACAGGTAAAGAATCACGTCCAAAGGAAAGACATTACTGTTGACACCCCAAGAAAATGATAAAATCATCCAGAGCAGCAGAGGAGTCTGCCAATGATGGAAAACAGAAAACCCTTTCTCTTTGGCTTTCCCCAGAACCCTTTCCTGTGACATGGCTACTTAGGGGACTTAAAAGGTTCTACCTGTGTAAGCGCTTTACAATACATAGATTTCAGGGCAAGTCTGGTGTTAGCAGAATCATTACCAAGAGGTAAAGAATGGTATTGCCTCATGGGGCTGAGGAGATTCCTTAGCAGTTCAGAGCCATGTCTGTTCTTGCAGATCTTCTAGGTTCAATTCCCCACCCACAAGTCAAGCAGTTCATCAGCAATAATCTGTGAGTCCAGATCCAAGGGATCAGACTCTGTCTTCTGGTCTCCATGGTCACTGAACACATATGGTACCCAGAGGAACGTGCAGGCAAGACAACCCTACAGATATCAAATCAAGATTCCACTAAAAAATTAGATAACTAACACCAGAATTGTTACTTTATGCTACATGCGCTTAACCATTTCAGAAAGATAGCCTAGGTATGGGGTAGCACTTGCCATTTAGTTTCATTTCCCTGGGGCTACAGTATAGGTGCATGGATGGGCTAAATTTGCTTACCTGGCAGTCTTTGAATTTTGCTTTCTGTACTTTCAAGGTAGCTTACAGGTACATGTAAGGATATATTCAAGGATCACATATACACTTTTTCTCTAAGAGACATTGATAGCATAGGACCTTTTTCAGCCTAGGGTGACAAGACAAGCAAAAGTCCAGCCAAGCCACTTTTCCTAGAAGTCAAGGAAGAAGAGGCAAAGATACTTTCTGCCTCTCCATAAGATCATTACTCCATGACCACCCCAGCCGAGGGCTCAGTGAAAACACTACCCCTTTCTTTGCATGTTTCTACCTACCAGATTGTCTCCACCACAACCCCAGAACCTAAAACACATATGACAAAATTTCTCTTCTACCACCCGGCCTAAGAATTGAAAGCAATAATAATGGGGCTCCCACAGAGCCGAAGTCCTCATCAATCGAGCACAGAATGGTCCATGCAGCCAGCAGAGATCCTCAATCTTCTTTTAAGAGCCATGAGGTAGTACTGACTTTTTGATTTTAAACAGCATACCCTTGTACTCAGGGATGCCCTGGACCATGATTGATCTCCTGGACTCAATTTTTCAAACTCTTCTGCTGACCTCAGATAACAGGGCTGTTAACAGCTTCAACTGAACCTCTTTATCCCTTATGGGTGGAAGGAACCTCTGATGAAGTTTTTTTGCAGGAGCTCAGGGACTGGTCTAAGAAATCCACTCACATGTCAAAAAGGACTGCAGCATGTAGATGATTAGCCGACAGGATTCTAGAAGAGTTAACAAACAAAATACTGACCTCTCATTGTTCATTTGTAGTAAGTTCTTGTGGTCATGCCAGTCTATAGACCAGCTGAGGTGAACTGCTGAGTGATGTCATTGTCTTCTCTTTTGCATAGTCCTGATGCCCCCCTTTGCCTGATGCCATGCTTCGGAACCCACAAAACAATCTCGTTTGCTGATGTTTCTGTATTTAACTTCTGCATCACCTTCAAGCACACCGTACCCCTTAGCCTTGACTCCTAGCCTTGGACCAAGGAGCCTAGGTCTATCCTTTGCTTGCTCTTTTGTTGATGGTTCAAAGAACTCATTTTGTAGTGACTGCTCCCAATAACCAACCACCTGTGTCTCATGGTAAATAATTGGATAGAAAGAAAATCTTTGAGGGTCTAACCTGGCATTTTGAGGTTGGTAATTGCAATGTTTGAAGGTCATTGGACATAAATAAGTCTTGGATAGTGATAGGAAATTGATTTAAGGTACAAAACTGCTTCAAATTTCTTGTGTTACACTACTGTTATATTAGGACTGAATCTTCAAAGTTCTAACATTAATCCATTGAATTCTGAGAAATTATTAGCCAAATGCTGGTGAAACATTCCAATACATTACCAACTGTCGTAGTCACAAATTCAAGATTTTAAGTTTCCTTAGATTGTCCTTTAAATATAGACTTCATATGTTTCTTACCATGTACACCCAATCTTCTGGATCGAGGGGAAAGTCCTTTTTGCCCCTTCTGCTCCACAGAAGTTTTCTCTTTTTGCTGAACTCACCTTAAGGAATACTCATTTTTTTTAAAATTTTTTTTCTAGACAGGGTGTCTCTGTGTAGCCTTGAATGTCCTGGAACTCACTCTGTAGACCAGGCTGGCCTCGAACTCAGAAATCCGCCTGCTTCTGCCTCCCAAGTGCTGGGATTAAAAGTGTGCACCACCACCACCCGGCCCTGAAAGCTCATATTTTTAACAACAACAAAAAAATGTTTACCAAGCCATTAGTATGAAGTAAAGATGCTATCTAGTACCTGTTTCTATATTATGGACTTCAATAAAGACTAGCACTTAACATGTCTAAAATCTATTTTGCTTTTGTCAATTTAAAAAGATCCTTGTAATCTTCAGGAAACTCACTCAGACCTACCTCTCATGGGTCAAGTGGATTCCATCCAGACAAGTTCCCCTGTCCTCAGTTGCCTAAGTTCCCCACCTGTTGACTATTCCAGAGGGCAGGATTCCTCCCTGTTCTCATGAGCTCCTGACCAGCCTCTCTTCCTCTCTTCCTTCTCCCCTCCTCCTTCTCTACCTTTACCCCTTTCCAGGTCCTCACTCACTTCCCCCTCAATAAACCTTTTGTGTACTAGACCTGTCAAATGATGTGATTCATCAGGCGGGAAACCTTGACAGGGTCTGCCAGGTTCTGCTGCCACCAGCTCATTACACTGCTCTATATTTCATAACAGTTCAGGCTCTAGGAGCTTCTAGAGTCCAGGTTAGTTGAATCTATGATTCTTCCTCTGGAGTCTCTATCTGGTTCAAGTCCCTCAATCATTCCCCAATCTCATGCACAAGACTCTCCAAGGCCATCTTATATTTGGCTGTAGGTCTCTCGATCACTTTCCAATGGCTAATGTGTATAGTAGCATCTAAGAGGACAGTTATACTAGGCTTCTGTCTGCAAACATAGCACAGTATCATTAATAGTTTCACAGATTGGTTCTTGCCCATGGGGTGGGTCTGATTTGGGGCAGTTACTTGTTGGAAATTCTCCCAGTCTCTGATTCATGTTTTCCCCTTCAAGTTTTGTAGGGAGCACACAATTTGTGTCGAAGGCTTTGTGGGTGGGTGGGATGCTGTCCTTGGGACAACCTGGCTACAGGAAGTGGCCACTTTAGGATCCATATTCCCCACTGCTAGGAGTCTCAGTGTGAATTGGCCCTAAAGACCCCCAGGGGCTTCCCTTTGTCTGAGTTCTGTGTCATATCCTAGCAATGGCCCCCACAAGACCAATTTTCATTCTCTCACCCATGCTTCTTATCATGCCCAACACCTCTCTTTTTCCCATCACTTTACCCATCCAGTTCTCTCCCACCATCCATGCCTAATAACTATTTCATTTCCTCACTTTTCTTGCACTTTCACCAGAAATGGAGGAGTATTTCCCTGGTACCATATCCTTGCCAGCATGTGTTAAAACCGAGTTAACAGAAGAATGTGGGCACCGAGATTTCAACAGGTGTCCAATAAGCAGAGGGATTTAATGACATTTATTTCTGAAATTTCATTGTGGCCAATGGGCCATCCTGTGTTCTGCTATACCATATATCCTCCTGTGTCCTGCTGCACTACACATCCTCTGGTATGCCCAGGAGAACTGTAATAGTACCAACACCCCAGGGCCAAGAGGACTGGAAGAACACTGTAATGGAAATAACAGCCTCCCACGTTTTGCTGTGGTTCCCCTCACATGAAGTACTGCACCAGAGCATTGACATGTCTACAAGCAGTCCTGATGGGTAGACTATCAGACCCTCTTCCTGGATGAAAATCACCCAGGTTCCCAGCATGTGGATTTCCCCATCCCAGCCTGACATGTTATGGGGCTGTGGGGAGCCCAGACTTCATCATCCACCCAATGCAACACCAACCCACCATCTGTCAGCACATAACCAGTGCCAGACTGGTCTTACAGGTCCTTCTGATTTCCCAAATGTGCTGGAATAGACTCTGGAAAAGGATCCTCTCGGGTTCCCCGAAGGTGACAATTGCACTCACAAGCTGAGTAGGATCAGGGTAGATGGGGAATTCCTCAGTGTGAGAAAAGTATGGGATCATCATGGACATAGACGTTCGTTCACACAACAGTTTTGGGGACAGAGCCAGGAGCCCAGGGACTCCAATGCTAGGGACCATCATAGAACAGGTGCTGCTGAAGGGGTAGTCTGAAGTAGATCACCAAGTGTGACAGGGGAAGGATGGGAAAGGCAGTCCTAGGACAGCACAAGAAGTATATACTTACTACCTATGACAAGTCCTGGGCTATGATTAGAATGGTCCTTCAACTGAGTAATAACTTGTTTACACAGGTACAGGCTGTGTAGGCACACACCAGAAGGGTTCACTATTTTATACAAAACTAAAAGCAATGAGTAACCATAACCAGGAACCAGTAATTGCCAAGAGTTCCGCAGAGAGAACTAGAGCAGTGTTCTGAATAGTTTCATCTCAACTGGGCAAAGGCTATAGTTGTCTTAGAGGAGGGAACATCAAATTAGAAAATGCCACTATAAGACCCTGCTACAGGCAATGCATGTAGAGCAAGTGCTTAATTAGTGACTGGTGGTGGAGGGCCCGTGCATTGTGGGTAGAGCTTCTGGCTTGGTAGCCCTGGGTTGCAGAGGGAAGAATGGGCATAGGAATCATCATTAAACAAATGTTGTTATCGTGGGACATCCCCGAGCCCTCTGGTGAGCACCAAGGCTGCTTCTGCAACCAGCTCGCCGGCCCCTGGACCAGCGGTGTAGCGGCGGGCCTCCATATTGCAACCAGGACACAGCTGGAAAGGCCCAGGATCTGTGGGACATCCCCGCCCTCGGGTGAGCACCTAAGCTGCGTTCTGCAACCAGCTCGCCGGCCCCTAGACCAGCGGTGTAGTGGCGGGCCTCCATATTGCAACCAGGACACAGCTGGAAAGGCCCAGGATCTGTGGGACATCCCCGCCCTCGGGTGAGCACCTAAGCTGCGTTCTGCAACCAGCTCGCCGGCCCCTAGACCAGCGGTGTAGCGGCGGGCCTCCATATTGCAACCAGGACACAGCTGGAAAGGCCCAGGTAAACACCCCTTCCAGGGCTACACTCACGGGGGTATCTGCTAGGGTCTCCGAGCCAAGCAGGCGGAGTCCCGCCTAGGCTCTGTGGGACATCCCCGAGCTCTCTGGTGAGCACCAAGGCTGCTTCTGCAACCAGCTCGCCGGCCCCTGGACCAGCGGTGTAGCGGCGGGCCTCCATATTGCAACCAGGACACAGCTGGAAAGGCCCAGGCTCTGTGGGACATCCCCGCCCTCTGGTGAGCACATAGGCTGCGTTCTGCAACCAGCTTGCCGGCCCCTAGACCAGCGGTGTAGCGGCGGGCCTCCATATTGCAACCAGGACACAGCTGGAAAGGCCCAGAGAAACAACAGGTGAGCCCAGCCTCACAGGAGATTCAAACACCAGCCACTGACAACAAGGCCAACTAAAACCAGAAATAACCAGATGGCAAAAGGAAAACGAAGGAACATTACTAACAAAAATCAAGGCAACATGACAGCATCTGAACCCAGTTCTCCAACAACAGGAATCCCTGGATACCCTAAAACACCAGAAAAACAAGACTTGGATATAAAATCACTGGTCAGGATGCTGGTAGCTGAACACATAGAAAAATCTCGTAAAGAAATAGAGGAGAAAATGGATCAAAAGTTAGAAGCCTTTACGAGGCAAATACAAAAATCACTTCAAGAAATGCAGGAGAAGATGGATCAAAGAGAAGAAGACAATAAGGAAGAAAGACAAAAGTCACTTAAAGAACTACAGAAGAACGTGGGCCAACAAGTAGAAGCTATGAAAGAGGAAGCACAAAAATCTATTAAAGAAATACATGAAAACACAATCAAGCAAGCGAAAGATCTGAGCACATCCATCCAGATACTAAAAACAGAAGTAGAAACAACTAAGAAATCACAGAGGGAGACAACATTGGAGATAGAAAACCTGGGGGAGAAATCAGGGGCCATAGACGCAAGTATCAACAATAGAATACAAGAGATAGAAGACAGAATCTCAGAAGCCGAAGATAACATAGGAACCATTGATTCAACAGTCAAAGAAAATACTAAATGCAAAAAGGTGGTAACCCAAAACATCCAGGAAATCCAAGACACTATGAGAAGACCAAACCTAAGGATTATAGGTATAGACGAGAGTGAAGATTTACAAGTTAAAGGGCCAGCTAATATCTTCTATAAAATTATGGAAGAAAACTTCCCCAACCTAAAGAGAGAGATGCCCATGAATATACAAGAAGCCTATAGAACCCCAAACAGACTGGACCAGAACAGAAATACATCCCGTCACATAATAATCAAAACTCCAAATGTAATAAACAAAGAAAGAATACTAAAGGCAGCAAGAGAAAAAGGCCAAGTAACATATAAAGGAAAACCTATCAGAATAACACCAGACTTCTCACCTGAGACCATGAAAGCTAGAAGATCCTGGGCAGATATCATGCAAACTCTAAGAGAACACAAACTTCAGCCAAAACTACTTTACCCAGCAAAACTCTCAATTGCCATTGATGGAGACATCAAGGTATTCCATGACAAAACCAAATTTGCAAGATATCTCTCCACAAATCCAGCCCTACAAAGGATAATAGGGGGAAAACACCAAGACAAGGACGGAAACTACACCCGGGAAGAAGCAAGATAGAAACCTCCTCTCATCAAACCCAAAAGAAGATAACCTCTCGAATATAAAAAATAAATAAGATAAATAAATATAATTTCAAAAATGTCTGGAGGTAATAATTACTATTCCTTAATATCTCTTAACGTCAATGGACTCAATTCCCCAATAAAAAGACATAGATTAACAGACTGGATACGGAAACAGGACCCTACATTTTGCTGCATACAGGAAACACATCTCAGTGTTAAAGACAAACACTACCTTAGAGTAAAAGGCTGGAGGACAATTTTACAAGCAAATGGTCTCAGGAAACAAGCTGGAGTAGCCATTCTAATATCAGATAAAATTGACTTTCAACCTAAAATCATCCAAAGAGACTCAGAAGGTCACTTCTTGCTGGCCAAAGGGAAAATCCACCAGGAAGAGCTCTCAATACTGAACATCTATGCTCCAAATGCAAGGGCACCCTCCTTCGTAAAAGAAACCTTACTAAAGCTTAAAGCACACATTACACCTAACACAATAATTGTGGGTGACTTCAACACCCCACTCTCCTCAATGGACCGATCAGGAAAGCAGAAACTAAACAGGGACACAGTGAAACTAATTGAAACTCTGGACCAATTGGATTTAACAGATATATATAGAACATTTCATCCTAAAGCTAAAGAATATACCTTTTTCTCAGCACCGCATGGTACCTTCTCCAAAATAGACCATATAATCGGTCACAAGACAGATGTCAACAAATACAAGAAGATCGAGCTAATCCCATGCCTCTTATCAGATCACCATGGAGTAAGAGTGGTCTTCAATAGCAACAAAAACAACAGAAAGCCCACATACACATGGAAACTGAACAATACTCTACTCAATGACACCTTGGTCAAGGAAGAAATAAAAAAAGAAATCAAAGACTTTTTAGAATTCAATGAAAATGAAGGTACAACCTACCCAAATCTATGGGACACAATGAAAGCAGTGCTAAGAGGAAAACTCATAGCTCTAAGTGCGTCCAAAAAGAAACTGGAGAGAGCATACACTAGCAGCTTAATGGCACACCTTAAAGCCCTGGAAGAAAAACAAGTTAATTCACCCAGGAGGAGTAGAAGACAAGAAATCATCAAACTCAGGGCTGAAATCAATCAAATAGAAACAAAGAGAACCATACAAAGAATCAACAAGACCAGGAGCTGGTTCTTTGAGAAAATCAACAAGATAGATAAACCCTTAGCCAGACTAACCAAAGGACACAGAGACAGTATACAAATTAACAAAATTAGAAATGAAAAGGGAGACATAACAACAGAAACTGAGGAAATTCAAAAGATCATCAGATCCTACTACAAAGGTCTATACTCAAAACAACTGGAGAATCTGGAGGAAATGGACGATTTCCTAGACAGATATCAAATACCAAAATTAAATCAGCATCAAGTAGACCAGCTAAATAGTCCCATAACCCCTAAAGAAATAGAAGGGGTTATAGAAAGCCTCCCAACCAAAAAAAGTACGGGACCAGATGGTTTTAGTGCAGAATTCTACCAGACCTTCAAAGAAGACTTAACACCAATACTCTCCAAACTATTCCACAAAATAGAGACAGAAGGGACACTGCCCAACTCATTCTTCGAAGCCACAATTACGCTAATACCTAAACCACAAAAAGATCCAACAAAGAAAGAGAACTTCAGGCCAATTTCTCTGATGAATATAGATGCAAAAATACTAAATAAAATTCTTGCTAACCGAATCCAAGAGCACATCAAAACGATCATCCACCATGATCAAGTAGGCTTCATCCCAGGGATGCAGGGATGGTTCAATATACGGAAATCCATCAATGTAATCCACTACATAAACAAACTGAAAGAAAAAAACCACATGGTCATCTCATTAGATGCTGAAAAAGCATTCGACAAAATTCAGCATCCTTTCATGCTAAAAGTCTTGGAAAGAGCAGGAATTCAAGGCCCATACCTAAACACAGTAAAAGCAATCTACAGCAAACCAGTAGCCAACATCAAAATAAATGGAGAGAAACTTGAAGCATTCCCACTAAAATCAGGGACTAGACAAGGCTGCCCTCTCTCTCCATATCTTTTCAATATAGTACTTGAAGTTCTAGCAAGAGCAATTAGACAACATAAGGAAGTCAAAGGGATACAAATTGGAAAGGAAGAAGTGAAACTATCATTATTTGCAGACGATATGATAGTTTACCTAAGCGACCCAAAAAACTCCACCAGAGAACTTCTACAGCTGATAAACAACTTCAGCAAAGTGGCAGGTTATAAAATTAACTCAAGCAAGTCAGTGGCCTTCTTGTACTCAAAGGACAAGCAGGCAGAGAAAGAAATTAGGGAAATAACACCCTTCACAATAGCCACAAACAACATAAAGTATCTTGGCGTAACTCTAACCAAACAAGCGAAAGATCTGTACAACAGGAACTTCAAGTCCCTGAAGAAAGAAATCGAAGAAGACCTCAGAAGATGGAAAAATATTTCTTGCTCCTGGATTGGCAGGATCAATATAGTAAAAATGGCCATCTTGCCAAAAGCAATATACAGATTCAATGCAATCCCCATCAAAATCCCAACTCAATTCTTCATAGATCTAGAAAGAGCAATTCTCAAATTCATCTGGAGCAACAAAAAACCCAGGATAGCTAAAACTATTCTCAACAATAAAAGGACTTCTGGGGGAATCAATATCCCTGACTTCAAGCAGTACTACAGAGCAATTGTGTTAAAAACTGCATGGTATTGGTATAGCAACAGGCAAACAGATCAATGGAACAGGATTGAAGACCCTGAAATTAACCCACAGACTTATGGTCACTTGATCTTTGATAAAGGAGCCACAACCATCCGATGGAATAAAGATAGCCTTTTCAACAAATGGTGCTGGTTCAACTGGAGGTCAACATGCAGAAGAATGCGAATTGACCCACTCTTATCTCTTTGCTCTAAGATCAACTCCAAGTGGATCAAGGACCTCCACATAAAACCAGACACACTGAAACTATTAGAAAAGAAACTTGGGAAGACCCTGGAGGACTTGGGCACAGGGGAAAAGTTCCTGAACAGAACACCAATAGCGTACGCACTAAGATCAAGAATCGACAAATGGGACCTCATAAAATTACAAAGTTTCTGCAAAGCAAAGGACACTGTCCGAAGGACAAAACGGCAACCAACAAAGTGGGACAAGATCTTTACCAACCCCACATCCGACAGAGGGCTAATATCCAATATATACAAAGAACTCAAGAAGTTAGACCGCAAAGAAACAAATAACCCTATCAAAAAATGGGGCACAGAGCTAAACAAAGAATTTTCACCAGAAGAAATTCGGATGGCCGAGAAACACCTTAAGAGATGTTCAACATCATTAGTCATCAGGGAAATGCAAATCAAAACAACCCTGAGATTCCACCTCACACCAGTCAGAATGGCTAAGATTAAAAACTCAAGAGACAACAAGTGCTGGCGAGGATGTGGAGAAAGAGGAACACTCCTCCACTGTTGGTGGGATTGCAAAATGGTAAAACCACTCTGGAAATCAGTTTGGCGGTTCCTCAGAAAATTGGGCATGTCACTTCCAGAGGACCCTGCCATACCACTCCTGGGCATATACCCAGAGGATTCCCCTACATGCAATAAAGACACATGCTCCACTATGTTTATAGCAGCCTTGTTTATAATAGCCAGAAATTGGAAGGAGCCCAAATATCCCTCAAAGGAGGAATGGATACAGAAAATGTGGTATATTTATACAATGGAATACTACTCAGCAATTAAAAATAATGAATTCATGCAATTTGTAGGTAAATGGTTAGACCTGGAAAATATCATCCTGAGTGAGCTAACCCAATCACAAATGAATGCACATGAAATGCAATCACTGATAAGTGGATATTAATGAGCCCAGAAGCACTAAATACTCAAGACACAAATAGCAAGTCAAATGATTCCCAAGAAGAAGAAAGGAGAGGACCCTGGGCATGTAAAGATTGCATCCAGTTTAGTAAAGAAACCGAGGGGGGAGGGGGAATGATTGGGGAATAGTTGGGGGGGAGAAGAACTATGGGAACTATGGTGGGTGGGAACTGGGAAAGGGGAAAGCCTTTGAAATGTAAATATAGAATATAGAAAATAAAAATAACTAAAAAAAAAAACAAAAAACACAAATGTTGTTATCAACTTGATAGTGGTGAAGATGGAACTGTTTCGAGGGAAAGTAACTGCGAAGGTCGGCAGAGGGGATAAATGAGGGCCAGGAGGGAGCGTAACTGGGAAGGAACACAGGGAGGAGAGAAGTGATGTAATTCTTCTCTAATAGAAAACATTTTTAAAAGAAAAAGAAAGTAAATCTGTAAAAAAAAAAAAAAAAGGAGGAGGGAGGATATTGTTGTGTTAGTGAGGGACAAAATTTGCATTAGGGAAATGTAAGAACTCTAAGCCATCACCAGGAACATTCCAGTGGGCTGTGTTTCATTTCTTGCCTCTTAAGTGCAGTTTTTTAATAGGAAACGCATGGATATAGTCCTCCCACCGCCATGTTGGTTCAGTCTAGAGCACACGGCTGTGTGAAGCTTGACTGTACATGCTGAGGAATCTCACCAGCCCCAGATTCACAGTTGTTGAACTCAGGCTTAAGAAGGATGGAAAAGTCCCATCCAGTGCAGCCACCTGAATCTAGACCTGGGCTGGGCCTACTGTCTAGAGAGATTTGGACTGAAAGCCACCAGCACAGGATCTTCTTCAGACCCTCATTTCCTTCTTTTAGATAATGGGGAGAAAATCCTTCTTTGCACTACTCCATTACCCCACAACACACAAGCTTGAAATAAAGGGCTGCCACTTAGAGGCCGAAGTGGACCAGATAATAAAAAGAAGATATCCTTTAGGTCTGGCTTGTGGCTTTCCTATATAGGCCTGTCTCTCCCTACATACATTGATACTAAAGAGGAGATGAGTTCCTTCTGGGTCACTCACCAGTGTTGGAGGGAGACTTTCCTTTGGGCCTCCAACACTACCTCACACATACTCAAACACTCAGGTGACCATCTGAAGCACTTCAGCACCTTTCACATTTGAATGCCCATAGTTCCTTTTAGCTAAGCCAGTGGGAACTTTCCTCAGGATCATCGAAAGTGGTTAAGTCTGGCCCCAAAATCAAGTGTGTCATGGAACAGGAAAATGTCATCTGTGGAGAATAGAAGGAAGCTAGTGCCAATTATATTATGGTCCCCAGAACAAGATTTGGTGGCAAGCAGAGATGCACATGGAAACTCAAAGGACGTGTGGCCCTTTAATCACATAAATGTTAAGAATAACATATACACTCAGTTTGTCCTACTTGGGCATAGCACTCCTCTGGAGACATCATGTCCATCTTGTAGTGATGCACATTCCTTATTAGGACCTATGTGAACAGACACAAGCAGCCAGCAGGAGCAGTTGGAAGAGACCAATGCCAGACCAAGAAAGGGGGTGTGTGGTGGGACAGGTAGTTGGTGAAAGCAAGGCTAGACCAAACTGCTGCTTTGAAGGTAGATTCCTCTAGCAGCCTATGTTAGCTGAGCAGTCTTGGTATAGTTGAAGTTGACTTACACCAGGCTGGCCTGTGAGCAAAGCAGGAGCAGAAGGAACAGACCACCCCTTGTTGTCCCTCCATCCCTTGAGAAGTGGGAAAAGTAGTACTTTTTGTTTGTCACTTCCTGCAAGTTAGGCTACATATGTCTGTCAGAAGACAGGGGACACTTCTGGAAATGTGCTCAATTTTATTCACTTTTTGACAACTCCCCTACACTAAGATGTGGCTACCCCTGCAGACTGGCTTTGAGCTGCCTTGTGACATCACGTGACAAACAAAGAGGATGATGACTTCATCAGAAGGTTGCCCCACCACTGATGCTAGTTCAGTGACCGCTATTTGTGGGACAAGTGGCCTGAAAGATAGGCAGTCTGGACTATCTTGAAGAATGTCTAGTGTTGCAGAGTCCAGAATACACCTGATGGACAAGGAAGATGACGTTGTAGCTGAGCAGTCACTCACCAACCAAGCAACTACTTCAGGTAACCACTCCATGGGGCCTTTAAGAACATATAAAGGGAACAACGTACCTGCAAGTGCTCCAGGCAAAAGTCCAATGGCAGAGACAAGTAGCCCGTGTAAAGGTGGCTCTTCAGATGATTCAGATTCGCAGTCAGCTACTGCTGATATGGACGTACCTGGGCATGAGCCCACCACTTCATCATGTTCCCTTAGAAATGGATCCATGATGTCTCTCTACAAGGTATGCAGAGCTGTCCTGAAAGCGGCCCTCTCAGCCATATCTTTAAGGGAGAACACTGGGAAGGAAAAGGAAGAGGAGCAGGAGGAAGAGGACAACGAGGAGGAGGAGTATGAAGAGGATATGGAGGAGGACGAGGAGGATACCGACGAGGACGAGGATTATGATGATGAGGAGGATATGGATGAAGAGGAAGAAGAAGAGGAAGATACAATGGAGGAAGAAGAAGAGGAGTATGAGGAATATGAGGAGTATGAGGAGAACGAAGAGGATGAAGATCAAAACTCCGAGAACAACTGTGTAATCTGTGCGATACTCAGATTCATTAATATGTTCTTGAGCTCAGGGAGTACTACTGCCTGAGAATAACGACCATTTTCTCTGTCAAAGAAAATGGTTAATTCTTCCTTCAACAAATAAACCTTGTGGTTGTGAATTAACATCTTAAACTTGAGTCTAGAGTCTTTGTGCGATGCTTTCTAACCCTGGACACTGTTCCCAAGCCTAGCCTGCCACACACTTGGGTCAGCCTAGCTCTTTCATAGACAGCAGCAGCATGCTTATGCCCCCAGCATCAGGGTGCAGAAGGGTGAGACTACTGACCTGGTAGTGTCACCTCACACTACTGAAGTGTCTCAGAGCAGAAGATTCCATTCTTCTGTGGCCCCATCACCAGCAGATATTGACAGGAAGTTTCGGGTCAGCAGCTGAGGGTCCCTCCCAAGCATCCATTAGCACTGCATAAGCACACTTCAGATTAGGTGCCTCTCTGCTGAGGGATGAAGAGCACTATACCCTGGCCCCTAAGCTATAGGTCCTTCCTCTTGGGGGTGGGAAATTGCCTGATGCATGAGGAAGACAGACTTTAGAAACATTGCAAAGAACCTGCAAAATGTTACTACATAATATCTATCCCCCAAGCTTCTTAACGCACCACAAGGAACCAGAGTTGTATTTAGGTTTTTTAAGATGAAATAAATAACTGGGGGGGCGGGACTTACTCCTCCTAGCCTGGGCAAACCTCTACACAGAACTCTGGCTTTGCAAAAGGACTGCACATGGTTGGGCTTCTCCATGTGTTCTTCACTTGAGCAAAGATTTGCCAGGGTATTGATATCTGCTCAGGACCTGACCCCTGACTGAAATATCAGCACAGCAAAGTGTGCATGGTGTATATCTGTGGGGAGGGAGGTCCAGACAAGCAACTGAATATGTATATCTCTACAACCCAGACAACAGTAGGGTCAAAGTAAGCTTGGACACACAAGCTACTTCCTGGTTGTTTTCCACTTCTGTAAATGCCAAGATATTTGTGTCTGCAGCCCCAAGGAAAGAGGGGCAAAACAGGAGGGAATTCATTATCTTCAGCTCCTTCATGAGAACATATTTGTGTGGATGGGTGTGGGAAAACACACAGCAGGTCGCATTCTGCAAGGCCAAAGTGGCTCCACGTTGCTTTGGCTTTAGAGTCTGCACTGCAATGCTGAGTGGACACAGCTTTTATTTAGCTGCTGCATTCGCACCATACCTGCCCCCTCCTCCATGTCCACAGTGGTCACACCCTCCTCGCCAAGGGAACAGGCTCTAAAAGCCACTAGAGTAACTCAGTGTCCTTGCTGCCTGTCAGAGGAATTACAGTGTGAATACACTCATGTACATACAATACAATGCCATGAGCAGACTCTTTCCTGATGTTACTTTTAGGAACACAAAGAGGAGCTGAGGCCCAGAATGGAGCAGTAATTACTCCGTTCTTAGGAACTCCCGGCCTATGCACCCCAGCCCAGCTCCTCTGGTGGGACTTAGGACTGCTGTTTCAGGAAGTTTGAAGACACATTCTGCAGCTCACACCAAAGGAGATCCTAAGGACTCCTTCCTAAGCTGACAGGAGCGGGTCACTCCCCCTTGCTGGGAGCATCTGTCACTGCTCTGTCAAATCTGCACCCTGGCCAGCAGGAGGCCAGAATCTCCTTACACGTCACTGTCCACTACCCTGTTTCACAGGGCAGACATCTATGAGCGTTGGGGATGCTGACAGGACAGTCATGGTAGGGACTCACCAACACAACTGTGTGTACCTGTCTACCTGTGTGGTGACAGGATCGATGCAAAGGAAGGGCTGGAGTCCTGGGGGCCCTAGCAGGACAGGATGACACTCGTAAAGTACTGAGGGGACAATGTGTGGTCAGTGATGACAGAAGTGACCATTCCCTAGGGGAATACAGGGGAGAGAGCAATACACACCCCCAGGCCTAGGCAGGGGCTTTACACCCTTCCACCTCCAAGTCTCCCAGCCAGACTTCCAGTAAAGAATGCATGGCACTTTACTCAGGTGAAGGAATGTCCAGAGCCATGGATGAGCACACATGGCCAAGTCCAGGCTCATGTGGTATGACTGCTGATGTGGATTCCTGGGCCCACCTCACCTCCAGTTCCCAGGCCTAAGCTCTGATGCTTTGATCCAAACTCTTGACAGGTCTTATCCAAGAGGTATAAAATGACAAATAGCAACACTTGGACCTGGACCTACACATAAGTATATACCGAAGGCCCCAATGTGTGAAACCAAAACATACTTAGCCAAGCAGACCCATAGCCACCCCTTCTGCATCGAGGACTGGAACATTTATATGTGCATGCAGTAGTATGTATTGAACTCTAGTAGATTACATTGGACAGGTCAGTCTCTGGCAAGCTCTGATCTTTCAGTCCTGGGGCAAAGTCTGCATGTAGTACAGAGCCAGGAAGGAAAGAGAATTGAGAGAAAGCAGCAACAGGTTTAAAGTGTCAGGATGAAGCCAATGCAAGGGCAGTGCTGAGAGTGATGAGGCCTTGCTGAAAGGTCTGGGAAAGGTGCAGAGGAGAGCTGTGGGCCTGAAGGACTGAGTTGGGAGGCTATGGTAGGAGCAAGACAGGCCAATGAGCGCTTGGAACAGGAGAACTCGCCCTGGCTGGAGTGCTGAGGCAATGGAGGGGTGAGGCTCTGAGTGGTGACATGGGAGTCCGGGCAGGTCACTATCTGCTGACAATGCTGGACAGGGATATGGGAGTAGCAAGCCTAGGGTGTGAGTGGGGCTGAGATTAATGATGTAGACCTGGAAGGGCCGAGGAAGGAAGACAGCTGGGCTGTGAGTCCTGAGGTAGGAAGGAGAGGCACCACTGTGAATCCTGACCCAGGGAGGCCGACATATAGAGTGCCAAAGAGAGGTTGTAGCTGGAGTGTGCGGTAGGGGTTGAAGACCTTCCAGGAATAATGATCTAGTACACAAGAGCTATGCATTGGCAGGAAGGGACCTAGAGAGTTTGAGGGAAATTTTCCTTGAATCCTGATACAAGGAGAACTCTGAGTAGAGTCGAAGTGTGTCCTGCAGGAGCTGGGTAGGCCTGTGAGCTCCGAGGAAGGAGCTGTAAGGAGTTTTCTGGGCTTCCAGATGTACAAGGGCAAAGTTGGTAGTGGTAGAGTAGGGAGAAGTGTGGGGCAGAGCTGTGGCTCCTGAGATAAGGTGTTTGGAGTGGGGCTGCAGACAGAGCAACAGATGTGGACTATTTGCCTGAAATTGGTTTGCCGGTTGACCATGTGTGTTGTTTTATAGGTAGGGCGGTAGCCAAAGTTGCAGGCCTGGGCACTGGTAGATAGACTCAAAGTGTCTTGTAGAATTGCTGGGCCGAATTGGAAGAAGACTTCATAAAGGCTGTGCCAACAAGGGGCTGTTCTCTCCTCTCCAGTGAGATGCGCTAGTCTCCTGCCCAAAATGCTCCAGAAAACAAGACTTACAGATGGAGTGGAGGAGAGGGGAGGGGAAGGGAGAGGAGGGGCAGAGAATCCTTTCCTCATGGGATAATTCTTGGATGTTGCCATGGCTTTCAAGGTCACTGGTTACTCTTTCCACCTCTGCCAGTTTCATGCAAGACTCCTTCCTTTGATCGCTCCTTCCTTCTGCCTACCACTTGAGCACCACTGGTCATCTGATCAGGAAGTAAAATCTCAATCCTCCCCTGTAGTTGTGGATCATTGATTCAGGAATCATTACACCATCGTGCAGTCTCCAGATAGTGGCATTGTGTGCCCTTGAACGGAAGACCGGAATACTCTCTCTGCCTTCATATTTATCTTAAAGCACTCTACAGCCTTGGTGTAAATGACCTGCTTTTTGAGGTCCAAATCCCCTTCTCCCCAGGATCTTCTTCCTTCCTTCCACTGTGGGGTCCTGGCCGGGACTCAGCACTCCCTCCACTCATCTCCCTAAGCTCAGCCTTGCCTTCACGTTGCTCTTCTGTGACTGAGAAAGCACTGAAGAAAGGCAACTGAGGCATAGGACTTACTTGATTGAGGTTTTTGGATCACAGTCTCATCAGGAAGGAAAGCCAGGGAAGTGCCCTCAAGGTATTAAGTCTGGATAAGCTGGCTCAATGGCTGACAAGGCCTGAAGCTACACAGACAGACATTGTTGTGATGATATTAAGTGTGTTTACAAAGCCTTCATCCAGGAGCCTGTTTCTTCTTAATCCTCTCCACTCAGTGCTTAAGGAATGAGGAAGAGGCCATGGGGGTAGGGGTGGGGTCTCTGAAAGTGACTTGTAGATTTTTCATGCACCTTTTCTCCTTCTCTTACAGAATAATTCAATTTCTCTAAGGTAAATTCTTAAGATTTTGAATTACATTTTATTACAACCTTTATTAGCAGTAAAAGCCAGCTACATTTTACTTCAATAAAATGTCTTAATAACACTTAAAAGGAAATGTTTAGTTGCCACACCTCTTCAAGTGTCTGGGGAGCAGAACCACATAGGCATATGAATGTGTGGTAGAGAAACCTGCTGATACTCAAGCCAGGAAGTAGAACAAAGGGATATGGTGGGCTGAACCCCCAATTGCTTTCCAAGGCATTCCAGGAGGCTTAAAGAGATCTCACCATTTTCCACCTCCTAGTAGTACTACTCTATCTATGGAGCAGGGCTTTAACACATGAAACTTGGTAGGACATCCAACCTACAGTATTAACTTATGGATTCTGCTTGTTTCTTGCCTTCCGGACTCCATTTCCCCACCCTTAGCTGTATGATTGGGAGAACAGACCCTAAGGAAGGAGCTTCAGAGAGGCAGTTCATTTGAAGGGGGTAAAACAAAGGCCATTTAAACCCTTGGATGGTGAGTAGGGGCTCCTAGGGTGCGTGCCCAGCATTGACCTCTAGAACAAGGACACTGGGGACACATCAGTTGTATACGTTGGGATTCCCGGGGCTTACTGAACCTTCACTTATACAGGGAGAGATAGAATAACGTGGCTACTGTGCTATGAAGTGAAGTCCTCTAGTGTGGCAGTGGGGGCACAGGCCTACATGCACTCACAGGCCTAGGGCCACTGGGGAACAAGAAGAAGGAAGAACAAAGTATGGATACTCTGGTCCTTCTTAGAAGGGGGAAACAAATACCCACAGGAGGAGATACAGAAGCAGAATATGGAGCAGATTCTGAGGTAAAGACCATGCAGAGACTTCCCCACCTAGGGATCCATCCCATACACAGTTACAAAACCCAGACAGTATTATTGATGCCCATTCATATTTGCTGACTACAGCTTGATATGGCTGTCACCTGGGAGGCTTTGCTAGTGCATGACAAATACAGAGGGGGACACTCTCAGCCAGGCATTGAACTGAGCACAGGGTCTCCAATGCGGGAGCTAGAGAAAGGACCCAAGGAGCTGAAGGGGTTTGCAGCACCATAGGAAGAACAACAATATGAGTCACTGGGTACTCCTGAGCGCCCAGGAACAAAACATCAACCACATAGTACACATGGTGTCACCCATGGCTCCAGATGCATAGGCAGCAGAGGATGGCTTTGTTGGACATCAAAGGGAGGAGAGGCCCCTGGTCCTGGAAAGGCTTGATTCAGTCATTTAGGGGAATACCAGGTCAGGAATGCAGGAGGGAGTGGATTCAGGTACAGGAGGTGGGGAGATGGGTTATGGGACTTTCAGGGGGGGGGGACCAGGAAAGAGGAAATCATTTGAAATGTAAATAATCTTAGCCATTCTGACTGGTGTGAGGTGGAATCTCAGGGTTGTTTTGATTTGAATTTCTCTGATGACTAATGATGTTGAACATCTCTTAAGGTGTTTCTCAGACATCCGAATTTCTTCTGGTGAAAATTCTTTGTTTAGCTCTGTACCCCATTTTTTGATAGGGTTATTTGGTTCTTTGGGGTCTAACTTCTTGAGTTCTTTGTATATATTGGATATTAGGTCTCTGTCGGATGTGGGGTTGGTGAAGATCTTTTCCCACTTTGTTGGTTGCCATTTTGTCCTTCTGACAGTGTCCTTTGCCTTGCAGAAACTTTGTAATTTTATGAGGTCCCATTTGTCAATTCTTGATCTTAGTGCATAAGCTATTGGTGTTCTGTTCAGGAACTTTCCCCCTGTGCCTATGTCCTCCAGGGTCTTCCCAAGTTTCTTTTCTAATAGTTTCAGTGTGTCTGGTTTTATGTGGAGGTCCTTGATCCACTTGGAGTTGATCTTAGTGCAAGGAGATAAGAGTCAAGAGACAACAAATGCTGGCGAGGATGTGGAGAAAGAGGAACACTCCTCTACTGTTGGTGGGATTGCAAAATGGTAAAACCGCTCTGGAAATCAGTGTGGCGGTTCCCCAGAAAATTGGGCATGTCCCTTCCAGAGGACCCTGGCATACCACTCCTGGGCATATACCCAGAGGATTCCACTGCATACAATAAAGACACATGCTCCACTATGTTTATAGCAGCCTTGTTTATAATAGCCAGAAATTGGAAGGAGCCCAAATATCCCTCAAAGGAGGAATGGATACAGAAAATGTGGTATATTTATACAATGGAATACTACTCAGCAATTAAAAATAATGAATTCATGCAATTTGTAGGTAAATGGTTAGACCTGGGAAATATCATCCTGAGTGAGCTAACCCAATCACAAAAGAATACACATGAAATGCAATCACTGATAAGTGGATATTAATGAGCCCAGAAACCCTAAATACTCAAGGCACAATTAGCAAGTCAAATGATTCCCAAGAAGAAAGGAGAGGACCCTGGGCCTGGAAAGATTGGATCCAGTTTTGTAGAGTAACCGTGGGGGGAGGGGGAATAATGGGGGAATAGTTGGGGGGGAGAGGAGCTATGGGACATAGGGAGGGGGGAACTGGGAAAGGGGAAAGCCTTTGGAATGTAAACATAGAATATAGAAAATAAAAATTAAAAAAAGGAAATGTAAATAAATAATATATCTAATAAAAAATAAAACTAATAATATATGAGAGAAGCCACTGAATTTACACTTCCATATACAGACGACATGTAACAAACTGAACATATAGCAGAGAAGCCTGCAGTGTACAGTTGGGAGGGATTGTGGGTGACTGCCTGGGAAGCAGTGAAAAAGTAAGGCCTGTGCTATTCTGTATAGCCCCCTTTCTTCTTCACACATCCCTTTCCCTTTCTCCAAAACACCTGGAAGAGGACATGCCCCCCACTGGGGTGATGGCATAGAGGTCCCTCCCCCTCTTCCATCTTCCTGTTCTAATATTACTTTCTAAGACTCATGTGGCCAGAGATGCAGATCAACTTTTCTATTGCAGTTCATTATCTGAGCTTACACCTAAGCAAACAAAAGCATGCATGTGCAGTAACTGCCAAGCCTTCAGATCTTTAAACTAAGAAGCAACTGGGACACAAGGTGCTGGGGTCCCAGGATGAATGGAAGTTGATCTTCTGCAGGGTTGAACAGACCCATAGTGATGTAGCACTGTGTGTGTGGGAGACAGGTGGATACTACTAGGGAGTTTTGCCCTGCTAGTAAATGGGCCTGGTTTTGTATGGGGCTGACTATGGAGCACAGGCAGACTAACCACGTGCCCACATACAGGACTGCTTCATGATCCCACACCCCTAGACTATCCTGAAAGGCCAGCATTCACTTGACCAATTTGTTCTTTCATTATACCTTCCTTCCTTCCGTTCATCCTTCCTTCCTTCCTTCCTTTCTTCCCTCACTCCCTCCCTCCTTTCTTTCTTTCTTTCTTTCTTTCTTTCTTTCTTTCTTTCTTTTAAAATTTTTTTATTGGATATATTCTATATTTACAATTCATTTCCCTCTTTCTGGTTCCCCACCCCCAAAGGTCCCACATGCCCTTTTCCCTCCCCCTTGCTCCCTCATCCACCCCCTCCCACCTCACTGTTCTTGTACTCCCCCACAATGATGCTTTGGTCCATTCTAGCTCCAGTGTCCAATCTTTTCTTCTTGTCAGACATCACTTGGTATGTGATTTATGTCTTTGGTGTTCCAAGCTTCTAGGCTAATATCCACTTATCAGTGACTGTATACCATGGGTATTCTTTTGAGACTGGGTCACCTCACTTAGTATGACGTTCTCCAGCTCCATCCATTTCTCTAAGAATTTCATGAATTCATTGTTTCTAATGGCTGAATAGTACTTCATTGTGTACATATACCACATTTTTTTTGTATCCATTCCTCCATTGAGGGACATCTGGGTTCTTTACAGCTTCTGGCTATTATATATAAGGCTGCTATGAACATAGTGGAGCATGTATCCTTATTGCATGCTGGGGAATCTTCTGGGTATATTCCCAGGAGTGGTATGGCTGGGTCCTCTGGAAGTATCACGTCCAGTTTTCTGAGGAACCGCCAGACTGATTTCCAGAGTGGTTGTACCAGCTTGCATTCACAACAGCAGTGGAGGAGTGTTCCTCTTTCTCCACATCCTCGCCAACACCTGATGTCTTCTGAGTTTTTAATCTTAGCCATTCTGACTGGTGTGAGGTGAAATCTCAGGGTTGTTTTGATTTGCATTTCCCTAATGACTAATGATGTTAAACATTTTTTTATTTTTTTTTATTTTATTTTCTATATTCTATGTTTACATTCCAAAGGCTTTCCCCTTTCCCAGTTCCCACCCACCATAGTTCCCATAGTTCCTCTCCCCCCCATCTGTTCCCCAATAATTCCCCCTCCCCCCTCGGTTTCTTTACTAAACTGGATGCAATCTTTACAGGCCCAGGGTCCTCTCCTTTCTTCTTCTTGGGAATCATTTGACTTGCTATTTGTGTCTTGAGTATTTAGGGATTCTGGGCTCATTAATATCCACTTATCAGTGATTGCATTTCATGTGCATTCTTTTGTGATTGGGTTAATTCACTCAGGATGATATTTTCCAGGTCTAACCATTTACCTACAAATTGCATGAATTCATTATTTTTAATTGCTGAGTAGTATTCCATTGTATAAATATACCACATTTTCTGTATCCATTCCTCCTTTGAGGGATATTTGGGCTCCTTCCAATTTCTGGCTATTATAAACAAGGCTGCTATAAACATAGTGGAGCATGTGTCCTTATTGCATGCAGGGGAATCCTCTGGGTATATGCCCAGGAGTGGTATGCCAGGGTCCTCTGGAAGTGACATGCCCAATTTTCTGAGGAACCGCCAAACTGATTTCCAGAGCGGTTTTACCATTTTGCAATCCCACCAACAGTGGAGGAGTGTTCCTCTTTCTCCACATTCTCGCCAGCACTTGTTGTCTCTTGAGTTTTTAATCTTAGCCATTCTGACTGGTGTGAGGTGGAATCTCAGGGTTGTTTTGATTTGCATTTCCCTGATGACTAATGATGTTGAACATCTTTTAAGGTGTTTCTCGGCCATCCGAATTTCTTCTGGTGAAAATTCTTTGTTTAGCTCTGTGCCCCATTTTTTGATAGGGTTATTTGTTTCTTTGCGGTCTAACTTCTTGAGTTCTTTGTATATATTGGATATTAGCCCTCTGTCGGATGTGGAGTTGGTGAAGATCTTTTCCCACTTTGTTGGTTGCTGTTTTGTCCTTCTGACAGTTTCCTTTGCTTTGCAGAAACTTTGTAATTTTATGAGGTCCCATTTGTTGATTCTTGATCTTAGAGCATAAGCTATTGGTGTTCTGTTCAGGAAATTTTCCCCTGTGCCCAAGTCCTCCAGGGTCTTCCCAAGTTTCTTTTCTAATAGTTTCAGTGTGTCTGGTTTTATGTGGAGGTCCTTGATCCACTTGGAGTTGATCTTAGTGCAAAGAGATAAGATTGGATCAATTCGCATTCTTCTGCATGTTGACTTCCAGTTGAACCAGCACCATTTGTTAAAAAGGCTATCTTTATTCCACCGGATGGTTGTGGCTCCTTTATCAAAGATCAAGTGACCATAAGTCTGTGGGTTAACCTCTGGGTCTTCAATCCTGTTCCATTGATCTGCTTGCCTGTTGCTATACCAATACCATGCAGTTTTTAACACAATTGCTCTGTAGTACTGCTTGAGGTCAGGGATATTGATTCCCCCAGAAGTCCTTTTATTGTTGAGAATAGTTTTAGCTATCCTGGGTTTTTTGTTGCTCCAGATGAATTTGAGAATTGCTCTTTCTAGATCTATGAAGAATTGAGTTGGGATTTTGATGGGGATCGCATTGAATCTGTAGATTGCTTTTGGCAAGATGGCCATTTTTACTATATTGATCCTGCCAATCCAGGAGCAAGAAATATTTTTCCATCTTCTGAGGTCTTCTTCGATTTCTTTCTTCAGGGACTTGAAGTTCCTGTTGTACAGATCTTTCGCTTGTTTGGTTAGAGTTACGCCAAGATATTTTATGTTGTTTGTGGCTATTGTGAAGGGTGTTATTTCCCTAATTTCTTTCTCTGCCTGCTTGTCCTTTGAGTACAAGAAGGCCACTGACTTGCTTGAGTTAATTTTATAACCTGCCACTTTGCTGAAGTTGTTTATCAGCTGTAGAAGTTCTCTGGTGGAGTTTTTTGGGTCGCTTAGGTAAACTATCATATCGTCTGCAAATAATGATAGTTTCACTTCTTCCTTTCCAATTTGTATTCCTTTGACTTCCTTATGTTGTCTAATTGCTCTTGCTAGAACTTCAAGTACTATATTGAAAAGATATGGAGAGAGAGGGCAGCCTTGTCTAGTCCCTGATTTTAGTGGGAATGCTTCAAGTTTCTCTCCATTTATTTTGATGTTGGCTACTGGTTTGCTGTAGATTGCTTTTACTATGTTTAGGTCTGGGCCTTGAATTCCTGCTCTTTCCAAGACTTTTAGCATGAAAGGATGCTGAATTTTGTCGAATGCTTTTTCAGCATCTAATGAGATGACCATGTGGTTTTTTTCTTTCAGTTTGTTTATGTAGTGGATTACATTGATGGATTTCCGTATATTGAACCATCCCTGCATCCCTGGGATGAAGCCTACTTGATCATGGTGGATGATCGTTTTGATGTGCTCTTGGATTCGGTTAGCAAGAATTTTATTTAGTATTTTTGCATCTATATTCATAAGAGAAATTGGCCTGTAGTTCTCTTTCTTTGTTGGATCTTTTTGTGGTTTAGGTATTAGCGTAATTGTGGCTTCGAAGAATGAGTTGGGCAGTGTCCCTTCTGTCTCTATTTTGTGGAATAGTTTGGAGAGTATTGGTGTTAAGTCTTCTTTGAAGGTCTGGTAGAATTCTGCACTAAAACCATCTGGTCCCGTACTTTTTCTGGTTGGGAGGCTTTCTATAACCCCTTCTATTTCTTTAGGGGTTATGGGACTATTTAGCTGATCTACTTGATGCTGATTTAATTTTGGTATTTGATATCTGTCTAGGAAATTGTCCATTTCCTCCAGGTTCTCCAGTTGTTTTGAGTATAGACCTTTGTAGTAGGATCTGATGATGTTTTGAATTTCCTCAGTTTCTGTTGTTATGTCTCCCTTTTCATTTCTAATTTTGTTAATTTGTATACTGTCTCTGTGTCCTTTGGTTAGTCTGGCTAAGGGTTTATCTATCTTGTTGATTTTCTCAAAGAACCAGCTCCTGGTCTTGTTGATTCTTTGTATGGTTCTCTTTGTTTCTATTTGATTGATTTCAGCCCTGAGTTTGATGATTTTTTGTCTTCTACTCCTCCTGGGTGAATTAACTTGTTTTTCTTCCAGGGCTTTAAGGTGTGCCATTAAGCTGCTAGTATATGCTCTCTCCAGTTTCTTTTTGGATGCACTTAGAGCTATGAGTTTTCCTCTTAGCACTGCTTTCATTGTGTCCCATAGATTTGGGTAGGTTGTACCTTCATTTTCATTGAATTCTAAAAAGTCTTTGATTTCTTTTTTTATTTCTTCCTTGACCAAGGTGTCATTGAGTAGAGTATTGTTCAGTTTCCATGTGTATGTGGGCTTTCTGTTGTTTTTGTTGTTATTGAAGACCACTCTTACTCCATGGTGATCTGATAGAAGGCATGGTATTAGCTCGATCTTCTTGTATTTGTTGACATCTGTCTTGTGACCAATTATATGGTCTATTTTGGAGAAGGTCCCATGTGGAGCTGAGAAAAAGGTATATTCTTTAGCTTTAGGATGAAATGTCCTATATATATCTGTTAAATCCAATTGGTCCAGAGTTTCAATTAGTTTCACTGTGTCCCTCTTTAGTTTCTGCTTTCCTGATCGGTCCATTGAGGAGAGTGGAGTGTTGAAGTCACCCACAATTATTGTGTTAGGTGTAATGTGTGCTTTATGCTTTAGTAAGGTTTCTTTTACGAATGAGGCTGCCCTTGCATTTGGAGCATAGATGTTCAGTATTGAGAGCTCTTCTTGGTGGATTTTTCCTTTGGTCAGCAAGAAGTGACCTTCTGAGTCTCTTTTGATGATTTTAGGTTGGAAGTCAATTTTATCTGATATTAGAATGGCTACTCCAGCTTGTTTCCTGAGACCATTTGCTTGTAAAATTGTCTTCCAGCCTTTTACTCTAAGGCAGTGTTTGTCTTTGACACTGAGATGTGTTTTCTGTATGCAGCAAAATGTAGGGTCCTGTTTCCGTATCCAGTCTGTTAATCTATGTCTTTTTATTGGGGAATTGAGTCCATTGATGTTAAGAGATATTAAGGAATAGTAATTATTTCCTCCAGACATTTTTGAAATTATATTTATTTATTTTATTTATTTTTTATATTCGAGAGGTTGCCTTCTTTTGGGTTTGATGAGAGGAGGTTTCTATCTTGCTTCTTCCCGGGTGTAGTTTCCGTCCTTGTCTTGGTGTTTTCCCCCTATTATCCTTTGTAGGGCTGGATTTGTGGAACGGTATCATGTAAATTTGGTTTTGTCATGGAATACCTTGATGTCTCCATCTATGGTGATTGAGAGCTTTGCTGGTTAAAGTAGTTTTGGCTGAAGTTTGTGTTCTCTTAGAGTTTGCATGATATCTGCCCAGGATCTTCTAGCTTTCATGGTCTAAGGTGAGAAGTCTGGTGTTATTCTGATAGGTCTTCCTTTATAAGTTACTTGGCCTTTTTCTCTTGCTGCCTTTAATATTCTTTCTTTGTTTAGTACATTTGGAGTTTTGATTATTATGTGACGGGATGTATTTCTGTTCTGATCCAGTCTGTTTGGGGTTCTGTATGCTTCTTGTATATTCATGGGCATCTCTCTCTTTAGGTTGGGGAAGTTTTCTTCCATAATTTTGTAGAAGATATTTGCTGGCCCTTTAACTTGTACATCTTCATTCTTGTCTATACCTATAATCCTTAGGTTTGGTCTTCTCATTGTGTCCTGGATTTCCTGGATGTTTTGGGTTACAGCCTTTTTGCATTTAGTATTTTCTTTGACTGTTGAATCAATGGTTCCTATGGTATCTTCGGCTTCTGATATTCTGTCTTCTATCTCTTGTATTCTATTGTTGATATTTGCATCTATGGCTCCTGATTTCTTCCCAAGGTTTTCTATCTCCAATGTTGTCTCCCTCTGCGATTTCTTAGTTGTTTCTATTTCTGTTTTTAGTGCCTGGATGGATGTGCTCAGATCTTTCGCTTGCTTGATTGTGTTTTCATGTATTTCTTTAATAGATTTTTGTGTTTCCTCTTTCATAGCTTCTACTTGTTGGCCCACGTTCTTCTGTATTTCTTTAAGTGATTTTTGTCTTTCCTCCTTATTGTCTTCTTCTTTTTGATCCATCTTCTCCTGCATTTCTTGAAGTGATTTTTGTATTTGCCTTGTAAAGGCTTCTAACTTTTGATCCATTTTCTCTTCTATTTCTTTACGAGATTTTTCTATGTGTTCAGCTACCAGCATCCTGACCAGTGATTTTATATCCAAGTCTTGTTTTTCTGGTGTTTTGGGGTATCCAGGGCTTCCTGTTGTTGGCGAACTGGGTTCAGATGCTGTCATGTTGTCTTGATTTCTGTTAGTGACATTTCTTCCTTTACCTTTTGCCATCTGGTTATTTCTGGTGTTAGTTGACCTTGTTGTCACTGGCTGGTGTTTGAATCTCCTATGAGGCTGGGCTTACCTGTTTTTCTCTACTGGTGGTTATGCGTAATTGCTGCTCAACGGGATCACGAGCTGGCTGCCACCCGCTGACTTTGTGCACGGCCTGAGGTCTCCGGGAAGTGTGGGGGAGTGCAGCAGAGCCTCAGCAGGTGCTGCTGGGCCTGCCTAGTAGCGAGAGCCTAGCAGATCCCCCCACGTGGTAGCCCCTGATGGAATCTGTCTACCTGTTCCTTTCCAGCTGTGTTCTGGTTGCAGTATGGAGGCCTGCCGCTATCGCTGGTCCGGGCTCCTGGGGAGCTGGGTGGTTCCAGCTGCCTCGGTGCACGGCCTAAGCTGGCAGGGACGTGCTGCAGAGCCTAGGCGCCTGGGCCCGCCTGTGGGCGAGAGCTTAGCAGCTCTCCCTGCTCTAGCCCCAGGCGGAGTCTCTATCTGCACCTTTCCAGCTGTGTCCTGGTTGCAATATGGAGGCCTGCCGCTATAGCTGGTCCTCACTCTTCTTAATAAACAAGAATTGTTGCTTATCCTGGTTCCGTGGGCAGGGTCTGAGCACCTGGCAAGCTGGCTAGGTCTGGCTGACCTGCTACCGGCTGGATGGGAAGCTGCAGACAAGATGGCGCTGCCTGCAGGGGGTTCGTGTCTGGCCTGTGAGCGCAGAGCGCAGGCACGGCCGCTGTACTCCAAACCGCTAGGCTGTGCGCAGTTCCTGCCCCAGACCTGAGTCCCTGGAGGTCTTAAACTCGGGCTGTCTCTGGTACCTGGTTCTGCAGGCAGGGTCTCAGCACCTGGCAGGTTGGCTAGGTCTGGCTGACCTGCTACCGGCTGGATTGGAAGCTGCAGACAAGATTGCGCTGCCTGCAGGGGGTTCGGGGGTCTGGCCTGCGAGCGCAGAGCGCAGGCACGGCTGCTGTACTCCAAACCGCTAGGCTGTGCGCAGTTCCTGCCCCAGACCTGAGTCCCCGGAGTTCTTAAACTCGGGCTGTCTCTGGTACCTGGTTCCGCTGGCAGGGTCTCAGCACCTGGCAGGCTGGCTACATATGGCTGACCTGCTACCGGCTGGATGGGAAGCTGCAGCGATGTTAAACATTTTTTAAGGTGTTTCTCAGCCATCCAAATTTCTTCAGGTGAAAAGTCTCTGTTTAGCTTTGTACCCCATTTTTGGATAGGGTTATTTGGTTTTCTGGGGTCTAACCTCTTGAGTTCTTTGTATACATTGGATATTAGCCCTCTGTCAGATGTGGGGTTGGTGAAGATCTTTTCCCAATTTGTTGGTTGCTGATTTATCCTTTTGACAGTGTCTTTTGCCTTACAGAAACTTTGTAATTTTATGAGGTCCCATTTGTCAATTCTTGGTCTTAGAGCATAAGCAATTGGTGTTCTGTTCAGGAATTTTTCCCCTGAGCCAATGTTCTCAAGGGTCTTCCCCAGTTTCTTTTCTATTAGTTTTAGTGTGTCTGGTTTTATGTGGAGGTCCTTGATACACTTGGAGTTGAGGTTAGTGCAAGGAGATAAGAGTGGATCAATTCTCATTCTTCTCCATGTTGACCTCCAGTTGAGCCAGCACCATCTGTTGAAAAGGCTATCCTTTTTCCACTGGATGTTTTCAGCTCCTTTGTCGAAGATCAATTGGCCATAGATGTGCAGGTTCAATTCTGGGTCTTCGATCCTATTCCATTGATCCGCCTCCCTGTCACTGAACCAATACCATTCAGTTTTTAATACTAGTGTTCTGTAATATTGCTTGAGGTCCAGAATATTGATTCCCCCAGAAGTTCCTTTGCTGTTGATGATAGTTTTACCTATCCTGGGTTTTTTGTTATTCCAGATGAATTTGAGAATTGCTCTTTCTAACTCTATGAATAACTGAGTTGGGATTTTGATGGGGATTGCATTGAATCTGTATATTGCTTTGGGCAAGATTGCCATTTTGACTATATTAGTCCTGCCAACCAATGAGCATGGAAGACTTTCCCATTTTCTGATGTCTTCTTCAATTTCCCTCTTCAGAGACCTGAAGTTTTTGTCATATAAATCTTTCACATGTTTGGTTAGTGTCACTCCAAGATACTTTATATCATTTGTGGCTATTGTGAAGGGTGTCATTTCCCTAATTTCTTTCTCAGCCTGCTTATCCTTCGCATATAGGAAGGCTACTGATTTGCTTGAGTTGATTTTAAAGCCAGCCACTTTGCTGAAGTTGTTTATCAGTTGCAGGAGTTCTCTAGTGGAGGTTTTTGAGTCACTTAAGTATACTATCATATGATCTGCAAATAGTGATAATTTGACTACTTCCTTTCCGATTTGTATCCCTTTGACTTGCCTCTGTTGTCGAATTGCTCTAGCTAGTACCTCAAGTACTATATTGAAGAGATATGGTGAGAGGGGACAGCCTTGTCTAGTCCCTGATTTTAGTGGGATTGCTTCAATTTTTTTCCGTTTACCTTGATGTTGGCTACTGGTCTGCTGTATATTGCTTTTACTATGTTTAGATATGGGCCTTGAATTTCTGCTCTTTCCAAGACCTTTAGCATGAAAGGATGCTGAATTTTGTCAAATGCTTTTTCAGCATCCAATGAGATGATCATGTGGTTTTTTTTCTTTGAGTTTGTTTATGTAGTGGATTACGTTGATGGATTTCCATATATTGAAGCATCCCTGCATCACAGGGATGAAGCCAACTTGATCATGGAGAATGATCGTTTTGATGTGTTCTTGGATTCAGTTGGCAAGTATTTTGTTTAGTATTTTTGCATCGATATTCATAAGAGAAATTGGCCTGTAGTTCTCTTTCTTAGTTGGATCTTTGTGTGGTTTTGGTATCAGGGTAATTGTGGCTTCATAGAATAAGTTGGGTAGTGTTCCTTCTGTTTCTATTTTGTGGAATAGTTTGAATAGTATCAGTATCGGGACTTCTTTGAAGGTCTGATAGAATTCTGCACTAAAACCATCTGGTCCTGTGCTTTTTTTTGGTTGGAAGACTGTCTATGACCCCTTCTATTTCTTTGGGGGTTATGGGTCTGTTTAGATGATCTATTTGATCCTGGTTTAATTTTGGTATTTGTTAACTGTCTAGGAAATTGTCCATTTCCTCCAGATTCTCCAGTTGTGTTGAGTATAGGTTTTTGTAGTAGGATCTGATGATTTTTTGAATTTCCTCAGTTTCTGTTGTTATATCTCCCTTTTCATTTCTAATTTTGTTAATTTGACTACTGTCTCTGTGCCCTATGGTAAGTCTGGCTAGGGGTTTATCTGTCTTGTTGATTTTCTCAAAGAACCAGCTCCTGGTTTTGTTGATTCTTTGTATGGTTCGCTTTGTTTCAACTTGATTGATTTCAGCCCTGAGTTTGATGATTTCCTGTCTTCTACTCCTCCTGGGTGAAATTGCTTCTTTTTGTTCCAGAGCTTTCAAGTGCGCCATTAAGTTGCTAGTATATGCTCTCTCCTGTTTCTTTTTG
Source organism: Apodemus agrarius (assembly GCA_964023405.1). Classification (NCBI taxonomy): domain Eukaryota; kingdom Metazoa; phylum Chordata; class Mammalia; order Rodentia; family Muridae; genus Apodemus; species Apodemus agrarius. The sequence continues at coordinate 144,441,158 of OZ030010.1, forward strand.
GAGACAATCAGGGCTATGAGTTTTCCTCTAAGCACTGCTTTCATTGTGACCCTGTGCATATCCATCCAGGTTCTAAAAACAGAAGTAGAAACAACTAAGAAATCACAGAGAGAGACAACATTGGAGATAGAAAACCTTGGGAAGAAATCAGGGGCCATAGATGCAAATATCAACAATAGAATACAAGAGATAGAAGACAGAATCTCAGAAGCCGAAGATACCATAGGAACCATTAATTCAACAGTCAAAGAAAATACTAAATGCAAAAAGGTTGTAACCCAAAACATCCAGGAAATCCAGGACACAATGAGAAGACCAAACCTAAGGATTATAGGTATAGACGAGAGTGAAGATCTACAAGTTAAATGGTCAGCAAATATCTTCTACAAAATTATGGAAGAAAACTTCCCCAACCTAAAGAGAGAGATGCCCATGAATATACAAGAAGCCTATAAACTCCAAACAGACTGGACCAGAACAGAAATACATCCTGTCACATAATAATCAAAACTCCAAATGTACTAAACAAAGAAAGAATACTAAAGGCAGCAAGAGAAAAAGGCCAAGTAACATATAAAGGAAGACCTATCAGAATAACACCAGACTTCTCACCTGAGACCATGAAAGCTAGAAGATCCTGGGCAGATATCATGCAAACTCTAAGAGAACACAAATTTCTGCCAAAACTACTATACCCAGCAAAACTCTCAATCGCCATAGATGGAGACATCAAGGTATTCCATGACAAAACCAAATTTGCACATTATCTTTCCACAAATCCATCCCTACAAAGGATAATAGGGGGAAAACACTAAGAAAAGGAAGGAAACTACACCCCAAGATGAAGCAAGATAGAAACCTCCTCTCATCAAACCCCAAAAAAGATAACCTCTCAAATATAAAAAAAAATAATTTCAAAAATGTCGGGAGGTAATAATTACTATTCCTTAATATCTCTTAACATCAATGGACTCAATTCCCCAATAAAAAGACATAGATTAAGACTGGATACGGAAAGAGGACCCTACATTTTGCTGCATACAGGAAACATATCTCAGTGTTAAAGACAAACACTGCCTTAGAGTAAAAGGCTGGAAGACAATTTTACAAGCAAATGGTCTCAGGAAACAAGCTGGAGTAGCCATTATAATATCAGATAAAATTGACTTCCAACCTAAAGTCATCAAAAGAGACTCAGAAGGTCAATTCTTGCTGGTCAAAGGGAAAATCCACCAAGAATAGCTCTCAATACTGAACATCTATGCTCCAAATGCAAGGGCACCCTCATTCATAAAAGAAACCTTACTAAAGCTTAAAGCACACATTACACCTAACACAATAATTGTGGGTGACTTCAACACTCCACTCTCCTCAATGGACCGATCAGGAAAGCAGAAACTAAACAGGGACACAGTGAAACTAATTGAAACTTTGGACCAATTGGATTTTATATATATATATATATATATATATATATATATATATATATATATATATATAGAGAGAGAGAGAGAGAGAGAGAGAGAGAGAACATTTCATCCTAAAGCTAAAGAATATAACTTTTTCTCAGCACCACAAGGTACCTTCTCCAAAATTGATCATATAATTGGTCACAAGACAGATGTCAACAAATACAAGAAGATTGAGCTAATCCCATGCCTCCTATCAAATCACCATGGAGTAAGAGTGGTGTTCAATAGCAAAACAAAACAAAACAAAAAACAAAAAAAACAAAACAGAAAGCCCACATACACATGGAAACTGAACAATACTCTACTCAATGACTCTGTGGTCGAGGATGAAATAAAAAAAGAAATCAAAGACTTTTTAGAATTCAATGAAAATGAAGGTACAACCTACACAAATCTATGGGACACAATGAAAGCGGTGCTAAGAGGAAAACTCATAGCTCTAAGTGCATCCAAAAAGAAACTGGAGAGAGGATACACTAGCAGCTTAAGGACACACCTTAAAGCCCTGGGAAAAAAAGAAGTTAATTCACCCAGGAGGAGTAGAAGACAGCAAATCATCAAACTCAGGGCTGAAATCAATCATGTAGAAACAAAGGGAACCATACAAGGAATCAACAAAACAAGGAGCTGGTTCTTTGAGAAAATCAAAAAGATAGATAAACCCTAGCCAGACTAACCAAAGGACACAGAGAAAGTATCCAAATTAACAAAATTAGAAATGAAAAGGGGGACATAACAACAGAAACTGAGGAAATTCAAAAGATCATCAGATACTACTACAAAAATCATCAGATCCTACTCAAAACAACTGAAGAATCTGGAGGAAATGGACAATTTCCTACACAGATACCAAATACCAAAATTAAATCTGCATCAAGTAGATCCGCTAAATATTCCCATAACCCCTAAAGAAATAGAAGGGGTTATCGAAAGCCTCTCAACCAAAAAAAAGTACGGGACCAGATGGTTTTAGTGCAGAATTCTACCAAACCTTCAAAGAAGACTTAACACCAATACTTTTCAAACTATTCCACAAAATAGAGACAGAAGGGACACTGCCCAACTCATTCTTTGAAGCCACATTTACGCTGATACCTAAACCACAAAAAGATCCAATGAAGAAAGAAAACTACAGGCCAAATTCTCTTATGAATATCGATGCAAAAATAGTAAATAAAATTCTTCCAACCGAATCCAAGAGCACATCAAAACGATCATTCACCATGATCAAGTAGGCTTCATCCCAGGGATGCAAGGATGGTTCAATATATGGAAATCCATGAATGTAATCCACTACATAAACAAACTAAAAGAAAAAAACCACATGATCATCTCATTAGATGCTGAAAAAGCATTTGACAAAATTCAGCATCCTTTCATGCTAAAAGTCTTGGAAAGAGCAGGAATTGAAGGACCATACCTAAACATAGTAAAAGCAATCTATAGCAAGTCAGTAGCCAACATCAAAATAAATGGAGAGAAACTTGAAGCAATCACACTAAAATCAGGGACTAGACAAGGCTGCACTCTCTCTCTCTCTCTCCATATCTTTTCAATATAGTACTTGAAGTTCTAGGGAGAGCAATTAGACAACATAAGGAAGTCAAAGGGATACAAATTGGAAAGGAAGAAGTCAAACTATCATTATTTGCAGACGATATGATAGTATACTTAAGCGACCCAAAAAATCCACCAGAGAACTTCTACAGCAGATAAACAACTTCAGCAAAGTGGCTGGTTATAAGATTAACTCAAGCAAATCAGTAGCCTTCTTGTACTCAAAGGACAAGCAGGCTGAGAAAGAAGTTAGGGAAATAACACCCTTCACAATAGCCACAAACAACATAAAGTACCTTGGCGTAACTCTAACCAAAGAAATCAAAGATCTGTACGACAGGAACTTCAAGTCCCTGAAGAAAGAAATCGAAGAAGACCTCAGAAGATGGAAAAATATTTCTTGCTCCTGGATTGGCAGGATCAATATAGGAAAAATGGCCATCTTGCCAAAAGCAATCTACAGATTCAATGCAATCCCCATCAAAATTCCAACACAACTCTTCATAGATCTAGAAAGAGCAATTCTCAAATTCATCTGGAGCAACAAAAAACCCAGGATAGCTAAAACTATTCTCAACAATAAAAGGACTTCTGGGGGAATCAATATCCCTAACCTCAAGCAGTATTACAGAGCAATTGTGTTAAAAACTGCATGGTATTGGTACAGCAACAGGCAAGTAGATCAATGGAATAGGATTGAAGACCCAGAAATTAACCCACAGACTTATGGTCACTTGATCTTTGATAAAGGAGCCACAACCATCCAGTGGAAAAAAAGATAGCCCTTTCAACAAATGGTGCTGGTTCAACTGGAGGTCAACATGCAGAAGAATACGAATTGACCCTCTCTTATCTCCTCGTACTAAGATCAACTCCAAGTGGATCAAGGACCTCCACATAAAACCAGACACACTAAAACTAATAGAAAAGAAACTTGGGAAGACCCTGGAGGACATGGGCATAGGGGTAAAGTTCCTGAACAGAACACCAATAGCTTATGCTCTAAGATCAAGAATTGACAAATGGGACCTCATAAAATTACAAAGTTTCTGTAAGCAAAAGACACTGTCAGGAGGACAAAACGACAACCAACAAAGTGGGAAAAGATCTTCACCAACCCCACATCCAACAGAGGGCCAATATCCAATATATACAAAGAACTCAAGAAGTTAGACCCCAAAGAACCAAATAACCCTATCAAAAAATGGGGTATAGAGCTAAACAAAGAATTTCCACCACAAGAAATTCGGATGGCCGAGAAACACCTTAAGAGATGTTCAACATCATTAGTCATCAGGGCAATGCAAATCAAAACAACCCTGAGATTCCACCTCACACCAGTCAGAATGGCTAAGATTAAAAACTCAAGAGACAACAAGTGCTGGCAAGGATGTGGAGAAAGAGGAACACTCCTCCACTGTTGGTGGGATTGCAAAATGGTAAAACAGCTCTGGAAATCAGTTTGTTCTAGAGGACCCTGGCATACCACTCCTGGGCATATACCCAGAGGATTCCCCTGCATACAATAAAGACACATGCTCCACTATGTTTATAGCAGCCTTGTTTATAATAGCCAGAAATTGGAAGGAGCCCAAATATCCCTCAAAGGAGGAATGGATACAGAAAATGTGGTATATTTATACAATGGAATACTACTCAGCAATTAAAAATAATGAATTCATGCAATTTGTAGGTAAATGGTTAGATCTGGAAAATATCATCCTCCGTGAGTTAACCCAATCACAAAAGAATACACATGAAATGCAATTACTGATAAGTGGATATTAATGAGCCCAGAAGCCCTAAATACTCAAGGCACAATTACCAAGTCAAATGATTCCCAAGAAGAAGAAAGGAGAGGACCCTGGGCCTGTAAAGATTGGATCCAGTTTTATAGACCTAGAACAGAGAAATCGTGGGGGGAGGAATGATTGGGGAATAGTTGCGAGGGGGGGAGGAATTATGGGACGTATGCAGGGGGGAACTGGGAAATGGGAAAGCCTTTGGAATGTAAACATAGAATATAGAAAATAAAAATGAAAAAAAATCGTAAAAAAAAACCAACCCCCAAAAAAAAGAAAGAAAGAAAAACGGAGCTCTCTCATACATCACCATATCATACACACACACTCATTTTAATCAATAACGCACATTGCAGAAATTTTTGTTTCACTAAATATATTCATTAATCTGAAAATGATATTTGTAGGTGACTTATATCACAGCTGATTGTTGCACAATTCTTTTTCCTTGAAAAATTAGTCATGAAACATGAGTTCTTACATTTTATGCTTTAACTGAAAACATAAAAATTCAGAAGCTATACACATTAATGGGGTACTGAATAATGTATTTATACATGTACAAGTTGCATAATGTAAAAATCAGTTCACACATATCTGTCTCTTCAACATTAAAAATCCTATCTTCTAGCTGTTTCAGAAAAATATGAAAGTATAATATAATGTTGATCTTGCTTTTGACCCCTTTTGGTAAAATTCCATGAACATTGTTTTTCTTTCTTTTTTATTTTCTATATTTTTTGTTTACATTCCAAATGCTTTCCTCTTTCCAAGATACCCCCCTCACCATATATACCATAAGTCCTCTTCCCGCTACACAATCCCCAATCACTGCCCCCCCCCCGCCCCATTTCTCTGTTCTGGTACTCTCCTACAATACTGGATCAAGTCTTTTTGGGATTAGGGCCCTCTCCTTCCTTCTTCTTGGGAATCTTTTGATTTGCTAATTGTGCCTTGAGTATTCAGAGCTTCTGGGCTAATTAATATCCACTTATCATTGATTGCATTTCATGTGTATTCTTTTGTGATTGGGTTACCTCACTTAGGATGATATTTTCCAGTTCCAACCATTTGCCTACAAATTCCATGAATTCATTGTTTTTAATTGCTGAGTAGTATTCCATTGTATAAATATACCACATTTTCTGTATCCATTCCTCCATTGAGGGGCATCTGGGTTCTTTCCAGCTTCTGGCTATTATAAATAAGGCTGCTATGAACATAGTGGAACATGTGTCTTTATTGCATGCAGGGGAATCCTCTGGGTATATCCCCAGGAGTGGTATGACAGGGTCCTCTGGAAGTGTCATGCCCAGTTTTCTGAGGAACCACCAGACTGATTTCCAGAGTGGTTGTACCATCTTGCAATCCCACCAATAGTGGAGAAGTGTTCCTCTTTCTCCACATCCTCGCCAGCATCTGCTGTCTCTTGAGTTTTTAATCTTAGGCATCCTGACTGGTGTGAGGTGGAATCTCAGGGTTGTTTTGATTTGCATTTCCCTGATGACTAATGATGTTAAACATTTCTTAAGGCGCTTCTCAGCCATTCAAATTTCTTCAGGTGAAAATTCTTTGTTTAGCTCTGTATCCCATTTTTAATAGGGTTATTTGGTTCTCTGTGGTCTAAATTCTTGTGTTCTTTTTATATATTAGATATTAGCCCCCTGTCAGATGTGGGGTTGCTGAAGATCTTTTCCCACTTTGTTGGTTGCTGTTTTGTCCTTCTGACAGTGTCCTTTGCCTTACAGAAACTTTGTAATTTTATGAGGTCCCATTTGTCAATTCTTGATCTTAGAGCATAAGCTATTGGTGTTCTGTTCAGAAACTTTCCCCCTGTGCCCATGTCCTCCAGGGTCTTCCCCAGTTTTTTTCTATTAGTTTCAGTATGTGGTTTTATGTGGAGGTCCTTGATCCACTTGGAGTTGAGCTTAGTACAAGGAGATAAGAGTGGATCAATATGCATTTTTCTGCATGCTGACCTCCAGTTGAACCAGCACCATTTGTTGAAAAGGCTATCTTTTTTCCACTGGATTGTTGTAGCTCCTTTTTAAAAGATCAAGTGACCATAAGTCTGTGGGTTTTTTTTCCGGGTCTTTAATTCTATTCCATGGATCTACTTGCCTGTCACTGTACCAATACCATGCAGTTTTTAACACAATTGCTCTGTAGTACTGCTTGAGGTCGGGGATATTGATTCCCCCATAAGTTCTTTTATTTTTGAGAATAGTTTTATCTATCCTGGGATTTTTGTTCTTCCAGATAAATTTGAGAATTGCTCTTTCTAAATCTATGAAGAATTGATTTGAGATTTTGATAGGGATCGCATTGAATCTGTATGTTGCTTTTGGGAAGATGGCCATTTTTACTATATTAATCCTGCCAGTCCAAGAGCATGAAATATTTTTCCATCTTCTGCGGTCTTCCTCGAATTCTTTCTTCAAAGACTTGAAGTTCCTGTCATACAGATCTTTTACTTGTTTGGTTAGAGTAACGCTAAGATACTTTATATTGTTTGTGGCTATTATGAAGGGTGTTATTTCCTTAACTTCTTTATCAGCCTGTTTATCCTTTGAGTACAGGAAGGCTACTGATTTGCTTGAGTTGATTTTATAACCAGCCACTTTGCTGAAGTTGTTTCTCAGCTGTAGGAGTTTTCTGGTGGAGTTTTTTGGGTCACTTAAGTATACTATTATATCATCTGCAAATAATGATAGTTTGACTTCTTCCTTTCCAATTTGTATCCCTTTGACTTCTTTTTGTTGTCTAATTGCTCTCACTAGAACTTCAAGTACTATATTGAAAAGATATGGAGAGAGAGGGCAGCCTTGTCTAGTCCCTGATTTTAGTGGGATTACTTCAAGTTTCTCTCCATTTATTTTGATGTTGGCTACTGGTTTTCTGTATATTGCTTTTGCTGTGTTTAGGTATTAGCCTTGAATTCCTGTTCTTTCCAAGACTTTTAGCATGAAAGGATGCTGAATTTTGTCAAATGCTTTTTCAGCATCTAATGAAATCATCATTTGGTTTTTTTTTTCTTTGAGTTTCTTTATGTAGTATATTGCATTGATGGATTTCCATATATTGAACCATCCCTGCATCCCTGGGATGAAGCCTACTTGATCATGTTGGATGATCATTTTGAAGTGTTCTTGGATTTGCTTGGCAAGAATTTTATTTAGTATTTTTGCATCGATATTCATAAGGGAAATTGGCCTGAAGTGCTGGTATGGCACCAATTGATTCTGTGAAACATCGTTTTACAGACTGAGGTGAAGAGATACCTCTTGAAAGCTTTCCAGAACACCTACATTCAGAAGCCAAAGAATCTCACTGGCAGCCTGCTTTATTTCCTAAAACTGCCCCTATTCCTAGTAGCCTGGACTAAGAATTACCAAGCAAATAGGTGTAAAGAATTCTTCTTTGAAGTAAGTCACTGTCCAAAATCCTCTGTTCTTAGAACTTCATTGCTTTGCTTTAGTAGTTTACATAATTACATTGATCTCCCAATGAAATGTAAACTTTTATGGCTATGTTAATGAGAGTGGCTCTGACATTGTGATATGCAAAGCATTGACTGAGCACAGTAATCTCAGTTTTCCATAGAGAATGTTAGGTGAAAGTTAAGTTACTCACAGAATCTCATTAAGACCTAGGGGGTCTTACAAAGAACTCAAGAGGTTAGACCCCAGAAAACCAAATAACCCTATCCAAAAATGGGGTAAAGAGCTAAACAGAGTCTTTTCACCTGAAGAAATTCGGATGGCTGAGAAACACCTTAAAAAATGTTCAACATCACTAGTCATTAGGGAAATGCAAATTAAAACAACCCTGAGATTTCACCTCACACCAGTCAGAATGGCTAAGATTAAAAACTCAGAAGACATCAGGTGTTGGCGAGGATGTGGAGAAAGAGGAACACTCCTCCACTGCTGGTGGGAATGCAAGCTGGTACAACCACTCTGGAAATCAGTATGGCGGTTCCTCAGAAAACTGGGCGTGATACTTCCGGAGGACCCAGCCATACCACTCCTGGGAATATACCCAGAAGATTCACCAGCATGCAATAAGGATACATGCTCCACTATGTTCATAGCAGCTTTATATATAATAGCCAGAAGCTGGAAAGAACCCAGATGTCCCTTAACAGAGGAATGGATACAAAAAATGTGGTATATATACACAATGGAGTACTATACGGCCATTAGAAACAATGAATTCATGAAATTCTTAGAGAAATGGATGGAGCTGGAGAATGTCATACTAAGTGAGGTGACCCAGTCTCAAAAGAATACCCATGGTATACAGTCACTGATAAGTGGATATTAGCCTAGAAGCTTGGAACACCAAAGACACAAATCACATATCAAGTGATGTCTCACAAGAAGAAAGGAGTGGACACTGGTGCTAGAATGGACCAAAACATCATTGTGGGAGAGTACAAGAACAGTAAAGTGGGAGGGGGTGGATGCGGGAGCAGGGGGAGGGAAAAGGACATGTGGGACCTTTGGGGGTGGGGAGCCAGAAAAAGGGAAATGAATTGTAAATATAGAATATATACAATAAAAAAAATAAAAAAAAAAGACCTAGGGCGTCGATATTGCCTGCAGCTTCCCGCCCAGCTGGTGATGGAGAAGCCAGAGTGTCAGCCAGCGTGCCAGGTGCTCAGAACCAGCCGGCGGCGGCGGAACCAGGTACCCGAGACAGCCCGAGCTTAAGACCTTTGGGGACTCAGGCCTGGAGTGGGAGTTGGGCACAGAATAGCGGCTGCACTCTGCACTCGCGGGGCGGACCCCGAGCTCCCTGCAGGCAGCTGCCATATTGCCTGCAGGTTCCCGTCCAGCTGGTGGTGAGGAAGCCGGAGTCAGCCAGTGTGCCAGGTGCCCAGACCCAGCTGGAGGCAGATCCAGCCTCCCATCCAGCCGGTGGCAGGGAAGCTGGAAACCGGACCCAGCCAGCTTCCCAGCAGCTTGGGACCAGCAGGCAGAACCAGATAACTGAGATATCCCAACTTTAAGACCCCTGGGGAAACAGGATATCAGACAGCAAACCCTGAGCAGGAGCAGTGCAGAGCAGCCGCCCAACAGGCGGAACCAAATACCTGGGATATCCTGAGTTTAAGACCTCGGGGGACTCAGGCCACCTGTCAGCAATCTGTGAGCAAGACCCCCGCAGGACAGTGATTCAGGTATCCCAGTCGCTGGGAAATAGCCTTACAACCCCACAGGTGGGTCAAGCACCAGCTAGTATCTACAGGACCAACTAACACCAGAGTTAACCAGATGGCAAAAGGCAAACGTAAGATCGCTACTAACAAAAATCAAGGCAATATGGCGGCATCCGAACCCAGTTCCCCAACAGCAATAAATATTGGATACCCCGAAACACCAGAAAAACAAGACTCAGATCTAAAATCACTGGTCAGGATGCTGATAGAGGAACACTTAGATAAATCTCTTAAAGTAATACATGAGAAAATAGATCAAAAGCTAGAAGCCATTGCAAGGCAAACACAATTAAATCCCAGATATCTCAACACACCAGAAAAACAAGACTCAGATCTAAAATCACTGGTAAAGATGCAGATTGAGGATCACTTAGATAAATTTCTTAAAGTAATAGAGGAGAAAATAGATCAAAAACTAGAAGCCCATACAAGGCAGACACAAAAATCACTTAAAGAAATCCAGGAGAATATAGAGCAAAAAATGAATCCCAATAAGGGGGAGAAACAAAAATCACCTAAAGAAATACAAGAGAACATGGGTCAACGAGTAGAAGTCATAAAAGAGGAAACACAAAAATCCCTTAAAGAATTACAGGAAAACACAAACAAGCAACTGAAAGATCTGAGCAAAACCATACAAAATCTAAAAACAGAAGTAGAAACAACTAAGCAACCGCAAAGGGAGACAATGTTGGAGATAGAAAACCTTGGGAAGAAATCAGGAGTCATAGATGCAAATATCAACAATAGAATACAAGAGATAGAAGACAGAATCTCAGATGCTGAAGATACCATAGGAACCATGGATTCAACAATTAAAGAAAATGCAAAATGCAAAAACTCTCAATTGCCATAGATGGGGAAAACAAGATATTCCACGACAAAACCAAATTTGCAAGATACTTATCTACAAACCCAGCCCTACAAAGGATAATAGGGGAAAAATACCAACACAAGGGGGGAAACAACACCCCAGAAGAAACAAGATAGAAACCCCATCTCATCCAACCCAAAAGAAAAGAACCACTCAAATACAAATAATAATAACAATGCCCAAAATGTCAGGAAGTAATAATTACTATTCCTTAATATCTCTTAATATCAATGGACTCAATTCCCCAATCAAAAGACACAAACTAACAGACTGGATACGGAAACAGGACCCTACATTTTGCTGCATACAGGAAACACATCTCAGTGTCAAAGACAAACACCACCTTAGAGTAAAAGGCTGGAAGACAGTTCTACAAGCAAATGGTCCCAGGAAACAAGCTGGAGTAGCCATTCTAATATCAGATAAAATAGACTTTCAACCTAAAGTCATCAAAAGAGACACAGAAGGTCACTTCCTGCTTGTCAAAGGGAAAATCCACCAAGAAGAATTCTCAATACTGAACATCTATGCACCAAATGTAAGGGCACCCTCATTCGTAAAAGAAACTTTACTAAAGCTTAAAGCACACATCGCACCTAACACAATGATTGTAGGTGACTTCAACACTCCACTCTCCTCAATGGACCGATCACGAAAGCAGAAACTAAACAGGGACACAGTGAAACTAATTGAAGCTTTGGACCAATTGGATTTAACAGATATATATAGAACATTCCATCCTAAAACAAAAGAGTATACCTTTTTCTCAGCACCGCACGGTACCTTCTCAAAAATTGATCATATAATTGGTCACAAGACAGACCTCAACAAATACAAGAAGACCGAACTAATCCCATGTCTCCTATCGGATCACTATGGAGTAAAAGTGGTCTTCAATAGCAAGAAGAACAACAGAAAGCCCACATACACATGGAAACTGAACAATACTCTACTCAATGACACCCTGGTCAAGGAAGAAATAAAGAAAGAAATCAAAGACTTTTTAGACTTCAATGAAAATGAAGGTACGACCTACCCAAATCTCTGGGATACAATGAAAGCAGTGCTAAGAGGAAAACTCATAGCCCTGGGTGCCTCCAAAAAGAAACTGGAAAGAGCATACACTAGCAACTTAACAGCACACCTGAAGGCCCTGGAACAAAAAGAAGCTAACTCACCCAGGAGGAGTAGAAGAGAGGAAATCATCAAACTAAGGGCTGAAATCAATCAAGCAGAAACAAAGAGAACCATACAAAGAATCAACAAAACCAAGAGCTGGTTCTTCGAGAAAATCAACAAGATAGATAAACCCTTAGCTAGACTAACCAAAGGGCACAGAGATAGTATCCAAATTAACAAAATTAAAAATGAAAAGGGGGATATAACAACAGAAACAGAGGAAATTCAAAAGATCATCAGATCCTACTACAAAGGCCTATACTCAAAACAACTGGAGAATTTGGAGGAAATGGACAATTTCCTAGACAGATACCAAATACCAAAATTAAATCAGCATCAAGTAGACCAGCTAAACAGTCCCATAACCCTTAAAGAAATAGAAGGGGTTATAGAAAGCCTCCCAACCAAAAAAAGTACGGGACCAGATGGTTTTAGTGCAGAATTCTACCAGACCTTCAAAGAAGACTTAACACCAATACTCTTCAAACTATTCCGCAAAATAGAGACAGAAGGGACACTGCCCAACTCGTTCTTCGAAACCACAATTATGCTGATACCTAAACCACAAAAAGATCCAACAAAGAAAGAGAACTACAGGCCAATTTCTCTTATGAATATAGATGCAAAAATACTAAATAAAATTCTTGCCAACCGAATCCAAGAGCATATCAAAACGATCATTCACCATGATCAAGTAGGCTTCATTCCAGGAATGCAGGGATGGTTCAATATACGGAAATCCATCAATGTAATCCACTACATAAACAAACTAAAAGAAAAAACCACATGGTCATCTCATTAGATGCTGAAAAAGCATTTGACAAAATTCAGCATCCTTTCATGCTAAAAGTCTTGGAAAGAGCAGGAATTCAAGGCCCATACCTAAACATAGTAAAAGCAATCTACAGCAAACCAGTAGCCAACATCAAAATAAATGGAGAGAAACTTGAAGCAATCCCACTAAAATCAGGGACTAGACAAGGCTGTCCTCTCTCTCCATATCTTTTCAATATAGTACTTGAAGTTCTAGCGAGAGCAATTAGACAACATAAGGAAGTCAAAGGGATACAAATTGGAAAGGAAGAAGTCAAAGTATCATTATTTGCAGATGATATGATAGTCTACTTAAGCGATCCAAAAAACTCCACCAGAGAACTTCTACATCTGATAAACAACTTCAGCAACGTGGCTGGTTATAAAATTAACTCAAGCAAATCAGTAGCCTTCTTGTACTTAAAGGACAAGCAGGCTGAGAAAGAAGTTAGGGAAATAACACCCTTCACAATAGCCACAAACAACATAAAGTACCTTGGCGTAACTCTAACCAAACAAGTGAAAGATCTGTATGACAGGAACTTCAAGTCCCTGAAGAAAGAAATCGAAGAAGACCTCAGAAGATGGAAAAATATTTCTTGCTCCTGGATTGGCAGGATCAATATAGGAAAAATGGCCATCTTGCCAAAAGCAATCTACAGATTCAATGCAATCCCCATCAAAATCCCAAATCAATTCTTCATAGATCTAGAAAGAGCAATTCTTAAATTCATCTGGAGCAACAAAAAACCCAGGATAGCTAAAACTATTCTCAACAATAAAAGGACTTCTGGGGGAATCAATATCCCTAACCTCAAGCAGTATTACAGAGCAATTGTGTTAAAAACTGCATGGTATTGGTACAGCAACAGGCAGGTAGATCAATGGAATAGGATTGAAGACCCAGAAATGAACCCACAGACTTATGGTCACTTGATCTTTGATACAGGAGCCACAACCATCCAGTGGAAAAAAGATAGCCTTTTCAACAAATGGTGCTGGTTCAACTGGAGGTCAACATGCAGAAGAATGCGAATTGACCCACTCTTAACTCCTTGTACTAAGATCAACTCCAAGTGGATCAAGGACCTCCACATAAAACCAGACACACTGAAACTATTTGAAAAGAAACTTGGGAAGACCCTGGAGGACTTGGGCACAGGGGTAAAGTTCCTGAACAGAACACCGATAGCTTATGCTCTAAGATCAAGAATTGACAAATGGGACCTCATAAAATTACAAAGTTTCTGTAAGACAAAGGACACTGTCAGAAGGACAAAACAGCAACCAACAATGTGGGAAATGATCTTCACCAACCCCACATCCGACAGAGGGCTAATATCCAATATATACAAAGAACTCAAGAAGTTAGACCCCAAAGAACCAAATAACCCTATCAAAAAATGGGGTACAGAGCTAAACAAAGAATTTTCACCAGAAGAAATTCGGATGTCCGAGAAACACCTTAAGAGATGTTCAACATCATTAGTCATCAGGGAAATGCAAATCAAAACAACCCTGAGATTCCACCTCACTCCAGTCAGAATGGCTAAGATTAAAAACTTGAGAGACAACAAGTGCTGGCGAGGATGTGGACAAAGAGGAACACTCCTCCACTGTTGGTGGGATTGCAAAATGGTAAAACCACTCTGGAAATCAGTGTGGCGGTTCCTCAGAAAATTGGGCATGCCACTCCCAGAGGACCCTGGCATACCACTCCTGGGCATATACCCAGAGGATTCCTCTGCATACAACAAAGACACATGCTCCACTATGTTTATAGCAGCCTTGTTTATAATAGCCAGAAATTGGAAGGAGCCCAGATATCCCTCAAAAGACGAATGGATACAGAAAATGTGGTATATTTATACAATGGAGTACTACTCAGCAATTAAAAATAATGAATTCATGCAATTTGTAGGTAAATGGTTAGATCTGGAAACTATCATCCTAAGTGAGCTAACCCAATCACAAAAGAATACACACGAAATGCAATCACTGATAAGTGGATATTAATGAGCCCAGAAGCCCTAAATACTCAAGGCACAATTAGCAAGTCAAATGACTCTCAAGAAGAAAAAAAGGAGAGGACCCTGGGCCTGTAAAGATTGGATCCAGTATTGTAGACCCAGAACAGTGAAATCGTGGGGGGGGAAGAGTGGGGAATAGCATGGGTGGGAGAGGAATTATGGGACATATGGTGGGGGGGGACTGGGAAAGGGGAAAGCCTTTGGAATGTAAACAAAGAATATAGAAAATTAAAAAAAATCTTAATTAAACAAACAAACAAACAAACAAAAAAGACCTAGGGGGTCTGGCCTAATGTCCTTTGAAGTCTCTTTTAGAACTGAAGCTTGTATCAGGAAGATGAATGTTATCTATGTTTGAGTCTCTAGTTTGTTACACAGAAATGTTTTTACCTGGTTGATTTTACATTTCCTTATGGCATATGGTTATGCTGTTTGTCTTGTGTGCCTGCTTTACTGGATACATCCTTTGAAATGTAAAGATTTCATGCTTAAAATCCCCTGGCTCAATGCAGCCTAATACATTCAGATACCAAACCATTTCTGTGTTCTGGTGTTTGTCACTCACTGAATCCCAGTGCCTTCCTGCTTCACAAATGAATCCTGGTTCCCTGCAGCTACAACTCTGGGTAGAGTTCGGTCTGCAGCACTGAAGTTCTTTTCTTTGTTGGATCTTTGTTTGATTTTTTTTGTGTGGTTTTGGTATTCTGGATCAATTTCTAATGACATCTGGGTGTAGCATCTCAGAGGACAGTTATGCTAGGCTCCCGTCTGTAAGCATAGAGTATCATTAATAGTAGCAGGGATTTTTTCTTGTCCATGGGATGTGTCTCAATTCTCTCAATCTCTGCTCCTTCTTTGGCTGTGCATATCTTGTAGGGAGGACACACTTTGGTCCCAAGGTTTTTTGGGTGGGTTCCTGTACTTATCCTTCCACTATGATTTCTTCTTGGCTACAGGAAATGGCTACATCAGGATCCATATGGGTCATTGCTAGGAGTCTCAGCTATAGTGTCTTCTTAAGAACCCAGGGGCCTTCTACCTTGCCAGGTCTCTGGCAGTTCCTGAAACTGCCCCCATGTGACCAATTTCTCTTCTTTCTCCTGTGCTTTCCCTACATCAGATCCACCATCCTACTCCCCTTCCAATCCCCTTTCCCACCGAGATCCCTCCATCCTTCCACCTCCAATAACTATTTCCCCTCACCAGGAAGACCCATCCATCTTCCCTTGGGCCCTTGGGGGTCATTTTGTTTATTTCTGTTGAATATAGCATGGTCATCCTGTAATTTATTGCTAATATCCACTTTTCATTGAGGACATATCATGTCTGTCTTTTTGGGTCTGACCCACTCAGGATGATATTTTCTAGTTTCAACCATTGCCTGCAAAATGTACAACTTTTTTATTAGCTAAGTAGAATTCCATTGTGTAGATGTAACACATTTACTTCAGTTGAGTGAAATCTAATTTGTTTCCAGTTTCAGGTTATTACAAATAAAGCTGCTGCCATGAACATAGTTAAGCAAGTGTCCTTGTGGGATGGTGGACCATCTTTTCAGTATATATGCCCTGGAGTTGTATAGCTGGGTCTGCATTAGTCAGGGTTCTCTAGAGTCATAAAACTTATCAATAGTCTCTCTATATTTAGGAATTTATTGTGATGACTTAAAATCTGTAGGCCAATTAACACCAATGAACATCTGTAGATGGAGGTCCAAGAATCTAGTAGTTTCTCAGTCCCATAAGACTACATTGGTTCATCTGGTCTTCTGTAGAAGGAGGTTCTAACTGGTGTTCTGGCAAGTAAATGCAAGCAGGTGAGAATAGTTAATCTCCCTTCTTCCAATGTCCATATATAGGTCTCCAGTAGAAGGTATTTACCAGATTAAAGGTGTGTACTACCACTCTAGGATCTGGGAATTGCTTTGTCCCAGGCTGACCTTCAGTTTAAAAATTTCCTTGCCTTAGTCTCCTGGGATTGAAGATGTGTACTACCTTGCCTGGGCCTAAACTTTTCATGGCCACTATGCCTCAAGATCTCCATGCCAAGATCCAGCTCAGAAGCTTGTGTCTTCCAGCTTCAAGATCTGGATCAAAGGTGAGCGCCCCAGTTATGGATTGTAATTCATTCCATATATAGTCAAGTTGACAACCAGGGATAGCCATTATAATCCCCCTGCTTGACAACTTGACACAAATCATATATCATATCCACACGAAGCCATAACAAGGTCATAAATACACTAAACATGATATAACTATTCCTTGTACAATCGCAAAGGCATTTGTAATGTTACAATGGGTTTCTAAACTTTAATACTGGTGATGTTAAAGAAATTGGAAGAAAGCATCAACAACTATACAAAAGTGTTGTTAACAGAATAAAACAGAAGCATTGATATTACATTATAGTCTTCATTTCTGCAACCGGTCACATGGCCTTTGATGGCAGTTATAACTATCTTCTTCTACTACCCATTCTGTATTTCCTCCACCCTCTAAAGTCATCTCAGTAGGTCTTGTTTCTTTTCCTAGAGGAGTGACCCATACTGTCATACCTGATGTGTCTGTGCCCTTTGTAATTTTGCTTGGATTAGGCTGTTGTAGTTTCCCATTGACTTTAATCACAGGACATGGTAGTACTAAGAGACACCCTAAGGAATCTCCTACATGCCAGACATAATCCTTGTTACCTCCATTGTGGAGAGGCAATCCAATTTCCCCATGGTAATCTGGATCTATCACCCCCTCCTAACACTGTTATTTCTTTCTTAGCCTGTGGATTTAAGGGCATTAGAAGCCCAAAATGTATCCATTCCTCCTTTGAGGGACATCTGGGCTCCTTCCAACTTCTGGCTATTATAAATAAGGCTGATATGAACATAGTGAAGCATGTGTCTTTATTGTATGCAGGGGAATCCTCTGGGTATATGCCCAGGAGTGGTATGACAGGGTTCACTGGAAGTGTCATGCCCAATTTTTTGAGGAACCGCCAGACTGATTTCCAGAGCAGTTGTACTATCTTGCAATCCCACCAACAGTGGAGGAGTGTTCCTCTTTTTCCACATCCTCTCCAGCACCTGTTGTCTCTTGAGTTTTTAATCTTAGCCATTCTGACTGGTGTGAGGTGGAATCTCAGGGTTGTTTTGATTTGCATTTCCCTGATGAGTAATGATGTTGAACATCTCTTAAGGTGCTTCTCAGCCATTCAAATTTCTTCTGGCGAAAATTCTTTGTTTAGTTCTGTACCCCATTTTTAATAGGGTTATTTGGTTCTTTGGGGTCTAACTTCTTGAGTTCTTTGTATATATTGGATATTAGCCCTCTGTCGGATGTGGGGTTGGTGAAGATGGAATACTACTCAGCAATTAAAAATAATGAATTTGTGCAATTTGTAGGCAAATGGTTGGATCTGGAAAACATCATCCTAAGCGAATTAACCCAATCACAAAAGAATACATATGAAATGCAATCACTGATAAGTAGATATTAAAGAGCCCAGAAGCTCTAAATACTCAAGGCACAATTAGCAAATCAAAAGATTCTCAAGAAGAAGGAAGGAGAGGACACGGGTCCTGAAAAGACTGGTTCCAGTTTTGCAGGAGAGTACCAGAACAGAGAAAGGGTTGGGGAGTGATTGGGGATTGGGCGGGGGAAGAGGACTTATGGGACATATGGTGAGGGGGGAACTGGGAAAGGAGAAAGCCTTTGGCATGTAAACAAAGAATACAGAAAATAAAAAAGAAAGAAGCCCAACATGACCAGGGGCAAGTCTGAGCTTCCAGTTCAGTGGAATGTTTAATGTGACTCCTGGTAAGAGCACTCTCCCTCTCTGAACCCAAAATTTCTAGGCCAGCAGAACTGAGGGTTGTGGAAACAGGATGTAAAAATTTTCCTAGAGAGTCCCTAGGAGTGATAGTGCATGGAACTATTCCCTTTTCCACCCTTTGATTCCTGGATCTATGGATCCTGGCTATTGGAGAAACTGTACCATATATAAGATGCTGATTCAAAGCTATACTGCCTTCTGAAGAACTCTGCCCCAGCCTTCTATGCTGCTGCCACCTAACTGGTGCTGTAACTGAGTCTTCAAAAGGCCATTCCATCTTTCTATCAGACCAGCTGCTTCAGGATGGTGGAGAACATGTTAAGACCAGTGGATTCTGTGAGTGTGAGCCAACAGCCACACTTTTCGGGCTGTGAAATGAGTTCTTTGGTCAGAAGTAATACTGTTTGGGATACCACGACAATGGATAAGGCATTCTTTGAGTCCATGATGGTGGTTTTGATAGAAGCATTATGTACAGGAAAGGCAAATTCATAACCAGAATAAGTATCCACTCCAGTAAAAACAAAATGTTGTCTTTTCCATTGGGGAAGCAGTCCAATGTAGTCAACCTTCCACTAGGTTGCTGGCTGGTCAGCCTGAGGAATGGTGCCATATCAGTGCTGGTTTCTGCTGTTGGAAGATCTAGCATTCAGCAGCAGCTGTAACCACATCAGCCTTAGTGAGTGGAAGTTCATGTTGTTGAGCCCAAGCATAACTCCCATCTTGGCCCCTATGGTCACTTTGTTCATGTGCCCATTAGCAATGACAGAGAAGGCTGGGGAAAGAGACTGACTGTCCACTGAACAGGACATACTATCTACTTGATTACTGAACTCCTTCTCAGCTGAAGCCAACTTTTGGTGAGTATTTACATGGAACACAAATATCTTCATATCTTTTGACCATTTGTAAAGATCTATCCACATACATCTTCACCATATGTCTTTCTCAACAATTTTCCAATTGTGATCTTTGCATGTCTCAGACCATACTGCCATTCCATTGGCTACAGGATATGAGTCAGTGGACAATATTTCATCTGGCCAGTTCTTCTTCCAAATAAACTGTAATACCATGTACTACCAGAACTGCCCGAAGTTCTGCCCACTGTGAAGATTTTTCTTCACTTGTATCCTTCAGGGGTGTCCCGGAAAGGGGTTGTAATTCTGCAGCTGTCCACTTCTGGGTGGTGCCTTCATAATATGCAGAGCCATCAGTAACACAGGTCCTAGTCTTCTTTGCTCCAGTTAGCCGATCATATGGAACACCCCATGAGGCTATGCTTGGTAGCAGATGGCATTATAACAGGACTGGAAACCATAGGCATTTGAGTAACTTCTTCATATAACTTGCTTGAGCCTTCCAGACCTGCTCAGGCAGGTATATATCATATATATATCCTGTATATATCACTTCCATTTGATAATTGACTGCTGCTGTGCATGCCTTACTTCATGACTTGGAGGGTCTGATAACACCCAGCTCATGATGGGCAGTTCAGGTCACATAGTAACTTGGTGTCCTATCTTCAAACTTCTACAGCTTTGCTCCAAAATCCCAAAGGTCTCTTCTGTAATTCACCTACAGGGGCCTGCCAGGGTCTCCAAACAGCATCTCTATCTGTCACCAACACCTCAAGTACCATTTCATCTGCTGGATCTTGTGGTCCAAGTGGTAGAGTAGCCTTGCACAGCAGCCCGAACCTGTTGAAGAGTCTTCTCAAGTTCCAGGCCTTACATAAAGTTAGCAGATTTCTGAGTCAGTTGGTAAATAGACCTGAGTAACACACCAGAGTGAGGATTGTGCTCTCTCCAGAATCCAAAATAGGCCCACTAAATGTTGTGCTTCTTTCTTGGTGGTGGGAGGGGCCAGGTGCAATAACTTATCTGTCACCTTAGAAAGAATATCTCTTCATGTCCCACACCATTAGATTCCTAAGAATTCTAACAAAGTTATGACACAGGGCAGAGGAGTTAATATATCTTTGAGGCAAAACTGTAAAGGTATGCTGCTGGCCTTTCAAACTGAAAGAAAATTGCTTCTGGAGGTTCTTATGGATGGGTACTGAGACTGTGGTATTTGCTATTAATAGCTGCATGCCAGGTACCAGGAGTTGTGTTAATTTGCTCAAGTAATGAAACTACATCTGGTACAAAGCTGCAATCAGAGTCACCAGATTCAGTTTTCGATAGTCAACTGTCATTCTCTATGATCCATCTGTCATCTTCACTGACCAGATAGGAGAGTTAAAGGGAGATGTCGTGGGAACCACCACCACTGTATCTTTCAAGTACTTGATGGTGGCAGTAATTTCTGCAGTTCCTCCAGGAATAAGATACTGGTTTTGATTCACTATTTTCTTTGGAAGAAGCAACTCTAGAGGCTTCCATTTAGCCTTTCCAACCATAGTAGCCCTCATTCCTAAGGTCATAGAACCAATGTGAGAATTCTGCTAACTTCTAAGTATATCTATCCCAATTCTGGATCTGGGGAATGACACCAGGATGTGATTAGGGACCTACTGGATCTACTGTAAGTCAGACATCAGTCAAAACTCCATTCATCACCTGTCCTCTATAAGCCACTACTTTAACTGGAGGGCCACAATGTTTCTTGGGATCTCCTGGGATCAGGGTCAACTCAGACCCAGTATCCAATAGACTGTGGGAAGTCTGATTATTTCCTTTCTCACAGTGTACAGGTGCCCTTGTAAAAGGCCACAAGTCTCTCTGGAGTAAGAACTGGAGAAAGCTAACATCAAAACTTCTAGGGGTCTTATCAAGATACTTCCTCAGGGTTACCTGGCCACCCCTTCCTTCAAAGGGGTTCTGGATCTGCAACCTGGCTCAACCCTGGAAATTTATTCAATGGCCAAGGTTGCCATTTGCCACAATCCAATGTCGCCTTTTTTTCATTTGTTTGAGATTTTTTCTGCTTATACAGATCAAATATGTATGACATAGGCTCCCTATATATTTCATGCATGGAAATACCATGACTGATTACCCAGTACCATTATAAATTTCATCTCTCCTGTGCTGATCATTACAGGCTAGGTCATTATAAACTTTGTTTTTCTACATTGCCAATTGCAATAACAATGATCACCTTGTCTCTTGCTATTCAATGGTGCCACCTGGCCCTTACTACTAATTCATTTAATTCATTATCCAATACATTTAATTCACCCAGCTGAGCAGCAGTATCTCCAACCCTAAAATCTGACACAAGGACAAGGGCAAGCACAAAATTCTCTAAGTGTGCTGGTGCCCCTCTTACCAATTTCCCTTTTATAGGATTCATAAAGGTCATATCTTCTGGTCTTCGAATTGTGGAGGATTACGTTTTACACAATGTATACCCTCTAGTTCCCTGTGTCTTAAAATCCCTTCGTCAACACTAAGCCAGGGGATATCAGGCATCTCCAACTCCTTTTAAGTAGGCCTTCTTTTGATAAATGCTTCAGACAACCATTCAAACAAACTTCTGGCACCTTTTTAAACTGTGCAAGCTTCCATATTAAACCTAGAATCTCCACTCAGAAGGGCCAATGTCAATAAACTCAGCCTGATCAAATTTTATGTTCCTTCCACCATTATCCCACACCCTTAAAATCCATTCCCATGCACATTCCCCAGACTTCTGCTCAAAATGAATTTGCAAACTCATTAAGCTCCTTAGTAATGTAGTGTATTTCCTCATGGACTACACTTTCTACCTCCCCTCTAGGGGCATGCTTTGCCTTGAATCTGGTTATAGGTTTAAAAAACAACTATTGGTGGGCCTTGAGGAATATCAATATTGTCTTGACTCACATTTTCTTCAGAGAAAGTCCCTACTGGTTTAGTAGACTCAGGGATTAATTTTCTCATATGGAGAAGACATTATTTCAAGGGGCCTATGGTACTACTTCCGCAGGTGAGGTAAACCCTTGAGAATCTGAAGATTTAAATTTTTCAGCTTTAAAAGTGTCCTCCCACACATCCCCATGCCAATTTATAGGATCCCATTATTTGCCTTTTAATGCCCTAACTTTAACTTCTGTCACCCTCTGAGGCTGAGACTTGGATTTTTTCTGTAATTCAGCCAACCTTACACTGAGGGCTTCAGTTTGATTTTTTGCAACTCGAATTCTATAGCTGCTGGAGAGAAGATTCTCTTCAAGGGCACATTTAGAAACCTTTTGATTATTTATTTGCATCTGGGGCCATTCAATTTTGTCATACAACTTATTCTTTTCCTTCTTCAATTTGTCCAGACATACTAAGAGCAGCAAGTCAGCAACATCATTTCCTATTTTTCCCCAAATTGTAGAAAATTTTGTACTTTGGGTCACCTAATTCATTGCAAGTTACAATTGATGGGTCAAGATAATCAAAGTATCAGCTTCTCTAAGTTTGAACTATAGTTTCCTCCATGGACCTTTGATATTCTCTGAGCTCCCAAGCAAGAGAGAGAAGGAGGGAGAGGGAGGAGAGAGGAAAAGGGAGGGAGGGAGGAAGGGAGAGGAGGGGAGAGGAGAGGAGGAGAGGAGAGGAGGAGGAGGAGGAGGAGGAGGAGGAGGAGGAGGAGGAGAGAGAGAGAGAGAGAGAGAGAGAGAGAGAGAGAGAGTATGGAGAGGTTTCAGTAGTCAAAGGGGCTGGTGAATTAAGCTAATTCCAGATTCTTAAGATTCATCTTCATACTTCTGCTCCTCTAGAACCACTTTCAGTAACAACTTCTGTATTATTCAGGTTATTCTAGAGTCATAGAACTTATAGATAGTATCTATATATTAAGGGGATTCATTGTGCTTACTTACAGTCTGTAGTACAACTAGCCCAACAATGGGCAGCTGTGGATGGGAAGACCAAGAATCCAGTAGTTACTCATTCTCACAAGGTTAGTTGTTTGAGCTGGTCTTCTGTAGAAGTAGGTTCCAATAGATGTGCTGGCAAGTAATTGCAAGCAGGTGAGAACAGTGATGTTCCTTCTTCTAATGTCCTCAGGTAGGTCTTCAGCAAATGGTGGGGCACAGATTAAAGGTGTATACCACCACTCCTGGATCTGGGACTTGGCTTTGTTCCAGGCTGACCTTGAACTCAGAGATCTCCTTACCTTAGTCTTCTGGGATTAAAGACATGTACTACCTTGCCTGGGCCTAAAGTTTTCATGGCTACTATGCCTCAAGATTGCCATGCTGAGATTCAGATGACAAACTTGTGTTTTATGGCCTCAAGATCTGGATCATAGGTGAGTCCTCCAATTATGGATTGTAATTCATTCCAGATATAGTCAAGTTGACTACCAGGAATAGAAATTACATGGATCTTAAGGTAGAACTACTCCTAGTATTTACAGGAATTGCAAAGTTAATTTTCAGAGAGGTTGTACAAGTTTGCACTCCCACCATCAACGGAGGAGTGTTGCCCAGACTCACAGTTAACAGATGGATATAGGACCCAGATTTCAACAGGTGTCCAATAAGCTGGAGGATTATATGACATTTATTTCTGAAATTCCACTATGACCAGTTAGCTATTCTGTGATCCGCTGTACCACATATCCTCTGGTATGTTACAGAGAACAGAACCCCAGGGCCAAGAGGACGGGAAGAACACCGTAATGGAAATAACAGCCTCCCACCTTTTGCTGTGGTTCCCCTCACATGAAGTACTGCACCAGAGCCTTGATATATCTGACACATGTACAAGCAGTCCTCATGAGTAGACTATCAGACCCTCTTCCTGGGTGAAAAGCACTGAGGTTCCCAGCATGAGGATTTCCCCATCTAACATATTATGGAGCTGTAGGGAGCCCAGACTTCATCATCTACCCAATGCAACACCAACCCACCAGCTCTCAGCACATCTACTAGTGCCAGGCCTGGTCTTACAGGTCCTTCTGATTTCCCAAATGTGCTGGAATAGCCTCTGGAAAAGGATCCTCTCAGGTTCCCTGAAGGTGACAATTACACTCACAAGCTGAGTAGGATCAGGGTAGATGGGGGAGTATGGGATCATCATGGACATAGATGTTCACACAACAGTTTTGGGACAGAGCCAGGAGCCCAGGCATTCCAAGGCTAGGGACCATCATAGAATAGGTGCTGCTGAAGGGGTAGTCTGAAGTAGATCACTAAGTGTGACAGGGGAAGGATGGGAAAGGCAGTCCTAGGACAGCACGAGAAGTATATACTTATTACCCATGACAAGTCCTGGGTTACATATTACAATGATCCTTCAAGTGAGTAATAAGCTATCTTCAGGGGTATAGGTTGTGGTAGGAAGACACCAGCAGGGCTCATAGTTTTATACAAAACTGAAAGTAATGACTGCCTCCCCCAACAGGAACCAGTAATTTCATCCTAGAGCAGTAGAGCCCTCTTCTGACTAGTTTTTTCCTCAGCTTGGCAATGATGATTGTCTGAGAGTTAGGAATCTCTAATGAGAAAATGCTTCCATAAGATACTGCTGCAGGCAATCCTGTAGGGCATTTGCTTAATTAGTGAAAGATGGGGGAGGGCCTGTCCATTGTGAGTGGAGCTACACCTAGGTTACATAGGACAGCAGACTGAGCAAACCATGGAAAGCAGGCAATTAAACAGAACCCCTTCACAGCCTCTGCATCAGCTCCTGCTTCCAGTTTCCTGCCCTGTTTGGGTGCCTGGCCTGATTTCCTTGGATGATGGACTATGATGTGGAAGTTTAAGCACTTTCCTCCCCAAGAGGTATGTGGTCACAGTGACAGAAATTGGTACCAGGAGTGGGGTACAGCTGTGACAGACCTGTCCATGTTGTTTAGGGGATGGTTGTGGACATGGAAATTTGGCTAGAAAAAAATCCATTGAGCTTCCTAAGTTTGGTGAGCTGTTCTGTGGTAATGTGGAATCTAAGAAGGCTGAGAACAATGCAGAGGATGGAGGTGAAAGAGAGTAGTCGCAAAGTCACTTAAAGTGTTTATGGAGGTCTTGTATGTTTTCATTAAGAATCTGTGGTACTGGTTATCTGGGACAGACTGATGGACTGTGATTAACAGGAAGCAATCAGCACTAAAATGAAACCTTCCTACACTGGGATAATCAATGCTTGGTTTCCTGGAACTGATAATTTAGCAGGGATCACCAGCATCATTGAGGTGAGACACTCTGGGAAGAATGTCCTCAGCATTAGCACTCAGCAGCTCTGTTCCAGAGGTCGCAGAGGCTCCACTTTGTCCTGGCAGCTGAACTTGGTAGTCACCCAGGTAGCACTGGGTTTGATGGCATGGAGTGGTGAGTCTAGAAGGCAGTGGGGGCTTGGCACCATGTGACAGGTCTGGGGACCCTGAAGAGCAAAATTAGATAAACTGCAGCCCAAATTTTTCCTGGTAGCCAGAGCTGTGAGCACCCAAGCGGTAAAGCTAACAGGGCTCATTCTTTGAACGACAGCACTGGCCATGATTTATCTTCTAGAGATCCATTGCTTTGCCTTTTGATCAGTTATACAATTATTACCTAAATACATTAAAGAATTAACCTCCCAACAATATATATAATTGTATGGCTAGGTGGCTTTGGCACCCTGACATGGAAAGCATCAGTTAAGTAAAGTTTCAAAGTGAGCTTAAAAGAGTCTCACAAAAAGAAAGCGGGATGTTAAGGACTATACATAAACAAAAGACCTAGTGATATAACAAAGTGTTCCCAAGGACTCTTGAACTACTAGTTTATCATTAACTACAGAGGGACGTGATGCTTTGTGTGTATTCTCTGAAGTTCATACCTGATTGATTTTGTATTTCCTTGTGCCAGATGCTCATGGCAACCATTCTTTGTAATCACTTCACTGGATACATTTTTTCTTCAGTAATGTAATATCAACTTATATGTGTATAAAAGTTCCTGCCTCAAAACAGTAAAGTGCATTCAGACTCAACCTACATCTGGTGTGTCTGTCTGTCATTCATCGGACCAGTGTCTTCCTGCATAGCAAAGACCTTGGTTCCCCCACGGGTGTGTGTCCCGACTGAGCCAGTCCATGGCACGGAGGACTTACTCAAGCACTTTGGAGGAGTTCAGTAGATTGTTGTGTATCCCAAACATCAGACACTGAGTTATTTACACAGTTGGAGTTAATTTGCTTGGTTCAGATTGTGACAATACCCTGGTTCTTCTCTCTGGAAGTAAGGAAATTGTACTGGCTAGCTAATGCCAAGTTTGCACACAAACTAGAGGTACTTGAAAGGAGGGAACATTGAAAAAGTGACACCATAAAACTAGGCTTAGTTTTATAAGAAAGCTATCTGAGCCAGCCATGGATATCAAGCCAGTAAGCAACATCTTTTCATGGCCCCTCCATCAGCCCCTGCCTCCAGCTTCCTGCCATGTTTGAGTACCTGCACTTATATCCTTCAAAGGTGAAAAGTGTCCTGGAAATGTAAGCCAAGTAAATACTTTCCTCCCCACATTTCTATGGTCATTTTGTTTTGGAACAGCAATAGAAACCCTAAATAAGACAATTACTAGAATCACAGGACAGTATGCCAGTAAGCAGGAATAATTCATGGCCTCTGGATTGGTGCCCGCCTCCAGGTTCCTCTCTTTCCTGTCCTGTCTTCCTTCAAAGGTGAAAAGTGGAAGCATAAACCAAATGAACCCTTTCCTTCCCAAGTGGCTCTTTGCATGTTATCCATTACAACAATAGCAAAGCTAACTAAGGCAAGCCCCATGAACCCTTCCCTCCCCAACTCAAGACTGGCAGCTTACAGGCCTAGACTCTCATAGGCTCAGTGCAGACAAACTGCCCCAGCTGCTCTGAGGCATGCTTTTCAAGTGTGGTATCATAAGCTGCAGATAGCATTTCACACTGACATCTGGCTCTGGCATTTTCTAGCTGTCTTTTCCTCAATGTCCCTGCCCTCATCCCTACAGCTTTAGATGGGGTGATGTGAATGGCCTGTTTATGGCTAAGCATTCAACCAACTGTTATTTACTCTGGGCTTCTTGATCAGGTGAACCTCAATATTCGACCAACATTTGCAGCAATGAGAAGCTTATCGATTAAGGAAGAGTGGCCTTTGCCTATGAGTATAATCGTATATATTTAGGCTGATCTTTGGTGCAGTTCTCATATTTTTAAAGCATGAGAATTTTAATGAGAGAGATTGTGGACCCCAGCTTACTGTGTCTCTTTTTCATCCTGCTTTGAATTGTGCATGGTTACTTCTGTCAGGATAATTAAGCCTCACCCAAGACCCCAAACATTCATGCTAAATAAATATCATGACATGTCTCAGGCCTTTCCTTACAGGAACACAAAGTAGAGTAGTTCAGGTGGTAACCCCAAAACAATATTCCCAACCTAGGGATTCCCAGCCTAGGGACAGTTATATAATAGGTGCTGCTGAAGGGGTAGTCTGAAGTAGATCACCAAGTGTCACAGAGGGAGTACTCTGGTCTTTTGCTTAAGGGTACACAAATGTAACTATCTACAGAGTGCAATGTAGTGTATTGATTCCTTCATCATTGGACCAGAATTACAGGAGAGGATTGAGCTTTTACTTCCTGATCAGATGACCAGTGGTGCTCAAGTGACAGGCAGAAGGATGGAGCCATCAAAGGAAGAAGGAGTCGACAGCAGAGGCCGCCATCTTGACTTGGGTCACAGCAGACAGCTAACAGCTGGGGCCAGGTACACAGACAGAGTCCCAGTCTAACATCGCTTATACCGTCAGGCTCTTGCCTGCACCCA
Organism: Apodemus agrarius; assembly: GCA_964023405.1. Taxonomy (NCBI): domain Eukaryota; kingdom Metazoa; phylum Chordata; class Mammalia; order Rodentia; family Muridae; genus Apodemus; species Apodemus agrarius. The sequence goes on from OZ030010.1 coordinate 144,469,647, forward strand.
GAGCCTGATCAGCTTGGAGGGCTACCTGTACGCCAACCTGCTCGGGCACCAACTCACTCAGGCATCTGTGTCCAGCTTACAGTGGAGGCCACCATCTTGTCTTGGGTCACCACAGACAGCTAACCAGACGGAGCCCTGTGGACCAAGAGTGCCACCATCTAGGCTCCAGCAGTCCAGCCAGCAGAGCTCCGGTCCTGCAGGGAATCCCACAGTTAGACAGAGTCCCGAGACCCGCCACCATCTTGGAGCTGGTAGCCTAACCAGGTCACCATAGAGAACCAACAGAGGATCCCAGATCTGTGGAAATAAAGAACTGATTCTTATTCTTATTATTCTTATTCTTATTATTATTAATTCTATAATCTTTGTTTACATTCCAAAGGCTTTCCCATTTCCCAGTTCCCCCTCACCATATGTCCCAAGTCCTCACCCCTCCCCACCTATTCCCCAATCCCCCCCCCCACCACCACCACCATTTCTCTGTTTTGGTACTCTCCTACAAAACTGGATCCAAACTTTTCAGGACCAGGGTCCTCTCCTTCATTCTTCTTGGGAATCATTTGACTTGCTAATTGTGCCTTGAGTATTCAGAGCTTCTGGGCTCATTAATATCCACTTATCAGTGATTGCATTTCATGTGTATTCTTTTGTGATTGGGTAAACTCGCTTAGGATGTTATTTTCCAGATCTAACCACTTGCCTACAAATTGCATGAATTCATTGTTTTTAATTGCTGAGTAGTATTCCATTGTATAAATATACCACATTTTCGGTATCCATTCCTCCTTTGAGGGACATCTGGGCTCCTTCCAACTTCTGGCTATTATAAATAAGGCTGCTATGAACATAGTGGAGCATGTGTCTTTGTTGCATGCAGAGGAATCCTCTGGGTATATGCCCAGGAGTGGTATGACAGGGTCCTCTGGAAGTGTCATGCCCAATTTTCTAAGGAAACGCCACACTGATTTCCAGAGCAGTTGTACCATCTTGCAATCCCACCAAGAGTGGAGGAGTGTTCCTCTTTCTCCACATCTTCGCCAGCACCTGTTGTCTCCTGAATTTTTAATCTTAGCCATTCTGACTGGTGTGAGGTGGAATCTCAGGGTTGTTTTGATTTGCATTTCCCTGATGACTAATTATAGACCTGGCATCTAGACAAAACAGGAGGAGACAGCATGAGGCCAGTTATGCCGTGCCTAGCAGCAAGTCAGGAAGAGACTTAAATCTGGCCCAGCAGAGCTGAGGAGCTAATGCAGAGCCCAGTGGCAGAAACCTTGCTGTTTCTGCCTTGGGAGCACAGATGCCCTCTGAAACAGCAGGGCCAAATGCTAGGCTCACAGGAGCTTCAAACACCAACCAGTAACAACAAGACCAACTAACTCCAGAGAAAAACAGATGGAAAAAGGCAAACGTAGGAATGTTACTAACAGAAATCAAGGCAATATGGCAGCATCTGAACCCAATTCTCCAACCACAGTAAGTCCTGGATACACCAACACACCAGGAAAACAAGAGTTGGATTTAAAAGCACTGGTCATGATGCTGCTAGAGGAACACAAAAAAGACATGAACAAATCTCTTAAAGAAATGCAGGGGAACATGAATAGGTTAGAAACCCTTACAATGGAAACACAAAAATTACTTACAGAATTCCAGGAGAATACAGGTCAAGAGACAGAAGGCAATAAAGAGGAAATGAAAAAAAAATCACTTAAAGAAATGCAGGAGAAATTGAGCCAACAGGCAGAAGTCATGAAAGAGGAAACACAAAAATATCTTAAAGGATTACAGGAAAACACAAACAAACAAGTGAAGGAACTGAGCAAAACCATCCAGGATATAAATACAAAGGTAGAAACAACTAAGAAATCACAAAGGGAGACAACTTTGGAGATAGAAAACCTTGGGAGAAATCAGGAGTCATAGATGGAAATATCAACAACAGAATATAAGAGATAGAAGAATCTCAGATGCTGAAGATACCATAGAAACCATTGACTCCACAGTCAAAGAAAATGCAAAATGCAAAAGGCTTGTAACCCAAAACATCCAGGAAATCCAGGACACAATGAGAAGACCAAACCTAAGGATTATAGGTATTGATGAGAGTGAAGATCTACAATTTAAAGGGCCAGCAAATATCTTCAACAAAATTATGGAAGAAAACTTTCCTACCTAAAGAGAGAGAGATGCCCATGAATATACAAGAAGCCTACAGAACTCCAAACAGACTGAACCAGAACAGAAATACCTCCTGCCACATAATAATCAAAACCTCAAATGTACTAAACAAAGAAAGAATATTAAAGGCAGTAAGAGAAAAAGGCCAAGTAACATATAAAGAAAGACCTATCAGAATCACACCAGACTTCTCACAAGAGACCATGAAAGCTAGAACATCCTGGGTGGATCTCATGCAGACTCTAAGAGAACACAAATGTCAGCCAAGACTACTATACCCAGTAAAACTCTCAATCAACATAGATGGAGAAACTAAAATATTTCATGACAAAACCAAATTACACAATATCTTTCCACAAACCCAGCCCTACAAAGGATAATAGGAGGAAAACTCCAATACAAGGAGGGTAACTACACCCTGAACAAAGCAAGATAGTAACCTTCTTCCATCAAACTAAAAAGAAGATAGCCACACAAACATAAAACATACATCAAAAAATAGGAGGAAGCAACAATCACTATTCCTTAATATCTTTCAACATCAATGGACTCAATTCCCCAATAAAAAGACATAGACTAACAGACTGGATACAGAAACAGAACTCTACATTTTGCTGCATACAGGAAGCACACCTCAGGGTCAAAGACAAACACTACCTTAGAGTAAAAGGCTGGAAGACAATTTTACAAGCAAATGGTCTCAGGAAGCAAGCTGGAATTGCCATTCTAATATCACATAAAATTGACTTTCAACCCAAAGTCATCAAAAGAGACACAGAAGGCCACTTCTTGCTGGTCAAGGAAAAAATCCACCAAGAAGAACTCTCAATACTGAACATCTACACTCCAAATGCAAGGGCACCCTCATTCATAAAAGAAACTTTACTAAAGCTAAAAGCACACATCACACCTAACAAAATGATTGTGGGGGACCTCAACACTCCACTATCCTCAATGGACCAATTAGGAAAACAGAAACTAAAGAGGGACACATTGAAACTTATTGAAGCTTTGGGCCAATTGAATTTAATATGTGTGTTTGTGTGTGTGTGTGTGTGTGTGTGTGTGTGTGTGTGTATACATATATATATATATATATATATATATATATATAACATTTCATCATAAAGCAAAAGAATATACCTTTTTCTCAGCACTTCATTGTACCCTCTCCAAAATCTACCATATAATTGGTCACAAGACAGACGTCAACAAATATAAGAAGATCAAACTAATCCCATGCCTCCTATCTGATCACCATGGAGTAAGAGTGGTCTTCAATAGCAACAAAAACAACAGAATGCCCACATATACATGGAGGCTGAACATATTCTACTCAGTGATACCTTAGTCAAGGAAGAAATAAAGAAATCAAAGACATTTTAGAATTTATTGAGAATGGAGGCACAACATACCCAAATCTATGGGACACAATGAAAGCAATGCTAAGAGGAAAACTCATAGCCCTGAGTGCCTCCAAAAAGAAATGGGAGAGAGCATACACTAGCAACTTAATGGCACACCTGAAAGCTCTGGAACAAAAAGAAGCAATTTCACCCAGGAGGAGTAAAGACAGGAAATCATCAAATTCAGGGCTGAAATCAATCAAGTTGAAACAAAGAGAACCATACAAAGAATCATCAAAACCAGGAGCTGGTTCTTTGAGAAAATCAACAAGATAGATAAACCCTTAGCCAGACTAACCAAAGGGCACAGAGACAGTATCCAAATTAACAAAATCAGAAATGAAAAGGGATATATAACAACAGAAACTGAGGAAAATCAAAAAATCATCAGATCCTACTACAAAAGCCTCTACTCAACACAACTGAAGAATCTGGAGGAAATGGACAATTTCGTAGACAGATACCAAATACCAAAATTAAATCAGGATCAAATAGATCATCTAAACAGTCCCATAACCCCCAAAGGAATAGAAGGGGTCATAGAAAGACTTCCAACCAAAAAAAGAACAGGACCAGATGGTTTTAGTGCAGAATTCTATCAGACCTTCAAAGAAGACCTAATACAAATACTCTTCAAATTATTCCACAAAATAGAAACAGAAGGAACACTACCCAACTCATTCTATGAAGCCACAATTACCCTGATACCAAAACCCCACAAAGATCCAACTATGAAAGAGAACTTCAGACCAATTTCCCCTATGGACATTGATGCAAAAATACTCAATAAAATTCTTGCCAACTAAATCCAAGAACACATCAAAATTATCATTCACTGTGATCAAGTTGGCTTCATCCCAGGGATGCAGGGATCGTTCAATATACAGAAATCCATCAATGTAATCCACCACATTAAAAACTCAAAGGGAAAAACCACATGGTCATCTCATTGGATGCTGAAAAAGCATTTGACAAAATTCAGCATCCTTTCATGCTAAAAGTCTTGGAACGAACAGGAATTCAAGGCCTGTACCTAAACATAGTAACCAATTTACAGCAGACTGGTAGCCAACATCAAAGTAAATGGAGAGAAACTTGAAGCAACCCACTAAAATCAGGGACTAGACAAGGCTACGCTCTCTCACCATATCTTTTCAATATAGTACTTGAGGTACTAGCTAGAGTAATTAGACAACATAAGGTAGACAAAGGGATACAAATTGGAAAGGAAGAAGTCAAACTATCACTATTCACAGATGATATGATAGTATATTTAAGTGGCCCCAAAACTCCACCAGAGAACTCCTACAGCTGATAAACAACTTCAGCAAAGTGGCTGGTTATAAAATCAACTCAAGCAAATCAGTAGCCTTCCTGTACTCAAAGTACAAGCAGGCTGATAAAGAAGTTAGGGAAATAACACCCTTTACAATAGCCACAAACAATATAAAGTATCTTGGTGTGACTCTAACCAAACAAGTGAAAGATTTGTATGACAAGTACTTCAGGTCTCTGAAGAAGGGAATAGATGACTTCATACAATGGAAAAATCTTCCATGCTTGTGGTTGCCAGGATTAATATAGTTAAAATGGCAATCTTGCCAAAACAATATATAGATTTAACGCAATCCCCATTAAAATCTCAACTCAGTTCTTCATAGAGTTAGAAAGAACAATTCTCAGATTCATCTGGAATAACAAAAAACCCACGATAGCTAAAACTATTATCAACAGTAAAAGAACTTCTTGGGGAATCAGTATCCCCGACCTCAAGCAATACTACAGAGCAGTAGTGTTAAAAACCTGCATGGTATTGGTACAGCGACAGGGAGGTGGATAAACGGAATAGGACTGAAGACCCAGAATTGAACCCACACATCTATGGCCAATTGATCTTCGACAAAGGAGCTGAAAACATCCAGTGGAAAACAGGTAGCCTTTTCAACAAATGGTGCTGAATCAACTGGAGGTCAGCATGCAGAAAAATGAGAATTGATCCACTCTTATCTCCTTGTACTAAGCTCAACTCAAAGTGGATCAAGGACCTCCACATAAAACCAGACACACTAAAACTAATAGAAAAGAAACTGGGGAAGACCCTTGAGGACATTGGCTCAGGGGGAAAGTTCCTGAACAGAACACAAATAGCTTATGCTCTAAGATCAAAAATAGACAAGTGGGATCTCATAAAATTACGTTTCTGTAAGGCAAAGGACACTGTCAGAAGGACAAAACGGCAACCAACAAATTGGGAAAAGATCTTCACCAACCCTACATCTGACAGAGGGCTAATATCCAATGTATACTAAGAATTCAAGAAGTTAGACCCCAGAAAACCAAATAACCCTATCATAAAATGGCGTACAGAGCTAAACAAAGTCTTTTCACCTTAATAACTTTGGATGGCTGAGAAGCAACTTAAGAAATGTTCAATATCATTAGTCATTAGAGAAATGCAAATCAAAACAACCCTGAGGTTTCACCTCACTCCAGTCAGAATGGCTAAGACTAAAAACTCAGGAAACAGCAGGTGTTGGCAAGGATGTGGAGAAAGAGGAACACTCCTCCACTGCTGGTGGGATTGCAAGCTGGTACAACCACTCTGGAAATCAGTCTGGTGGTTCCTCAGAAAACTGAACAGGATACTTCAGGATATGATAGGGTATGGAGGACCCTGCCATACCACTCCTGGGCATATAGCCAGAAGATTCCCCAGCCTGTAATAAGGATTCATGCTCCACTATGTTCATAGCAGCCTTATTTATAATAGCCAGAAGCTGGAAAGAACCCAGATGTCCCTCAATGGAGGAATGGATGCAAAAAATGTGGTATATATACACAACGGAGTACTATTCAGCCTTTAGAAACAATGATTTCATGAAATTCTTAGACAAATGGATGGAGGTGGAGAACATCATACTAAGTGAGGTAACTCAGTGTTACCTATAAGTGGATATTAGCCTAGAATCTTGGAACACCAAAGACACAATCCACATACCAAATGATGTCTGAGAAAAAGGAAGGAGTGGACTCTGGTTCTGGAAAGGCTCAATGCATCAGTGTAGGGGTATACCAGAACAGGGAAGTGGGAAGGGGTGGATGGGGGAACATGGGGAGGCATGTGGGACCTTTGCTGGGCCTGGAACCAGGAAAAGGGAAATGAACTGTAAATAAACAATATATACAATAAAAAAAAGGAAGAAGGAGTATTGCATGAAACAGGCAGAGGTGGATAGAGTAACCAGTGACCTTGAAAGCCATGACAACATCCAAGAATTCTCCCATGAGGAAAGGGTTCTCTGCTCCTCCCCTCCCTTCCCCTCCCCTCTCCTCCACTCCATCTGTAAGTCTTGTTTTCTGGAGCATTTTGGGCAGCAGACTAGCGCATCTCACTGGAGAGGAGAGAACAGCCCCTTGTTGGCACAGCCTTTATGAAGTCTTCTTCCAATTTGGCCCAGCAATTCTACAAGACACTTTGAGTCTATCTACCAATGCCCAGGCCTGCACCTTTGACTACCGCCCTACCTGTAACACAATACACATGGCCAACCTGCAAACCAATTTCAGGCAAATAGTCCACATCTGTTGCTCTGTCTGCAGCCCCACTCCAAACACCTTATCTCAGGATCCACAGCTCTGCCCCACACTTCTCCCTACTCTACCACTACCAACTTTGCCCTTGTACATCTGGAAGCCCAGAAAACTCCTTACAGCTCCTTCCTCGGAGCTCACAGGCCTACCCAGCTCCTGCAGGACACACTTCGACTCTACTCAGAGTTCTCCTTGTATCAGGATTCAAGGAAAATTTCCCTCAAACTCTCTAGGTCCCTTCCTGCCAATGCATAGCTCTTGTGTACTAGATCATTATTCCTGGAAGGTCTTCAACCCCTACCGCACACTCCAGCTACAACCTCTCTTTGGCACTCTATATGTCGGCCTCCCTGGGTCAGGATTCACAGTGGTGCCTCTCCTTCCTACCTCAGGACTCACAGCCCAGCTGTCTTCCTTCCTCGGCCCTTCCAGGTCTACATCATTAATCTCAGCTCCACTCACACCCTAGGCTTGCTACTCCCATATCCCTGTCCAGCATTGTCAGCAGATAGTGACCTGCCCGGACTCCCATGTCACCACTCAGAGCCTCACCCCTCCATTGCCTCAGCACTCCAGCCAGGGCGAGTTCTCCTGTTCCAAGCACTCATTGGCCTGTCTTGCTCCTACCATAGCCTCCCAACTCAGTCCTTCAGGCCCACAGCTCTCCTCTGCACCTTTCCCAGACCTTTCAGCAAGGCCTCATCACTCTCAGCACTGCCCTTGCATTGGCTTCATCCTGACACTTTAAACCTGCTGCTGCTTTCTCTCAATTCTCTTTCCTCCCTGGCTCTGTACTACATGCAGACTTTGCCCCAGGACTGAAAGATCAGAGCTTGCCAGAGACTGTCATGTCCAATGTAGTCACACTACTGCATGCACAAATAAATGGCATTCCAGTCCTTGATGCAGAAGGGGTGGCTATGGGTCTGCTTGGCTAAGTATGTTTTGGTTTCACACATTGGGGCCTTCGGTATATACTTATGTGTAGGTCCAGGTCCAAGTGTTGCTATTTGTCATTTTATACCTCTTGGATAAGACCTGTCAACAGTTTGGATCAAAGCATCAGAGCATAGGCCTGGGAACTGGAGGTGAGGTGGGCCCAGGAATCCACATCAGCAGTCATACCACATGAGCCTGGACTTGGCCATGTGTGTTCATCCATGGCTCTGGACATTCCTTCACCTGAGTAAAGTGCCATGCATCCTTTACTGGAAGTCTGGCTGGGAGGCTTGGAGGTGGAAGGCTGTAAAGCCTCTGCCTAGGCCTGGGGGTGTGTGTTGCTCTCTCCCCTGTATTCCCCTAGGGAATGGTCACTTCTGTCATCACTGACCACACATTGTCCCCTCAGTACTTTACGAGTGTCATCCTGTCCTGCTAGGGCCCCCAGGACTCCAGCCCTTCCTTTGCATCGATCCTGTCACCACACAGGTAGACAGGTACACACAGTTGTGTTGGTGAGTCCCTACCATGACTGTCCTGTCAGCAACCCCAACGCTCATAGATGTCTGCCCCATTAAACAGGGTAGTGGACAGTGAAGTGTAAGGAGATTCTGGCCTCCTGCTGGCCAGGGTGCAGATTTGACAGAGCAGTGACAGATGCTCCCAGCAAGGGGGAGTGACCTGCTCCTGTCAGCTTAGGAAGGAGTCCTTAGGATCTCCTTTGGTGTGAGCTGCAGAATGTGTCTTCAAACATCCTGAAACAGCAGTCCTAAGGCCTACCAGAGGAGCTGGGCTGGGGTGCATAGGCCGGGAGTTCCTAAGAACGGAGTAATTACTGCTCCATTCTGGGCCTCAGCTCCTCTTTGTGTTCCTAAAAGTAAAGTCAGGAAAGAGTCTGCTCATGGCATTGTATTGTATGTACATGAGTGTATTCACACTGTAATTCCTCTGACAGGCAGCAAGAACACTGAGGTACTCTAGTGGCTTTTAGAGCTTGGTGCCCTGAAGAGGAGGGTGTGACTGATGTGGGCTTGAAGGAGGGGCAGATATGGTGCAAAGTCAACCACTAAGTAACAGCCCAGTCACCTCAGTGTTGCAGTGCAGACTCTACAGCCACGGCACCATTGAGCTACCTTTGCCTTGCAGAGCGCAGCCTACTTTGTGTATTCCTAGACCCATTTAGAGTACTATGTTCTCATGCAGGTGATGAAGATGAGGACTTCCCTCCTTCTTTGCCTCTCTGGGCTTGAGGACACACAACCATATTTGGCATTTACGTAAATGGGAAACTACCAGGAAATTACTTCTGTGCTCAAGCTTACTTTGGTCCCACTGTTGTCTGGATAATAGAGATTTATAGTGCTGCCTGTATGCCCCTGCACCTTCCCCACACAGACCCACACCATGCTGATATTTCAGTCTGAAGTTAGGCACTGAGTAGATATCAATAGCCTGGCAAATCTGTGGTGAAGATAGTTAGCCATTGAGAAGCCCAACCATGTCCAATTCTTTTGCATTGCAAGAGCTTTGTGTAGATGCTCCCCAAAGCAAGGAGGAAGGAGTCTCACTCAGGTATTTATCTTAAAAATCCTAAATATAACTCTGATTCCTTGAACTTGGTTAGGAAGTTTTAGTTGGTGGACATTTTGAAGTAACATATTGCAGGTTCTTTTGAAATGTTTCTAAAGTCTGTCTTCTTCATGTGTCAGGCAATTTCCCACCCCCAAGAGGAGGGACCAATATCTCAGGGGCCAGGGTATAATACTCTTCATCCCTTAGCAGATAGGTACCTAATTTGAAGTTTGCTTATACAGGGCTAATATATGCTTGGTAGGGACCCTCAGCTGCTGCCTAGTAACTTTCTGGAGGCAGGGACCCTGGGGAATCAGGTCTCCTGCTTTAATCCACTTCAGTAATGTGAGGAGACATGCCCAGATCAGCAGCGAGTAGATATGTGTCAGGGGAGCTGATCTTGCTAGGTTTGCTCTCCACCTCAGTAGCCAAAATGTTTTGCTGAACATGTAAATCACTGCTGCTGCTCATGAACCAGCAGTGCAAATGCAAGGGTGCAGAAGAGGAGGAAACAGAATGCAACAAGGGGTCGCATAATACACAGACTCTAGATTGTCATTTAGATCATTTATTTGCCATCATGATATCCATCTTTTTGATACCAAAAGTAGATTGTTACAAAAATATTTTTCTACTGATCTCCTGGGACCTGTGAGTTCATAAACGAGGACCATTCTTTATGGACTGGCATATTACACATTTGTAATCTGAGGACTCTTCCTGCTCTTCTTCCTCAGGTGTCTCATTGGGTGGCGTCTCTGAAAGGGCAGACAATATGACAGAGCAGCAGTTGTTATACAGAGACATCATAGAACTCAAAATGGGGTACCCCGAGGAGCTGGCACTGGGTACTTCTTCTGTATCTTGGATTTCAGAAGCAACTTGAGGCACACATATAATATTCCCTGAGTTGTCCTCCGCAGTTGGGTTGCTTGTTTCCCCAGGAGACTGATTTTCTATGGTACATCCAGGAATAGTTTTCATAGCCCATACATTAGAAAACACAAAGCACTGATTTCCTTTGGGTCCCTGGTCTTTGGACATTTTTTTCTTGGACTCTTCATCGTCTTCTTTCTCAGGCTTGTGGTAGAATCGTGGAGAATATCTGGTAGGTAACGCCTTCTTTCTTTTTGAAGTTGGTTCTTGAGAAGCCTTAAGTGGAATTGGTACACAGATTGCTTGGGGGGTAAGATTTCCCTGGTCTTCTTTGCCCCAGATATACTCAAGGAGTCCAGGCTTATCTCTCTGAAAGTTGAAGTTGCAGTATGTCTGAAATAAAATGAATATGTTAGCTATAATGAGATGAAACATGTGCTGATCCCTGACAACATTGCCTGCACCTGTCATAGTGTCTTAATTTGTGGTGAAAAAAAATAACTTGAGTTGGCAAGTATCCTTGTGTCTTATGGCATTACCTCATTAAAGATAAATTATTTGTAAGTTTGGTTTGTAATGTTCTCTCTCTCTCTCTCTCTCTCTCTCTCTCTCTCTCTCTCTGTCTGTCTCTCTCTCTCTGTCTCTCTCTCTGTGTCTCTGTGTGTCTCTGTCTCTGTCTCTGTCTCTCTCTCACACACACACAGGTTCACACACCGCTTAGTACCCTCTTATAGTCATTCTTTTTGTCTGTAGACTTTTAGGTGGGCCCTATGTAATTTAAAAACAAAGCCATGACATTCAAAGTCTATGTTTTCACCTTTCAGTAAGTAATATCTATTGTTGAAACAGTTATCCTTAGAGGTAAAGAACTGATATTGTTTGTGTCATGGGGAGGGGAGATATGCACATGCTTCTGTTATTAAAAATGGAACACAAAAGTCCTTTGTACTTTACCATTACTCTTCTGTTCTCT